>OX421922.1:11985525-13185525 GCA_949128165.1 Lathronympha strigana | reverse complement strand
GGATTTTGTTACTCGTCATCTGAGCGAAAATACGCTTACATTGTTTGTATAGTATAACTGAGACGTCCTTGCGTGACGACACACAACAAAATATCTTTCCACATACAAAATATGTCCACTGTCATTAGATTTCGTGACGTATTACATTACGAATACGACATTAATTTGACTGACATCTTTCTGTAGGTATACGTAAACCGACGTCCACCTTCCCGTGCGAAATTTGGTCGAGACCTAATTTTCGCCGCAAGGGAGAAATTAGAACATTTCTCATATCACTATTGCGTTTCCTTAAGAGCCCACATGTTCGAGCAAAAGAGAGCGGGATAGATCTAATTGCAAGAGTACGCGAAAAATGAGAAGGCGATAGTAGACGGACGCGTCAAAATAAACCGCGTAATCAGATAATTGCTGTTTACAACTAAACTACAATTTTTATAGATAAATGCTTTTACCAGATTTAAGAACTAGTTATTACTCAATTATTTAACTAAGAATCATGTTTATACAGTGTGTAAATCTAATACGGGCGAACCCTCTTAACGGTGGTTAGTATAGGACATAAGAAATGTAATTAGGTAACTTTTAAATGGAATTGCAATTAAAATTTTATCCATAGAAAATAATTCGGCCCGCAATGTAATGCAAACAACAAACATTCGTTGACAACTGTCAGCGTCAAATATTTTACAGTGCATTGCTGCTGAAAATATTATTAAAAAAATAATTATGGGGTCATAATTAAGTGTAACTTAAAAATATGTTTTAATTATTGATAACACTAATGAATTCTATGTTTGGTTAAATTTATCGCCCGTATTAGACTTACACACTGTATATTGAAGGGTTTCGACATTCTAACCAAAAATATGTAAAAAAGGATCTATGTTTCAAAAATAAAAGTATAGAGGCTTTTCTTAATAATCATGTTTTCACATTTACCAGTTTAAAGGTTTAAATTTTGAAGTTTTATGTATATGAATATCAGGTACCACCGAGGTAGGTATCAGGTAGGTATGTACTCGGTAGTTGTTATTCATATTGATTTCTAGACGTCTGAATGATAACAATTTGACTACTGTGGCCTCTTAAGAAGTTCTTTCTCGTACTTTCAATCATATTTTTGACAATAACATTGTGTCAGATATTTTTTCGTCTTGGTTGAGTTATCCATACTTCCATACTAATATTATAAATGGGAAAGTGTGTGTGTCTGTTGGTTTGTCCGTCTTTCACGGCAAAACGGAGCGACGAACTGGCGTGATTTTATAAGTCGCGATAGTTGAAGGGATGGAGAGTGACATAGGCTACTTTTTGTCTCTTTCTAACGCGAACTAAGCTAAGATCTGATAAGTATAAGGGTCAATGTTATGCAGTAAATGTTTGATATATCAAGTTAAAAGATTAACATCGTCATTGATAGTAATGCGTTTATACGGCGACCTAAATATGTGCTTACCACGAATTTGAAATCCTAGAAATCTATAGTCGTCAGCGTCTACGCCAACGCACTGTCAGTGCATCTCGCTCGCACTTGTGGGTGGAAGCGGGATGCAACTGTAGATGTCGTGTCGAAATCTATCCTTCAGACTCCTTCTCCTTACGAATAAATTTACGAACATGGTTATCCTGTAAGTTCTGTATAGCGCATGTACTAGGTAGCATTTGAGTTATTAATTAGTTTTCCTGTCATATTTAAGTGCGATACTAAAACTTGGGATGTGCCTCGTTACGATATGATACACGCGTGCGTAATTCTGTTGAATATGAATCACTCTTCTGGTTTGAAATGTGAGAGCCGCCCTGTTCTTTTTATATTCTAACCGGAGTTTGAAAAAAAATGGAAAAGCATTTACCATACATTTGCAATGGGAATCAAAATGGGAATCAAACTTCCCGTTGACCTAGAATCACGAAATTTGGCAAAAAGCAAGAGCTTATAGCAGTAAAGAAAATCCGAAAACCCTATAATTGCCGCACACTGAGAGTTCCGTGCCATCTCGGTGGGCGAGTCGTACTCGCACTTGGCCGGTTTTTTTATTTATCAATTCGTTTTTTTATCAAATATTTCGAACAACCCTAATCGAGTTCAGCAACCGATAGTATCGTAACACACCCCATTAAAAGTATAAATAAATATTTGATTATTTCCTCCACATAATGACAAAATGTATGTACACTGTCGAGCGTAGACTTCGCGTATGTACCCTCACTGATCACTTAGACCCGGGTTGTACAACCAACTTTTTTATAATAAATCTGTATAAAATCATGAATGAATATGCATTTAATTTTTATTGATTTTGAGTGGGTATACAGGGTTTTCTTGAGCATTTGCTTTAACTTCGTCATGTGGGTTGGTATAATTAAGGAAACAAAATGGCATAATAGTTTTATTAAATTCGTTAATTTTTATATTTTGAATTTATCATACAAAAATAATTACATGTTGCATCAACCGCTAATGTAAAACGGGCATTAGAAGTGACTTTACTAAGTAGGTGACAACTTATCTTATCTTATCTTATCTTAGCCTTTTTATCAGAACATGCAGAAATTTTTAGTTTTTAGTATTCCAGTATATCTCTCTTCCTTATCCTCTGCATGTCTGTTTGCCAATCGGCAAAGGCCTCCTCCAGCCTTCTCCATTCATTCCTGTTGTGCGCCACTCTGTGACAACTATGACTATGTCAATATTATCAATGTCATGTCGAATGCTAATACTCCGTTTAAAAACATGCAAATCCCATATGAGATAAAACCAAATTAGTAGTTATTTTCTAAATGGAGCTAATTAGAAAACCAGTGTCTGAGAAATTAACTTAATTTAAACTAAAGAATGCACCCTTGAATTTTAAGCTTATATACAGCTAAAAGGTCGCAGGTTACAAAAAATGCCGCCAAATTCGTACTTCAACGCGTTCGATTAGAAACGAAGTGACGGACGGTTCGCAGATGGTTATAAGTGACAAACAGAAATGGTACTTTGCCGCGTTGATAGTGCTTGTGTTCAGCTGCTACCTTATAGACTTGAAGCGTGTGTGGTATAAGTTCCTGCTGAATCTGTTTTACTTCGCGTGCGACATGCTGAAGCTGCTTATAAAACTGGTTGAGCTGTATTGAAGATGGTGTGACGGTATGTGACTGGTAAGTTGTATTTTATAGGCTATACACGTACATATTTGTCCGCCCGAACGCCCGGAACTGTCCTTCTGATCTGTTATTTTGTGTATTTTTTCCACGAAATGACGTTTTGCTGGCTTCGCAAGTTGTACCTAATGTACAGTTAACCAATTGGAACCCTAACCACTGTAGAACCATGTCAAAAGTGTTGTTTCTGTTGGTGAGTAAGGTTGCCAGAGCTCCAAGAGGATTCGCTGTGTTGACAGCTGAGGACCCACGGAGCAAAGCCCTTGCCCTTGGTCCGTTTAGCTGTCAACACAGCGAATCCTTTTTTTTGAAAAGGTCGGCAACGCACATGTAACACCCCTGGTGTTGCAGGCGTCCATAGTCTACGGTGACCGCTTACCATTTTTTATTTATTATTATTATTATTGTTGTTTTGGGCTAGTGAAGATGCCGCGTCGACCAGTTGTGCTTGTGACCTATTGTGGCAGCCCTTTATAATTCATTACTGATTCCCGTTGAGTCCAGAAAGTTCCAAATTCTTTGGGCTGTAATGTTGTGTATCTCACAGGGTTGCAGTTCGTGCCTACCGAGGTGGATACTTCTTTTGTGCATTAGTGCTCCGCTTACCATCAGGCGGGCCGTATGCTTGTTTGTCACCGTCGTAGTCTAAAAAACATAAAAACAAAATAATTACAAGCTGTTAGAGATTTCTTCCAATCTGATTTAAAGCGTCACTATGACATAGTCCTACAGTGGCCTAGGGTTTCAGTTGGTTGACTGTACGTCTAACACGTCTTGCCGCGGCCCGCGATTAGCTCGCTCTAGCTATAGGTCCATTTCAAATAATGGTTAATGTATAGAGTCACGCGATATTTTACGAAATGTGCTAGACGTTCGTTGAAGTTTAAGAAGAATTTCCTTTGATTGAAATTATGTCTGTCTAAAAGCTAATTTATTTTACGGTCGTAAAATGTCTACATTTGAGACCTAAATTACGAGTATAATGTGTTTAGTCTTGACGCCGGAAGGAACTACACTCAAAAACCTACTCTAAGCGCTTTTATTAAGGTTCAAAACTAAAATACAGTTCACGACAAAGTTTTTCCCATTGCACCTTGTGCCGTAGTTATATCTTTGTGGTACACCGTACACGAACCCATCTACACAAGTAGTTTACGAATTTAGATCTTATTGGTACGAGATATGTTCTATAATTGGTTCGTTATAGTGCTGCAGTCAGTACGATCACCAACACTGAACTGCCATTTGTATTCCCTATTGCAACGGATTAATGCCCATGAATGGTCGCTTAGTGTTGCCATGCGTGCGCAAGCTTTGGTTCATTAATCCGTACAAATAGCTTTGTTGTGTTGTGATAAGATTAGATATGCCTAATTGTGACCGACTAAATATATTATGAATTATTAGGTACGGGACACATTTCTGTAGTTGGTCCAACGGGTATTGCTCTTTAGACGGAGTTTTAATTATTTCGTGAAATGTTTAATGGCAAAAAACCGTGGTAATATACGTAGGAACTCGTGCTCATTAGTTAAAACCCTCCTAGGTGAATTGCCTAGATGTTTAATAATCATCTTAATAATTTGGAAGCCCGGCAAAGTTGCCAAGTCCTAGTTCATTTACAGTGCCCTCCTGACCCAATTAGCCCGCTATCTCTCGCACCTTATCAGTATTTTGTCAATATTTACTTACTCACTTTTTCCCGCTTTAGCAAGCACGTATTAATTGTATTCTATGGTTCTTATATTGTATCATGACTGGTAGGGATACGATCTAAGGTCTAAGCGCTGGCGCAGGACAGAGAGAGCTGGAACCCACCGCCAAGAGAATAACTCTTAAGTTTATGATGATTGGATACGATTGGATCAGATAGAGAAAGGATAATTTAAATGTTCCACATGTAAAATAGGGGTAAGTATTTACTACATGTTACAAAACCTAAAAAAAATGGATGGAAATGATCCATTGATCCATGGAGTCCTATATCCTATAATGGAAATATAAAGGATGCCTCATAAAGGTGTCGAGTTTTGCTGCGCCTCTACCACGAAAATCGAACGATTGCGGATTTTGTAATTCCATCTCTGTTACAATTGCATATTGGAGTGACAAAGAGGTTTTCCCGTCAATGCCAAAGTTCGTGGTAGGCATGCTGGTCTGTTATATTTATTTTATCGTCTGGCTTGACTTGTAAAATGTTGTAGTTACATCATAAAAATGTATTTTAACACCATAAAAAATCTAGTCAAGGACCATATTTAAATAACAAACTAAACATGACTTTACGAATGTAGTGTAGTGTTAGCTTAGCAACACGTTCTATTGCTAATACTACAAGCCAAACTGGTATTTACATAATCATAGAATCGGACTGTGCCATCAAATCTGTTTAAAAAGACGTTATAAATCTATTTTCTGAACAATCAACAAACTCAATGAGCTGTTCTCGCTTTTCTAAACACTGTCCATGCTTGCTTAAAATGTTCTTATCATTCTAAATTGCGCCTAAATATGACTGAATAACGTATATTATTCATGGTTCCTAGTTAAGAAGTAAGAAGATTGACCTACGTACTCATTGCCAAAATTCCTTGATGTGTTTATGTTTATAATTCTTTTGAGAAAAACGACGCAGATCAATCTAATATGGATACAGATTGATTCTAGGGTTCCGTACCCAAAGAGTAAAAACGGGACCCTATTACTAAGACTACGCTGTCCGATCGTCCGTCCGCCCGTCCGTCTGTCTGTCACCAGGCATTAGCGAACCTGGGGTTTTAGTAGATACTATAACCATAACTAACAAAAAAGCGTGTATTCGCAGCACTGTACGACTAACATACATTATTTTACTAAGAAAATATGACTTTTTGTAAAAAAACAAAAATGGCTTAATTGACCATGCTCTAAATAATTTTATATAATTTTATATGAGCTGTATTAAGCCCATGGCCGTAATGGATTGTCATACTAGTTTACCGCCCGTAGTACGCGTAGACGCCGCTCACCCCGACGTACTTGTGGACTGCGCTACTAACACTACCACTAATAATTTTTGTGTATGTATCTGCCTAGTAAGTTTATTTATTTTCTCGCAAATGTGATGTAAAACGTTGTATGTATCACGGCTGGTACAATATACACTCGTTCGCAATTTCTTGTTTACCGCCCTTAATAGGCACAACGTACTATTCCTTGAAAGCCTATATAAAGCTCGCGCAATATACCGTCACGGCGTTCTTGTATGTTCAATTGCGTGGTGTTAAAAAAAACCCAAATCATACGCCAATATTGATGATTACGTTTTGTTTACAGGTGTCGTTGCATGGTGGGGGCAAGGCGGCGAGATGGGGGACAGCTTCCTGCACCAGGGGGACATCGTGTCCCTCTACGCGGAGGGGACGGTCTCAGGATTCCTCAGTACCTTAGGGTAAGTGAATTAGGCGCTAGCTAGCTCCTTAAGAGGGCGTAGAGCGTCCAGTGGCGTCCTCATTACAAAGATTGTGTTTTCTTATAAACGTGCCATTTCTCTATAAACCATGATATCTGCGTTGTGGTGTCATGCTAATTCCCCAACTTTTGGCTTATGACACATCATGTCGATAGAATTATTTTTTGCTGGTGATAAAACCAAAGGAAAGTATAGGTAATATAAAACTATATCATATGCAGGGTGTTCTATGTGGTATTTCAGGGTTTGTCCAATGGCTGAGGTCACCCTGTAAACGAAAAATTGGACTACAACGATGATAACATAGGTTACAGAGAAATGGAAAGGTTTATGAGAAAACTCCGCCCCAATGTGGACGCTACTGGACGCTCGGCGCCCTCTTAATTACGTGGACTTCTGAGTCGCCGACACCCGAGTGGGTCGAGTGACCCTAAACGGCTCAGACAGTTAATATTTTTTTCCGGCTAAGAATTTGGGAGCAATATCCTTGTTCTTTGATCGACAAAGAGGACGGTTAATGTCCACGAATAATCGTGCCCTCAGCGCAAATACGTCACGTCAAGAAGTAACGAACAGATTCTGTATTAGTTTTGGTACCTACTTTGCAAGTGGAAAATTTATTTATCATCTGGCTTGGCTTGGCATCAATCAATTTTATTTATATAATCGGGAGATTCCGACAGCAAAACAAAAATCCCCGTATTTACCAATTGCTTTTCGGTGAAGGAAAATATCGTGAGGAAGTGAGGTAATCGGTCAGTAAGGCCATGTTGACCCTCTGGGTTGGAGAGTCAGATGGCAGTCGCCTTCGTTAAACTAGCACCTACGCCAAATCTTGGGATAACTTTGACCCCAGGCTCCTTGAGCCATGGCATAAACCGGAAAAACGCTAGTTATGAAGAATTGGGAGATACCGATTATGTCAAGCCCTTATTAGTTAAATCGTGTATTGATTTATCCGGTCAAGGTTCTGCCTTGAATATTTGATAAGCTAATGAATGTTAATTATTGTGTGCTTGTCCGCAGGTTGGTAGATGACAGGTGCGTCGTCTGCCCCGAGGCCGGCGACCTCACTGACCCCCCCAAAAAGTTCCGGGGTAAGTTCTTTAAGAGGTATTTTAAACCCTTAGCTCCGTAGAGGTAACGTGATTGCTCACGTAGGTCATAAAAATTTACTTATTATTATCAGTACAATTAACTTGTTATTTCCTTGGTTAGTAGCTGTATGATTACCTACATTATTTAACTCGAAACACCGTCACAGAGTGGTCAATCGGAAGGCTGTCTCCGCTGAGAAGAGGTACTCTGACACGGTGTTTTTTAGAAAACTACTGAATAAAATATACGTTACCTCGAAAATAACAATCAAATTGTCTACTTCAAAGTCGTGTTGTTTTTTTAAATAATTTATTTCGAGTTTTATTTTATTTTGAATCGAGTAAATCGCTTTTCACTGTCAGTAAAAAAGGAGAAAAATTGCCAAACACCACTCTATTGTCAAGAGCTTTGTTCGGATATTATTGATAACTACTTACTATCGACCACATTAGGTGCGTAGCCAAGAAGCCAAGATGCTCAGTAGCTTCCTTATTAGTGGGACAATAACAGTTGCATTTGAATATGCGCACCCTGGTTGACTGACAATTCTGAAGCCCTGTTGCAAAATGTAACGTCCACCGATGGTTTAAAGTCGGACCACGCTTAGTCTTCCTGCCAACGCTGAAGTACCTATGACATTTTCATAGGTATACATTGTCAATTTGTCACTGCCAAGTGTGCCCAATCACTGCAAGTGCAGAGTTACTGGTCGCACTCTATACAGGATGCTAATGCTAATACAAATAAAAGCATTTTACAGCGTGTAAACTAACGAAAACCATTTAATGAAACCCCGTTAATGTTTAGATCATAAAAATGAGCATGGTACTATAGCGTTCAAAATTGCATGGGTTATTTATGAATGAATTCATTCATAAACTGCCCATGCAATTCTGAACGCGTGTGTACATATTTAAAAGCAAATTAATTAGCTTTCAAATGTTTGCATACAGACACCGTTGTCAGACAGACTGGGTGTTTGGTGATTTTGAACTCTACCGCCCTAACGTTAGCGTCGTTTTCAGATTGCCTGTTTAAAATATGTCCCATGAACCGGTACTCCGCTCAGAAGCAATTCTGGAATACGGCAAAGCAGTCGGCCAACAACAACACCGACACTGGCCTCTTGAAAAGATTACACGTAAGCCAGTTTGTTCTTTATTTGTATATGAATAGAGCTCAATTTGGTTGGAGCGTTGGTGGCGGTGGTAAGTGCGTGCGAGTTTTAATTGGAAGTTCGCGGGAACCCCGACTCATACCGATGAGGTTTTCAGAACTTGTGTAAATATCATTTGATATTTACCGATCGCTTTTCGGTGAAGGAAAACGTGAGGAAACCGGACTAATCGTAATGAGGCCTAGTTTACCCTCTGGGTTGAAAGGTCAGATGACGTTGTGCGAGGACGCCACCAGCTCTTCGGTCACAATAATCAGACGTTTCGCGATTTCTTCAAAAAACTTGCGTGCGCTGGGACCCCATGGACCTATAGTTTCGAATAGTACAAGATCCCAGCCCAGGTTCTTATAATTATTACGTTTTAATTGCGGCGTTTTCTCCGCCCGTTTTTAAACAATTAGAGTTCATATTAGTCTAGACGCATCGAAAGCTACTGCTGAAATTAATAATGAATCGGACCACTTTATATTATAGGTACCTTATTTTGATTTGATGTGTGTAAGATCATTTTCCACAGTACTCATTCGGCCACTCACATATTAGTCAATGTCGACCTTATTTGTATCTAAGTAAGATTCACTTTAGTCTGTAGACGCAGCAAAGCAGTCGGTTTTTTTTACCTACTCTCATAAAGATCACATCAATGATATTGGCACTAAATTTACATAACGATGTTACCGTATAAATTCACAAACACGAAAATACAGGGTGACTTCAAAATCGTAATACAAAACACTTGGTTGTGGCTCAGTTAATGCCAAACTATATAATACATGCACCCCGTTGTTAAAATTAGCTGTATTTAATTATCGCTAATTTTCTAACAAAACAAATATTTAAAGTCCCGAAGTGTTGTTACACTACATTCAATACCTGACTGTCATACCTGTCACTCGATGTTATCATCAAAGCAAGTTATTATCGATATCACTATGAGTGACAGTCGTATAACTAACTTGTTTGTTCATTGAAATTAAACACTTTAGAACGGATTAATCGTGTTTATTAACACCATGATCCTACGTTTAGAGCCCTTTACAGCACTCGTTTTCACAAGGTTAAGGCACATGTCGTGTTAAGCTGCTCAGTCATCATCTTAACCCTGTGAAAACGAGTGCTGTAAAGGGCTCGAAACGTAGGATCATGGTGTTAATAAACGCGATTATTCCGTTCTAAAGTGTTAAATTTCAATGAATAACAATCGCGGTAACAGAAGACAACTAACTTGTTTAACTTAACTTAACTTAACTTGTTTGTTGTTTAGTTTTAAGTACCCTGATAAATTTGTGAAAATAATAAACGGAGCTAGTTTAAATAAAATCATTTATTAATGTACCTAAACTACCGTAAATAACAAGCTTAAAATATCTACGTTTAAGTAGATAAGTGTGAACCTACTTTTCCTAAACGTATTTTAAGATGTGTTCAAAATGACCACCGCCTTCCCGGACACATAAGTCCGCCCGCCGTCTATGGTTGATCTTAAGTCTGCCTAGAATAAATTCATTGGCTTTTACTGAATCTGAATTATCTTTTGGCGAAGTTCATGGACGGTATTAGATTCCCGTGTGTACACTCTCCTTTTGATTTCGCCCCACAAAAAGAAGTCGAGTGGCGTCAGATCGGGACTTCGAGGCGGCCATGCGACTGGACCATTGCGTCCAATCCATCTCTCAGGGAATTGTCTGTCCAAATAATTTCGCACACTTAGAGCAAAATGTGCTGGTGCACCATCTTGCTGGAAATAAAGATTATCCAAATTTTGCTCCGGCACATCTTGTAGCAAAATCGGTAACACGTTTCTCAGGAAATCTTCATATTTCGGTCCATTTAAGTTCCCGTCAATAAAATATGGGCCAATTACACAATTGTTCAGAATGCCTGCCCAAACGTTTACAGAGAAACGAGTCTGGTAAGAGTCTCGGCGAGTTACATGAGGATTTGCATCACGATCAGCCCACCAGTGTTCATTGTGGACGTTAAACATGCCGACTCTTGTAAAAGTTGCCTCGTCGGTCCATAAGATATTTAGGTGTAAGTTTTGCTGCAGCCAACGACCAAAAATAACTCTTCTAGGGTAATCTGCTAATACGATATCCTGAACCCTTTGAAATTTAAACGGTTGTTTTGCTTCAGCTTTCATTAGCCGCCAAATAAACAATTGGCTCGTGCCGAATCTCGCAGCAGCGTCCCTTGTGCTAGCCTCTGGGTTGCGGTTAAAATACTCGAGCACTCGTCTCCGAAAAGCTTGTGAATACCGCGGCCGTCGGCCTCGAGCTTGAGCATGCACCGGAACTGCAAACTGACCATAGTCTCGTAAATTCTGGATGGTACTGTTTATTAACACACGTGTAGGTGTTGGACAATCAGGGTAACGTTCGTTAAATAATACCTGAGCTCGCACAGTACTTCGCGATGTTAAATAAAAATCAAGCATATCCATCTTTTGAATATTAGTATAAGGATAAGGTCGAGGCATTTTATTTAATAGTGAAATCAAAATATTACGGTAAATCTTATTTTCTTTGACAAGTGTCACTTAATAATCAAAACACGTTTTCTTCATAAATACCATGGTAGGTGATTGACAACTAAAGAGGAAAGTGATTTTTTAAACTTCTTTGTTCATTATTATGGTAGGTTAACCATGTTAAGTCAAACAAAATAGGATAAATTAAAAATTTAAAAAAATATTCTTACGATTATTTTAAATGCATGATACTTAATTGAGAGGCTTAGTTTAGGGGAAATGTGTGTAAAACATTTATTTTGTATTATCATTTTGAAGTCACCCTGTATACCTTATTTCATTTTGTTTTAAAGTTCATACTTGTACAGACTTTCGTTTTTATATTCTTATCGGAAAATACAGTAATGGGGCTAATGTAATTGGGGTGAGGTTAGGGTGAGTGATTTCAATTTAACATTATCAATATGACGTGAGCAAATTGGTTCTATTGATAGGCTGCATTTCAGTATAAATAATTGAGGAGTCGAATACTACTATTTAAGACGCGTCAAGCTTTTATGTAGGCGAAATATTGGCAGATAAGTAACTATGTTCTTTTCTATGATCGCTGTAAAATATGGTTTGGTTAACCTGTAGCTGTAGCAGTCAAACAAAGAATACTGTATCCATCCCTTTTTAGGGTCCCGTACCTCAAAAGGAAAAACGGAACCCTTATAGTATCACTGTGCTGTCCGTCCGTTCGTCTGTCCGTCAATACCCTTTATCTCGGAGGTAGTAGAAGTTGAAATTTATACAACATACACAGGTCTGCGGTCCCTTGAAGGTGTCAAAAGGCCAAACCTCTACGTTGACGCAATCAAACTGTACGGCCGTTTATGTCACATTTCCCATACATTAGCAATGAGAATCAAAATGTATAGGGTACTTCCCGTTGACCTAGAATCACGGAATTTGGCAAAAAGCTAGAGCTTTTAGCACAAGTACTCGTACAGGAGAAATCTGAAAACCGTATAATTGTTCCACACTGAGAGTTCCGTGCCACCAGTATTTCTATGTCTGATAGTGATACTACGTTAATAACAATTCAAAATATTTAATTAAATAATTTGATTTGTTTCGAGAAAAAGTTTACTTATTATTTGGTGACACATCCATTATTTTTGTAAAAAATCTTATTAATTAGGACATAGAGTCTACATTTATGTAGATTTATTGAATCCTTTTATCTTTTGTCTCCCTTTTTCCCTACATAAACAAACGAAAGAAAATAAAGCAACTTTTTTCCCGTCATCCAAATCACAAGAATAGAACGCCTAAATTGATTCCAGAGACATTACTTACTATTTCCAAACTGTCCAGTTTTAAACAAACAACCCAATTCTATCACATTTCTTTCATTCAACTCTTTAATATAACAATATATTTAACTGATAATTCGTAGACTTTACTTCCTTACAATAAGAATTACAATCAGTCAACTGTGTCAACGTGTTTACCTAATTCTTATTTTGGATCAAAGAGATTCGAGAAGGGCATGCATTGTAAGTTTGTGTTAATAATATTCTGGAATTTAAATGGAGTTTTTCAGGTGGCTTAGAATAGTAACTGTATTTTTTCTACTCCAGCACTTCTATCTGTCAATAAGATGACTGAGAGCGATATTTAAAAGTATACATTATAACATTGTCTACGGTATTCTGTAAGGACACTGCTAAACGATGTCCCTATGGATTTTCATACAATATATCAGCACTCTTGATTTTTTTTTATCTATCGCATACGACATCTTCCACATTCTGCCACAATTCAAGATTGCTAGCTATCGCTATATTTATTGCTACTGTATTAAAATAAATTGATCCTTAGTATTAACTGTCTTTAATTACATGTATAAAAACTTATTGATTGACGTGAAGTAATGGTATGGAAATAAAAAACAAAATTATAGGATTGTTTTACAATTTCGAATCTCTAAGTTGCGCAACTGTCTTTACTATTGTTTTTGTCCTGTCATAAAATCTATTTATAAGAAGTGTCGCAAATATTCACAACTGCATTCGCCCACGAAGAAATTAAAATGAGATGTGTCCAACTCACTTTGGGCCAGCAAAGGCCCGTGTCCAGCTGTGCAAAGTACAGTCGCCATCAGATATATCAGAACCTGCACTCTACCGCTTTGACAATAGAGGCGTGTGCAGTGCAAATCTGTCTTTCCCGCGTAGGCAGTGTGCATGGTAGTTTTCGACTACCTGGCCTGAGCGTTCGCGCACGAGCGTGGCCTAACTGATGCGAGTTTTACACTCAATTGTATTTTTGTATCACTTTCATTAAATTTGAGCTAATATTTATTAAATCCCTTGTATTTTGCAATAACTTCCTAGTTTTCGTTTAAAATTGCACGGCAATTTTCACGGTATGTTACGAGAATTTATGGAAATTTACCGTAATTTACATGTAACTATTTGTTTTGCTCAGTAACGATATTTTCCTTTTGCAAATCAATTAACGACGTCTTTGTGCGTCTATTTTACCTAAATGACATAACATTAGACCGCAATAAAATATAAATTTCTCTATCTTTCACATGACGAGAATATTACAGTCATATTCTCTGTAAATTTAATTACAGTAAGTTTCCCAAATAGGAAACTTTCCGCTCGCCCATCACTAGACTGTGCACATATTTGTGAACACCTCGGCATATCCGATGTATCTGACGGCGACTGTACCTATACAGGCTGAAGTGATGTCGTATACATTTATTCTGCATGTTGACCCCTCAATTTAACACTTGATAATGTCCTCATTCAAAACCATTCCATATAATCCCACAAAAAGGGTTCAAAGTACTCGACATTAGCGTCCCAACTCCATTTAATCTCACGTTATGTCCTATTTAAAATGTTACATTTTAAAATGGCTCGTTTGGTACTAAATAAATGAAACGGTCTTCCTCGGCCATTATGAAGAAACTTTAATAAATCCCACTGCGAGATTAATCAAAGTAAACGTCACGCCGAATTGAGCTTTAAATCAAATATAAAGCGTTACTCTGGTATATTAATGGATTCATTCATTCATTTAGACGTTTATGTTCTAGATTAATGTGCAGTCGTTCGCTTAATTAACTGAGTAATAGTGAGCTTTATTGGAATGGGATATGGTGTATGAATTCTCAGTGGTAAGTGTTGGTTTAAACTTAAGGGGAAAATTTACAGGATCGTGAGACCTGTCGTGTAATGTACGGATCAGAATGCTGGGCGACGAAAGTGACGGATGAAAGATGAGTGCATGCAGCGGAAATGAGAATGTGAAGATGGATGTGTGGAGTGACACGAAAGGATCGGATTAAGAATCAATATATAGGGGGAAGTTTGAAAGTAGCCGGTTAGCGTGGTACGGGTATATACCTAATGAGAAGAGAAATATTAAAATATTATGGGACAATCTTACACAAATCGACCTAGTCCCACGATAAGCTCAATAAGGCTTATCTTGTGGATACTAGACTACGATACATATAAATACTTAAATACATAGAAAACATCCATAACTCGGGAACAAAAATTCGTGATAACCACACAAGTAAATGCCCTGACCAGGATTCGAATCCGTGACCTCCTGCTTTGTAGGCAGGGTCACTACCAACTAAGCTAGGAGGCCGTAACGAGAAACGTAAGAGATGAACGTCATATAGTTAAAATAATGATAGGGATGTATGTGGATGGACGGAGAGCGATTGGTAGGCCGAAAAAGCGATGGATTGTGTGAAAGAGGATATGAAAAAGAAAGGAGTGAGTGCTGAGACGACGAGAGATAGGGGAGAATGGAAGAAGAAAACATGTTGTGCCGACCCCACATAATGTGGGATAAGGACAGGAAGAATAAGAGTAGTGTTTGTTTAGAGAGGATGTGGTCTAGCCAAATCTTAAGTAAGAAGACGTGGGTCTGCTATCATGTAATGTTCAGATTAGGGGATGCTCGGTGCAGTTTGTATCGAGAGAACCGGGGATTGTCGGTTCCGATATTATATTTGTATAAAAAACTAGTACCGGGAACACGCCCTAATCCAGATGGCCTCATGGGGATCACCCAATCGGAATTTTAAATATTCGTGCTTTCATGAGTCGGAATATTGACGATCGGAGTTTTGATAGGCCTTTCTTTTAGGAATCGGGATTATAAAATTAGAGATGAAAAAATTCGGTATTATGTAGTTATTCAAAATTTTTTAGTGTAACCGGCCTGATGTCTTTCGGATGTTAATTATTTACGTGCCCTTATACATATGTGATTGTCGGTTTGTGATAAGGCGCTAATGACATCAAAATTAATCTAGAAATGAATCAACATAAACAAAAACAACCAGATATACATATTTGTACAAGTACTCTTGAGACCTATATGCAGATTTTCAAATTTAATGAGGATTACCGCGAGTCGATTTTCCGAACGTGGGTCCTGAGGGGACATTTTAAACGTCACTTTGACAATTCTCTCATACTGACACAAGACCCACGCATGAGTGGCGCCGTATTGTATTCTCATTAAATATATACAAGTCCATAATATCAAACTATAATATCTATCTTAAGTGTACGGATACACTGCACTTCTATACAAGTATACATAACATATTATCCACTTATCTTTCTTCCTTCATGTTGGCATGACTAACACCCTGTCATCCACTTCCCGCTTTTTCGCTTAACTCTTGTTTTGTCATGTGTTTGTCTGTGACGTCCATAATTTTTTTGTCTTTATTGTTTTTAGGTATCCAACCTCATCCTACCCAAAAATAAATTACACCGAACATTCTCCTCACGTGTGAAAGTCTCAAAACTTTGACATTGGCAAATCCACCTTGCTTCAAGGAGCAGGGAGTAAAAGCCAAATAGGAAAAAAAAAAAAAAAATGAGTGGCGCCGCCTGGTGAGAGATAATACGGTAGCACCCATTTTGTTACCTCTTTTTTATTCATCGATGGTAGCTCGGAACAGTTTAGTTTGTTTATTAATATAAATGTGGGAGCTTGATTTAGTTTGTGGGACGTGTGAAATCGGCTTTCACACATGTCTGCCTTGTTTATAGGATTATGTAGCGTTATGACCGTTATGTGAGTCAAGTCCTCGTATGAAGAAAATAAGGTCATCGCGTGTAATTTAAGTAGTTCGAAAACGGAGGAGTAGAACGGGGGAGCGTTTGGCCCAGCGGTTTGAGCGTGCGGCTTTCGAACGAAGTTCGCGGGTTCAAACCTCAGCTCGTACCAATTAATATTTCTGAACTTATTTACGTATCATTTGTCATTTACCAAACGCTTTTCGGTGAAGGAAAACATCGTAAGGAGACCGGACTAATCGTATAAGTAGAAATATTTAAAATTATGAAAAAAATCTCTAAAGATCAAGTCAAAGACAAAGTTAAGGTAGCGACGTATCAGAGACTCAAAACAGTAGCAGAGACACGACCCGAGTGACGATTACTCCACCAACAAGGCTCTTAAATTTATGATGATGAAAGTTTTGTTTTATCTTTCCCAGCACGCGGCAGAGATAGAAAAGAAGCAAAATGAGTTGGAGAACAAGAAGCTGCTGGGCACCGTCGTGCAGTACGGCAGCGTCGTGCAGCTGCTGCATGTCAAGTCCAACAAGTACCTCACTGTAAGTTTAAACACTGTATGTACAGTATATTTTTTTCCTTTGGGCATGACATATTTCGACTGCATCGGGCAGTCATCGTCGGACTGACAGAGTAGTGTTGTCACCTTCGCGGCTCGGGCATCACTGCGAGACCGGCGTAGGTAACGGGTCGCGCGCACCAAAGCTGGCGGCTTCGGGCAATCCAGTGTCGTCGTTGCGGGAGCCTGAATTGTCGGCTCATCTGACGGAATCAACGACAAATCGTCACCAAACACATTCACGTTCATTCTAGGAAGCACTAGTTTCCAAGCCAGTGGCAGAGTCCAACGTCCATTACGGTTGAAGTTAGAGCGACGTTAGATTTAAATGGCCACGCGGATCTTACGTGGCACGTAATATTTTTCCCGTGCCAACAACTTCACCTTATCGAACCGAATGAAATGTGTCGCGTCAGTACCGCAAGTATGTTCCGCCACCGCCGAATTTCTTACGTCCTGTATGCTCAGCGAAGGGATGTATTCTACACAGTGAGAGCGGCTCAGCTCGGTAGTCGCACTTGAAGCTCAAGTCTGTCAAAACCCTACGCTGTATGTTTCTTATCTAAGAAAAGTAAAAGTGTGGTTGTAAAAATCTTCTGATTAACCAAAAAAAAGGAGATACCGCTTTATGTTATGAGTCTATCATGAGCGTGGGCGCTTAGAATACTCCAGGTCCAGCTAACATCCCAGAGGTTCATATCTCGACCGATAAACAGGTACAACAGGACAGACCGGGTAAGACTTACTGTTCGGTTCTTATCCCCTGACTACAAATTTGATGTTAATTTCAGGTAAACAAAAGACTGCCCGCGCTGCTCGAGAAAAACGCGATGCGTGTCCATCTAGACGCGAACGGAAATGAAGGCTCATGGTTCTACGTGATGCCTTTCTACAAGCTAAGATCTACCGGTAAGTGGTTTCACAGATACGCTCAGCAAGGCGCGAAGTATTTACTAAATATAGAGTACCATCAACATGACCTGTACGGGCATTTTCAAAAATAGGGTACCATTTCCTTTTTTTGTAAAAATATAGGAAGTTTTGGGGTTTTTTATTATCAGAATCACGAGTACTATTGAATTAAAAAATAGAAAAAGAGTGTCCCGTTTTCATATAATATCATAAAATCTATAAAATAATATGCCATGAGCCGATCGGATGCCCGACCAGAATTTTCATTTTCATTAAAATGGTGCACTTTATTCTGAAAATGCCCGTACACACAAGGAGATACAAATGAGGATCGGATTGGGTACATCCTCAGCTCCTCACCTGACACCCGCCTATTTAAGATTGCCCTGACCTGGGAGATGTCTGCCAATCGGAAACAGGGCCGACCCAAATCTACCTGGCGCCGTTCCGTTGTTGATTGATTGATTGAAGACTATTAAGGAACATGCTCTAGCGGCGCGACCATCGAAACGGCCTGTCTCTCTATACTGTTAGTTTTGACTAAAGTTTTTCACACGCCCCATCGGACGGAATAGTCTACTTCGACAAATCAATGTGTGCATAATATCTGGTTTTTTTTAATGTCGCGGGACAGGGAGAGTAGACTAACAGGGCGAATCACAGTGTAAAATCACAATCTTGGAGTCAATCTGTCTTATCTATACCTTTGCATTTTCTCCCTTCATTAGAAAGCACATACAATGTCTATCAACTATTTATATATGATCTTTGCAATCATCAGTAGAGTCAATCCAATTGTGATCCCTTTATTAGTGATGCAAATTCAAGTGATAATTTATCTCAAAGTATACTTTCCCTAGTTATGTATTGAATCATACATTTGCATCTACAATCCACATAAACACGCAATGGAGTGACTCGCGTTACTTTTACATGGATTGACCCAGTATTCATTTAATATTTTGTAGGTACATTGAGCAATTGAGCATGCGATACTATACCCTTTTTCAGGTGACAACGTGGTGGTGGGCGACAAGGTGATAATGAACCCCGTGAGCGCGGGACAGCAAGTCCTGCATGTGTCGTCCAACCACGAGCTACCAGACAATGCGGGGTGTATGGAGGTATGGAGATTTTTGTATAAGAATGTCCAAGCGTACTCCCGTTATGACAGCTTTATGCAATAATATTAAACCCCACTAAGGATATCTCATATAACAGTTTATAAACGCACTATGAAAATACACTATGAAAAGGACAGCATCTTTCGTTTCTTGCAAAGATTAAAGAGGTGGCATGTAATAACAAATAAATAAATGTCTACTACTACTATCACTACAGGTTTTGAACCTCTAAGCTAGGGTATAATCTTAACACGAGCTTGTTGTAGTTTCATTTACTGTTCTACGCACTTTACACACAGCAAATGAGTCGCTTAACATCAAACTCGGGTAAATCCGTCGGTCAGATTATGCGATTTTGGTATTAAGAAAAGGTAATAAGGTAGATATTTGCTGAGAGGGTCGAATGGATTTACCCGAGTTAGCCTTTATACTCGTATCTTTGTAAGAATTAGGATGCAAGTTAGATGAACCACGTTTAAACACCAAAACGAGCCGTAGAACGTCTTACATTGCACTAGTTGGCCAACGCCTGAAAGGTTTAAAACCATTTCTTAAAAATATCAAAAGTTATAATTATACCAATATTTTTCACTTTCCAGGTCAACGTAGTAAACTCCTCGACCTCCTGGAAAGTCACCCTATTCCTCGAACACAAAGAGAACCAGGAAGAAATTCTGAAAGGCGGCGACGTGGTGCGGCTGTTCCATGCCGAGCAGGAGAAGTTCCTCACCATGGACGAGTACCAGAAACGGCAGCACGTGTTCCTCCGCACCACGGGCAGGTCCAGCGCTACTGCTGCTACGAGCAGCAAAGCTTTGTGGGAGATCGAGGTAATATTTTCTACAGTCTTTAAAGTGAGTCTCTGTATAGTGTATTGAAGCTTCACAATCGCGCATAGATAGATGGATAGATAGATAGATCATTTATTTGTATTATTTGTACATCGTCACATTTCAATTAATTATTTAAACAAGTAAAAAAAAAAAAAAGGATCGTGGAAGTAATTAAGTACATATGTTTAACATGGACGAATACAGAAACACGTCTACATAGACCAGGCGAGGCGACTTGTTTAACTATTGTAGTAGTTTTTTTCCTGTAAAAAAATGTGTTGCTCTGAAAAGAGAATAAAATAAATAAATAACTTATCTTCAATTAACACATTTAACACTACTGTTCAACTTAACAACATATCGTACTTACTTGAAAAGAAAAACAACATAACTACCATTTCACCAACGAAGTATCTCTGATTTTCTATTTAATTCTTAATTTTAAATGTAATCGTTACGATGCACTTTCTGTGAGTATCGCCTCAATTGTTTCTGGTAACTGTGGTTACCAGCTTACATCCTTATTTTACTAGGCAATTGAGTCCACCAATAAATATGAAGCAACTGAGTAGATATGAACTTAGTCTGACGTTTGACATATTACCTGTCATTGACTGTCACATTGAGGAAATATGAATGAAGTCATTCACATGAATGTATGTTTCCTGCAGTATGTTCACTGTTTTCCGCAGGTGGTCCAGCATGACCCGTGCCGGGGCGGCGCGGGCCACTGGAACTCCATCTTCCGGTTCAAACATCTCGCGACCGGACACTACTTAGCTGCCGAAGCGTGCGTCCGGCCGCCGTAAGTATAGTTTACACTCTTTCACTAGGAAAGTATGTATTTTTATAAAAAATCTATGTAATGGCTTAATTTTCCTTTCATTTCAGAAGTTACAGGGAGGGGTGTGGGGGGCACTTTTTACTTCTGGGGGGATTATTTCCGATAATATTTACAATACAATACACAATACAATACAATAACTCTTTATTGCACCTCAAAACAACAAAAATAACACAAACTGGTATAGATTACACATGAAAAAGAGGCAAACAACAGGCGGTCTTATCGCTAAAGAGCGATCTCTTCCAGACAACCTTTGGGTAGAGGAGACACTACACTAAACTACTACCAACTACCTACTAACTACTTTATCAGAAAATGATTTTAGTAAACCCCTATAACTTTTCATTTACCTATCCCACACTTGGACGTAGATACGCAAAAACGTTCCAACCCACATGAATTTTTCATTCTAATGAATACCATATACAAGTAAAAGACAGTAACTAAAATGGCAGCTTCATATGGATTGGAACATTTTTGCATATCTACGTCCACTTTAGGGATGGAACGAAAAAAAAATCAGCCCCACTTTACAAGTATGGAAGGTACCCTAAAAAGGTTCCCACTCATTTTTTTTTTACCACTTTGTTGGCGTGATTGATATGTATATTCGTACCAAATTACAGTTTTCTACTACTAACGGTCACTAAGCTAAGCCGTAGACGGACGGATATAAGGCTTCTTACGGAACCCTAAAAAAGCTATCATCATTCAGCCGTTTACGGGGATATCAAAAAAAAGTGTACCATTTTATTTTTTGAAAATATAGAAAGTTTGGGGTTTTTTATAACCATAATCACGAGTACTATTAATTTAAAAAAAAAGAAAAAAAGTGTTCCTTTTTTTGGTCAGTTTCGTAACGCATTTTTTCATACATTTTGTATTGTATGGATCTAATTTAATGAGCCCAGTTGTTGGTTTATAGGATTTTCTTTTCGACGGAGGTGGTTAAATGTTCGTCTGTTTGTATTTTTTATACATGTATGTTCATTATTATATGCAATATGTTTATGTTACAGAGACGCACCACTGGACACCGGGGAGCCCGCCTACCAGCTGGTGTCCGTGGCTCACTCATCAGAAATAGCCACCCTCTTTGAATTAGACCCTACCACTATGACCCATTCCGACGCCCCTGTACCGCAGAGCAGCTATGTCAGGTAACATTAAGAGTACGGTATTTACGACTTATATACGACTTTTACAATAACGCGCGAAAATACAACATCACATTGACTTAATCAAGGAAATAGACATACAAAGCAGAACTAAAATGTCAAAAAATGTGGGTCTGAATGACATTAGCGAACTTGCATTGATAATTATACAAACGTTAAATGTTTCGTGCGAAAAAGAGCTTACTGAAGTAAGCATTAAGTATTGAAATTAAACACTTTAGAACGGATTAATCGCGTTTATTAACACCATGATCCTACGTTTCGAAATAAAAAAAACGATATTTTAATTATAGAATGCCCTTCAGGCTATGTATTACTAGCTTTATAAGCCCCTCTGGGCATTGTAGACCAACCTTTGTTTTTTATTTTTTAAATTATTTTTATATTTTTGTATGTAGGTAGTTTGCACAAGTAACTTTTTTGATTGACGGGGAGAGTTCGCATTCTCTCAGTCATCATCTTAACCCTGTGAAAACGAGTGCTGTAAAGGGCTCGAAACGTAGGATCATGGTGTTAATAAACGCGATTAATCCGTTCTAAAGTGTTTAATTTCAATGAATAACAATCGCGGTAACAGAAGACAATATTAAGCATTAAGTGTCAAATTCATACACTGTCAAAAGTTTATAGGCTGTTTTTCACTTAACGAAACGTCATGTTCTAAACAAGACTATATGAAAAAGAGTCGCAACTGCTGCACTTTTAAGTCGATTGGGTATCTAGTTCTTTTATCATCTATGAACATTAAAGTATCTAGTCAATGAGTTCAATGTTTTTTTTACTATGTTTAAATGAAACGCGTTTCTGTTTCAGATTACAACACTTATGCACTCATACATGGGTGCATTCAACGTCGATACCTATTGATAAGGATGAAGAAAAACCTGTTATGTCCAAGGTAGGGGTCTAATATTTGTATTAGTCTGTATTTCAACTTTTACTGCAAAAATAATGTATATGACGCATCTAAGAACTTCCTCTTTAGGAAACACCTTTTTCTCAAAGAGACTTGTATAGTAAATTCTCGCATCGACTTTTGCAAGCGAGTGTCTATAGTGTGGCCAACTAAATTTATCCTTTATACCACGGCTCCGGGGACCTGGAGTCCGCTTAGGCAACTGATCCCAAGATTTTTAAAGGATTTTAGCGTTTTCCGCCTTACCTTTTGTGCGTATATCCTTACAAAACATGTCATAAAAAATGTGGTTTCTTTGCGTGAAGGTTGGTTGTTCGGTGGTGAAGGAGGACAAGGAAGCGTTCGCGCTGATCTCGGTGTCCCCCGGCGAGGTGCGCGACCTGGACTTCGCCAACGACGCCTGCAAGGTGCTGTCCGCGCTCTCCGCCAAGCTGCACAACGGGAACATCGAGCACAACGAGAGGAAGTAAGTTGTACAATACTATACAATACAATACAAATACTCTTTTTCACCTCCAGCACTTCTATCTGTCAATCTGATTACTGACAGCGATATTTAAAAAGTATACATTATAACGTTGTCTGTGGTATTCCATAAGAACACTGCTATGAGCTAATATTTGAGCACTGTTGTTGTTTTTTTTTTAATTTCTATAGTGGGCACAACTCTTCCCTATTCTGCCACGTTTCTAGATTTTGCTTTTTACGCTATTTTAGCTGTCGTAGAAAAACTAGGGTATGCAACAGCTCATAATTGGTTCTTTAAACTCTTATTATATCACTGTTGCAAAAACTACTATTATTGCACACCTCAAATGAAGTAAAGAATACAGCCAACAAAAGAAGAGGCAAACTACAGACGATCTTATCGCTAAAAAGCGATCTCTTCCAGACATGTAGCTAGTAGTACTACAGTAGCTATGTGTGCTATACGAAAACTTTCAACGAACCTCTTACACTAATTAAAATAAATCAATTAAATAAGAAATAAATTTACTATAGACAGTCAGAATACTAGTGGTTTGGCTAACGAAGCTAATGTCTAATCCCAACATTTGTTTGTATACTCACATTTATTTATTTCTACATTATAAAGTTTCTGGAAGTCACCGGCTATTTACAATCATTGTTTTATAAGTCCGTACCTCAAATGGAAAAAACGGAACACCTAGGGTCACTTTGTTGTCCATCCGTCCGTCTGTCTGTCAATACCCTTATCTCGAAGTAGCAAGTTGAAATGTCTTACGGCCGTTTATGTCGAATTTCCTATACACTTGCAATTGGAACGAAAATGTATAGGTACTTCCCGTTGACTTTGAATCACGATATTGCTGATGTAACATATGCTGAGCCCGTTCCTTTTGTCACGCATAGTACCTATATAATACTGAAATTGTATTGTACACACTATATTGTGATTATTTCCGTGACCGTGGCAATAATTTTTTCCTTTCTTTCTTTCAAAAATTTGGCAATATGCAAGAGCTTGAAGTACAGGAAAAAATCCGAAAACCGTATATTTGTCGCACACAGAGTTCCGTACCACCAGTATTTTTAAATACCTAAGGTCATAAATGGAGGGAGGGGAAGCATCCTTTGTGAATAGAATAGAATAGGAATAATTTCGTTGACACAATATATACAGTACAATTAACAGAAAAATTGCCATGATTAAAGAAGTGCGCACATGCCCAGTTTTTTCTGGAACGTTCTGCAAATGTGTTAGAATTTTAATTTTTCAAAAATTAAATTGTTACAGAGCGCTAACCTGCCTGCTCCAAGACATAGTGTACTTCATCGCCGGCTTCGAGAACGAACCCAACAAGTCCGAGGCCCTCGAGCTGATCGTCGAGAACCCGAACAGGGATCGCCAGAAGCTACTACGGGAGCAGTACATACTGAGACAACTCTTCAGGATATTACAGGTATCCAATTTAAACTATTGTGAGATTAATGGGCATATTTTTATTTTGTTGTCGTTTTTTTTTTCGCGTCAGATTTGAATGAAATTTGGTGAGTAGGTAGAGTTCCTTATTCTACGCTAAATAGATACAAAATCTCAATGTGCGACAAAAATTTTGTACTAAATTTTCCACTGAGTTACGAAAATTCCATACGATTTCGTAACTCAGTGGAAAAAATTGTGGGACATACTTTGAAATTGGGTCTATCTTGAAGAGAATAAGGAACTCTACCTATCCACCAAATTTCATTCAAATCTGACGCGAAAAAAAAACGACAACAAAATAAAAATCCGCCCTAATATTGTAATAAAAATTACGACGCCCGCACGCGTCGTCGTGCACGGTTGTTGACGCTTGATAATGGCATCCTAAGATGTCTAAAACCTGTTGCGCATGGAGACTAAGGTACTGGTATTGCCGCAAAAGCCGAAAGCGTAAGCGCCTTTGGGGGTGGTGTCTATGGCGCTTAGGACCTTTGTACCAATTTCCGCCATTATCCGCCAAATGGACAGACACACGAAAACATTTCTGCCGAAGCTGTAACGAGACGCTTCGCTCGCTTTGCTCACTCGGTCAAATACGCGAGTGTCTAAGCTCTAAGCCCTATTTGATATTTGAGGTACCAGGATAGGTGAGGTTTTGAGTAGGTATTAAACCAGTCGGCGGAGCCATCATACTCATTGTATGGACTGACGTTAATATGACATAACTATTTGAAAAAATTGGCAGACGTTTTTGTATTGAAAATGACAGACATTGCCAGTCCGGCTGATTAAATTGTCAAAGTCGTGAGGAGACCGGACTAATCCTAATAAGGCCTAGTTTACCCTCTGGCTGTCGCTTTCATAAAAATAGTTTAAAAAATTGTAAATGTTAATGTCTATTTGGAAAGTAAAATCATTTATTCTCGAAATATATACAGTAAGTGTAACTTACCTAACTACCTACCTCTACCTACCTTAAATCTAAAGTAGGTCCTTGAGGCATTGTACCTAGGATGCTGGCGGCATTTCCTCGTTGTATCGCAATGCTGATACGTGGTGCGAGGAAGCCACCAGCTCTTCGGTCACCAGTAACATCAACCAGACGTTTCGCGATTTCTACGAAAAATGTCTATTTTAGCGTCTCTTTCTCCGGCGCCAGAAAGTAGGTTTATAAGCGATAAAACACTTTCTAGATGATAATAAAGTAATTTCCTCATTTCTTCTATTGATAATTTATTTCAGGGTCCTTTCCAAGAATCTCCCGAAGGTGAGGCGTTCCTAAAGATAGAAGAACTATGTGACGCTCGCTACGCTCCGTATAAATACATCTTCCGGCTCTGCTACCGGATATTAAGGCTCAGCCAGCAAGACTACCGGAAGAACCAGGTAACTGTCGCTATTAGAACGGTTCTGCCTTTCAAGAGTCATTTGTTGGAGCACCCTCGCATGCTATGCTGATTTTTCTACTCCAGCACTTCTATCTGTCAATTAGATGACTGACAGCGATATTTAAAAACTATACATTATAACGTTGTCTGTGGTATTCCATAAGAACACTGCTCCTATGGATTTTCATACAATATATGAACACTGTTGTTGTTTTTTTTTTCTATAGTGGGCACAACATCTTCCCTATTCTGCCACGTTTCTAAATTTTTTATTTAGCTATTTTAGCTGTCGTAGAAAAACTAGCGTATGCAACAGCTCATAATTGGTTCTTAAAACTCTAAGAACCCTTATTATATCACTGTTTATATCTGATTAAACCAACATGATTACACTGGAACCTGATAAATTTTGCCATAATGAGTGTTCTAGAATCCATTTTGAGGCATTCACCACATTCACCAGGTTACAAAAAAGGCGTTTCTCAAGGCATGATGCACTCTAATGGCGCTACGCTCCGAGTCCTCACTATACTTCGGGATACAGCAGATAATCCAAAACTTTCAGGAGGACCAAAAACATTAGATCTATAAAAATCATTTCTAAGAATGAATTCCTACCATGCTGGATATCGATTTATTACAGTCACGTCTATAAATATCTTTACACTTCGGAACTTATTACAAGGGAAGAAAGGTCAAAATTGAATACAGATGCATATATATTTATGAAGCCGACCGTACCTT
Source organism: Lathronympha strigana (assembly GCA_949128165.1). Taxonomy (NCBI): domain Eukaryota; kingdom Metazoa; phylum Arthropoda; class Insecta; order Lepidoptera; family Tortricidae; genus Lathronympha; species Lathronympha strigana. The sequence goes on along the minus strand of OX421922.1, from coordinate 13,158,613 downwards.
CATTAGGTCCTAAAGATGGGGCAACCGAGATTGCATAATTCTAGGAGTTGAGTTTGACTTTTAAGAGTCCCGTAAATGTCAAATTTTTGAGTAATTTTTCAATTTTTTGCGTCTAGCTCGAAAATGGTACGTCGAACGGAAAAGTAATTCAAGTAGGCATTAAAGACTAAAGAGGGCTAAATTCTACGTTGAATGAGTTAAAGATACTCGTATGTCAATAATGTATTATTGTTTATGAATAAATGAAAATTAAAATGTCAATGTAACATGTATTTTGTATGTGTATATTTGTGGCATATCATCTAATAGGTCTGTAATAAATAACTTTGAGGTATTTCGAATAAGAATTTGATTAGTTGAAAATTTTGAAAAATAATCGCTCTAAAAGTCTAAAAAGGTGTAATGCAGTGTTGATTTATTTTGGCTGTACCACTGAACCAAGTTTGAAGTTCAAGATACTCATTCAACGTAGAATTGAACCTTCTTTTATACCTATCTGAATTACTTTTCTTCCGACGTACATTTTCGAGCTAGTCGCAAAAACTGAAAAATGACCCAAAAGTTGACAGTCTCTTGGCTCACAAAAGTCGAGCTCAACTCCTGGAATTGTGCTAACTCGGTTGCCTCGTCTTTATGTCCTAATGAAGGTATTAAAACGATATCCCGCTTGCTAGGAATACGTTTTTTTAATTTAAGGCAAAGATAAACAAACAGCATATAATTACACACAGAGTTTAACAATACAGTTAATACAATTCCACCACTGGATAGTGCTATATTTTTTCTCTGAGAGAAGAGAAAAAAAAAACAAGCACTTATCGTAATTAATAACACAGATCAAATCACACATCATTACAACTTACATTAGTGACAATATTTAAAATTAGATTTAATTTATATGAAGGAGAAGCATTTAAAGATTACTGCTCATGCTACATTTCTTGCAAATTAAAGAATTTTCGTGGCATATATATAGAAAGCGTGGTAAGAAACTTGTGTATTACGTTTAAGCCACTCGACCGCAAAAAAACTCGCTTAATCACGTTTCTACATTATATGACATCTTTCACAGGAGTACATAGCGAAGCACTTCGGGTTCATGCAGAAGCAGATCGGCTACGACATCCTGGCTGAAGACACCATCACGGCGCTGCTCCACAACAACAGGAAACTGCTGGAGAAACACATCACGGCTTCGGAGATCGAGACCTTCGTGGGTTGGTAGCTTCAATGTATTGGGGATCATGTTACATCGGGGGAGTATAAGAGAGGGTGTACAGGGATGCATGGCGTATTCATTTTGTAAATAAGTGGAGCGAATATGGCTGTTTTTTACTTGGTCGTACTCTATTAGCCTTTGTCTTTGTTAGAGATAACAAAGACAAAGACTAATATAGTGCGACCACGTTAACTCTGCACTGATATGGCACTGGCAGTGACGTTGTATGAAAATGCTATACTACACGTAAAACTTGGCAGGAAGATTAGCGTAGTTCTCCTTTTTTTTTATATACCACGACGGTGGCAAACAAGCTTACGGCCCGCCTGATGAAACGCCTATCCTATGGACGCCTAGGGGGGTCACATGCGCGTAGCCGACTCGTTAAAATCTTGTACACTCCTTTTTTGAAGAACCGCATACAGTAATCTTTCGGGAAAACCTCGGCAGGGAGCTCATTCCACAGCCGGAGCGTCCACTGGAGGAAATTCCTCTGAAACCGCACAGTGCGCGACCATTTGAGATGAGGATTACCGCGAGTCGATTTTATCGGTATTAGTATCGTTTTTGTCAACCGGGTTGCAAACAACACTCACTACGTCACTCGCTAACGGCACGTTCACACCCCTCACGCAATACCCAAAACCGTTTTCCAACTAGGGGGCACTGACCAACCACAATCACGGTTGAAGTTCATATAACTTATTCCTTAAAACTGACGAGCGAAAATCGACTAAATTACGTGAATCACGTTTTAATAGTACACTGTGCATCTAGGGCGGTAAGAAGGGCATTACTTACGAGGGTCTATTGAAGCCCGACGCCGTAGGCGGAGGGCTTTAAATGACCCGAGTTAGTAATCCCTTTACTGCCCGTGGTACACACAATGTTTTTCATCACATTTGCGAGGAAATAAATAAACTCTATACAGTTAAAGAAACAATAATGATAAGCGGTAGTGTAGTTGCACAGTCCACAGTACTCCGGAGTGAGTGCGTGCTGCGAGCGCGTGCGGGGCAGGTCCTCCGCGAGCTCCGGGCGGGCGGTAAAGTAGTATGAGAATCCTTTAAAACCATGGGAATAATACAGCTCTTTAAGTGTAAGTATGCTTGCATATAATATCACCATTTACGAGCAGGTGTGATGAAAATATTATTTGATATGCCCAACATTTTTATTAGACCACCCATCGAGGGGCTCAGCAGCTAAGTGGTCTAAACAAACAGCTAAGTGGTGAGAAACTTCCTCCCGCGGACGCTCCAGCTGTGGAATGAGCTCTCTGTCGCTGTTTTCCCGAAGGACTACAGTATCGGGTTCTTCAAAAAAGGAGTGCTAAAGTTTTTTTGTCGGCAACACGCATATACACCCCTGTAGTTGCATGCGTCCATAGGCTACGGTGACCGCTTACCATCAGGCGGGCCGTATGCTTGTTTGTCACCGTCATAGTATAAAAAATAAAGCTATGACGATTTTCGCACAGGGCTCGTCCGTAAGAACATGAAGACGTGGCAGTCCCGGTTCCTCGACTACCTGAGCGACCTGTGCATCTCCAACAAGAAGGCAATTGCTGTTACACAAGAACTTATCTGCAAGAGCGTGCTCTGCGCTAACAACTCGGACATACTCATTGAAACCAGGTTTGTTCACATTATTACAATACAATCCTTAGGAGGAGAGGTTTTTATATTTAAGTTTAGTGTTAGGGTTAGCTTTAGTCTTTAGTTTTAGGGTTAAATTTGTCTAAGATAGTGTTAAGTGTTTTTTATAAGTTTTTGTGAGTTATCATGTGTTGAATTGAAAATATTTTTTAATGAGAAATTCTATTCAATCCTTACGTTTTGTGTTGTGTATATATATATATATATATATATATATATATATATATATATATATATATATATATATATATATATATATATATATATATATATATATTAAGTGTTAGGTTAACCGTGACCTACACCGCCAAAACATAGGTATTTGTGTTCTAATATGCATATGAAATAATTCCACAACTTAAAATGTAGTAGTTTAGTTTTAGTTGATTGTACAAACTATGAAAGAGTTAAGTAAACGTCATCATTACATAGAAGTTTGACGTTTAAAATAACGATTTTACAGTCAGCAACAAAGATATGAGTCATATCTTTGTTGCTGACGACCTTATTGTTCAGGCAATTAAGTCTCGTATACATATTTATGGCACTTTGGCTGTATTCATATCTTTGTTGCTGACTGTAGATACTCTAATATCAAAATCGATGCAAACACAACTTCATATGACTGTATCTCATGTTTAAATTAAATATATACTGAAATCATATCTAAAATCATTCCTTCCTTTTGGTTTTGCCATAGTCAAAAAGGTTTAAAAGAATATTGTTTTCTGTTTCCGCGATTCATTGAAATTAAACACTTTAGTCTACTGAGGGAGATTGACCGGGGAGAATTCGCAATCTTTCAGTCATCATTTTAACCCTGTGAAAAGGAGGGCACGAAATGTAGGGTCATGGTGTTAATAAACGCGATTAATTCGTTCTAAAGTGTTTAATTTCAAGGTTTAAAAGAGTAATAAATTGACCAAGTCAGTTGTAAGTTTGTCAAAACAAATATTTTTATGTCAGTGAAGTACTAAGCGGGGATCATTGCTGATGATTGGCGTGTTATAGGGTCGTCTCAACGAAATACGAGAAGAGCAGCGACTCACCGAAAACTGACGAAGAAACCAAACAGTACACCGTCGAAGACGAGGTCATATTACTATGGAACAACAAGAAGGTACTTACAGCGGGACGGATTTGTGCAAACGGGAACCAACCCACAACAAATCGCCATTCAATTCAACCATCCGCCTTCTACCTATGAAAATTAATTTAAAAAAAGTGTGGGTGGGTGGGTTTGTTCCTTATGCAAAGATGCTGTTCCATTATTCCGTTACTGCTCAGTTCCATTATGGAAATTCATATTTTTTTGATTTAATGAGAATAAAATCAGTGACTTGAAGTAAATGGCATATAAAGAATTTTACTTTATAATCTTCGCGCGAACTAGAATCGATTATTTTGTGTCTTTAGCTTTTGTGTATGAGAGCTGGGGGCCGAGCGTTAATTGTTTTTTGCGTAGTGTTTGTATTTGCTTTTTCTATAAGGAAGAAAGAAATAATTGGTTTGTAAGAATATGTACAAATAAGGTGTTCGGATATTGGATTAGTTGCAATATTCAGCCATTCGGCATGCAAATGTTAGTAACTAGTATCCTGAACATTATAGGTATATACAGTTGATACCTTTAATTCTTAGGTAATAAAATAATGAGGATTACCGCGAGTCGATTTTCCGCTAGGGGCGCTAGTGGAACGTGGGTCCTGCGGGAACATTTCAAACGTCACTTTGACAGTTCTCTCATACTGACACAGGACCCACGCATGAGTGGCGCCGCCTGGTGAGCGACAATACGGTAGCTCCCATTAAAATATTTACAAATATAAGTTCTCCGTAACAGAGTAGAAACAATGTTCTGGAAGCCATTTCGTTAATTCGAGAGATAAATATCTATTCCTAACAACTGTACTATACAATTGTAAAGCATGAATTAAATCATTAATTATTTATAATAAATGTTTTGATCAATGTTTCCAACCAGCCAGCCCTGCTCACCGGGGACCTTCGTCACTTTTTCTGTAGTATACGACATCACTTTCAATTTATAACTGTACTATAATCTGTGATTTTACGGCAACTTTATTGTTTGTACAGAATTCCCGGCTGCTGACAGAGTTAGCGGCGGAGGCCCGCGAGGAGCCCGCGGGCCCGTCGGCGGCCATCTTGGACTACTACCGCCACCAGCTGGACCTGTTCTCCAACATGTGCCTCAACCGGCAGTACCTGGCGCTCAACACGCTGTCGCCGCAGCTCAACATACAACTCATACTCAAGTAAGCTTCACTCATCCTGAGACATTTTAGGGCTCATTCAAAAATCATGAGATCGTTTTTGGCCTTATTTTGACCCCCCCCCCTCTTGGTGATCGTAACGCTACCCCCCAATCAAGATCACGTGGAGTTTTCGAGTGATTTTTGAGTCGACATTTTCATGTGCGCCGATACGAGATTTTTATGTTGGTTAAATATATTGTTATGAAATTTCGTTGTTTTGTGTTAATGAATGAATGAAATGAATGAATGAATGAATGAATGAAATATTTTTATTTCAGACAGCAGGGTGTCCATATTTTTTACATCTATACAAAGTTATGTTATTAAACTACTTATACCTAATGTTAGTAGAAAACATAATGCTCATTGGACCGAACATGCATCAGCATCCAATGAGTGATAAGAGGGCTATCAACCCTTTCTGCGATCACCTTCAGGAGAGTGTTGGTGCTGCTCCGCACTCGAGTCCACAGGGATGCCACCCGCTTTCGCAACACTGCGTGGAAGCCGTCTGTGTTCCACTGAGCGAACATCCCTGATGCGCTACAGCGCCAGGGCAGCCCCAACAATCCCCTAAAGGCGTTGTTGTACTGGACACGCAGAGCACTAAATGTTTTTTGGGTGTAATTGCTCCACAAGTTGCACGTGTACAGGTTTTGGCAGTAAGTTTTAAACAGCGTGATTTTCACCTCTCTGGAACAGCGTGCAAACCTGCGTGACAACATATTTCCCCTAACAGATAGTGCTCTGCGTTCTCTTTCCATGTCAACATCATCTCTGAGAGTGTCAGTGACCCAGTGGCCCAAATATTTGACCTTTGTTACAGTCTGAAGAGGAGAACCATTTAGACTAATGGGTGGTACGGAATAAGTTTTAGTACCTGACTTAAAGACTAAAACCTCACTCTTTTTGTCATTATATTTAAGCCCGTGGGCCACGACATATCTCTCACATATATCCAGCATGACTTTTAGAGCATTTATCGAGGGGCTCAGCAGCACCATGTCGTCGGCATAGCTAATGTTGTTGACAAAACAGCCGTCCACCGAACAACCGACACTAGCACTGCTAAGCTCCTCAATCAATCCATTCATGTACAAATTAAACAGTGTGGGTGAGGTTAGCCCTCCTTGTCTCACGCCACATTCCATTTTATATGGATCTGAGTATACCCCAGCCCATCTCACAATATTAATTTGATTTTCATACCAGTACTCGAACATATTTATTATTTCACCTGGTAATCTAGTCCCAATTCGCAGCTTGTTCCATAACAACTTGTAAGATACAAGATCAAATGCCTTCGACAAGTCCAAAAAACAAGCAAAAACTGGTGTGTTCCGGTTAGTATAATATTGAACAGTATGCTTAAGACATAATATAGCTGATTCAGTGGAAAGTCCGGGTCGAAAACCGAACTGAGCATCATGAAGGTTAATATGTCTATTCAGATATGTGTTAAGCACACTGTCCAGCACCTTCGCCAGTATAGTTGCCAAAGAGATTGGTCTATAGTTGGACTTGTCGGAGGCATCACCTGTCTTGTTTTTTATAATGGGTACCACTATGGTCTTCATGAGGTCTTCAGGCAAGTAATTATGACGAATACAAAATGTATAGAACATCGCCAGGACCCTGGAGAGATGAGCACCTGCATGTTGAAGATGCTCAATGCTGAGACCATCGTGTCCAGGAGACTTACCTCTTGTCATTTGCCGTACAACCTTAGAAATTTCCGCCGGTGTAATTCTGATTGAGGCGCCACCCACGCGAGTCCCAGCATCGAGCACCGGCCGGTGCCCCTCCACTCCCAGGGGTTCCACTTTGAACTGGTTTTTGAAGAGGTTGGCGATATCATTCGGTTCACTAACACTGTCAACACTTACCGGAAGGCTCACTTTTGGATTCATCCTATTTGTCGATTTCCAAAATTGTACAAAGTTTTTAGATTTATGATGTGAGGCAATAATATCCATCTTGATTTGGTCTTTTTTATTTTGGCAGTACTTAAGTTTAGCTTTAAAGTCTTTCCTAGAACGGCACATGTCCTCGTATAGTCGGCCTGACTTCGGCCTACCGACCATGCACCATTCTCGAAAACATAACCTCGCCCTCTGGTGAGCTTCCCTCGCGTGTTTATTCCAGCCCGTGACATTACCTTTCCTGCGTTCTCTTTTATGGTAAGTGGCAATCGAAGCCTCTTTGAGTATCGTTATAATAGAGTTGTACATTTTACTTATGATTAACCTATGATCCTCATTATTACAAACATTATCACAACATTGTTTTAGTTCACTAGGAAAATTAATATCTCTTAATTTATAGTTACAAATTTTTAAATACTCGTTTATCTGAGGCTGCTCTCTTTCACCCCAAATTATGCCACTTAAATTGTCATTAACCATCATATTATTATTTTTAGGTATTGCTCTATTTAAGTTACATACAATTTCTAAAGGAAAATGATCGGACCAAAACACGTCATAGTGTATTTTGACTTCAGTAACTGTTAGTTTGGCGGCTTTTGTAGTCACACAGTGGTCAAGCCACCGCTCACAACCGTGACTATCGCTAACATAGGTGTACGAGTCCGCCGGCAGGAGTTCAAAGTCCACTATGCATAGTTGTTGTTCACTACAAAAACTTTTCAGTTCATTATATAAAGGCATGCCGGGGTGTGAATTAAAATCACCAAGCAAATATATTAAATCCACTTGTTCACTGTCTATAATTGCGTATATTTCTCCTAGACATTCCGTAAACTCGACAATGTTTTCACGTTCGTCAGTCGGCATGTAAACCGAGAAAACTATCATAGATCTATCACTCATTGTAACTCGAATTGCTGCTAGTCTAACGCTTTTACACTGTATTACGGAAACACACGGAAACCGGTTTTTACGCCACATGATCGCAACACCCCCGTAAGGGCGTCCTCGTAAAACTCCCGCCGATAAATCCACAGCTGAGTTGCCGTAGTACCCAAACCCAGCGTCGGCAGTTCCCAGTAACGGTATATCATGCTGTAGTAGCCATGTCTCAGAAAGTGCGATAATATCAGCTGATTCACAGAGTGACCTAACACATTCAATAGATCTGGAGAACCCTTTGCAGTTAAAGGATATAAACTTACATGTTGTACTATCCATCATGTTGATTATCTGCTTTCTCCTCATTTTTCTTGAAAGAAAAGTCCACAAAACGCCTAAACGTTAATATGCTTTGTGAAAAAAAGTACACGTGATGTGGTTTGGACTCCCCCCTCCCCCATCGTGATCAATCGTGTCTAATCCCCCCCCCCCCTAAAAAACGATCACATGATTTTTGAACACGTGTAAGCACTCCTATAGTCAAGTGTAAAAATATGGTGGTGCACATCTTACTCAAAAATATGTCCCAAAGCACCTTATACCGGTATTATAAGAGCGTAGTACCATATTTATGAGTCGATTATGTCGAACCATATTTTTGCACTTGACTGTACCAAGTTTTTCGGAACTTAAGTACGAAATATCATTTGATATTTACTAGTTGGTTTTCGGTGAAGGAAAACATTGTGAAACTGGACTAATTGCGATAAGGCCTAGTTTACCCTGGGCTGTAAGGTTAGATGGCAATCGCTTTCGTAAAACTAGCGCCTACGCTAAATCTTAGGATTAGTTGCCAAAGCGGACCCCAGGCCGTGACATCAGCCAGGAAAACGTTAGGAAGAAAAAGAGTACGCAAATTATACCTGAAATTATGTATTAACATCCAAGACATACCAGACTACTTCCTGGATATTATTTATTTACTAGTGGCTTTTTGAGCTGTAGACCATGTACTGGTATTGGCATAAATGTCGTAAACGCGTTTGGGGTCTATGGCGCTTAGGACCATTATACCAATTCCCGCCATTTTGAAAATTTCCAAAAAAAATGTAATCAACAAACTTGTTTACAAAATTTCACAATTTTTTTTGATAAATGTGACCTGTTGAGGAGAACAAATGGACAGACACACGAAAATATTTTTGCCCAAACTGAAACGGAGACGCTTCGCTCGCTTTGCTCACTCGGTCAATTAGGGTAAAAATTGGCATACACTGCGAGAAATATAAGTGCAAACTTTAGGCGACTTCCGAAATTCCTTTATCAGTTTCCTATTTTGGTCGGATCGACGCCAATACTAATTTCTAAGTGTTTCATTGATAATATACGAGTAATTGCAAACCCTAAGAATATTATTTAAAAAATACCAGCCAAATGCGAGTCTTAAAAATAGCATATAATTTGAACTTTCGTGAGTCATACTGACATTAAATTGCAACGGTTAACACTCACGTATTTTTATCACAATAGGCGTGACATGTTTCTACTGCATCGGGGAGTCATCGTCATACACTTCGGAACTTATTACAATGGATAAAGGTTCAAAGTCGAATACAGGTGCATATATATTTATGAAGCCGACCGGACAACTGATCTATCAATAAATAAATGAACGTCCATTTTTTCTTTCAGATGCATGTCGAACAACCTGCTGTCTCACGAGCTGCGCGCGTCGTTCTGCCGGCTGATGCTGCACCTGCACGTGGACCGCGACCCGCAGGAGCCGGTCACGCCGGTCAAGTACGCGCGGCTCTGGACCGAAGTGCCCGACCACATACATATCAAAGAGTGAGTACAGTAGCCACTTGCAGGCCGCTACGCTAAACAAATGCGCCGCTTGCCGACTGCGTCGAGCAGAAAAATAGTGTACTGACCTTGGCCAGTAAATAAGAAAGCCTCAGTAAATAAGGAACTCCCAGCACACTAAAGGAGGCAACTTGCAACCTTAAAACGATGATAGGTTTCATAGACGAACTAGGGTGGTTAGAGTAGTGCTACCTCGCTATCACGCAAAATAGGCACAATGGATGTCGATTTGCGGAAAAAGCCCAGGAAAACTAACTAACTAACTAACTAAGAAAGCCTCAGATCACATGTTTGTCGACCTCAGCTTCGCTTCGGCCGACAATTACGCGAGATCTGAGACATTTCTTACTTTACAGGCCTCGGTACGTAATTTACTAATTCTTTATGAAATAGGTGGTAAACGAGCAGACGACACCTTACAGAAAACCGCAGTTAAATAAAACTAGTCCGTACTCATAGTGTTGTATTTCTGTTGGTGAGTAAGAGCTCCAAGAGGATTCACTGTGTTGACAGCTGGGGACCCACGGAGCAAAGCTTCCCCCTTTAGCTGTCAACACAGCGAATCCTCCTTTTTTTTTAAAGGGTCGGCAACGCGCATGTAACACCCCTGGAGTTGCGGGCGTCCATAGGCTACGGTGACCGCTTACCATCAGGCGGACCGTATGCTTGTTTATCACCGTCGTAGTATATTAAAAAAAAGACGAATCGCCTGATGGTAAGCGATTAACACCGTCCATGGACACCCGCAACACCAGAGGTGTCGCAAGTGCGTTGCCGGCCTTTAAGGTGGGAGTACGCTCTTTCCTTGAAGGTTTGAAGGTCGTATCGGTCCGCTAGCGACAGTTCGGAAGCAATAAATTTGATAGTAGATAGTAGTCCTAAAACTGAACAAAGTTTGCTCAGCGACTTTAAAAATAACGTGTGTATTGATTTTTATTACACTTTTAAGTTTCTTAGAAGGCGCAATGTACTGCGAAATTTGTCAATTTCATTTTGTCAGGAGACTTCAATTAGGCTGATGTTAACGTAGGTACATTGAAAATACTATTTAGTTTATATGAAAAAGTGGAAACCTACAGAGTACATAATTATTAAAAGTTGTTACATAATTATTAAAAGCGGATTGACGGCGATTTTGTGATTGTGACGTGGCGCTAGGTTGTTAATTGGCGTGATCTATTTATCTAATATATGATGAATAAAATATTTCTTATTTATTCTTCGTACCAGCTGAAAGACCTTTAGGCAAGTCCACAACGACCAGCCCCAGCGGCGGTCCAGCCCGCCTACCACGAACATCGAAAATTAGCATTGACGGAAAAATCTCTTTGTCACTCTAATATATAAGTATGACAGAGATAGACATGCAAACCTGCAATCGTTCGATTTTCGTGGTACAAGCCCTGTGCTACTCGCTTCCAGTGGGTTCCCTCGACCTTGACAGAGAAATACGACTAATAATATAATTTGTTTCAGCTACCAATGCGTGAAAGGCGGTCCCGACGCGAACCGCGAGAAAGTCAAGCAACAGTTCGCGGCCACCATCGGCTTCGTAGAGAACTACCTCTGCAACGTGGTCACGCGGACCTGGTACTTCAGCGACCACGACCAGAACAAGCTCACCTTCGAGGTGGTGAAGCTCGCCAGGGAGCTCATATACTTCGGGTTCTACAGGTATGGCTGTTTATGGGGTCTCCAAGACATCCCTAATATCGTTTATCTTAAAATCACTTGCCCTAACTGTTTTGTCCTAATGATTATAATCCCTAACGGTAAATTGTCCTAATGATTATTTGCCATAATCGAATTATTGTCCCGAAACGATTCCTTTGCTCATACCCTCACCTGGTGGACGACGGTCGAAAATTACTTAAAAGAGGCCTGCTTCGATAAAGACGCAGCACAAAACCGTGCTAAATGGAAATTGCGCACAAGGAAGGCCGACCCCAAGTAAATGGGGTATGGTCTAAAAGGAAGAAGAGACTTTGCTCATACCTGAATCGCTGTTAAAAAGTCGGTTAGATTAGGTTAGAACCGTTACCTCACAAAGAGTCCAATTGCTGCTATAAAAGTACATAAAAAATGTTAGGGAAAACAATATTAGGACATATGAGTTTAGGACAAATGATCATTATGTCATACAGTATTAGGGAAAGCAAATATAGGATAAAAAACTTAAGCTATTCCGATATAGCTCCCTTTTTATGTAATACACAGCGACTGCGGTGAGTAAGTCGTATGTTAGGAGAGACTATATATTAGTGGTTACTAGATGAAATTAAGTATTTATTTACGTCTCTAATTGATTTGGGGTGGTATAAATATTTAATGTTTCGGTAGGCTATTCATTCTTTTGGGAACCAAGTAAAGGTAAAATGGGTAATTATTGGAAAGTGGCCCGTAACTGATTTACCCTATGCGTGGCATCATTCTATAGTCCTTATTTTAATGCCGTGCGTTGTTGTAACTAACTTGTCTAAGCAAATAGTCGATACAAATTAAAATGAATGGAATAGGTAACAATGTAATGAAACAAAAGATGTATTACAGCTTCAGTAACCTCCTGCGGCTAACAAAGACTCTACTCAGCATTTTGGACAGCGTCACCTCCGCTATGGACCTGTTGAACGAGACCAACGCGTTGTCCGGGGAAGTCGAATGTAAGTTATTTATCAATAAATTATACCGTTTACACTAGTGAGTCATACTGACATTTATATTGAAATAAACGGATGAAGCTCACGTATTCAATTCGCCGCTAGAGGCGCTAGTGGGACGTGGGTCTGGCGGGAACATTTCAAACGTCATCGTCACTTTGACAATAGGCTACCTGACTCTTTTTTGAAGTTGGTCTTATATTATAAATCAATGACCAATCAAGAGATAAAAATATATATCAATATTCTATTATGCCCTGGAAAACAGCAAAAAACGTAATCCGGCGAAAACGATTTAATTTAATTTATTTATTTAATATAAAAACACGTTTACATGACATTACAGTAAAACTAATGCGCCATGAAACTAGGGAATACATAATTACAGAACAACAACGAAATAATAATTATCTAATTTACATAACAGTAGACGGCCTATTATCCATCCCCTCACAGAATCTCAAACATTCAGCATTAACAGTCACCCATCTCCATGCAAACAGATCACATTCTGGTACTGATGCCAAGAACGCATTCAATTGTGTGAGAGCAAGAGGGATCGGTGAGTTCTTGCGCGACTGAGTGCGCGCCGCCGGCCCCATCAAGAGGTCACGTGTCCGGGGTCTGAGGTCCATCCTGGGAACGTCGGGAACAAACAGTCGGACCAGACGACCTACCAGCTCCGGACAGTCAGATTCACCACGCAGGACACGACATGCCGTGATCAACAGGCTGAAGTTGCGCCTGACCTCCAATGAGTTGTAACCAAGCATCCCTAGCAAGTATTTTGTTGGGTACAGGAATGGGTAGCACCCGTACACTTTCTTATAGAGGGTCCTCAAAAATGTTTTTTGGACCTTTTCCAATAATAATATGTACTTATGTTCGTACGGGAGCCATACAATCGACGACGCCTCTAGTTTGCTTCTGACCAAGGCGTTGTATACCAACTTAATTGCTAAAGGGTCACTGAAGTCACGCATGTTGCGAACTACAAAGCCTAGCCTTCGATAGCAGTCGGCAGCAAGAGATAAAATGTGCTCACGGAATGTTAGACGCGTATCGAAGACCACCCCGAGATCTTTAACTGTGAATACGCGATTTATGGTTTCAGATCCCAGCGTGTATTGTGCCAATAGCGGGTCACGCGAACGGCTAAAAGTACAGACGCAGCACTTAGCAGAGTTAAACAAAAGTTTATTATCTATACTCCACTGAAGAACCAAGTTAATATCTATTTGTAATGCCTCGCAGTCAGATTTTTGCTTTACTCCAAATACCAACTTCAAATCGTCAGCATAAAGGAGACATTGAGAAGATTTTGGAATTGACTGAAGATCATTAACCATTATTCCGAACAGAAAAGGTCCTAATATCGAGCCCTGACTGACACCAGATCGGGTATGATATGGGGCCGAGACAAAGCATCCATGCCGAACATACTGCTGCCGACCACGTAGATAACGATGCCAGCCATGGTAATCCATAGATTATTTATTTATTTATTTATTTAAACTTTATTGCACATAAAACAAAGTACAAAAGGCGGACTTAATGCCAGAAGGCATTCTCTACCAGTCAACCATCAGGCCAAACAGATACAAATATTTAGGTGCGGTAACAGCATAAAGCGAAAGGTTAAACAGCAATCGATATATTAACAAATACGTTCACAAATTCGTACATATACAAACATACCTACATACAATATCAATATACATATAATACAAAACATACATAATTACATATACGATATACATACTATAAAGTACCTGCAACTAAATTACTACGAGCCGTAATTATTAGCATTAGCGATTAGATGCTTACGCAATTTGAGCTTAAACGACAATTTGGATTGAGCCTGCCGAATTTCCAGTGGGAGATCATTCCACAAACGAATAGCTTGCACGGTGAAGGAGTTGGACACAGAGCCAGAACGATGGTGAGGCAGGCAAAGTAATAGCTCACGCGAGGAGCGGAGCTCACGGCCCGGCTGAGCAGCAACAAACTTAAATTTAGTCCGTAGGTAGTCAGGTGCCGCCGGATCGAACAGGATACTGTACAGAGTGCACAGTACCCTAAGCGAGCGGCGATCCCTAATTCTGAGCCAATCGAGTTTCCGACGGAAAGCAGACACGTGATCATACTTCCGGAGGCCGAAAATAAACCTGATGCAACTGTTGAGGAGCCTATCCAGTCTGTTCAAAAGTTCCTGAGTCATGTTGGTAAGGCACACATCACAGTAATCGATGACCGGCAGCACAAGGGCTTGAATGAGCAGCTTTTTCGTACTCACCGGTAGAAAGTGTTTGAACCTATACAGTGTTCTCAGGGTGTAAGTCACTCTACGGCACACGTCAGAAACTTGAGGCTCCCACGTTAAGCTGCGGTCAACAATTAACCCCAGATTCTTAACCTGCGATGAGATCGGTATAATAGTACCCTCAAATAGTATAGGCCTCAGGCGAGAACAGTCGTTGACTAAGGCAGAGCGAGGGCTTCCGACAATGACAGCCTGGCACTTAGTCGGGTTCACAGCAATGCCAAAGTCCTTAGACCAAGAGGAGATGTGACTGAGGTCCTGGTTTAGTCGAATAATAGCCCCATCAATGTCGTCTGCCCTCACCTGAGTATACAATTGAAGGTCGTCGGCATAAAGATGATAAGAGCTCAAAATAAACGGGGTAACATAGTTGATAAAAATTGAAAAGAGCAAAGGCGAGAGAATGCCGCCCTGCGGTACACCAGAAGATAAACCGCACCAATCAGACCGAGAACGATCAGCACGAACTGCCTGTCGACGACCACATAAATAGGATTTGAACCACCTAGCCACTGATGATGAGATACTAAGATGCTCAAGAGCAGCAAAAAGCAGCTCATGATTGACGGCGTTAAATGCGTTGGAAAAGTCAATCAGGATCAGGACAGTGACGAGAGATGACTCTATACCCCACCTTACATCTTCAAGTATCTTAAGTAGTGCGGTAGTCGTACTATGTCCAGGACGAAAACCAGATTGGAATGGAGACAGAATTTGGTTACTTGAGATGTGGGCAGACAGCTGCTTATGCACTATGGCTTCAAGCACCTTGGACAGGAAAGGAAGAATTGAAATGGGTCGAAACTCTGTAAGCGATGAAGGATTGGGGACTTTAGGGAGAGGGATAACAAAAGCATTGCGCCACAGAGAGGGAAAAACGCCTGAAAGCAGAGAAAAATTAACAACGTGCGTTAATATGGGGACAACACATTCCAAGACACGTAAAACCATAAGTCTGCTTAGCTCGTCATGGCCAACCGCATTTGACTTGACAGATAATACTACCCTCCGTATCTCATCATCAGAGGCCGGCGTAAAAGAAAATAAAGTTTTGGAGGGCGATGGAAGGGCGCGAATGTAGAATACACTTTTGGATGTAGTAGCCGGGTTCAATGAAGAGCCTTTCGAAAAATGCGCGTTCAAGTCGTTCAAAGAGACAGCTAACGAAGTACTAAACTTGTTTACCGACTTGTCCGTGCCTATCACGCCAATAGATTTAAGGAATTTCCAAGTGTCGGCAGGAGAGCTGGAAATAATGTTCTCATGTATATAATTACGTTTTGCGTCTCTTATCATCCTATTGCACCTATTTCTAGCGATCTTGAAAAAACCCCAGTTTTCCTCACAACGATCGCGTTTGTATTTGCGAAACGCCCGATCTCGCCTCGTCATTGCGATACGGACCGCGCGGGTAATCCAAGGCGCGGGCGGACGCTTTACTTTGACGTTTCGAATGGGCGCGTGGGTATCGAATAGTTTTAAGACCGCTGCGTTTAGTGCAACTACCGCCTCATCAACCGTTGATGCCGTAAGTGTGGGTATCCAGTCGATCGCACGCGCGTCCCGCATTAATGCATCAGTATCTAACCTCGCAAAACATCGTAACTGAATATAAATAGGCTGTGGCTTCGGGGGACGAACTCTGTAGCATAAGAAAATAAGGTCGTGCCGCGAAAAACCTGGAGCCGAAAATTGACCCACTTTGCTCACATAGTCAACCGAGGACGTAAGAATAAGGTCCAACCAAGAATCCGACGCATCGTGATTGTGGTGAGTAGGCCCTAGCGGCAGTACAGAAAGCGCCGCGATTATGTGTGGTATGAAGTCACTATGCAGGAAATAAACATTTATCCAAGTCAAATTGTTATTGACATAAATTGTTCCCCTATTCGTTGTCTGTCAATGTCACAGCAGATGTTACGTAACGAACTTCACTCGTATAAGATTTAACATGAAGTTATCTTCGACGAGTACAATGACGTCACAACATGACCGACAGACTTCAGAGTTCAAAATTAAAAAAATATGAATGCAAATTTTTATTTGAGAATAATCATTTTTTGTGCCAAATTAGCCTAGTAGCCTAGTATTAGTCTAGTTCCTATTCTTTCATAATTATGGAATAGACCCACGCGTGAGTGGCGCCGCCTGGTGAGCGAAAAAACGTTATTAGCCCCCATTGTGTTAAAAATAAGTGAGTTTTAGCGATTTCTTTTCAGTATTAATATTTAATAAAAAAAATCTGTGATAGAATTCTAATTGATTGTTTTTTGAATTACTATTGTCATTGCATGCAGCGCAGGAAAAGGAAATTAAGAAGCGTAAGTATATAATTATATGTAGATGTTGGATAACTGGTAGTACCATGTCAAAAAGACAAGCAGTAAGAGATTTCTTACAAAATCTGATTTATAGTTTCACTATGACGTACTACTACAGTGGTCTAGGTTTCCAATTGGTTGACCGTACTCGTACGTCGTCAACGGCTTAAATGAGAGCACAGCTTTGTTCCAAATAAAAAATATTAAAGGCACTGTCTTAGTCCGTATTTATAATATGCGTATTTATTATTATTTATATTATTTCTTAAATCCTACAGCTGAAGGCGGAGTGCTTCGCAGCATTGGAGACATGGGAGCCGTCATGACGTCTATCACGTTGGGATCTGTTACTAGAAATGTAATGTATTTTTAATACTTGCTTTATTTTTCATCTATAAATATTTTTACAGCGATACAATTTGGAAAAGTATTTTTTTTTAAATTAGATTAAATACAGCCTGTAGATAGTTTTTAGTAATGAAAAGACGATCATTTTACTCGGCCATTTTGCTTGGGGTCGGCTTAACTTGCACACATACAGATTTTTTTTCCATTGGGAGACTGCGATTCTGTAAGAGTAACACGTTTTTGCTGTGAGAATAGTAGGGAGCTTGAGACGTCATGTTAATTTTTTCAGACTACTATTGGAGGGTGGGACAGCGTCAGTAGTGACATGATTAAAGTATAAAACTTTCCGGTTAAAAATCAGTTCGTAAAGTGCTTTGTTTATGATCAATCAAAAATTAGAAAGTTACAGAAAATACAGTCTTAATTTCGCGATAGAAAAGTTGATATAAGAGTTCCGAAGTTTAAAATAAGTTGAAACTGTTATATAAAATGAAAGCATTGGCCCTAAACAGCCAAAACAGAAGTCGGTGGTTATTATTATAATGTTGGTACCGTGATATTTTAATTATCTTGAACAGCGATACAAGAAAAATACAAACAAGTTTTATAAAGAAAATAAACGGGTGGCAAAGCGCCCGCCTCAAGTGCCGCTAGTATGAAATTCATTGGTTTATTTGCGGCATTTTTGAGGAAAACACTATACTTGACTCGGCTGGAAAGGCATTTGCAGGCTTTATCTTAATATAAACGAACTACTAAAGTCCTCCGTATAATAGTAGTTTATGCAACAGTGATATAATAGCTTAATAAGGGTTCTTAAAACTTGAGTATCGCCGTTACAAAACTGGGCTTCGCCTCGTTTTGTAATAATGGACCCCAGAGTTTTAAGAACCAATTATGAGCTGTTGCATACCCTAGTTTTTCTACGACGGCTAAAATAGCGTAAAAAGCTAAATCTAGAAACGTGGCAGAATAGGGAAGATGTTGTGCCCACTATAGAAATTATAAAAAAACAACAACAGTGCTCATATATTGTATGAATCCATAGGAGCAGTGTTCTTATGGAATACCATATACAACGTATACAACGTAATGTATACTTTTTAAATATCGCTGTCAGTCATCTAATGAGGATTACCGCGAGTCGATTTTCCGCTAGGGGCGCTAGTGAAACGTGGGTCCTGCGGGAACATTTCAAACGTCACTTTGACATTTCTCTCATACTAACACAGGACCCGCGCATGGGTAGCTCCCATTGACAGATGGAAGTGCTGGAGTAGAAAAACATAATATTTAGCCTGCAAATCGCCTTTCTGACTTGACGTGACGTGTCGCAGGCGGGCGGCGGCGGGGCGGGCGCGGCGGCGCCGCGGGGCGCCAGCGCGGCGCTGGCGCGCGAGCACCCGCTCGTCATGGACACCAAGCTCAAGATCATCGAGATCCTGCAGGTATACCAGCAGCACACCACACTACCACAGCGTAGCGATGTATTCCGTACAGTGAGGTAACTCCATACACGGCCAGCGGCGAGGCTCGGTGCTCGCGCTGAGGCTCAGGGTTGTCAAAAACTATGCGAAACATACTACAGTCTGATTAGCGAACTAATTTCCATTTTACACCCCGTAAAATAGACCGCTGAATTTCCATAGACATTCGGCGGCATTTCCTCCCCGCCTCCTTCCCCGCGCGCCCCAGAAATCGGCGGAGTTAACCCACTGTATAGAATACATCCTTACGCTGTGACAATACACCAGACACTACACCAATCTTCCGCTCTACAATACGATGTTGCTAAGCGCCCCACGTTATGGTGGAGAAATTCGTGGCCACCGTGTGTGTCTCGGTAGCTCAGTTGACAGAGTAATTGGCGTGTATCCCAGAGTCGCGAGTTTGTATCTCGCCCTAGAGCATAAAATGTTATTTTATGTCGCCAAGCTCCGACTTAAAGTCGAACTAATGGAGCAAAAATTGTATTTAGTTAGTCACTAATATACATACTCGTATGACAAAGAAAAGTTTAAGCTATATATTTTAAGTAGAATTCTTCTTCCTCGGTCCCTGATTGCTGAGGATCGCGACCACATGTTGCTTTCTTCCATTGAATAAATAGAATTAGTTACTTCATAAATACATCAAAATAAAACCATCATATCTCCTTA
This sequence comes from Lathronympha strigana, assembly GCA_949128165.1. Lineage (NCBI taxonomy): Eukaryota > Metazoa > Arthropoda > Insecta > Lepidoptera > Tortricidae > Lathronympha > Lathronympha strigana. The sequence goes on along the minus strand of OX421922.1, from coordinate 13,138,976 downwards.
ATTTCATTTGAACAGTTCATCCTGGACGTCCGGCTGGACTACCGCATCAGCTGCCTGCTCTCCATCTTCAAGAAGGAGTTCGAGCAGGCCGGCGAGCGAGCCGACGTCGAAGCCATAGGGCTGCAGGCTGAAGGCATATTCAGCTGCCGGTAAGAAAGCTAAACTCAGCTAAGTACGCATACCACGAACATCGAAAATTGGCATTGACGGGAAAACCTCTTTGTCACTCCAATATGCAAGTGTGACAGAGACAGAGGTACAAATCTGCAATCGTTCGATTTTGCGTGGTATAGGCCCAGGGACGTTACCTTAGGTTATGGATGTCTATGGCCTATGGGCTTCTTTATGGGCAATCTTTAAATACACCTCTGTCCCAAGTCCGGTGTCAAGGCAGACAATGAAAATGCTGGAGAGATGAGCTGGACGGCATTCTTGCTGACTGACAGTGTTGCTCTAGACTGGGATGCGTGGAAGAGGGAGATTTTTGTCCAGCAGTGGGGAAACTCGAAGTTCTTTAACCCTGTGTAGGGCAACAGTCTAATACCATATTTTTATGTCTTTCTTATTCAGAGTTTTAGGACTCCGTGCTGATAATTATGCTTCAGCGCACGATTTTTTTAGTCTTGACCATTAAAGAGTTAGTAAATAGGTAAAAACCCATTGCCATCTTACCCTCCAACTTGGAGAGTAAACTAGGACTTACTATGAACATATAAATCTAGAATAGTAACAATACAATACAATACAATACTCTTTATTGAAAACCTCACACAGATGAAATACAGTTACAAGAGAAAATAATAATACAGAACAGTAAGGGGTAACAACAGGCGGTCTTATCGCTAAAGAGCGATCTCTTCCAGACAACCTTTGGGTAGTGGAGTACAGATCAAATGAAAAATTTTATTAGGTGGCACAGAGATTAACAAAAGCACACAAACAACACACACAATAAATATACATACCAAAATAATAATACGATAAAACAAACATACATACATACATAAACATACATACATAATAAATACATACGTAAACATACATACATAATATATGTATACATATAACAATGTTCATTCAAATTAGCATTCCTGTTACAGTCAAGTGTAAAAATATGGTGGTGCACATCTTACTCAAAAATATGTCCCATAGCAACTTATGCCGGTGTAATAAGAGCGTAGTACCATATTTATGAGTCGATTATGTCGAACCATATTTTTGCACTTGACTGTACATGGATAGTTTGTTTCACTATTTACCTTTGGGTGTATACGTAGGGCGCCATTTATTTTTCCAGTTCATTTTCAGTTAACGGCCTCCTAGCCTAGTCGGTAGTGACCCTGCCTACGAAGCAGGAGGTCCCGGGTTCGAATCCCGGTCAGGGCATTGATTTGTGTGTTTATCACGAATATTTGTTTCTGAGTTATGGATGTTTTCTATGTATTTAAGTATTTATATGTATCTATCTATTATATATATCGTCGCCTAGTACCCACACCACAAGCCTTATTGAGCTTACCGTGGGACTAGGTCGATTTGTGTAACATTGTCCCACAATATTTATTTATTATTTATTATTTGTTTGTTCATACATTTATTGAGAGTTTTCCTTCAACGAAAAGCAACCGGTAATAGTTTGTACATATTATAAGTCCTAGCCTATTTCTTGTAATGTTTTTTAACTTTTTATTCATCATACTATGCAAAGATATGGTATAACCGAATCGGGCAAACTTTTCTATGAAATCTTGGAAACTTAACAGCATTTTACTATTTTATGAAGTAGAAATAACATTAGAATACTGGTGACTAACGCATGCTGGTGGTGGGGTATTAGTAAAAAGTATTTCAATTTACTAGAATCTTATAATAGTACATTATGATACAAAGGCGAATTACCTTTTCGCACGTCTTTGAATATTCGACGCAGGCAATAAATAAATTAGACCAAAGAAACAACATGACATGACATTGACCGAACGCGTGAATGATCCTGTGTTTATTCACATTACTTAAATATTTTATTTTAAGCTAACATATATGGTCATTTACTTTATATTTACTATATAAAACGAGGTATTTACCATGGATATTTGTGTAACCCCATGTACACGGTGAACATGGCGCTTGTAACAGTGCCGAAATATCGGGAGTTATTATAATAGCCTGATTTTTTCAAATTACGTTAAAATGGGATATTTATATATGATATATGCAAAAATCCTACAAACTTTTCTTCCGGAAGTAGGTAAATAGTAAAAAAAAAAACTAAACTAAATCGATTTCTTTAAATGAACGATAGCAAATAGTTTTCTTGTATGTGAACATGACGACATATTTGTCTTCTATCTGTTAAAAGAGAAACCGAAGAAAACTTATTCAAGTAAGTTGGTGTGTAGTGGTTGTTTCTGTTTCTCATATTTTAAGTCTTAGTTAATTTTTGTTTACTGTATTCATTGTAACCACATGTATTTTGGGATCACGATGTTGCATGTAGGTACATAAGTGTTAACCGCTAACTGTTATTATGCTACTATTTGTGAGGACCTGTAATTGGCTTTATGTCATTTATTCCTATTACTACTATGTCTTCTGTAAGCTGTTGGTACTCCTTATAATAAATATTAAATATAAAACAATTAAATCTACAAAATAGAATAGATAGATGTGTTATTTCGCTAGAAACAAATGTTAATAGGTAGAAATTGGTCCTGACCCATTTTAAACGGCTTAAAAAACATATGTACATATAAATCTTACAACAAAAATGTTTGTAACATGTGTGTACATATTTGTGACGATTAGCGTGTAACGATATTTTGTTGGATTTTGTTGCCTACTTAATACTAGACTCACGATATATCCGTTACGCTAAAAAAATTACCTATTATTAATTATTTCCCAAACTGTCAAAATTTCCATACAAGCTGTCAGTTCAATGACTGGATTAATGGTAAATATCTCGTTTTAAATAGTAATTCCATTAATGTAATAGTTTTTAGTGAAACCACTTTGTCGCTAGCCATTAAGGCGCAAAGCTTATCAACTATCGACAAAGTGGCACCTTTTTACTAAAAACGACACAAATATCCACATTAAATAGACTATGTGTATGTGGAGTCTAAATTCTAGATTGTACCTATTTAATTAGACGTAGGAGTCCTTTATAATGTGAACATTCTTTCAGAGCTATACAAACAGTGCCCGACGGGTGCCTCCCCAAAAATGTAGACTTGTTAGTAAGATGAATCGTACACCGCATGGTTTGCCGCTCTGTGTGCCCCGATGATGATTGATCAGTGGATGTAATCAACAGCGATTTACAATTTGTATAACAATTAATGAGCGCGAAATGCAAAGAATAATCTTAACCAATTTTAAAATACTTATACCGTACTCACGTCTATAAAGTCGAAAATAACTCGACATGTTTCGGAACAGTCCGTGTCGCTTATTCATGAGTCATGCGTCTGGCCGCGGCGGCTGCTCTACGCAAGCAATGGCACGCAGTAGCGACTTGGACTGTTCCGAAACATAACGAGCTATTTTCGACTTCAATGACGTAAGTAACCTGATATAAGTATTTTAATATGTCTGATACTCACGGGAGTCTTGTAATTAACCAATTTTCGTGAAATTTTATAGATTTTTGACGATTCCGACATGTTTTTTTAGAATATAGTTTACAGAGTTAATAGTTATGCAAATTGTACTATATAGCTATTGATTTTATAACATTAATGTAATCATGTTTTTATTAAATACAAACCTAACCTTTTTGTGGCTTGACTTTGCGTATTTATTTAACCCTAAACAAATATACATATGTTATACTCAATATTATTAATTGCTTGCAGCAATATTCTATTAATGTGTTTGCTGTTGACCCGACCATGTACTCGTTCAACTTAATGTTACTAATGGACTGAGATTGGGCAAGAATTAACGAATGTGAACGCATGCAAAAGCTTAAAGAAACAGCTTAACCAATAACCAAAGCTTAACCCTCAAAACTACGCATGTGTGTTCAAATGTAAACCCTATTACAACAGAAAACGGTGTATATTTGGAATCCCATCGTTACAAATAACCTATAGACGCATGTAACCGCACGCAAACATAGACTCTACTGCGTTACAATAAAGTTTATATTCCAGGGACGGGCTAGACCTGGACGAGTGTGGAGGCCGCATGGTTTTACGCGTGCTGCTACAACTGTGCTCGCAAGGAGCCTCTGCGGCATTGGTGTCTGGGGCCCTGGCGTTGCTGTTTAGGCATTTTAGCCAGCGGCAAGAAGTGTTGGCGGCGTTTAAACAGGTATGACACGTTTGTCCCTTATAGTGTTGCATCGTGTGTCCTTTATAACATGTAGCATAAGGTACAAATCGTACAACATGACAGATCAGTTTGGAGGTCGTATGGTGTTACGTGTGCCACTACAACTGTGCTTTTAAACAGGTATATTACAACGCCTAAGAGTGCTACTTTTTTTTTAATATTATTATTAAATTACAAATTGACTAAGTCCCGAGTAAGCTCAAGAAGCTTGTGTTACGGGTACTCAGACAACGATATATATAATATAAAAACAAAACATCCATGACTCAGGAACAAGTATCTGTGTTCATCACATAAATAAATGCCCTTACCGGGATTCGAACCCAATACCATCGGCTTAGCAGGCAGGGTCACTACCAACTACGCCAACCGGTCGTCTACTTTATCACGCATCTGTGCTCACAGGGAGCCTCTGCGGCTTTGGTCTCTGGTCTCTGGGGTTGCCGGCGTTTAAACAGGTTTGTTACACCGTCTGACCCTGTTAGGTTAGTTTATAAGAAACAAAATACACCATAACAAAATCGGAAAGTACTAGGTTAATAGCTTAATCTGATTTTTAACCAATTGAACCCATGGCATAGGCAATGTTGACAGTAACATAAGATCGAGCCCATAATTTATCGCGTTACTTCGTCTGTCCCTTAAATAGCAGAGTTACGCAACAAACATTTTAGTCGTATAAGGAGGATTTATGCGACTCAAAAAGCTTTTTTGGTCGTTTCGACGTCATGGTGACGTTATGGCGACCAAGCTAGTAACTAAAAGTTACCATCGGCATGTCCTGGCGACCTAAAAAATGTTTGTTGGAACGCCAACGAGGTGAAGCGATTTCCTATATTTATATTGTTTCTTCATTCCAGGTCCAACTTCTAGTGTCAGATGCCGACGTGGAGTCGTACAAGCAAATCAAGGCTGACTTGGATCTCCTGCGGCAGAGCGTGGAGAAGTCGGAACTGTGGGTGTTCAACAAGGGCCGCGCTGGCACGTTGGACGAGCATGGAGGTGACGCTAACATTTTACTCACACCACCTATCCGAAAAAGGCATTTTTCTTCCCTGATAGGAGAGATAAAAGTGGCACTTTTCTATTCAAACCCAAAAAGGTATCAGTGTCACTATTCTGTTCAAGTACCACACATTTTTTGGCCTCTTCGTTCGTGTTAAAAGCAGTATGTGTCACACGGTATCAAAATTATTTTCGTTTTGCGCGTTAACGCTTAAAAAATCCCTTACTACGCTCAGAATTCTACAGAATAACTTAGTTGTAGAATTTAATTCTTTAACTATTTGTAGAATTCAATGTACGCCCTCGTCGGAGATCCTCATTTTGGTCCCTTGTTCACAACCTACTATTTCATCGTACATTATTATGATCCAAATGGAAAGAAGCAGGTCGGTCTGTGTACACGTGCCTCGCCCGACGAAAAAAGAACAACATTGTATATCTTATTCTAAGTAATGCGTTACTTTGCGTAATTCTATATTAACAACGAAAGTAATGTTAATTTGCTATTCCGCCAAACGTGCTACTCAATTAGTGCCAACCTGTTATACCTACTTGCGTATTTTTTGTATCGCGGTTAATATCTTATTCTGTCGTATGAGTGCGCGCAGTAAGGTTGCTGTTTGACAAATATAACTGGTGTTGCCACTGTGCGTATAATTCCACTTTATTCAATTTCAACCTATTGTCGAACTGTAGACGCGGCATCAATGGCATGTTTACACCGACTAAACTCCTTCGAACAGGTTTACTTATGTTTGGCCAAAAAATGTATCCCAAAATATCACATCCCAAACTATGTTTCCCAAAAAATCAATTGCCAAATGGGTGACAGTAATAGTTAGTAGGATTGTTAGGCTAAGTATTTTTTTTTAATTTCTTTTGTTAAGTTAAGGTAGAAATTAAGAATGTTTTTGTAAAACTATTTTTCATTGTGTGTAAAATAAATTATACTTATTAGGTATGTAAATAACATTATCACATGTGAAATATTATATTAATTGTATGTAACATTAATACTGGGGTGAGAACATATGTAAACATACTCGTAATAAAATAAAAATTATTATAATTGCCAAACCAAGTTATCGCAATTGTTCAGATCGGAAACCTTTTTTTAACCTTACTTTTGCTAAACTTGGTAAATGAAACGATTGTGAAATGATTCTTGTGAAGTTATATTTTTTGGCTATTGATTGTTTTTGTGAGCTGACGATATTTCGACACTGTTACAAGTGCCATGTTCACAGTGTAATTGTGGCTATTTAAGTTGTGGTTGATAAGTACTTTTCTTTCCCAGGCGGAACAGGCACAGTGGGCCCCGGCGGTGCCATTTTGGAACGCAACGCGTCCATGGACAACGTGCTCGACACGTCGCGGACGGCCAAGCACGATAACAATGAGTACAAGAAGATCAAACACGTAAGTAGGTCCATGGGTTGAAGTCCGTGTTCGCGTCCAGAGTAGTCTCATATAAACTGGTTTAACAAATGACTCTCGTATGAAGTGGAGACGTGGACGATATTGGCAAGAGAGAGACAAAGAATTGACGCATTACGCATTCGAAATGCCGTGTTGGAGGCGAATGCTCAGGATACCATGGACGGCTAAACGTACAAATGTGTCAATTCTTTCTCAACTGAGAATTAAACCCCGCCTGTCCACTATCTGACGACGTCGGTTGTTGTCATACTTTAGCCATGTAATGCGAAGGGGAACGGAGTCTCGAGAAACTGGTCGTAGTTGGCGAAATGGAAGGAACGAGAAGCCGTGGCCGCTCGCCGACTAGATGGACTGACCAAGTCAGAGAAGCCACATCCTCGAGCAAGTTCCATCAAGCGCTGAAGGCGACGATGGATCGAGACTGTTGGAGACAACTGTAACTATCAATTAACTTACAATTAGGAGCAGTTATATATCAATTAACTCATGCTTAGGTATTCTTTTTTTTGCGATATATACGTTGTTCTACAGTGAAAGTGTGACCTTCCTTAGTGTCCGTACACTCCATATACCACATACTCCATTACATGACCCAAAAAACAGCCTGTATATGACTTTTGATTATTTTTATTGCAATTCCTTTTTATGTAAAGAGCGCCCTTTTTGAAAGTTAGGAGTACATACAGTCCATTTTTCTTTTTATATATTTACTAGTACTGTATATTCATGGTTATTAATATTATAATTACTAGTCAATTCTACGAGTAGACGCACTATTTACATATTTAATTTAAAAAACTCATCACGAGGCGAGAACCATCTTTAGGGCATTTGTGTCGCTTAATATCAAACTCAGGTAAATCCATTCGATCCTCAGCAAATACCTTTTTTTAATACCTACCAAAATCGTATAATCTGACTCATGCATTTACGAGACTTTTAAGTCATTATTTAAGTTACCTTGTCACAAATAAGTAATTTTGTCAATTTGATTAACTTGGCTAGCATATCATTTTACAATTCTCTTGTCAACAGATATTGCAACGGATGATAAAATACTGCACGCACGGCAACAGCGGCGCCGCCACCAGCGGCAAGCCGAGGCGCCACGAGCAGAGGCTGCTCAGAAACATCGGCGTCCATAACATCGTGCTGGATCTTTTACAGGTATCATTTCTTGCGGGAAAAATAAGATCGTGTTTTGTTCAAAATTGAGTCGTGAGTGAAAGTTTAGCACTCTACTTCGTATGTCATCGATTGTCGAACAACCATTTTGTACAGTCTTGCCAAAATATACAGTTGTATCCAAACGAAGAAATATGAACACCTATTTCATAAAAATCGAAAGAGTTTGAGTTAGCTATAAAAAATATATTATTGTTTTGGACCTCCCCTGTATTATTATCAGCTGACAGACAGGCGTGAAACCTTGTTGGCGTCTGAATTTTACCTAGTTACAATTAAACAGTAAAGAAATTGCTTGCGCGTTGTCAATGACTACAGCTATTATTTAAATTATTACATTTTAATAAGAAAAATCCCATGATATACATATCAATATACTTCTATCGGGTTACTCACGTCAATAAGATCGAAAATAGCTCGACATGTTTCAGAACAGGCCGTGTCTCTTATACATGAGCGGCTGGCCTGGCATGCGTATTACCTAGGTTACTTATGAACAGTACTCACAGCGCATGCGCGTTGGCATGACAACGTAAATGTTGATTCTCCTCCTAATGTTGCTCCTTACTACCCAATACGCGTGCACTGTCAAAAATCAAAAACTTATACAATCCTTACAGGATGTTATATAGACCATTAACTGACTGCAAAAAGAAGGAAGGAGCGCATGCGCGTTGGCATGACAACGTAAATGTTGATTCTCCTCCTAATGTTGCTCCTTACTACCCAATACGCGTGCACTGTCAAAAATCAAAAACTTATACAATCCTTACAGGATGTTATATAGACCATTAACTGACTGCAAAAAGAAGGAAGGACTCGTAAAATTTATTTACTAATTTTATGCCTTAAAACATGTCATGTACTTGAGGTCCCCGTCAACCAGCTTTAAGGTTTGCTCATCGTTTAAATACATGCTGTAGAAGGAAATATAATTAATTGAGACCGTCATTCATACGTGTTTGTCCGTAGGTCCCTCACGACGAAGACGACGCAGCAATGGACGAGCTACTTGCGCTTGCGCACGAGTTCCTCCAAAACTTCTGCCACGGCAACCAGCAGAACCAGGCCATTCTGCACAAACACCTGGACCTCTTCCTCAACGCTGGGGTAAGTCCTTCAAGACGTTGGTCAACTTGTTACTTATATTATAACACTGCTACGCAAAATAGGCGCTATTCTTCGAATTGCTGAAACCTATATAATAGTTCTCGAGAACGGATATTTATCCCTCACATAATAAGCGCATACTAACCGTTTTGAATACTATGCAAAAAACAATTGACGTTCTGTCCCCCTCTCGCACAAGCTAAGCGCTAGAGTGGCCTACGATTAGATATATTATATAATACTGGTGGCGGCGTGCACGCACGGGCGCGGGATGTGCAGGCAGCCCGTGTGTCGGTACGGACACAAGACGATCGATTCGACTTCGTGCGGAGAATTCTATAGGTCTGGTTATATCAGCAACAATACAAATACTCTTTATTGCACACCTCAAATGAAGTAAATACAGAGAATACAGCGAACAAAAGAAGAGGCAAACAACAGGCGGTCTTATCGCTAAAAAGCGATCTCCTTCAGCCAACCTTTAGTTAGCGGAAACTAATAAAAAACAAAAGTCAGTAGGCGTTGCATAGACAGATAAACTAAATAAGAAAAACAGCAACCTGTGCCTCTCGCTGTTATAAAGGAGACACCTCGGAGGTAGTTCCATTTGATTATGGTTTTGACCTTACCTAACTATGAAAGCCGTGAGTCCGTGAGAAACAGAGGGCTCCAGAGACTCCTTTATTGTAACAGGCTTTGGGATTTTTGTGTACTCTCAAGTAAAGTACGTTTTTGTTTCTCAAAAAATAATTGTGGGCGTACAATAATGTCATTTTTCAAAGTCATCAACCTATTCTTGCATCAAACTTATAATCCTTTTTATCCTCAGATCCGTGAGGCCCAGACCGTCTGCGCCATCTTCAAAGACAACGCGACGCTGTGCAGCCACGAGGGCAACGAGAAGGTCGTCGCGCACTTCGTCCACTGCATCGAGTCCAGAGGCCGTCGACCGGCCTACCTGCACTTCTTGAGGACCATAGTCCACGCGGATACACAGTACATCAGGAGGAGCCAGGACTTGGTCATGCAAGAGGTAAGATATAATTACAGCAAGTTGTTGAGTCTAGAGCAGGGATGTTGCGAATATTCGCATCCGCATCCGCAACCGCGGATCTTCCGCATCATTTTCTAAATCCGCATCCGCATCCGCCTCCGCATCAAGTCGATGCGGATGCAGATGTGGTACAAGTCGATGCAGGAACGTCTCGGTAATGGCGCACGTGCTAGTTAAAGTAGGCAATTTCACCATTACCCAATAGGAATATTGTTACTTTTTCCTGATTCGTCGATACTGCTCTTGCGTCCTTGAAGGATAGCGACAATAAATGACGAGTTTGTTTATTTTGAGTTTAGTATTGACATGCTATTGTAGGACGAAGGGTGTGGTATAAATCGTATAATGAAAAGTTAATAAGTAAATAAACATTGGGAAGAGTGATTTGATTAGCAGTGCTGCAGGCCTTATTTATGACCCGCTGAGAAATCGTCTTAACCCGGAAAAGGCAGCAAAGTTATTGTTTATTAAGTATAACTCGCCTATATTTATGTTTAAATATTAAACTGTCCTTTTTTTTAATGATTAAAACAAAATTTTAATATTAGAGTTTTTTTTAATGTACCTACATAACATCCGCATCCGCATCCGCGGATGTCAAAAAATCAGCATCCGCAACATCCCTGGTCTAGAGGCTGCCGACCTACCTACCTGCACAATGCACTTCTTGAGGACCATAGTACACGCAGAGGCGCAGTATATTAGGAGCCAGGATTTGGTTATGCAAGAGGTAAGATATAAGTACAGCCAAGTTGTTACATATTTCGAACTGCATCGAGTTGATAGGCTGACCTATCTTCCTGCAGACACAAATTACCTAAATAAGGAGTTATGACTTGGCTATGCAAGAACCAAGATATCAGTATAAGTAGTTAGTAAATTACAGACTGCAGCGAGTCCAGAAGGCTGAACACCCTCTACATATCATAAGGAGCACAGTCATTATTCCTAGTGAAAATAGTCATTTCAATTGATGGTGCTGTAAAGTCCCATTTGTTTTGTAGTACTTTGAAGTTCATGTAACTAACGTCATCTTTTTTTTTAAACTGCCATTATTATGATAAGATTAGTTTTATACCTTTTCTAAACTAAGTAAATTAAATAAATTCAAAGAGATGTCATATACTACAGAAAAAGTGACCAAGGCTTCCGGTGAGCAGGGCTGGGATCGAAACCAGCTACCTCCTGTTTTCGCGGCAGATGCCCTAACTTAGAGCTTTCAATTTATAATCTATATATAGTAGTGTAACTACTTAAAAAACAAGTATATTATATCTAGTCTAAACCCAAATAAAACTGAATATAATTTACATTGACATTTATTTTAACAAAAATGGATATCAACATTATCAATTATGAATCACAATTCAAATTTTACACAAATATTCATCTTAAAGAAATTATCTTAACACACAATAACACAATATCTCCAATACAAAACAAAAATCAATATCGCTTGCCATGAGACAGCAGATACTTTGTGACAAGCCTTCTAAACTCCACCAATGGCATCGGCTGCCCTCCATACCTGTTGTACAAAATATGAGCATTTAATACCAGCATCTGCAATATATGGACCCCAATCCTCTTGTACCTGTTTGCTTTGTCTCCACACTGGATATAATAGTACCCCATCATCTCATTATGCTTTTCAATACTGTTCTTATACTTGTTGTATTCCAATTTGCATTTGGGCTTCTTTATTGTCCATTTAACTTTGTTTACATACTCCACCCAATCGGCACTATGCTCCGTAGATACCATTACATTATTTATCTCACGCTTGTCTTTATACTTTGTGAGACAGATGCCATCTGAGTTGTATTTAGTTATCTTCTCGCACTTTTTTAAGTGTTTCTTGAATGCTTCCAGATTTCCTATTCTTTGACGTTTCAAGGGCCCTGTTACATGTGTATTTCTGTCGATGAGATACTTGGTTAATTCCAGAGTGTTATAATCGTCGTCCATGTACACGGAATGGCCGACGTCTAGTTTGTCATCGAGCAAAGTTTTTGCCACATGAGGGCCGGCTTTCTCATCTTTCGGATACACAACCATCTTGTGCGCAAGACCGAACTCATCTGTCAGCAAATACACATGTTCATGGCAAGGCACCGGTACACATTCTTCGATACACAATATTTTCTCAGGATTAACCACTTTTTTCATCATAACATTGAAGTAATCAATCATATGCGATATCTTAGACATTTTATCCTGATTCCCAGGCACGGCGTGCTCGAAATTTAGAAGCTTTAGTAAATTTCCAAATCTACCCGCACTCATGTATTCCTCAGGATTTTCAACAAGCGGCTCAGTTCTCCAGAAATCGTTAATGACATTTGTATTCAAAGTGCCTATATTCAAAAACAATCCGAAAAAGACGTTAAACTCGTTCAATGTAACTTCTTTAATCCTCCTTTGGCCCTGAGCGACCTTCATAGCGTAATTGTTAATATTATTCACAAGAAACTCAAACAAAGATCGCTTGAAAAGCAATTTGAAGTAATCTACTGGTGTTTTCCCGCAGCTTTCTTTAAGGCCTGGTTTTAATTTGAAAGCACAGACATTCGCTGGTACTATTTCATCACCCCAAACTTTGAGTGACGGTGAAGTGACGAAACACAGCGGGTCTTTCTTGGGTCGTTCGTCGTTGGAGTCGGACCCGCTCACGGTGTCGCCCCCGATGCTCCAGTCGCTCTCCGATATGTTACCCCAGTCGCTCTCCGATGACGATTGGGTTTCCCATTCACTGTCATCGTCTTCACTCTTCGCCTTTTCGTCTTCGGAGTTATCTGTAAAGACAAAAACCATTGTTTTTTACATTTTCGGACACAAATTTAATGTACTAGCTTTTGCTCGAGGCTTCGTGTGGTCTATGTCACTCTCCATCCCTTCAACTATCTCCACTTTAAAAATCACGTCAATTGGTCGCTCCGTTTTGCCCTTAAAGACGGACAAACAAACAATAAACATACACCCCTATACTACCAATACTATGTATCTACACTTAAATAAGGCTTGGGCTCTTGTATACTTTGTTGTAATTTAAATTGTTAATTCACTAGTCATCTGCCCCAAAATGTTAAGTTTATGTGAAATATCTTTCGGTTTTTTTTTCATGGGTGTCCGAAAACCAGCGCCATGGCTTAAACATATTTTTTTTTAAACAAACTACTTTTTTTTTAACAATTTATATTTTTCATTTTTATTATAGAATGCCCTTGAGGCTATGTATTACTAGCTTTATAAGTTCCTCTGGGCATTTCAGACCAACCTTTGTTTTTGTTTTTATTTTTTTTTAATATTTTTGTATGTAAGGTAGTTTGCACAAGTAACTTTTTTGATTGTTTGAGAATTAACATTCTCTCAATCATCATCTTAACCCTGTGAAAACGAGTGCTGAGAAACGTAGGGTCATGGTGTTAATAAACGCGATTAATCCGTTCTAAAGTGTTTAATTTCAATGAATAGCAATAGTGGTAACAGAAGACAATATTACAAACCACCATTATTAAAATTTTATTTAATCATTAAAAAGTAAAACCACTAATATAAAATGATAGCTCAAGATCAAGATGATTCTGACAAATCAGAAAAAAATATCATTGGTTTCCTAAGGCCTCCCTCTCTATCATTAAACAAACTTGCTGATACCATAACAGGATTATTGTTGAGAATTGGAAGGATCAAATTATCCACATACAACTAAATAGACGAATAATGCTGTTAGTTCAGCATACTGTTCAACTGTACTCCACTTTTACTCACTTAAAACCAGGAATTCTTCAACTTATCTATTTAAATATAGAAGGGTTAAAATCAGGTGGCACCACCATCTTTTGGGTACTTGTTTTGAGCGGTAATTATGTTATCTGAAAGTAGTCTACCTTTCTAATTTCAAACTATTAACTAACATACTCTGATTAAATAATAAGCCCCCTTTATTCCGTGTCAGAGACTATTTAAAGAATGTCTCTTAGTTCGGCATGCCGATTGGCAAAGGCCTCCTCCAACTCCTTCCACTGTGGTCTGTCCTGCGTGACCCTTCTCCAATTTGGACCCACAGTCAGCTTAAGCTCGTCCTCCCATCTGGTAAACTGGTGTCCCTGCCTTCTGCTGCCATCCCTGGGGTACCATTCCGTGACCTTTTTACTCCACTTTCCGGCTTTGTCTCGCATCATATGGCCGGCCCATCTCCATTTTTGCTGGTCTATGCGGGCAAGGACATTGGTTACCTTCGTGGACGACCTTAGGTCTGCGTTCCTTATTCTATCCTGTAGTTTACAGCCAGACATGCTCCTCTCCATTGCTCTCTGGGTCACTGCGAGCTTTTCCCTTAACTCTTTGGTGAGGTTAAGGCAATCTTATGGATGTTGTCCTAGAAACACTCAATGTTATGACATACTCTGATTACTGCATGTTAAATAAAGTGTTTCAAAATGAATTAAAAGTCCCGGATCTAAGTTATTAGTAACAAGTTATGAAGAAATAAACAAAACATTGCTTCTATGTAGGTATGTATTTAGGAGGAGAAAACGCCTCGAGATTTGTTTCAATTTTTGCCCTGTTTCGACAATGACATCTCTTACATTGTTGAAACGGGGCATAAATTTAAAAACATCTGAGGCGTTTTCTCTCCCCGGACACTAAAGAAAATAAATTTTAATTTACAAATATCCGAGTTTTCCCCCGATAGTTTTAAAAAGCCAGTCCAGAGGGCATCCGGCCTGGCTCCAAATTAAGACAAATCCAGGGAAATCCAATGCAGGTAGTCAATAAACTTGTAAAACATTTTAAAATATGTGATTGGCATATAGGACAAAAACAACACAAGTCCAGTACAAACATCAGACTGTTTTCTTCTTATGTTTCTACACTTTCTACATACCTACCTACATACTTATATTACTGGAATCTTTCTTCCATAAAATAGAAGAGATATCAGATAGATCTTATAGAAAGATCATCCGTGAGAAAGTGATGCAGAAGGGAGGTTCATAACCTCAATCCAGAGGAACACAATACAAGCAGGGAATCTCCCATAAATATAACAAATAGTCACATTATTATTTAAGTTGGGTTAGGTTTTTCTCGTAACACTTGTAAACTACAAACAAAAAGATTCGATAAAACATTACAAACGTCACTACACTATAAACATTGAGTTAGGTATAGGTTAGAAATTACAAAAATCTTCCAACCCAACAGCCAACGCCTATTTAGTGAAAACAATATTGTACGTTATAATTTCCATGTAATCATTACTTACCGCATTGCATTGATAGTTTCGAGTGCATACGGTTGGCCAAGTCGTCAGTTTTGGCGTTTTTCGAATCCATTTTGCAACTTTTCACACAAACTAACCTAACCAGATTAAACTACGTAGACGTGTAACGAACAATGAACAACACAGGTTCAAATTAAAACTTAACGGGCGAAATATTAACAAACATGAATACTTATTTAGAAATACCTACGAACCTATTAACAAAAGTTACGATTGACCGGCATTTTGCGCAAACAAAATATAAACACGAGAAGAGAACTGTCAGAATATGACAGGAACTCTAAGAAATGAAAAGGCAGATTGGGTATTTTAATGGGTGTGACAGAGATAGCGCTTGACCTTGGCACGGTCAGTTTTCATTGTTGATGGTTTTGGAATTTGGCGGGAACAAAGATAAATCGACTAAATTACGTAGTTTGATCATGTTATAATGTCAGCCATTTTGGAAGGCGATTTAAAAATAAATCGTATTACGTTAGAGTTGTACTAAACTTATGTTCAGATGTGAGGATCTCAAGCGAATAACAATAATTCGAAATGTCACATCTCTGTCGTTCTAATAAGAAAGTGCGACAAAGGGGGAGATACGTATTTTCGATCTTGCTATGTTTGCGATATAATAGGGAATCGTTTCACGAATGAATATTTCTGTTATCTCGTATTGAGGTAGCTACCGGTTTTGGCTGGGCAGTGGGCACACCATTTTTTCGAGCAGCTGTATGGTGACCTTGATGGTTAACCACTTAACACAGATGACTTACTATTAGATGGAGCATAAAATACTACTATTTTAGGGTTCCGTAGTCAACTAGGAACCCTTATAGTTTCGCCATGTCTGTCTGTCCGTCCGTCCGTCCGTCCATCTGCGGCTTAGCTCAGTGACCGTTAGTATTTTTTTTCCGTTTAGGGTTGAAACGAAAAAATCCAAGAAATATGTAAAACTTCATGAAAGTAGAACTTTAAAAAACATTTTTTGAACTTGATCAGTTAATCAAATTTTTATTGTAGGTACACGTAACGTAGGCACGTTATTGTAATATTTTTTTGAATGAATTCGGTAAAATGACAACAGTCGTTGTTTGTTTCTATTATTTAAGAAATACCTGTATAAGAAAATAAGAGACTAGTTTTAAAACACGATCACGTAGAAGGCGCGATCTTTCAAATCACAAAACTGAATAATAAGAAAACTTCAGCTGTTGTAGTAGTATCAAATGTTGTAACCTGTAAGATTGCGTGGACGCAGCGTAGTGGTTAGGTGGTAACCTCTCATGATCTTTGTAATACGTTTCATAAAGCGAGTCTATGGGCGATAGTCTATAGTATTATGCTTGCTCAATAACTGTAGGGTACTTAATTACATATTCGTAATATTATCTGCGTTTGTATATACATATACGTTTTTAGGGTTCCGTAGTCAACTAGGGACCCTAATAGTTTCGCCAAGTCTGTCTGTCTGTCTGTCCGTCCGTCCGCGGATAATCTCAGAGACTGTAAGTACTAGAAAGCTGAAAATTTGTACCAATATGTACTTATTAAATTGCAACGGTTAACACTCACGTATTTTTATCACAATAGGCGTGACATGTTTCGTCTGCGTCGGGCAGACCTCGTCGGACAGACAGAGTGGTGTTATCACCTTCGCGGCTAGGACATCACTGCCCCAGTCCGCCGTAGGTACCGGCTCGCGCGCGACGAAGCGGGAGCGGGGTGATCCGCGCAATACGTGAGTGTTAACCGTTGCAATTTAATATCAATATGTCTCACGAAAGTTTAAATTATATAATATGTACTTATATCGATCACGCCAACTAAGTGGTCAAATACATACATGTAAAGTGGGGGGTGATTTTTTTTTTCGTTTTAAACCTAGAATGAGACATATCATTGAATAGGTATTTGAAAAATAATGAGGGCTCTTTTTAAAACAGTTTTTCATAAAGTTAATATTTTCGGAAATAATCGTTCCAGAAGTTTTAAAAAAATATGCCCCCCCTTCCCCCTCTAACTTTTGAACTATGAGTTGAAAAAATATGATAAAAATTACAAAAGTAGAACTTAATAAGAACTTTATTGGAAAATTATTTTGAACATGATTGGTTCAAAATAATTTCTAAATTAAGTTTGTAATTTAACCGTATATGAAAAATGAAATTTTCTTGAGCACTTAATTTATCATCCCGCACTTACCTTCCTTGTAATAAAAAAATAATTATTCAAATTAATTCACGCGATCAAAAGTTACCCCCGAAAACCCAACATACAAAATCCGTCTAGTTTGGATAAATTAGTAACCCAATTTACTTCGCGCTATTAAGATTTTTTCGGAGTTTATCAACTCCGAAAAGATTTTAACAGCGCGAAGTAACGGGTCGGTCGGGTGTATTTATTAAAACACTTTTTAAGGTTGTCTATTGTGACGGACGGTAAACTACGGAACCCTACACTGAGCATGGCCAGACATGCTCTTGGTCGGCTTTTAATACTTATTCTGTTAATCGAGGCCGAGACGATACCAACGAATCCAAAATCATCAAAATCGTTTCGGCCGTTCTCGAGTTAAAAATGGTGTAACTATAGTCTGACAAGCGAGCGAGCGCAGTAACAGTAGGACACAATAACTATATCCATCCCTTTTTTCAGGGTGGTAATACTAGCGTAAGAAAAAGACAGTATGATGCTCTCAATCCTACTGTTACTGCGCTCACTGGGTTGTCAGACTATAACACGACTTGCTTTTATATATATAGATGCTCGTTATGCCTGAAGGTTCCTTAGGCTGGAGAAAAAGTTTTTGGTTTTTTACCAATTTTTTATTACCTTTGATTATCATCATCATAATATTAGCCGAAACACACCTATATCAGGTAAAAGTCTTCCCTTAAGGACTTTCATAATATTCAATCGGGTACAATTGTACATTGGCCTCCCGTATCCAAGTAGATTGTTGAGCCGCTTTGTTGGAGGCCTTCCCAGGCTGATTCCTCCGTCCTGGTACTTCCGGTACCTTCATTATCGCCAGTATCTACCATTTGTTCTACGAGGAATCGTTTTTGGTAGAACGCTTGAATTTTCGACCAAGTGATAAAAAAGCGACAAAATTTAATTCTTATGTCCGGATCGTCCGTCTGTTTATTTCTATAAAGTTGCATTTCTCAACACATACTCGTTAACATTCGTAAGTTTTTTCTTATGGCTTTCACTTTTTCAACATTTTATTTGTTTTAGATGGTGAACGCAGGCGAAGACGTGCTGATATTCTACAACGACCGCGTATCCTTCAACAACTTCATACAAATGATGCGTCAGTACAAGCAGACCAATGAGATGCCCGAGGCATTAAGGTACATACCTTATTATTAAATGAAAGTTAAATAACCAAAACAAAAATATTAAATAATTTACACTAAATAAATAAATGTTCTGGGACAGTTTTACACAAATCGACCTAGTCCTACGGTAAGCTCAATAAGGCTTGTGTTGTGGACACTACCTTTATAGATAGATATTCGTACATATAAATACATAAATACGTAGAAAACAAATATAAATACAGGAACAAACAAAAAGAAAAAAAAACACTAATAAATGCCCTGAACAGGATTTGAACCCGGGACCTCCGGCTTTGTGGGGCGTGTCACTACCAACTACTCTAAGAGGCTGTTCAAAAATATCGGATAAATCGGATAAATAGTTGAAACTCTCTAAGTGTGAAAATCCTATTGTTTTCCTTACAGATACCACATCCAATTGGTCAAGTTACTAACTTGTTGTACGATGGGCAAGAATGTGTACACGGAGATCAAATGCCACAGTCTGCTGCCTCTAGATGATATCGTGTCTATGATCACGCATCATGACTGTATACCGGAGGTAATTTGAATATGCTTTTACTATTTTAAAGCTTACATGGTTATTTGCATTAACATTATCACATTTATTTTCGAAATATGTACCGTAAGTGTAACTTACCCAACTACCTACCTCTACCTACCTTAAATCTAAAATAGATCCTTGAGGCATTGTACCTAGGATGCTGGCGGCATTTCCTCATTGTATCGCAATGCTGATACGTTTAACTCCGGTAAGATATGCACGGGTTGATAATGTAAGTGTGGTGTGTCGTTGATCGAGTTTCAAGTGAGAAAGCGGACGGTAGTAGTGCCAGTGACAACGAACAAAATAAGCGAACCCGTAAGAGGGTAGATCGCTATGGTGTGTGGGTAGATCACAACTAAAAACTCGCAGCTCGTCAGTTTATTACGTGAACATGGCGCTTGCAACAGTGCCGAAATGTCGGGTGCTCAACAAAACGAACATACATGGTATTATTGTAGTTATAATGCTTTGACTGTTTTATAATTTAGAACAATCACATGCAGAATAGGCTAGACAACAAAAAATAAAAAAACCTAATTAGTCCGTCTGTTAGATTATTAAAAAATATTCGACACATATTTTTTCTTTTGTTCGTCAAATGAAAAATTACGAATACCGGTGCAATAAAATTTCGCGTGACGTCACTATTGGGTACAATTCTTACCTAATAGTGAATTTTAGTTTTATTGAAAAAGGAAAAGGGATGACGACTAGGTTGAAAACCTATTATTCTAATTAGTCCGTCAGTTAGATTATCTAAAATTATTAGACACGTATTTTTTCCTTTTTCAATTTAACTAAAATTGACGAAGATAAAGAGCATCAAAGTTCCGGGGTGGGGGTTTGTGACGTCACTCCCAGGTAAGAATTGTACCTAGGAGTGACATTACGCGAAACTTGAACGCAGTGTATGTCATTTTTGATTTGACGAACAAAAGAAAAAATACGTGTACAATATTTTTTTATAATCTAAAAGACGGACTAAATAGATTTTTTCAGTAGTCTAGCCTATTGTAATAGGCAGGCCGTGTTTGATACAATGCTTAACGCGAAGCGACACGCCCCTGAGCGGCTACCACGAACCGCGAACGAAAGTATACCTCCCTTTCGCACTTGTGATTTCTCACTCAAGTGCGACAGAGAGGTGAAACTTCGTTCGTGGTTCGTGGTAGGCCTTCTGGTCTCAGAAGTCTTTTAAAACCTTGAATTATGCGTAGGTGAAAGAGGCGTACGTGGGCTTCCTGAACCACTGCTACATCGACACAGAAGTGGAGATGAAGGAGATCTACTCCAGCAACTACATGTGGGACCTGTTCGAGCGCTCCTTCCTGCAGGACATGCAGGCGATACTGCAGGGGGAGGCACATTTACAAGTGGCTGGTGAGTTCTTACATTTATGGGTCACTCAATCAAAGTCGAGAGCAGTTGTGAAAGTGAGACACAATGAGGCGTCTGTGAATAACACTACTGTGTCGGAATATGACCGACAGGATACGATCCATTAATATTTATATAGAAAGTTGATTATTTCTGGACTGTCTTGGTGGTTCCCAACGACAACAGAAAATACTACATCTTATTGTTTCTGATTTACCCGTGTAGTTTAAAAATCCCGCCTAAATTTCTAATAATACATGTATTTAGTACCAGGCACATCTGAAGAGCCAGTAGCGACGGGCGGCGCGCAGAAGGCCTGGGTCAACTACGTGACAGACGTGCTCGTCCAAACTATATGCACGTTCTTCAACTCACCCTTTAGCGACCAGAGCACCACTGTGCAGGTAAACTATACGTACACCAATCCAGGGGTCTATGCAGCGTGTGTTTTTAATATTACCTCATATTTTTAATATTACCTCATATTTTAATATTATCTCATATTTTTAATATTACCTAATATTTCAATATTATCTCATATTTTTAATATTACCTCATATTTTAATATTACCTCATATTTTTAATATTACTTCATATTTTTAATAAAACCTCATATTTTTATTATTACCTCATTTTTTAAATATTACCTCATATTTTAACCAAACGCAAGTGTTATTGCTATGAGCCGATACTGGAATTAGCTTACTTTTATTCGTTGTAAAATAATCAAGCACGCAATGTACTCGTATTGCTACTTTGTCTTAATAGCGTGACGTCACAACTGATATGGTAATTGCAAATACCATCCTCATAACAATAAAGAAGAGTATTAACCGCCCTTTTAACCAAGGAGATACTTGGACTTGCGGTTGCGGTTAAAAAGTTAAAGGAGTGGGACACTTTTTTTTTAACTTCCGGAGATTATTTCCTATTATTTATTACTTTATCATTTTTTTTAAGCAGGCGCTTATTATTTTTCCTATACCTATCCAACGGTACCTCACACTTTAGGGTTAAAAATCTGTTTTACGTGTACGGTAAAAATGAATGTTTTTTGACTTTTTACTTTACCACTTTGGCATGATTGATTATGTATATGCAAAATTACAGCTTTCTAGTACTAACGGTCGCTGTGATAAGCCGCAGACGAACAGACGGACAGACATGGCGAAACTATAAGGGTTCCTTGTTCACTACGGAACCTTAAAAATTGTATCTAAGTTTAAATTGATTTTATTGATATCGCTTTTTTACTTTACGCTTTCAATGGTCTATTTACATTGTGTAAGTATATAAACAATCATTTGAATCCTCACACAGAACACAGAAGTATCTAAATAAATAAATAATTAATAAATATTCCGGGACAATCTTACACAAATCGACCTAGTCCCACGGTAAGCTCAATAAGGCTTTTGTGTTGTGGGTAACTAATAGACGATATACCGGGTGTTGCCTGTAACAGGAGAAATAAATTGAATCGTAGGTAGTCCTTGCCAGACTGAATAACGTTTGTTCAGCGACTTTTAAAAAAATAACGTGTTTTGATATTTATTACACTTTAAAGTTCGTTAGATAGAAGACCCAATGTACTGCGAATTTCGTCACTTTTATACTACGACAAGAGACGTGAATTAAGCTAATATAACGTACATTGAAAATACTATTTAGTTTGTATGAAAAAGGGTAAACCTACAGAGTACATCATTTTTAAAAGTTGTTTAACAAAACTTGTTAGGTTTGAGGAGTACGACCTGCGATTTAATTTATTGCTCCGGTTACAGGCAACACCCGGTATATAATAGATAAATTACATAGAAAATATCCATAACTCGGGAACAAATATTTATGATAAACACACAAATATATGCCCCCGGGACCTCCTGATTTCTAGGCAGGGTCACTACCAACTAGGCTAGGAGGCCGTTAAAACTAAAGATTAAATTTTGTACAGACGCGGCAGTCCATCTTCGTGAAGCTACTGCAGACGACGTTCCGCATCTACCAGTGCCCCTGGCTCACGCCGCCTCAGAAACTTAACGTGGAGAAGTGCATCCGGACCCTTAGCGAAGTCGGTGAGGTCTCCTCTTGTTTTCCTAAAGGCCATGATTCAAATATACTCTTCCATTCAACGTGTCTAAGTGTAAGGCCTGAGTGGACGCTCAAGTGAGGATTACCGTGAGTCGATTTTCCGCTAGGGGCGCTAGTGGAACGTGGGTCCTGCGGGAACATTTCCAACGTCACTTTGACATTACTCTCATACTGACACAGGACCCACGCATGAGTGGCGCCGCCTGGTGAGCGAAAATACGGTAGCTCCCATTGGGCATGCAGCGGAGCGGGGCGGGGGGCGTGCATGTCAAACATATGAAGCTCATACTGGCCCCAAGTTCACCACGCTGACACGTGTGTCAATTCCTATAATGACTGAATTGCTGGCGTTATAGGCGCCATGGGCTACGGAAATCGCTCACCATCGCGAGGGATGTGTGCTTGTTTGCCACCACTTTGATCAGTATATAGATAATTTCTTGGTATTTTTTTGATTGATATACTGGTGTGCTTCCGTATTCTCTAGCCCGGATTTGAGCTGTCCATTGCTTTATAATTATGTTGTGTGAAATAAGCCTCAGATGTATTATATCCCCTTATTTCTTGCAGCTAAATCCCGCACCATCGCGATACCGCTGGAGCTGGAAGGCAAGATCCAGACGGTGTTCGAGAAGGTGGCTCAGTTCTCCCGGCAGACCAGCAAGTGGCTGCTGGCTTCGAAGACCTCCAAACTGGAGAAAATGGCGTCTCAGGTACGTAGCTAGGAAGACATGTAGTCATGGAAAGAAATCTTGGGATTAGGTTGCTAAAGCGGGCGCGAAGCGGAAGCCGTGGCTTAAGCCGAGAAAAAAGAAAGAAAATAGCTCAGAGAAACGGGTCGAATTTTCATTATTAATAGGACATTATAATTTGTGGGAGTTGTACCGTATTTGATAGCATACATAAAGTTAAATATGTTGTTTAAGACAGTTTTTGATGCTATTTTAATGCTGCTTCGTTGTTCTTGCAAATTCAATGTTAAAAAACCGGCCAAGTGCGAGTCGGACTGAACGAAGGGTTCAGTACTTACCATTATTTTTAAAAACGGCAAATAAACACGTTTGTTACATGGACGCACCCTTGAATATTTATTTTATTCTGCTTTTTAGTATTTGTTGTTATAGCGGCAATAGAAATACATAATCTGGTAAAATTATAACTGTCTATCTATCACGGTTGTTGAGATTTAGCCTGGTGACAGACGGACGGCGGGTTGGGAGAATGAGGGTTAAGTTATCTCATTTCTTTAGCATAAATTAATATTCATATTGTTAACAGTCAAACCTACAAAACGACAGATCGGTAATGGAAGGTCTGCAGGAAATAGTAGCGCTTCTAGAAGAACAACTGCGACCACTACTGCAGGCCGAGTTGTCGCTGTTGGTGGACATCCTGTACAAGCCTCACCTGCTGTTCACCAGTCCGGGCGAAGCTGCCGAGGAGAACACGAGAGGCATCTTTATATCCAGGTATACTCAAATAGTGTATATCAAGGGCATAAAGTAACCCATTTTATACGATGATAAAATGGGTATTTATGCCTGAGGTATACCTATTATATTAAGATATTGTTGTACGAAATTTGTAACCACCTCAGGAAGAGCGGTGTCTCTTGACACAAGTGTCGTGTACGCTTAAAAAGAGGCACCTGCCCTGTTAATGTTATATTTTTGTGTTAACTCAATAAACATTATTATTATTATTAAATATACACTTTGCTTTTCACTTCGATTGTTAGGAATCTATTAGGTTTTATTTCACTTTAAATCGTTGAAAATTAAACATCCATGCTTGGGCGCGGTCGTTCTCACCCGCCCCTCGCAGGCGGTAGGCGAGAGCCGGAGAGCACGGGCCACCTCCGATTTTACTTTATGCTTTAGAGCATAAAAAGAGATTTTATGTCGCCTGATTGTGAACATGTGACCACATCCCTCAATAAGATGTAAAAAAAAACTGTCTAATTTTAAAATTTCTTAAAACAAAATTTAAGAAAAAAAATGTGTTTATATTGCAACACTACCGACCAGTTCAGAAGTAAAAGACTCCAAATTCATAGCCTCGAGAATCAAAAATACGGCCAATTATGATAAGATTTCGCGGTTATCAGAAATTTTTCCAGAGTTTTTTGTTTAGGAATAGAGCCTTGTCTTTGCGACCAACCGATTAATGTTGGCGATCGTACGACACAAGTGCATCTAACTGTTGACTGTTGATCGTTTAATGAAACCTATTTAACAGACTAATCCGACACACGGAGAAGCTTCTAGAAGAAAAGGAAGAGAAGCTGTGCGTCAAAGTGCTGCGGACTTTGAGGGAGATGATGGCCGTTGATCCTGAATATGGTGAAAAGGTACGACTAAAAGCTGTTTGTTTGTTGTTGTGTGTTGTGTTGTAGGACCGGTCATTGTGGAAATCTTTGGGGGAGGCCTATGTCCAGCAGTGGACGTCTTTCGGCTGAAATGATGATGATGATGATGATGAAAAGCTGTTACTGTACGACTTTTAGCTGCTCTTACGAATTTCTGTTTTAACAGCCTGTGACATGGTTTAACCCTTAAATGCATGATGACAGAAACGAGACAAGTGACAGTCAAGTTCTCTTGGAATGTAGACTTTGTCACATCGTCGTAAGTTCTTAATTTTAAATAAATTTGGTTGTCACTTAGGATGTTTTAGGATCAATACTGTTAATTCATGCATTTGCGTACAGACGACTTTTATGCCGTTATGCGAAAGAGGCTCGCGGCACTGCTTAGCAGAGTTTGGGTCAGCCCCAACCCCATCCTGGCTACGGTAGCAATTAGGTATAACTCGAACACCGCCATCATGCGCCAATTTGCCAGCGTAATGGTAAATGGCAAAATAGAATTACATTAATTTTAATGTTAATTATAAATTAAATTGTGAATTGTGAATTGTAATATTATGTGTATTTTAATTATTTTATTTTATTTTATTTTTAATTGTGGACCAAATTGTTGTCTTATAAATAAATAAATTTGATTTTGAATTTGAATTTGAATTTGAATTTAAGGGTTAAACAACTATTTCTCGTCACTAGTTTCCATGGTTACAGTCTTCAGGGTCACTTTGAAAAATCACATTTTTATGGCATTAAAATACACGAAACATGTTTTATTTTTTGTAGTTATATTCCCTTTCTATGGTGGGCCATGTACCAAGCATGTCAGTGCATAATACAACAATCCTTCTAACAAACTTTGTTGCATTT
The DNA here is from genome assembly GCA_949128165.1 of Lathronympha strigana. Lineage (NCBI taxonomy): Eukaryota > Metazoa > Arthropoda > Insecta > Lepidoptera > Tortricidae > Lathronympha > Lathronympha strigana. The sequence continues at coordinate 13,112,975 of OX421922.1, read as the reverse complement.
GTCCCCTGACTGACGGGGCAGACTGACAACAAGAAATAGTTGATTTTGATTCACCCACATACAAATGAATGTATAACAATTCGGTTTTGATTATTTTGTCTAAATAAATCCGGCAAAAATCAGGCACATTAAATAAGTAACTAAATAAATATGTAAGAACAAAACAACATTACACAGTTCAACCTACTATCTAACCAAAGGTTGTACTGTGGGATCTGTGGGTACTAGAAAACAGTATGCAAACTAAATAAATACACAATTACACATAGTAAACATATGATTTTTTCTATGTATAATTGTGTATTTACCTCTGGAACAAATGTTGCGGTAAACTCAATAAATTCCCCCAGCGTCGTAGTCCAACCGGTAAAGGCAGCCCGTAAGCTTGTATTTTGTGTTTTATATTTTTTCCCCTCACTAGCTCGGAAAGCGCTGTTTTGTCCTTTAAAACTAGCGTGGAATAACGCATTTTATCCACATGTGGGGCAAAGTAATCTAATTCCTATCACTTACCACCAGTCCAATATAAGTGGGTCCTATATGCCCATAGTAAATATGCGCAATCGGAGGTCAGACCTTAAATTGGTCATGTGATCATGTCTTATCCCGCACTTGGTAAGCTGTTGGCAATATCTAAGTATCAGGAGCGTACTTACTCTATGACAAAATTTGAAATTGATTTTTGATGGTTTCTTCAAGATAACTTACATGTGGATAAGATTTATAATCGTATGTAGTCTGTATTTTCCTCGCAATAGTGGGGGGAAAAATGTTGTAATACACTCGGCGGCAAAGTTTGTTCGACTCTCGTGCCTTGAGACCCTCGTAAAGCTCAAGATTCCAGTTATTGAACCACTCGCTACGCTCGTGGCTCAATTTTGGAATCTTCCGCTTGCTCGGGTCTCAATATAAGCCCGAGAGCTAAACAACAACTTTGCCCCCTTGTATAATAAATAACTATTAAGCGTTAAAGATTAACATCGCCTTATCTCACGGTGCGAAACCTATGTATAATACAAACAGGGCAACCAACTCCGCAACAAGCTGCTATCCCAATACTTCGTGAACCGGAAGTCCGAACCGAAGATCCAACCCCCGCCCAGCTCCATCGCCGTCACACACGGCCCCGGCGGTAAGTTACACTAAACTTGAGTAATTCACTTGATACAAAACTCTTTAGAAGGTCATTATGTTTACGTTAGTAAAACAAAAAAACTAAACCTAGATTAGACAATGTCCGTACACTTCACCAATTGAAATTCGGGGTCACTGGAACCATACCAAAATGACCATTAATATAGTTGATCAATTTTGAACTGAACACTTTAACGTACAAAGGCATTGTTCTAATACAAGAGCATTGTCTTATTTTGTGTTCGTAAGCGCCAAACAGGTAATTACAAAAAAGGTTAGAAGTAGTTTAAATGCATATCGCATTTTCAACTTGATCCCTTGTTGAATAAGATAAAAAGTGGTCTTATCAATTGTAACTATGCAAGCAACCGGACACCTGTTATCTCGTCTCAATACTTGAAAAAAAAAATGCTCAGTAGAAAAAGGATAATGGAATGACAATTTTACTTTTATTCAACAAGGGATAAAGTTGAAAATGCAATATGCATGCATTGTAGTTCTAACTTTTTTTGCAATAATTTAAGTGGTGCTTACGAAAACAACAGTAGACAATACTTTTGTATTCAAACAATGCCTTTGTGTTATTATAATGCCTTTGTTCGTTATCGAACTCAGTTAAAAATAAATCATCTATAAGTGTTATTGATATTGACTTAATTAAGTGGCGATCCTCCGAAATAAAAAGTTTTTTCAATATAACCAGATGAGCGAGACGACTTCGTTGTGCTGTGCCCTACCACACTAAACGATATGCATCCGCTGTGCCCATACCTCTCTTCTTCTACTATGTCATAGTGACGCTATAAATCAGATGGTTAGAAATATCGTACTGCTTGTCATTTTGACATGGTTCTAGAGTGGTCTAGGATTCCAATTGGTTGACTATACGTAAAATAACTGAGCTTTCCCTCAACAGCTGGTGGTCGGTTAACTGAATTAATTATGGCCCGAGCAACGAGACATTTCGAGGGAATGCGACATTGTATGGACATTGTCATATTGAGAGCGTATAATGGTTTATTTTATCTATATTCTCGTGTTACACGGTGTTCTTGAAGTTTGATGTAACCATAATACACTCGAAATTATTGTTAACAATACATAAGCTATAAAATAGAAAGTGTCTAGAGAGCACATATATATATATATAGCCAACTGAAGCACATACTTATGTGTACTAATGTGTTTTACTTTCTTAGAATAACTTTGTTAGACTTTTAATCACCCATTATAAGAAAAAAATAGTAGTGGACATTAAATATACAGGATGTCTTTAGCCATTGGACAAAGCCCGTACAGAATAATTTGCGTTTCGGTGTTTAGAATTAGTATACAAAGTATGATAACAATCGGTGCAGTGATTACGAAGAAATTTACAAATTAATGTTTGTTTCTTTGTGGCAACCTGTATGCAAGTAAAACTCATGACGTAGTAAATCCTCATAGAATAGTTTGATACCTTCTCCGTCCTTTTGATTATCGTTTTTATTTATGTCACTTATAAAACATCATTTTCATCATTGGAGAAAATGGATAGTGTCACTAATATGCTACTGCCAAAAACACTGCCAATGATAAATAGGTACAGTTTCTTTATGTCGTGGATTATTGGAAATAACTTATGTTTAGAAATTTTATTTTTAGTTCTAAACAAAACAAACTTTAGTCTTTAATTTTTTATGTTATTTTCAGTTCTTTAAAAATAGAGCATTACTAAGATGTAGCCCCATGTGGGATTTAAATAAATAAATAAATGACGTTTATTTCAGGCAAGCACCCATATCAAAACATACAAAAATAAAACAATACAAATCTTAATAAATCTTAAAGGGAATGTCCAATGGCTGAGGTCATCCTGTACACTAGAAAGTTTTTATCAAATGTGTATATAACAAGGCACATCTCGATTACTAGAAACTTATAATAATAGTTACAAGCGTAATTATAAAAACATTGTTACATATTCATGAAACAATAATGTAGAAATAAAGTTGAGTTTCTTTTGTTATAAAATCAAATATGACAAACCAAATGCAACTTTGTTCCAATTTGAAATAGTTTATTATTGCATATTTAGTTTTACCAGTATATAATCGCTTGTTCTTAAACTTTCGAATTTCTATGATAAGATAACCCTACAATTACGCTTTTGACTATCCTTAGAATAAAATGAAATAGTACTAATATGGGAGCTATCTAGACATCTTTGTATAGCAAGATGAAGCCACACGACATTGGTTCTTATTTCATGCATAGTTGAGACAATTTTTCTTTGATTTCACTACGCATGTGCCGCAGAAAGCCATCAGATCATGCAGAAATCAGGTGGGTCCGTCACAGGCTTTTGGAAACACGAATGGCACAGTTTTACTTATTATTGAACATTACGTGGTCAAATTATACCTTGACAAGCCAGCTTTGTCAGTAGAAAACCTTGCGAAATGCACAATTTCTATAACCGGTTAAATTTGTTCACCGGTAAACCTTAAGCTATTTCAATAAGGATTACACTTGGGCATTAACATTGTGAACAATATTACAGCTGAGTTCATAAAGCTTTGTGCAGCTGAATGCATAATATGTAAACACTTACACCTTATTGTCAATGTCCTAAGGGTGTACAGATATTTTTGTGGCCTTGGAAATGCTCATATATTAATGAACTCGACAGCACCTATATGACATGCTGACTGATGCGCCATATGAAAATCTCCAATATCACATCAGTTTCCTATGAACAATTTAGCAAATATGATTTAATGCCTAAAACCAAAATCAATCTCTGTGATTTTTATTTGAATTTCCTAAGGACCTTTTTTTTCTTGGAAGCATTCTAAAACGTGCACATACTAACCTATGTAACATGCTTAAGGGTCGAAGATATTTTGGTATATCTTATTGATTGACTGTCTAAATACTTGCGAATTAATTTAACGAGCTGAGTAATTCACGATTCGTAAAACTGTGCCAGAATATCGTACGCATTGAGCACAACCTACACATATATATTAAACTGCATGAGTGTTAGTACATATGTATTTACGTCACGTCACGCTGCTTATATGCGTACCTTTTAGTGCCATTTTCTACGCAAGTTTAAGCTACAGAATGTTGATAGTGTGAATGTGAATTTTGTTACTGGTTGCTTCGGGGAGTGAGCTTAAGATCAACACGATCTTCTGCCGTCCCCATTCTATCATTTTATTATTATTTATTTTATAATAGCCTGATTTTCTCAAATTACGTTCGAATGGGATATTTGTAGATAGTATATACAAACTTTTCTTCCGGAAGTGGGTATGTATATAGTAAAAAATAAAACTTAACTAAGTTGATTTTTTTTAATTTACATTAATAAATATTTTTCTTGTTTGTAAATATGAAGATACATTTGTATTATATTTGTTAAAATCGAAACCGAAGAAAACTTATTCACGTAAAACCTTTAAATCTACAAAATGTACGGCATGGATACAGATGTGATATTACGCTAGAAATAAATGGTAAAAGGTAAAAACTGGTCCTGACCCATTATAAACAACTGAAATCACAAATACATAAAAATCTTACAAGAAAAACGTTTGCAACATGTGTGTACATATTTGTGACGATTAGCATGTAACGATGTCTTGTTGGATTTTGTTACCTACATAATACTAGACCCACGACATATTCGTAACGCTACAAATATCAGCTAATATAAAATATTTCCCAAAAAATCTAAATTTCCATATAATCTGTCAGTTCAGTGACTGGATTATCTCGCAGTCTCGCAAAGTGTTGAAAAAAAGGCCTTGCTTTGAGATTTTATATTTGAGCTTCGCAATTTCTTTGGTGCTAAAGACCAAGTAAATGGTACGGCTACGCAACGCTATGCTGCTTCACACGTTTGTCATATGATTGGCTTCGCATTTATGTCAAACGGAATGAATGAAGATACACCGCAGTGTGTATTACACATATGTTTGCCTATAAGTGGTTACCTAAAAATGTACGGAAAATATAGTATAAAGCTGTTAATGACAATGAATTTTGAAACTGGCTTTGACTTGAAATTTTGTTATTTTTCACAAAATATCGTTAAGGTATTTTTTTTTAATTCTCCATCAAGGAGTTAATGCGCTAATCCAAGATTGAACGATTTAGGCTGGCTTTGACCAAACTTTTTAACCAAGAGTAACGCTTACTCTTGGATACTAATGTCAAAATCCCATGGCAATTTGACGTTACTATCTGAGAGTAAGCGTTATTCTCGGAATAAAAATTTGGTAAAACGCAGCCTTAAAGTGCAACAGAACTGGAATTATTCGCAGAATACTGTTTTAACACCAGTGTCTAGTAAAATATGTCATTATTTTCGTAAAAAAACTTCTGTCAAACAGTAAACCTAGTCAGTTTATTAAGCGATTGCGGTTATTTAATATTTCTACTAATAAATACGTGTACCACGGTTTTTTATTAAAACTGATCTTTCCATATTCCGGCGATGTTTCATCCGCCATCTTAAAAACTACACTCCATTTTTATTCAGACCCTTTTTGTTAGAGTTAACACGTTATTTATATACAGCCAAAGTCCTAATGCGGACTGGACAGACCCTGGCGCAAGTCCAAGTGCACCTGAACCACGAGGGAGCCTCGGACCTGGTGGTGGACCTGGTCATCAAGAGCACCAACCGGCCCGCCATCTTCCTTGAAGCGATACAACTGGGTGAGTGTAAAGTTGAATCTAGACTCGAATGTATTACTGCGTGGTGTGAAACAAAGGTTATGTAAGAGGAAGAGTATGTAAATTGTGTAAGTTTATTTAGTGCATTTTGTCAAATAAGTAAAATAACTGTTAAACTCTCTTAATATCACACTGAGCAACTGAAATGTTATAAGTCATTAGTGGAAACTGTGTGGCTTATGTATGTGTTATTTGTTAACTATCTGTATTGATTATGCCTGTTTATGTCCCAAAGGTTTAAGTCAATAAACAAATAAATATATCCTATACAAGGGCTGTTCTCTTTTTTAAGCGAGCTTTTTAAGAATGAACTGTCTCCGCGCTTAAACCTGTTTGATTTAGATTTTTTTTTGTAAGAGGTGTAGTGTAACTACACAAATGCCCAACATTTTGAATTACCTTACCAGTACGGTATACTTGTTATTTCGCTGGTTAGTTACTGTAAACATACCTACATTATCGTGACAGAGTGGTCAATCGGAAGGCTGTATTTGATGAATAGGGCCACTCTGTCACGGTGTCTTCTAGAACATCACTGAAAATAAAAATATACCGACATGAAAATAACTATCTAATAGTCTACTTCAAACACATGTTTTTTTTTTTAATAATTTCTACCGTTATAATTATAGTCATGATAAAAAATCCGAAAAAAGAAAATCGCGTTTCGTTGTCGGTAAAAAAGGAGAATGGCCCACGAGTTTTTTTTTTGCGTCAGTGCTTTATTTTCTCTATATATGTAGAGTGATTTATATGTTTTCTCTTTCCTTAGGTATCGCGTTGCTGGAAGGAGGCAACCCTACCATACAATCGAGTATATTCACCAAACTGCAGAATGGAGAAATTTCACAGTCATTCTTAAAGGTAAAGTAAATCTACTATTATTTGTAAGCAAAATTCTATTGGATATGGTGGAGAAATTCGGGGCCGCGGGTGTAGTTCGGTAGCTCAGTTGGAAGAGCCATGAGCTGGTATCTCAGCGAGCGTAGCCAAGATGCCAATCTCTAACGGTCAGTCGCGAACGAAACGAGAATGTCATTGTCGCATTTATAAGGAAGATTTATATAAGTAGAGAGAGATACCTACGGTACGTTACGGAGCTTGAGCGATTGCTCGGCTTCGCACGCAGAGACGCGGGTTCGAGTCCCGCTCGAGGTCACGATTTCTTCCGCCTTTTTTTTCTGAGAAATAAAGTAAATCTCAATAAAATCTCACCTAAGAAGTGTTGAGATCTAACGTCATCGATTCAGTTTATTTATTCTGCACTATCTTATATATTGCAGGGCTTCGAATAATTCGAATTGTATGATAATAACGACAATTCTTTATTTGCTTCTTCTTTTTTTTTATACCACCATGGTATAATATATAGATACATATACATACTTAAATACATAGAAAACATCCATAACTCGGGAACAAATATTCGTGATAAACACACAAATAGATGCCCTGACCAGCATTCGAACCCGGAACCACCTGCTTTGTAGGCAGGGTCACTACCAACTAGGCTAGCAGGCTGCTAATTGTTTTTTTTATATTATGACGGTGACAAACAAGCATACGGCCAGCCTGATGCACCGCCTGCATTTCCAGGGGTGTTACATGCACGTTGCCGACCCTTAAAAAAGGAGGTTTCGCTGTGTTGACAGCTAAAGGGTCAAGCTTTGCTCGGTTGGTCCCCAGCTGTCAACACAGTGAATCCTTTTGACTCACATTGTAAAATGCGTGCAGGTATTCTACGACAAAATGCGAGAAGCCCAGCAGGAGATCAAGTCGCTGGCGGCTAGCACATCTTCGTCGGCCACGGGCGACAAGCAGCGGCAGCACGCCGACAAACACAAGCAACCCGTTACTGATGGTAAAACTATAATGAAAATACGTGTCGTTGCTAACCGAAGCTGTCTACTGAGTGACAGATGTAAAACATCAAATATAAACATATTTGGAATATGCGTTCCATATTTAAAAACATTGTAGATGGCACTACTAGATATCAAAACAACAAAAACGATTTACTAACCTCGAGAATATCACTACATAGTATAAAACAAAGTCGCTTCCCGCTGTCTGTATGTATGATTAAATCATTAAAACTACGCAACGGATTTTGATGCGGTTTATTTTAATAGATAGAGTGATTCAAGAAGATTTATATGTATAAGAATAACCCTTCCAAAGCCGCGGCGGGTCTAGTGTAGAATATTTTTTTATCACACTTGACACGCTCGTTGATATTATATGCAAGCACACTTAGAGTTAATCAGCTGTATTAAGACCATGATGGGTTTTACGAGTAATACTACATTACCGCCCGGGCTCTGTGGAGGCCCCGTGCCCCACGACGTATTGTGGACTGTGGTACTACACTACCGCTTATAATTATTGTTTATTTATCTGCCCAGTAAGTTAATTTATTTTCTCGCGAATGTGATGAAAAACATTGTATGTATCACGGGCGGTACAAGAATTACGAACTCGTGTTAAAATTAAGCCCTCAACTACAACTCAGGCTTAAATTCACACTCGTTCGTAGTTTCTTGTTTACCGCCTTAATACACAATGTACTATTTTGGACTACACTAATTTTATTGTTTATTTCGACGTAAGGACGAAATGCAGTATTATTAGTAGTGCGGTCTAACACCGCTATGGTGTGAAAACCGGTTTTTCTTTGTTGTTTTTCCATACAGTTAAAAACCCGCAGTTATATTCGGATACTGTTTATATTTCTCAAATAGAACTTTAAAGAGAAGGTTATGTCTGTTTGATACACACACATACGTTTCTATAGTGGCTAATGCAATGGTCCACAATGGTGGTTGGTGACAGCGTAAAAAGAAGCTTATTAAACTACAATAGTCCCTCAGTTTTAGCCGTTCATGATCATCATCATCATCAAGGTGATGGTAGTGTTAGCTAAAATTAAATGGAAAACTCCCGTGAGTATTATACACTCACGTCTCAGTATTACTCACGTCTATAAAGTCGAAAATAGCTCGACAGAAGCGCTTGCGGCGATTGCTCTGCAAAGCAATCGCCGCAAGCGCTCCTCACTCATGATTATGGGGCGCGGACCGTCCCGAAACATGTCGACTTTATAGACGTGAGTAACCCGATCTAAGTATATTAAAATTAAATGGTTTTGTTTTAGGTAAAACTCCGACCGGGCCGCTGGTGGTCGGCGAGGAGATGGACGACGAAGTCAATAGCGCGTGCGGCACCGCAGTACATGCTTATTCTGACATACACACCATGTCACACGGTAATGCGCGTTCATGTCACAACCATCCATGTCCTGAACGAGCCTCTTTTTCTTAGCGTTTTGCTGGCTTATGCACGGCTCAGGGTGCCTGGGGTCCGTTTTGGTAATTAATCCCAAGATTTTGCGTAGGCGCTAGTTTTACGAAAACAATATTTCACGCTTTTTAAACAAAACTTAACCGTCTTTATATTTTTTAAATCGTATATTTAACGTGCTGCTGTGCTCTGTTGAATTAAACCAGATTCGAAGATTCTGGAGCCAGGTCACTGACCCAGTTAAGCCGAGTCGATCTTTTTCTTTGAACTTTAATAATATTTGAGTCATAGCTCCCAGTCTCATTGGCAGATGTAATCAATCGACGACCGGTTGGCGTAGTTGGTAGTGACACTGCCTGCTAAGCCGATGGTCCTGGGTTCGAATACCGGCAAGGGCATTTAGTTGTGTGATGAACACAGATATTTGTTCCTGAGTCATGGATGTTTTCTATGTATTTATGTATTTGTATATTATATGTATATCGTTGTCTAAGTACAGTCAAGTGTAAAAATATGGTGGTGCACATCTTACTCAAAAATATGTCCCATAGCACCTTATACCGGTGTAATAAGAGCGTAGTACCATAGTTATGAGTCGATTATGTCGAACGATATTTTTGCACTTGACTGTACCCGTAACACAAGCCTTCTTGAGCTTACTGCGGGACTTAGTCAATTTGTGTAAGAATGTCCTATTTTTTTATTTTATTAATAAATCTTCTTGTTGGTACAGGATCAACGGTTCTTGAAGAAATAATGGCGGAGAAGAAGCGAGAAGCCGGCAGCTCCGACGTGCTCCCGGCCAAGGTGGCCGTCATGAAACCCATCCTGCGGTTCCTGCAGCTGCTGTGCGAGAACCACAACCCTGAGCTTCAGGTTGGCGCCTCTTATGCTAGTGGTTCCCTAACGTCACAGCGTAGGGATGTATTCCATACAGTGAGGTAACTTCATACACGGCCAGCGGCTCGGCTCGGTGCTCGCGCTGAGGCTCAGGGTTGTCAAAAACTATGCGAAAGATATTACAGTCTGATTGGCAAACTAATTTCCATTTAACACCCCTTAAAATAGACCATCTCCTCCCCACCTCCTTCCCCGCGCGCCCCCCATCGATGACCCAGAAATCGGCGGAGTTAACCCACTGTACAGAATACATCCTTACGCTGTGTTAACGTGAACCTGCTACCTTTGACTTAGTAAAAAAAATAGACACCAATGCAGAAACGTCAAAGAGTGTAGGTTCTTACTGGTTACGGTCAGTAAGGTTACGCGGTTCGTACTGATGGAAGCATTAGGTATCAAATTAATACACAGAAATACCAACACTGTTGAAACTATTTAGGCTTATTGGCACTTAACCAAACGTCATTGTTTCAAAGAAGACTATATGAAAAAGAACCGCAGCTAATTTTTTTCGGCTGATTGTATTGTCACTTCCATGTAATATTTTGCAATGTACAGTCAACCACATTGGAACCCTAGGCCACTGTAGGCCAGTGACGCTATAAATCAGATTGTAAGAAATTTCTTACTCCTTGTCATTTTGAATTGGTTCTAGAGTGGTCTACTACTACACTTGTAATGGTGTTTAATTTGTAATCATTACATGGACTTTTTTTAATGCTATTCGCTCAACATTTTTGTTAAACAAATCAAATTATTTCATTAAATATTTTGACTTAACGCTATTCGCTCATATTGTTCATTTGTATAAAATTTTCCAGAACCTCCTCCGCAACCAGAACAACAAGTCCAACTACAACCTGGTCTCCGAGACCCTCATGTTCCTGGACTGCATCTGCGGGTCCACCACGGGAGGCCTGGGGCTGCTAGGGCTGTACATCAACGAGGGCAACGTGGCGCTCATCAACCAGACGCTTGAGACCCTCACGGAGTACTGCCAAGGTTTGTATAGTGAAGTGTAGGGGCGGCACAGGTACCTCCTGTTTATTGGTGTTATGTAAAATAAATAAATAAAATAAATATTACGGGACAATTTTACACCAATCGACCTAGGCTCACGGTAAGCTCAATAAGGCTTGTGATGTGGGTACTAGACGACGATATGTGTTTACAAATCAGACCACTAGATGGCAGACCCATCGACATAGAACTAAATAGACTGATAACTCCGCACAAAATTCGTTTTAAAATGTGTTACTCTTTTTCCCTTAAAATCATAATTTCTCCTAGTTAACCAGTCAAATATACACAATTCAGTTATTTAGACCATAGGTGAGCTGTTTCCAAAAAAAACACCTGAAAACCTGATTCTTCCACATCTAGACTTGCTTGGGCTCATTCGAATCAGAATCAGGAGCTGATTCAATTCTTCTTAATAATAAAAAATGTCCAAAAATAATTCCCCTCTATTACGTCACGTTTTTGTATGGACTATGAGCGTGGCGTAATGGAAACTTAAATTTTATATGAACATTTTGGGATATTTTTTAAAGTATTAGAATTAAATCAACTCCTGATTCGTTTGCATTGCGGTGATTGAGTTTACATACTTATTGTCGTATTATGTTACATATGTTACTTTTTTTATTAACGTTGTACATATTTTCCTCCCAGGTCCCTGCCACGACAACCAAAACTGCATAGCGACCCACGAGAGCAACGGTCTCGACATCATCACCGCTCTCATTCTCAACGACATCAACCCCCTCGGCAAGACAAGGATGGAGCTAGTGCTGGAGCTGAAGAACAACGCCTCCAAGCTGCTGCTCGCCATCATGGAGAGCAGGAACGACTCCGAGAACAATGCCGAGAGGATACTTTATAACATGAACCCACGCCAGCTGGTGAGTGACAACCCTACACACTTGTATCTCCGCTCTCTCTCTCTCTCTCTCTCTCCCTCTCTCTCACCTACACCAGCCCCCTCGGCAAGACAAGGATGGAGCCTAAGAACAACGCTCGAAGCTGACTGCGCTTTCGATATTATTTGTATCTTGTTCTTAACTGGTGGGTCTGGTGGCAGCGAGTTGCAAACGTAGTTACGTAGAACTTATGGGAACCACACTGGGCAGCCGGCTCAATCATATCCCTTTAAACTGGTCAAATGAATTTCAACCTTCTTTACTGTAGTTAAATTCCATAGTTGCAGCTCACCGTCCTGCGGTGTCTCGCTTAAACGACGACGTCACTAACAGCTAGCTGTCTCATTCGCACATTTCTTAGTCCAACCAAAAGTGGTGTCCCCGATGTTATCATGACGGCTGTATGATCGGCTTTATAAATATATATGCATCTGTATTCAATTTTGAGCCTTCTTCTGTAATAAGTTCCGAAGTGTGTAGATATTTACAGACGTGACTGTACCTTAAATTGTATTGTTATGTCATCTTCTAACCATTGGTTTTGCCATTGGCATTGAAATTTAGGACATACACATGTTCTAGGGGGTACATTACATAATTCCGAAAAAGTATATGCGGAATTTTAAATCTCGAATTTTTTATAACACCGATTTTGAAAACCCCGAGCTATCAAAACCCCGAGCTATCAAAACTCCGATCATCAAAATTCTGACTCATGAAAGCACGAATATTTAAAATTCCCAATAGAAAAAAACCGATTTTTTTAAATTCCGAGTAACATAATACCGAATCAGTATTAGATTCGGGAATAATGGTAATCGGAATTTTAAATATTCGTACTTTATACAGGATTTATAAAAATCGGGATAGTGAAAATTGGAAAATAATATTTCGTAATATTTGGGTGATGCCGTCCTAGGGGTAAACCTTGATTGTTATAGTATAAAATATTGTGGGGGGTGGTACAAGGTTGTGCTGACAGAATTTTAGAATTTACGGGTAAAATACTGCGTATGTGACCACGTTATGTTTGTAAACTCTTCATAATACGTTGTTATTTACAAGTATGATGTTGCAGGTAGATGTGGCGTGCTCTGCCTTCCACCAGGAACACGCGCCGGACGCCGATTCAGATTCGGAAGACGATGCGCCCGTACAAGGCGTGTCTCCTAAGGAAGTGAGTATTGCGAGTATTTATACTTAGTATGTATACTTAGTATTTACGCTTAGTATTTATACTTAGTATGTATACTTAGTATTTATACTTAGTATGTATACTTGTGACTTTTTTACAATCCCAGTGTTCGACAAGCGTGCGGCCAGTTTGATGTTGAGTGACCATTGGGACTTAAAGGCGCTTGCAACTACAGTGGAGTCACATGGGCGTTTCAGACCCTTAAAACTCCAGTAGCGTCATGTGAAACAATCAATTTTTATAGTCAATATTCACTCATTATGTTTATACTATTGGATGATAACTTTTACCATTATAATACTGTAAAACGTGAGTGTACAGAGCTCCATTCGCGTTCTCGGTTTCCCGAATGTTTGGTGTACAGCTAGCCTTATACTTTTACGTCACACTCTACCAACGGCATTGACATTGCGTGTGAATTTTTGAATTTGACATACTTTTTTCCACTTAACAAAAATTATTTTCACAGCAAAAAAGAAATAAAATGAAGAAATATCGATAGGTGAACTGTTACAAGTGCATATATTGCATTGCGAGTATTTATACGTATTATTTGGTATGGCTTGTATAATAACGTCCGCTTCGCAGGTGGGCCACAACATCTACATCCTGTGCCACCAGCTGGCCGGCCACAACAAGGAGCTGGCCGCACTGGTGCGCGCCACGCCCACCGGCGCGCACGCGCTCGCGCTGCAGTACTACCGTACTCACACGGCGCAGATTGAGGTATACCCACTAGCACTTTGACCTGTTGTCTAAGAGTATCTTTACCTGTTACTTGTTAGTATTTTTACCGGTTACTTATGAGTATTTTTACCTGTTACCTATTAGTATTTTTACCTGTTACTCACGAGTATTTTTAACAGTTACTCACGAGTATTTTTACCTGTTTTTCAGGAGTATTTTTACCGCTTTCTTACTAGTATTTGCACTAGTTACTTGCGAGTATTTATATCGTTATAGATGAAGTGCATAATGTTTTGCCATCGTGTTTTCTCGGGAGCACTCGTATTTGTCATGCTACTTCAATCGACCTCGGTACTTTTAGTACTGACACTGACTGAAATAGCATGACACGTTCGGGTGTTTCCGTGAGAATATTAAGCAGTTCTACATTTTTACGTTCAAGCAATATACTTGTTTTGATGCCTTTGTGATGCTTATTTCAACAGATAGTCCGAACGGACCGCAGCATGGAACAGATAGTATTTCCTATTCCGGAGATCTGCGAGTATCTGCCCGCCGACAGTAAGCACCGTGTTCTGCAGACAGCCGAGCGAGACGACCAGGGCAGCAAGGTCTCACTCTAATCACTTTATTTTTAAGCAGCCTGCGAATAATACAAAATTTCTTAGAAATAAGATAAGATAAGATAAGATAAACGTTTATTTGCCAAACATTATGTACATTAAAACATTATGTAAATAAAGGAATAAGTGAAAAAAAATCATGGCCTCGGGCGAAACTTGAACCAGCATAACTAAGCGCTTGTTTCTAAACTCCCTAAGGCTCATAGAAAGGATATGGCGGAGAAATTCGCAGCCATCGGGTGTGTCTCGGTAGCTCAGATGGCAAAGCGATGGGCGTCTATTCTAGAGTCACAAGTTCGAGTCTCTACGATTAATATTATCGTGAAACAAAATACCTTGCTCTTGCTCAGATAAAAAGGAGTTAACACTCTGACAATAAAATAATATTGCTATTGTTGTAGGTGGCTGATTTCTTCTCTCGACTGGATAACCTTTTCCACGAGATGAAATGGCAAAAGAAGTTAAGAGGTGAGGAACGCATGAACCATCATGATACTACTGCAAAACAGATGGAACAGGGAAAAAATACTTGCAATTGCTGGAACAGGGAAAAATACTTTGAAACTGAAACATTATTTGTTCGCAGGTCAACCATTTTTGTTCTGGGTGTCGTCCTACATGTCCCTATGGAGCACGATATTATTCAACTTCGCTGTTCTAATCAACGTCATCGTTGCTTTTTTCTATCCGTTCCAAGAAGAAACACCCAGTGAGTATTCTTACAACCACATTTTCTCAGACGATTGACGGAGTGGTTTTCTAATAGAGCGTACTTACGTGCTTAAGTGCATTTTTAGAAAAAAGTGCACCATTTTAATGAAACTGGGTCCTCGATTTTCCATACAAAAAAAAAACTTGTCAGTTTTGTAACGGCCCATACGAAATGTTTGAAAAAATGCGTTACGAAAATGACCAAATAAAACACTCTTTTTCTTTTTTTAAATCAATAGTACTCGTGATTCTGGTAACAAAAAATCCAAAACTTCCTATATAAAAAAAAGGAAATGGTACCCTATTTTTGAAAATGCTCTTAAACAAGTTGGCAGTTCTCACGGATTCCCACTATTTTGATTCTCCCCACTCAGAAAAATTTCCCATACATTTATTGGCATATGTGGCTGATATGCTTGAACGTATATGGCCAGCAATGGGAGCTACCGTATTGTGTACATGCGTGGGTCCTGTGTCAGTATGAGAAAATTGTCAAAGTGTCGACATCTTTGTTCCATCAAGTCAAGTTTTGTATGTATTTCATAATGTTGTATGCCTTTGCGTGACGTAATAGAAATAGTTTCTATATAAAATTTATGACATACAGTTTGAGCATTAGATTGAAAATACTACCAATTCTGAGTGGCGAAAATCTAAAAGCAACTTGTGAGAAATAAGTTTTTTTTAAACACTATTTCGCTTTTGATTGGTTAAAAAAAAACATATACACACCAGCATAATACTTCTACCATTGTATTGTCAACTACCAATACTATAATTTGTTACCAATCGTCTTAGGTTTAATGTTAGGCCAACGCTTACTAACTAATGTATAATGTGGCATTTTATGTGGGGGTACACTACACAATTCCGATGTTCTCTTTGCCAATTTTTATAAATTCCGAATTTTATAATCCTGATTGTGAAAATCCTGACCTATTAAAACCTCTATCGTCAATATTCCCAGTCATGAAACAATAGGAAAAACAAACGTCAAAGTTCCAAATAACAAAAAATCGATTAACATAATAGCGAATATAACTCATGATTTGGTATTATGTTTTATTTTACGGCGGTTGGTATTACTTTACGGCCCTCGGGCGATAATGAGCACTTTAAGCGCCTGCGTAGAATGTTAAAAGGGCCATATGTACTGTAAAACGTCGTACGATATACGCGCGAAGGGGGAATTCGCAACTCGTGTTGATTTAATACACATTTCCTCTATTTCGCCCTAATGTACTATTTGCTATTCGGAATGTCAAATATTTTCGTAATTATGTAGTGTAGCATACATATACTTTTCTGTAAATAAGCTCTTTAATAAAGTAGTATCTCTTGTATATTATCTTCTTCAATGCTCTATATTTTCTGACTATATTTAGTGCATGCTCACTTTCTAGCTTATCAGATGGTTCAGAGTGAGTTACAGTCACCTTGCACGATTTCAAAACATTGAAAAATTGCACGTAGAAGTTGTATGTTATCATAATATTGTCTTCTGTTTCCTCGATTGTTGTTCATTGATATTAAACACTTTAGAATGGATTACTCGCGTATATTAGCACCTGTGAAAACGTGGTGTTAATAAACGTAATTAATCTGTTCCAAAGTGCTTATATATTACCACTTTTATTTATTATTTATACTTATTTAAAATAAGTGAACACGTAGTCAATATTAGGATACTCGTACTTTCTGTTTAGATCTTTATTGCACAGTCATGGAGTTTTGTTTATAATCATTGACGACTTTTTTCTACTTTATTTCTAATAATAGACTAGACGACTAAAAATCTAGTCCATCTGTTAAAATAAAATAAAAATTGTACACGTATTTTTATTTTGTTCGTTATATAAAAAAATGTCGAAAATACAATCAATGCATTTAAATTTCGTGTGACGTCACAAGATTCCACCCTAGAACTTTGATGCTTGAAAAAGGAATAAATACGTGTCTATTAATTTTGAATTCCTAATCTAACCGACGGACTAAATGGGATCATAAGTTTTTCAACCTAGTCGTCGTCCCTATTACATTATTATTCACAAAAATTATTATTCATCTATTCACAATAGTTCGTATCTTATTGATTCCCTGATATAAATACAGAACAGAATCGCCGCGGAGATATAACTTATTTGACGTGACAATTTTACACACAAACCTACATACTTTTATACTTAGGTACACGAAACATTGTCGCATCAAAAAAACGCAATTGTTTCGTTTTCAATGCAAGACATCCGTGTAAGATGAAGAAACTTAAATTTAATGTTAATACACTAATAAAGTAAGCAAAAGGGAAGCCTTCTTTATATGAATGTTTCACGAATGCGAAAGACTCACACAACATTTGAAAAACGCGACTATTTTTGAGCTCCTAAGTATACGCAAATACCCGCTTGATGACATGAGAACATAAGGTAATGAAAAAAGGAAAAGTTATGTCTTGAGAGATGTGGTGTGTTGAATTATTCATATTCATTTATTGCAGAACCATGGTTACATAAAGGTCTTAACATATTGTATTAAGTGCGTACATGGTTACCCTGTCAGGGCATAGCAACATTGCTTATATTTATACCTATTCTAAACTAAAACTAATTAATGTTACAGTGATTCGGGATTCAATACAGATATGATATGATTTTGTTGCAATTACAATAATAATTCAATGGAGAAAACATGTCAAGGTTGTGCTTATTTTAAAATATATTTTAATATAATAATAGAATTCTAAAAGTAGATAATTATAATTTTGTCAAGAGTGTATACTATACAATACTAGGTGCAAAACGCATGCGTCATTCGTCGAACGGTAAATATATTCATTGTGGGTAGGGATGATTTCACGGTGAAACTACTTATTTATTGATCTTTATCCGTCATAAACTCATCGACTGAGTAATAGGCCTTAGAGGACAAGAATTTTTTTAGCTTGCTTTTGTAGGTGTTGAATTTGGTTTCGCTTTGTTAATTATAGTGTTACAAAAGAAAATAATTCACTTAATTACATAATCTCGATTTCAATTTTCTCAATAACAGTTGACGCCTTTGCGTTTCTGGTTACGTTTTCTGTGTTTGACAAGCATTCTTGTTATATTAGTTCTGTGCCGCGCTCAACTATATGGGTGATTCAACTACATATTTCTTATAATTTAAACTTTCGTGAGTCATACTGATTTTAAATTGCAACGGTTAACACTCACGTATTGAAACATGGCACGCCCATTGCGATAAAAATACGTGATACAGGAGGGTATCCTCCGCCGCGGTAGCCGTGATTTTACAAGTGACCCAGGAACAGGTAGTGAACAAGAAATACAACCCAGATCCTACACATTGTGACGTTCATTGCTATCGAATGTTTTGACTTTAATAATGTCTTTCTTATTAATATCCCAACCTAACCTTATGGTTTAACGTACAGACTTAAAACCTTTTTCGTCAGAACTGGGCCAGCATCTATCGCTAGTAGTGTGGTGCGTGTCAGCAAGCGCGGCCGCGCTGGTGACGTGGCTGCCGCGCTCATCCGGTGTACGCGCACTGCTGGCTAGCGGGATAGTGCGGCTCATATTCAGCGCGGGGCCTGAGCCGACACTGTGGACCCTGGGCATGCTTACGGTGGGTACTGCTACCACAGCGTAAGGATGTACTCCATACAGTGGGTTAACTCCGCCGATTTCTAGGTCATCGATGGGGGACGCGCGGGGAAGGCGGGGAGGAAATGCCTATTTTAAGGAGTGTAAAATGGAAATTAGTTTGCCAATCAGACTGTAATATCTTTCGCATAGTTTTTGACAATCCTGAGCCTCAGCACGAGCACCGAGCCGAGCCGCTGGCCGCGTATGAAGTTACCTCACTGTATGGAATACATCCCTACGCTGTGCTGGTGCGGAGTACGGTTAGGATCAACTTCATATTGAAATGTAGCTCAGCTTCTTAGAGTTTTATGATTCATGTTTATCTGTGTGAGTGTTGTGTGAGCGTTGGTAGCCCAGTGGTAAGAGCGTGCGACTTTCAATCCGAACGTCGCAGGTTCGAACCGCGGCTCGTACCAATGAGTTTTTCGTAACTTATGTACGAAATATCATTTGATATTTACTAATCGCTTTATGGTGAAGACATCGTAAGGAAACCGGACTAATCCCAATAACGCCTAGTTCACCTTCTGGGAAGATCAGATGGCGGTCGCTTTCGTAAAAGTAACGCCTACGTCAATATTTGGAATTAGTTGCCAAAGCGAACCCCAGACTCAGGAAAACAAGAAGATTTCTGTTTATTTACCGGTGGTAGATTCTGAACCTTCCCTCTGCTTCTAGATAGTGGTGAAGGGTGTACACCTCGTCTCCATCATGGGTAACCAGGGCACGCTGTCGAAGGCGCCGCCGCGGGTGCTCCGCGACCCCGAGCTGCTTTACCATGGCGCCTATCTGGGCTTCTGCTTCCTGGGCATCTGTTGCCATCCCTTCTTCTTCTCGGTGCTGGTGAGTTGGAGCCGTCCCCTCATGGACCACCAAGGTCTAGAAACTACAGGCAGTCTTAGAGAAACCGTGTGCTGTTTTGCACAGCCCGTTACAGTACGCAGTCTTTGTTTATTGGCGTAAAGTTAAGTAATTATGAATTGAAAATAGATGTCATATACAAAAGAAAAATACCAAGTCTATCGGAGGCCAAGCTGGGGATCGAACGTAAGCTGAACATAAGCCGTGTCAGCTGAAGACTAGGTCTCCTGGACCTGGTCTTTTCTTTAGCATATGATATCAATTTAAATTTTTTAATGTATATATAGTAGTGTTATTACTTTAATAACAATTCAAAATATTTTACCTAATAATTTGACTCGTTTCAACAAAATAGTTGTGAAGTTAAATAATTGCGAAAGGTTACGATTTGGGCCACAATATACACTGAATAAAAAAATTAAGAAGACATACTTCCTGACTCTGTTCGCAACAGTCGAATTTTGTTTTTACTTCTAGTAATTTTGTAAGATGCGCGAATTCGGCCGTTTAATATGAATACTCGGTCAGTAATCAGCTGCACCGCAACAATAGAGTACCATGATCTGTTGCAGCTTCTAGACATTGTGTACCGCGAAGAGACCCTACTGAACGTGATGCGATCAGTGACTCGCAACGGGCGCTCCATCCTCCTGACGGCCGTCCTGGCGCTTGTCCTCGTCTACATGTTCTCCATCGTCGGCTACATGTTCTTCCGCGACCACTTCCTGCTGACCGTCGACCGGCTGGACGGTACGTTCACCGCTCAGCGATACTGACGTCCTGGTTGTCTTTAGGAAAGATACGGTTTTGACAGACATTAAATTATAATATCCAGATTTTCTCAGATTACATTCGAATGCGATATTTATAGATAATATATGCAAAAATCCTACAAACTTTTCTTCCGGTAGAAGGTAAAATAAAACTTAACTAAGTCGATTTTTTAAGTTTAAGGTAATAAACATTTTCCTTGTTTGTGAACATGACGACATATTTGTTTTCTATTTGTTCACGTAACTTATTCACGTAAAACGGTAAACTTACAAAATGTACGGCGCGGGTGACAGATGTGTTATTTCGCTAGAAACTAATGTTAATAAATAGAAACTGGTCCTGAGTCATTTTAAAAGACCAAGAAAACATGTAGACATAAAAATCTTACAACTTAACCGTTCGTAACATGTGTGTACATATTTGTGACGATTAGCATATAACGATATTTTGTTGGATTTTGTTGCCTATATGAGACTCACGATATACCCGTTACGCTTAAAAAATCTGCTAAAATTATAAATTATTTCCCAAATAATCAAAATTTACATACAAGCTGTCACTTTAATGACTGGATTATTATCTTACATTGTCACGTGTTTTAGACGACGACGACCCTCGCTACGACATGGACAAATGCGGTGATGACCCCGCCAGCAAGTATCTGCACGACGGCTCCCCCTCCTGCTCCCGCGGCCGCTTCGTCTCCGTGGGGGGGGACGTCCGGGAGCGCTCCTGCGACTCGCTCATCATGTGCATCGTCACCACGCTCAACCAGGTACTGAGGAATTTCGCTCAGAGTATTTGTTGGGGTCCGTGTTTCAACGGGGTATCGTACAATATTTTCAACCAAAGGCTATGTTTTGTGATCAATATTTATATCGTCTTCTGTTACCGCGATTGTTATTCATTGAAATTAAACACTTTAGAACGGATTAATCGCGTTTATTAACACCATGATCCTACGTTTCGAGCCCTTTACAGCACTCGTTTTCACAGGGTTAAGATGATGACTGAGAGAATGCGAATTCTCCCCGTCAATCAAAAAAGTTACTTGTGCAAACTACCTACATACAAAAAATATAAAAAATAATTTAAAAATAAAAACAAAGGTTGGTCTACAATGCCCAGAGGGGCTTATAAAGCTAGTAATACATAGCCTGAAGGGCATTCTATAATTAAAATTAAAATGTTTAAACCCTGTGAGGATTAACATACATACAACTTACGAACGCTTCCCTAACTGGCTTATGGAGCAGAAAGAAGCGACAAGAAAACTACCCCATTTTGCCTCTTTTATCCGTTTTTAATCTTTTCAAACAAAGTCCACATTAAGGTCTTCCAGTTCTGTGTCGTGCTTGATCCTTGATGAGATGTAAAACAGGATCCCAAGCTGGTGGTACCG
Source organism: Lathronympha strigana (assembly GCA_949128165.1). Taxonomy (NCBI): domain Eukaryota; kingdom Metazoa; phylum Arthropoda; class Insecta; order Lepidoptera; family Tortricidae; genus Lathronympha; species Lathronympha strigana. The sequence goes on along the minus strand of OX421922.1, from coordinate 13,091,091 downwards.
AAAAGCCATCCTCTCTATTGAAATTAGGGACCTTCTTGATTTCAAACACAACCAAACCTCTGGTCCTCGCCAAGGAGAAGCGTTACATTCCCAGGATGCTGCGCGAGGCTATTGAAATCAAGAAGGTCCCTAATTTCAATAGAGAGGATGGCTTTTCGGTACCACCAGCTTGGGATCCTGTTTTACATCTCATCAAGGATCAAGCACGACACAGAACTGGAAGACCTTAATGTGGACTTTGTTTGAAAAGATTGAAAACGGATAAAAGAGGCAAAATGGGGTAGTTTTCTTGTCGCTTCTTTCTGCTCCATAAGCCAGTTAGGGAAGCGTTCGTAAGTTGTATGTATGTTAATCCTCACAGGGTTTAAACATTTTAATTTTAATTATAGAATGCCCTTCAGGCTATGTATTACTAGCTTTATAAGCCCCTCTGGGCATTGTAGACCAACCTTTGTTTTTATTTTTAAATTATTTTTTATATTTTTTGTATGTAGGTAGTTTGCACAAGTAACTTTTTTGATTGACGGGGAGAATTCGCATTCTCTCAGTCATCATCTTAACCCTGTGAAAACGAGTGCTGTAAAGGGCTCGAAACGTAGGATCATGGTGTTAATAAACGCGATTAATCCGTTCTAAAGTGTTTAATTTCAATGAATATTTATATCGTTTATTTCAGGGGCTGCGTAACGGCGGCGGCATCGGGGATGTTCTCCGAGCGCCTGCTAGCTGGGTAAGTACAAACTAGCTTTATCAATGAGCTAGTTGTGTGTAGTCTGTGAGACACATTGTATTCTATTCGTTTCCGTCGACAGGAGCCCCTGTTCGTGGCCCGCGTGGTGTACGACTTGCTGTTCTTCTTCGTGGTCATCATCATCGTCCTGAACCTCATCTTCGGTGTCATCATCGACACCTTCGCCGACCTGCGTAGCGAGAAACAGCAGAAAGAGCTCATACTTAAAAATCATTGTTTTGTCTGCGGTGAGTATTCAAATACGAATCATTGAAATTAAACACTTTAGAACGGATTCATCGCGTTTATTAACACCATAACTTAGTTATTCGCGAACATTCGTGACGTTGAACGTTTTGTTTCTTGAACAACTTCCGACCCAGACAAGTGATTTCCAGTATCATTTAAGATTTCTTTTAAACCTTAATTTTGGCGTTTTAAATTGTCTTTCATTCCGAAGTTGACCTCTTTTTCACCTTATACTTACTCTACAAGCAAATAGTATTTTACATTTAAATAATAAAGTTTATCATGATTGTTGCAGGATTGAACAGATCAGCATTCGACAACAAAACGGTCTCATTCGAGGAACACATCAAAAGCGAACACAATATGTGGCACTACCTCTACTTCATGGTGCTGGTGCGGGTCAAGGACCCCACCGAGTACACCGGGCCCGAGAGTTACGTGCATTCCATGATCAAGGTACCATATAAATATGAAACGACATTTATCGCCGGTCGTACAGTACACAGGGCCCGAGAGCTACGTGCACCCCATGAACAAGGTACCGTACAACCATGAAACAACACTCGTCGCCGTTCGTACAATACACCGGGCCCGAGAGGTATTGGCTCTCCATGATCAAGGTACGGTACAACTGCCATAAAACACGTGTCGCCCTCCGTATCCGGAACCGGGCCTGAGAGTTACGTGCACTTCATAATCATGTTACCGTATAACCGCTATACGTAGCTCACTCGATAAATTTTGAGATGCACGAAATTTGAAAATGGAACGCACCCATGTTATATGTTTTTAAAAAGCAAATTTATTTAAAAATAGAACACTAGTACACTCTAATTTCAAAAATAGATTAGTTCCAGTTGTTTTGCTACAACGTTTTCCGTGGGTTTTCTTTGAAACGATGGAGCTGAACCGCGAACATTTTCGTGCTATGATATATTACGATTTTAAATTTGGTTTAACCGAACAACTGACTTTCAAAATTTAAATATCATTTATTTGCTAGAATAGTGGTCGATACAGATGTTACATTAAAATAATCAGTCCAGCACAATTCTGCCGACTCGAGGCGTGCAAATTTTTATTAAATTAACCTACTTATTACTAATTATGCATGCATGGGGCTATATTTACAGTTTGTGCAGTTATATAATGCTTAAAGACTATGTCGAGTATAAATGTTAACAATTATAGTACTTATAATAGACTGCATATTATTATGTCACACTAAACTACAACATTAATAAAGGTCATTGGGCATTTTGTTCGGGCATTTGACCCACGGCGTACACAGACGAAATAGAGCTAGATGTGTAGATAAATGTATCTGCAACTCAGTGGTATAGGGCGCATTCCTGCAGGGCATGGGAGAATTGAGGAATAAGGGTTTGTTTTAGTTAATTAATTGCGATTAGCGTTAATTAACTACGCTTTAATTTTTCTACTTGTCTCTAGATGGAGCCATGGTAGCAAAATGAGAATTTTATTTTATACAGTAGACAATTGAAAGATTATTTATTTATAAGGTTTAATCATAGATTTTATTTATTATATAACACTGGAGGCCGAATGTGTGCAGAAATATTTTTATTTTGCATTTTGATGTCACGCCACAACAGCGACATCTTGTATTTAGTAGATGAACCGAGTTACCGGCGAGTAGGTGAAGTAAATGCTGGCTCCATATAGGTGCTTTTAAACGATCAAAAATACTTTTGAAATGTAAGGATTGTAAACATAGTTAATTTCTGAATGTTGACTATTAAACAAAATGTTCTGTCTAAGAAGTTTTGTCTATTTCTAGGGCTGATGGAAATTAATTCAAGCGATAGACAAAAATATATATAATATAATTATTTGTTAGAATCAACTCTGTGCAATTACTGGCCTTAATAGTTACATAGAAATGTGAATCACGTTTTTATGAAATACAGTTAGGTATAATAGAATTACATGATTATTTGCTGAACTCGATATCCTTCTTTCTTGCCCAATGTCTCTCTCACAATATCTCACTGTCACTCGATTTCACTACGGAAAAAAACAATACCGAATGAATATTTTCCACCAATTATATGAAACTATGCAAACTGGTTTGGGACCACTAAATAAAATGTACCTAGAGTATGTACCTAAAATACCTTTAGGTATGGTAGGTATATTTAATTTTAATAATATAATCAATATTTATGTTACTAACATAATTATTGTTTAATAAAACATTTTGAATACTTTTTAAAAACTTTATTTCAATGCACAATAAATATCAGTATAAGAGGGCGCCGACCGCCCAGTGGCGCCCTTATTGGGGGATAGCTTTATCTATCACCTAAAAAGAAAATAGGTAGTGGCCACTTTTCGCCGTTTAGGGGATAAAGCAATAAATAAGTAAAATAAACCTTAGTAGAGCTTAGCCACCGTGCTAAATGAGTGGCGTTGTTGTTGTTGTAAATAGATCCTAAGGACACCCTGGAGGTGCATAGGGTATCCGCAAGATCCTCTCATGCCATTATATTTTGAGCAAACTTCTTGCCTTCGGTCCAGCTCAGTTCTACGGCTCGCAACTCGCTCTACAGACTCCGCTGCCACGTGTGTGCAGAGCGTCTACGAGCACGCTTTCCGCTTTGAGGCTTCCACTCTAATGAGAGACTGGCACTTGCATGCGGAGATGAATCGATGATGTTGTATGCCCAAAGCATCTCGTATTCGGCAGCGCTACCCCTTGGGCGATTGGAGACTGACTGCATTATACTCCATAAAAATCTTATACCTATACCTTGTTAATGTAAGTCTTTATACTGCTTACATTACGATTTCCCACGGTATTATAACGTGACGATAAATTCATGTCGCGTCGTGGAAACCCCTGATATTCGTATACTACAAAAGCGGTCAGAAAAGATCTCCATCGCAATTAAACAAATACTCAACCTACTGTTACACATGCTCATAGCATGCTTTGTGCTTATTAGCTTGCTAATAAGCATGCTTATTAGCAAGAGGGGTTGGGAGCGGGGCCCCTCCCACTTCCCCGCTTGCTAATAAGCATGCTATTAATGTGTACGAGTATCAGTACCTTCGTCTCATCATATCAAGTATGAGTTAGACTGTTGTCTGTGTTTATTTGTTGGTTGTCGATGGTGGCACTTTACTTTATTCACCTTATGCTAGTACTACACGACACGATTTTTAGGGTCCAATTCCCGGCTTCATTCCGCTTGTAGGGAACTTAGAGTCGTGAGACGTTAGGGGACAGGGCCTATACCACGAAAATCAAACGTTTTGTGAACGATTTGTGTCCATCTGTGTCACACTTGCATATTGGAGTGACAAAGAAGTATTCCTGTCAATGCCAGTTTTCGATGTTCGTGGTAGGTATGCAGCACGCCTACCACGAACATCGAAAATTGGCATTGACGGGAAAACCTCTTTGTTACTCTAATATGCAAGTGTGACAGAGATGGAGATACAAATCCGCAATCGTTCGATTTTCGTGGTATAAGCCCAGGGACGGATAAGTATTAACCTTTTCCACGCCAAAGGCGTATATATTGGCACCGCAGGTTCAACGCCAATGGCCGATATATCGGTCACAAACCACTGAGTAAAATAAACCTACACTGGTAAAGCATAAAGTTCAACTTCAGTTTTGATATTCCGATGATGTGGCGTGTGAGTGAAAGCTTGTGCGTTGGACATGGCGTCGAAAAGGTTAATATAAAGGATCCTAGCTATTCAATGGTCCATATCACACTATCAGATATCTATGATCATAGATTTATATGCTTCTATTTTTATTTACACATTTTTACTTCAGAAAAAGTTAGGCATATATATTTATGATCACTGATCAGAGATATGATCATAGATATAACTTTTGACAGAAAGATGAGTTGACCTTATTGAGCCGTATCAAACATCAAGCACCGCGAATTGTCAAACTGAAATTAAACTATATGCTTGTGCATACATGTAGGTTTATGTTGCCCTGCTAGTCTATGATGGTCGGGTTTTTATCGTTTACCGACGTTGCTGTCACGTTCTAACAAGTATGTATGTGCGAAAGTGACGCATAGCGTGATAAGCGATAAAATGGCAACCATGCTAACCCTGCTGGTATCTGACGGATAAATACGGCGTTTGGACGTTCGGACCTTTGCTGTGGATATATCCGTAATTGGCGGCGTCGAAAAGGTTAAATAAACCTAAGCCTTACAGTTAGTATTACTTTATTAAACCTTTTTGACGCCAACGAAGGATATATCTGCGGCGTAGGTACAATGCCAGGGATAGATATATCTATCACAGACTACAGAGAAACAATCCTACATGTACATGCGAACGCTTTTACTAGTCACCCTACTGACTTTGCGTGAGTGCAAGACCTAAGTACAGTCAACCAATTGGGACCCTTGGCCACTGTATGGTCACCTTGACGCTATAAATCAGATAGTAAGAAATATCTTACTGCTTACCATTTTGACATAGTTCAAGGGTGGCCAAGGATTCCAATTGGTTAACTGTGCCTACGCTTGCTCCATGCAACCGCGCCAGTATGCGGAGGCCCTCGAGCGGGACGTACAGCGAGGCGGGCAGCGTGACGTTAACACTTTGGCTGTCCTCCATATCAACGAAAGTGCATTTTATGTAATGCATTGACGTCAGATGTATATATACCAACACATACTTGCCATAAGTCCCAATAGTGAATTACATGTAATGCACGGACAGTCAACGTGTTTTTAATGTTAATCACAAGTAAGTAAATGTACAGAGCACTCGTACATACATGAGCATACTGAGTGCGCACACTACACAAAACGCAACTAAGACACTGCACGCCACGCTATGACAAATAATTACGCAAAAACAATTAACGTGCATTGGAATACAGAACACAATTACTATATTGGAAGTAATGAAATAGAAAATATTAATGAAATTAAATGCAAACCACGCAAAAAATATATATACCCACCATTATCAAATATTCCTACCATTTAAGCACATTAGCATTTATTTTTTACAATTCAAAAAATACAATTCTTATATTATATTGTATAAAAAATCCTTTGCAGCTTCTTATTGCTTGGATATTGATCCTTTGTCTGATGTTTCGTCTTTCGAATTAGATACTGAAGTCGGACTTGGACTTTCTGGAAGTATAAATAACAATATTATAAATTGAAAGAGATGTCATGTACTTAACATTAAAAGTTTATTTAATAATATACACTTGAAAAACAATTGTCTAAAATCCGCAACATACGAGTAGGCTTCGTTAACATTACATTACATTAACTTAACGGCCAATTGCCAACCTCACCTGCCCGTGGTGCACCCTGCTGATTAACAGACAAGGCTTTGGCGACCGACCGATGGCGGTATATCCATCTTAAATAGGCGAAGCTAAATCCAACAGGCTGGTGACGGGCAGCAGCGTCAATAGTGCAAGAAGCTACGCCCTGCGATCGCCAACCCGCTTGCCCAGCGTGGCGATTATGGGCAAACCCCCCTTATGACACCACAACAAAGGCCACGGCCCCCAGTTCCCGGCAGCTCCGCTATTCCTGGTTATGGTGGCGACTACGGTAACGGCAGGGCAGGGGGTGCGAAGAATCTCCGGGCTACGGGACGCCACCACAACCGACTGACCCTGGCGACGTTTAACGGACGCACGCTATCCCACAGTGCCTAAAGGCCAAAGTCTTTAATCAGTGCGTCCTACCCGTTATGACGTACGGAGCCGAAACGTGGACACTGACGGTACGGCTGGTCCACAAGTTTAAAGTCGCGCAGCGGGCTATGGAAAGGGTTATGCTCGGCGTCTCTCTGCGGGATCGAATCAGAAATGAGGTTATCCGGCAGAGAACCAGAGTCATCGACATAGCCCACCGTATTAGCAAGCTAAGGTGGCAGTGGGCTGTCCATATTAGCCGTAGAACCGACAACCGCTGGGGTAAACGAGTTCTTGAGTGGAGACCGCGTCTCGGCAAGCGTAGTGTAGGACGCCCTCAGGCAAGGTGGAGTGACGATTTGCGCAAGATGGCTGGCAGATGCTGGATGCGAGCAGCAGAAGATCGAATACAGTGGCGTGCAATTGGGGAGGCCTATGTCCAGCAGTGGACTGCGATAGGCTGATGATGGTGATGACAGTCGGTAGTGACCTAGTGACCCTGGCTACGAAGCAGGAGGTCCCGGGTTCGAATCCTGGTCAGGGCATTTATTTGTGTGTTTATCACGAATCCTGAGGTATGGATGTTTTCTATGTATTTAAGTATTTATATGTATCTATCTATTATATATATCATCGTCTAGTACCCACAACACAAGCCTATTGAGCTTACCGTGGGGCTAGGCCAATTTGTGTAAAATTGTCCCACAATATTTATTTTTTATTTATTTATTATTTATGTACGACAGAAAAAGTGACCAAGGACACCAGTGCCCATAAAGTTGTAACATCTTGAAAATATTTATTAACTCAACTTGCAATTTTAAATCTTATTAACCAAAATGGAATCATTATTGTTTTATTATACATTTCCATACGTATTGACAACAGAGATACTCCCTAATAATAAAAAAACGGCCAAGTTCGAGTACCTAGAACTCGCACACGAAGGGTTCCGAACCATTATCTATAAAAACGGCAAAAAATCACAATTGCCGTATAGACGTCCCCTAAAATGTTTATTTTATTCTGTTTTTAGTGTTTGATGTTATAGCGCCAACAGAAATATATCATGAGTGAAAATGTTAACTGTCTAACTATAGCGGTTCATGAAATATAGCCTGATGACAGACAGACAGACAGACACGGGCAGTGGTGTCTTAGAAATAGGGTCCCGTTTTACCCTTTGGGTATGGAATGGAACCTTGAAAACCTAATTATAACTTTCAAACCACTATTAAATGATATTGTATGAGACATATCGATTGACGGAAGAGTCGTCAATGACAGTCCATGCGTTTGGCTTATAGAATGTCATGAAGTTAGCGGTAAGTTCGTCTGATATCTTCCTGATTTTTCCACATTTTTTGGGCTTTCGTTCTAAAGTTCTAGAGACCCTTTTTCAGACTTTGAGAGCGATTATTTCTGAAAATATTCTTTTAATCAAATGTGCACCTATTTAAAGCAACCTTTAAGTTATTTCTAAAGACCTATCAGGTGATGTGCCACAAGCACATGGTTGGGGTGCCTCCCTTAAACATTTTTTTTTCCACAATGAATACGCAAAACTAAATACACAAAATACACTGTGAAATACGGACGGACAGACAGAGAGACAGACAGACGGATAGACAGGCGGACCGGACGAAACTATAAGGTTACCGTTTTTGCCATTCTGGGTACGGAACCTTAAAAATCTGCAAAGAACGTGTTGAGCCACGCTCAGAGTAGGATTCCGTAGGTATACCGTCTTGAAAGTATTTTAATCAAATGTGCACCTATTTAAAGCAGGCCTTACCTTTAAGTTATTTCTAAAGACCTATCAGGTGATGTGCCACAAGCACATGGTTGCTAAAAAATGTTTTTTTTTTACATTTAGTTCCATAATGTATTGGTTGGGGGGGTGCCTCCCTTAAACATTTTTTTTTCACAATGAATACGCAAAACTAAATAGCGGCACACAAAATACACGCTGACATACGGACGGACAGACATAGAGACAGATAGACGGATAGACAGGCGGACCGGACAAAACTATAAGGTTACCGTTTTTGCCATTCTGGGTACGGAACCTTAAAAATCTGCAAAGAACGTGTTGAGCCACGCTCAGAGTAGGATTCCGTAGGTATACCGTCTTGAAAGTCTTTTAATCAAATGTGCACCTATTTAAAGCAGGCCTTACCTTTAAGTTATTTCTAAAGACCTATCAGGTTATGTGCCACAAGCACATGGTTGCTAAAAAATGTTTTTTTTTTACATTTAGTTCCATAATGTTGGTTGGGGGGGTGCCTCCCTTAAACATTTTTTTTTCACAATGAATACGCAAAACTAAATAGCGGTACACAAAATACACTGTGACATATGGACGGACAGACATAGAGACAGACAGACGGATAGACAGGCGGACCGGACAAAACTATAAGGTTACCGTTTTTGCCATTCTGGGTACGGAACCTTAAAAATTTGCAAAGAACGTGTTGAGCCACGCTCAGAGTAGGATTCCGTAGGTATAACGTCTTGAAAGTTTATATAAAGCGCTACTTTAATTACCAGGTGACGACACAGCTCACTGAGAAAGCTTTTACCCTCAGCAAACCTGCAACCTGAAGTCTACTTTATGATTTTTTAAATATTGTTTGGACTTGCGGTTCAAAACTTGGAGGAAAGGGAGTTTTTTTTAATTATTCTTTTTAAATACCTGTCCAACGGCACCTCGCACTTTAGCGTTACAAATGAACTAGGAACTAGAACAAGGAACTAGAAACGGATTACATCACTACTTAGAAATAAAACGAATAGTGGAAAAAGTCTCGGGCGAGATTCGAACTCGCGATTTTGGTATACACGCCCATGGCTCTAGCGGTACGTAGCTTGTCCGTAATGTTTGCCGATGGTACCTGTATTATAGTTTAACTCATCGGTGTACATAGCCGAAAACGCAAGTTATGTCAGGCAGTTGAAAACATCTCATCGTGGTTTAATACTAATGGGTTGGTCCTAAATATCGAAAATATTAATCTGATCCACTTTCAGCTGCGTGCTTAACACAAATATCGACATATTCAACATGATTTCGAATAATGAAGCTGTATTCCATGTGGACTAGGTAACATATCTCAGATTCATAATAAACGCAAATCTCATGGGGTCCTACTGGTATTATGGCCCTTTCATAATACTAAAGTTTATTTGTACAGTTTTACCAATATATGTCTTGAATAGTGAGTGTATACTTAACTTGAAATAATAACGTAACGTCTTGCGCGTGCAACTCACTTTGCCTTTCGATGCCAGGAAGATTTCGGCGCATGAAAAAGAGATAAAACATATTGTGAATTATTAATACTATAAATTATTTTATAATATAACTATAGCAAAAAGGTTTAATGGCAGAATTGTATCCTCTCCGATACCAAAGTGGGGTTTTGATGTTGAGCTTAAGCTTGTCAGTGTGTTGTGTGGTTTTGTCAGAACAAAACGCAGGTTTTTTTTTGTTTTCTGATCTAGTAAGAAGAAGATGGCAATCCTTAATCATTATAATCGAATAAATAGTAGGATTCGACCCAACGCGAAATCTAAGTTAGGATTTCCTTCAATCCTGTCACAAGAAAATTGAAGAGTTCCCTCATTTTTAATGGAATCCATCATCAGATCAGAATGAAATGTATGCTATGTGCTATACATATTTACATATACCCTTAAAAAAGACGGAATTCGTTCTTGAATTGAAGTTTGATAAAAAAATCGTGACCGGCTGCGCCTTCTGCATTCACATTCACAAAGGGTGGGCAGAAAACATACTCGTATACTGCTCCGTTTCAGTGCCAACATAGCAATTGAGGGTTTTCAAGATAATGAATTCGTGATATTGCAGTGGTAGTTTAGTTATTGCTACCTAAAATACTAAAATCACCATACATGGGCAGTTGTGCATTTGAGAAGTTCCATTTAATTCTTATGGATCTCATCATCAGATAATCCCTCATACTTGCCTCATAAGTACCTGGGCGACCTAGTGAAGATCCAAAAACTCCTAAAGGCTCAAATGTCTGTATTTTCTCAAAGATAGAACCAAGCTAGTATATTTTCTCTTCGTATATATATCATACATGAGAATTCATTAACGTCGATGGCTGCAAACGTCAATGGAACGGAAGCTGCTACAAATCGAAACCTGTGCCTATACACACCGCGCGCATAACACTGATTGTGAAAACAGCAGGAATGGAGGGACTGGTACGAGTACGGGACCTTTTTTCATGAGATGTTTTCTTATTTGTGTTCATGATGCTCTCGTAGTGAAATAGATCCCATTTATATACATTGTTTATTACGAACACCTTACCTGTATCTCCTAATGGTCACCATTAATCATCATGTTCTTCTTGTGAAAGTGAATAAGGTGATAATCTTTAGAACTTCAAAATGTGCAATACGTTAAGAGCGATTCAGCTTAAATTAGTATTTGATGGGTCTTTTTTGGCACAGACGACAACTAGCCTGAAACCAAAAAAAGGACAAAGTAAATGGCAATGCAGTTATCAAAGCCCCAGAGTTATAGCTAAGGTGAATTTTGTAAAACGTACTTACATCGCTGCAACAACGCTTAGGCACCTATTCAGGCGCCTTGGTGGGAAAGCTATTACACTCCAAAAACTTCTATTCAACCCAGAGCGGCATGTACCAATATTTTCGTACATATTTACCAATATTTTATGAGAAACAGACAGAAATATATTTTATTATCCGCCTTACAATTTATAAAACGATTTATTGTTTTGAAGAATGACAACTGTCAATTTTTTTTTTCAGTATTTCATAGACTATTGATTGTCATGTGCAGGTAAATCCGTTTTTATGACGGAGCTAGACCGATGTGACGAAACGCGCTAATATTAATGTTTGTCACTCCATCTAGCGATAAGTAGCACTTTGAAAGCTTAATTAATAACTACAATTAGTTAATTGTTAACTAAAAAAGTGGCTTTATGTTGGCTCCTGCAGGTGTTGAAGCACTGATATATGTTACGAAAAATAAGCAATAAGAATATCTGTATCATGTTATATACGAGTTGTGTGTACAATGTAGTTTCGCTAAAATATTAATAATATTCATTGCAAAAATATTTTGTAATTACTAATTCTAGCACTCTGCGTACTTTGGGAATGAAGTTGATACATTGACATGAATATTTCCTCATTTTCTTTTAAATAATGTATATAAATACTGTTTCCGTAACACAAATTTTGAAAAATTATAGGTAAATTCTCAGTCTATTTTTTTGAATAACTTTTTTCCTCCGGCCGATAAATTGAAAATTTTAATATAATTTGAGAAGCGGGACTAAGCTCTTTAATTTAAAATTGGTTTGGTCTCTGTACGCGAACTTTCATAAAGCGGGTCAAAAACGCCCAATGATCTTTATATTTAACCATTTTATTATTTGTCCGATATATCAACATTTATTGTGCATAATTGTGAAATCTACAACTTGTTTTTTCAAGAAATTCTTTAACAGAGTAAAAACACTGCTCCGTCAACCACTCTCTGAGTTTTTTTCTAAAATTGTTGTTATCCATACTGGTAATATCCCTTGGTACAGAGTTATAAATTAAACAAGCCATATAGTAGCAATTTTTGCGGTACAATTCTAGTCTTGGAGCCGGCATAGATAAGGCAACTTGCGTTTCTGCTCTCTGATTGATATTATCATTTAACGGAAAAAGCGACAAAATGGACTTTACTAATTTGGCTGTTTCCAATATATAAATACTAGGTAGCGTCATTAATTTATTTTTCATGAATAAGGGTTGGCACGAATCCATTCTGCTCAGACCCCAAATTGCTTTCAAGCATTTTTTTTGGACAATAAATGCTCTATTTGCTTCTGAACAGTTTCCCCACAGTACGATTCCATAGCGTAATTGAGAGCATACATAAGCATGATAAACTGAAATGGCTGTTTCTATTGAGCTGGCATTTTTAACAATTTTTAAGGCATAAATAAATTTATGTAATTTCTTGCATAGCATATCTATGTGATTATTCCATGTTAAATGGTCATCTACGTGAATACCTAGAAAAACGGTGCTGCTAACTTGACCTATTTTCTGGTTCTCAATTACCACATCTAATTCTCTAGTTTTTTTTCTATTTGCGGAAAAGTGCACTAGTTTTGTTTTCCCTAAATTAATTTCTAGTTTATTTTTCGCTAACCACAATATGACACTTTTCAAGGCAGTATTAATGTTCTCTACGTGGGAATTCACGTCGTTCCCTTCAAATATTAACGTTGCATCATCCGCAAAGAGTATACAGTTTTGTCCTATCGTTCGCGGGAGGTCATTGACATATACCTACTAGAAACAGCAACGGTGCCAGAATACTTCCTTGCGGAACTCCTCTAATTACTGTCCTAGCAGTCGAATCATAATCTTTTAGAGTATTTGTATCTTTGTCTAACTTAGTAACACGCGTTTTTTGCTTTCTGTTAAGTAAATAAGATTGGAGCCAGTCGTGGGCTGGGCCTCGAACCCCATACACCTGCAGCTTTCCGAGTAAAATATTGTGGTCCACAAAATCAAAGGCTTTACTTAGGTCCAAGAATAATCCCGATGTCAACTTCTTGTCATTCAAGTTATTTAAAATAGATTTTAACAGTACAAATCCAGCTAACGTAGTAGATTTGTTGCGCCTAAAGCCAAATTGTTGCGGTATTAATACCTGATGTTTATCAAAAAATTCCAATATTCTATTGTACATTATTCTTTCAAAGATCTTGGATATCGTGGGTATTAAAGCGATTGGTCTATAGTTATTTTTGTCATCTTTCAATCCTTTTTTGTGTAGTGGTTTTATAATTGAAATTTTAAGTTGTTCCGGAAATTCACCATTTTCAAAAGATAAGTTAATAATGTAAGATAGTGGTACTGCAATGTTTGAAGCCACTGACTTTAAGCAGTCAATTGTAAGGCTATCATAACCAGTTGATTTTTTGTTTTTAAGGGACATGATGATTCTGTGTACCTCTTGTGGATTTGTAGGTCGCAGAAATATACTATTGCTTACGCTTACCAATTTATTTGTTAAGTTGTTTTGTATATTGCACCCGCTGTTTTGAGAATTACCAACAAAAAAATCATTAAATACGTTAGCCTATTATAAGTATGTCTTTACCATCTTGTACATACGCAGCGATTACAATCGGCATTAGGAGACTCTGCTCCATCCCGGGCAACTGTTTTTAGATGGTTTAGTGAATTGAAATTAAACACTTTAGAACGGATTAATCGCGTTTATTAACACCATGATCCTACGTTTCGAGCCCTTTACAGCACTCGTTTTCACAGGGTTAAGATGATGACTGAGAGAATGCGAATTCTCCCCGTCAATCAAAAAAGTTACTTGAGCAAACTACCTACATACAAAAATATAAAAATAATTAAAAAAAAAAAAGGTTGGTCTACAATGCCCAGAGGGGCTTATAAAGCTAGTAATACATAGCCTGAAGGGCATTCTATGATAAAAAAATAAAATAAAAAATGTTTAAACCCTGTGAGGATTAACATACATACAACTTACGAACGCTTCCCTAACTGGCTTATGGAGCAGAAAGAAGCGACAAGAAAACTACCCCATTTTGCCTCTTTTATCCGTTTTCAATCTTTTCAAACAGAGTCCACACTAAGGTCTTCCAGTTCTGTGTTGTGCTTGATCCTTGATGAGATGTAAAACAGGATCCCAAGCTGGTGCTACCGAAAAGCCATCCTCTCTATTGAAATTAGGGACCTTCTTGATTTCAATAGCCTCGCGCAGCATCCTGGGAATGTAACGCTTCTCCTTGGCGAGGACCAGAGGTTTGTCAAATTTAATTGAATGATTAGGCTTATCAGAGACATGTTCCCAGACTGCAGACCTTGGTCGACGATGCTTGACATCGGCTATATGTTCCTTCACCCTGGTTGATATGCTACGCTTTGTTTGCCCAACGTATGATAGACCACATTCACAGTCAAGCCTGTAGACCCCAGCATCTTGTAGAGGCAAGTTACACTTTACAGGCCTCAGGAATTGTGACATCTTCTTCAACGGCTTGAAATAGGTCTTGATTGAAGCACGCCTCAAGATGTGGCTGATCCTGTCCGTAACTCCTCTGACAAAAGGCAAAACAGCAGGCCTACGCTCAACTGTTGGTATCTTCACTTTTTTTATATTTTTGTATGTAGGTAGTTTGCACAAGTAACTTTTTTGATTGACGGGGAGAATTCGCATTCTCTCAGTCATCATCTTAACCCTGTGAAAACGAGTGCTGTAAAGGGCTCGAAACGTAGGATCATGGTGTTAATAAACGCGATTAATCCGTTCTAAAGTGTTTAATTTCAATGAATAACAATCGCGGTAACAGAAGACAATATTATGGTTTAGTGAATTTAAAAGGGGCAAAACCAACCTCGAAGATGAACACAGAAGTGGTCGCCCTCAAACAGCAGTAACTGCAGAAAACGTATGGACTACTGAAATGTTAGTGCGAGAAGACCCAAGAATTATATACACGGACATCGAGAAGATCCTAGGCATTAGTTCGGGGAGTGTTAATATCATCCTACATCAACATCTTGGAGTAAGGAAGCTTTGTTGCCGTTGGATCCCGCGTTTGCTCTCCGGAACTGAGAAACAGGCTCGTGTGGATTGGTGTCATGAAATGCGTTTAAAATTCGAAAACGGAACATCAAGACGTGTTTCTGAAATCATTACTGGTGACGAAACATGGATTTATCAATATGATCCGGAAAGTAAGCGGCAGTCGTCAGTATGGGTGTTCTCAGAGGGCAAGTTACCAACAAAATTACAAAGACCTCGAAACGTAGGCAAAAAAATGGTGGCTAGTTTTTTTTCTCGGGGGGGACATCTGTCGACTTCAGTGCTGGAAAATCATAGGTCTGTTAACTCGGAATGGTACACTACAGTAGCATTGCCGCAAGTTTTCCAAGCAGTGCGGTGTAACGACTGGATTTTTGTAGGGGTAGTATTTAAACCATCAAATAAGAAATTACAAAAAGATTTATTAAAACTAACAATTTTTCAAAATGTAGGTAGCCGTTATTTGAGATCTACAGGGGTGAGTCCTAGATCACTGAACTATAGGGGAAAAACCGTGTTCACTTCCACTAGTCAATTGGCAACCACTTCCCTGGAGGGCGGCAGTTGGAGGTGCGCGCAGCCGGTGACGTCACGGGGCAGACCGGTGGTGGCCGAATTAGTGGTGCAGGGTGTAGCGGGCCATCAGCTCCTTCATCCGATCTCGGTTGGAGCCACAAAAATGGGAAGCACTCACGCACGTAATTAAATATAAAAATTCTACGTTACACACTAAGATTAGGCATAGTGGCAGAGAATTGAAATAAATTAAAATATTAAAAGTATAAAATTAATAATGACCCATAATTAGTAGGTACTTTATAACGACCCGAATCGAGTGGTCACTGCCGGGCAAATGAACGAGCAAAAACCTCACCCCGCGGACCGCGGATAGGTACCTGCTGTGACCTTGCATGACTCGAACATTCGATCCACCAACGAACAAAACGCCTGGATGAATCATAATAGTAAAAGTAACTTCACGCGATTGGCTTTGTCCGCAGAAGATAAGTTAAGTAAATAAAACGTAGATTGAAGATATTTATGCATATTTATTATTTAGGTAGTTTTCCTGATTGTAAGTAAAACAAGACCTTTTAGGAATAAAATTGTTTACTCAACGTACGTAGAAAACCGTAAGGTTACATATCCCCCCTTTTTGGGTAGAATTTTGCCTGTGGAAAATTCTCTAACACTAACAACTCAAAAGCTACCGGATGTTCAACATTCATCAACAACCTTCTTCCCTCATACTCACAATTACATCCATCCGCAATCGTTTCTGCATTAACACCGCTATTAAAGTGTCAACGCCCTAAATACTCAGAGTATTTGTTTCTAATATGTACAAAGTACTCACCAATAGCTCAAGATGGGTCTTAATTTCGTCAAATATCCCATTTCCCGGTTAAAATAGCCACCAGATTATTCGGAGCAGCATTCCGACAACCCAATGACACTTACGCCCATATCTCGTTTAGTTTGAGATCGAGTGCAATTCAGTTAACAGTATACAGTTAGATATAACAGTCTACGCCATGTAATTTGTCAGCTTAAAATTCTTGTCATTCCAGTCACCTAAGTTGTTGTCAAGCATATCCTCTAGCACGAAAACCTACGGTGATTTTTTAACACCCCCAACGCGGACCTCGTACTCCAATTCGGCCTTTTGCAGAGAAAGAAATTTAATTGGGAATGACATTTCCGTTTTGGTGTGTGTTGTAGCTTATAATCGAAACAATAATCAAAAGCGCACAAAAGCAGATATAATCCCAGCAACTAAATAACTTAGGTACATTAATTACTATTAATTACAAGATTCACCAAAAGTGTGGAAGTACAAAAACTAAAAGGGAAAAAAAATCAAAACTAACTCAAATTTGAAAATTGTGGTTAGAAACAATTAAATCAAGGCAAGTAGACACGTTAAGTTAAACACATTTAAACCAACCACACTTCCAGTGAACAACTGATTCGCTTAGTATGCAACCAACACCATAGATTACTATCTAACACTACAAACGAGTGAAAGTGAACACGGCTCAGTGAAATACCTATTGGGCGCCAATGTAACGACTGGATTTTTGTAGGGGTAGTATTTAAACCATCAAATAAGAAATTACAAAAAGATTTATTAAAACTAACAATTTTTCAAAATGTAGGTAGCCGTTATTTGAGATCTACAGGGGTGAGTCCTAGATCACTGAACTATAGTGGAAAAACCGTGTTCACTTCCACTAGTCAATTGGCAACCACTTCCCTGGAGGGCGGCAGTTGGAGGTGCGCGCAGCCGGTGACGTCACGGGGCAGACCGGTGGTGGCCGAATTAGTGGTGCAGGGTGTAGCGGGCCATCAGCTCCTTCATCCGATCTCGGTTGGAGCCACAAAAATGGGAAGCACTCACGCACGTAATTAAATATAAAAATTCTACGTTACACACTAAGATTAGGCATAGTGGCAGAGAATTGAAATAAATTAAAATATTAAAAGTATAAAATTAATAATGACCCATAATTAGTAGGTACTTTATAACGACCCGAATCGAGTGGTCACTGCCGGGCAAATGAACGAGCAAAAACCTCACCCCGCGGACCGCGGATAGGTACCTGCTGTGACCTTGCATGACTCGAACATTCGATCCACCAACGAACAAAACGCCTGGATGAATCATAATAGTAAAAGTAACTTCACGCGATTGGCTTTGTCCGCAGAAGATAAGTTAAGTAAATAAAACGTAGATTGAAGATATTTATGCATATTTATTATTTAGGTAGTTTTCCTGATTGTAAGTAAAACAAGACCTTTTAGGAATAAAATTGTTTACTCAACGTACGTAGAAAACCGTAAGGTTACAGCGGGAGAGGAGGCCAAAGGCTGGACTTCGGGGAATCATGCTGCATCACGACAACGCCTCTTCACATACGTCCCTCAGAACAAAGGCGTTTATTGCAGAAACTGGGGTTGAAACCTTGCCTCATCCACCGTACAGCCCTGACTTGGCTCCCTGCGATTTCTTTTTGTTCCCAACAGTGAAGGAAAAAATAAAAGGCAAGTTTTTTTCGAGTGCCGAAGAAGCCGTGGCTGCCTATGAAGGAGCGATTTCTGACCTATCAGATCAAGACTGGCAAAAGTGTTTCCAAAGTTGGTTTAGACGAATGGAACTTTGTATAAAGAACGATGGAGAGTATTTTGAGAAAATGTAAAATAAATAGTGTTTATATCTTCAATAGTTTTTTTGTATCTCAAAACTTTTCGAGTGACCCACGTAGAGGGAAGTGCAGAAAGCCCTAAACAATGTTACTTTCACCTCCTTGGAGCACTTCGCAAATCTGCGGGCGATCATGTTCGCTCGGACCGATAGGGCCCTTCGCTCCCTTTCCATGTCCAAGTCGTCTTTGAGGTTGGCTTCAATAACATGACCTAAGTACTTAAAATGGTCCACTCTCTCCATAGGGGTACCATTGAGGCAAATGGCAGGAATTTCAGCCATCTTCTTGGAACCACACTCAAACACCATGAACTGGCTATTGGCGACATTATATTTGAGGCCGTGATCTGTCACATTTTCAGATGCATGATCACGCATCCCACACACCGATGCGCTCAGCAGCACCATGTCCGCATAACTAATGTTGTTGACACAGACTCCATCAACATGACAGCCAACATGGGTTCTGCTGAGCGCCTCGATTAGTCCGTTAACATACAGGTTGAAAAGTGTAGGCGAGGTCAACCCGCCCTGCCTCACCCCACATTTCAACCTGTACTCATCAGACTGCGTGTAGTGAGTGTACTACGCCTCACCCACACACTAGTATAGCTGCATTATATAAGCGCATGTTAGTGTTATTTTAGATAGAATAAACCTATACTCCAGCCTACGTGTTTCCATTTACGTCCCACATCACATGGCGATCCTGCCAGTGCGGCCTTGTGCTGCACTGGCGGCGCGCCGCGCCTGCCAGTGCTAGTGACCTTCGTGGTCACCCACAAAAATCAAAAATGAAGGACTTCTGAAGAACTATGTGCTATCTAACTAATTAAGAACATCTCGTGGACTAGTAGAAAATAAGTGTGGTGAAAATAAATGAAAATTGACACTTTAATAAATATTGTTTTATCAGTAAAAATAAAATAAACAATTTTAGGCACAGTGACTATTGATGACAAAGTAAAGAAGTGACCATGGAAATATCAGTGGAAAAGTATGGCGGACAATTTTAATTAATCAGTATAAATATTTGCCTACGCACAGAACGGAACAGTGATACATACGAGTGCCTAATTAAATATTAAAAATAGAAAATACGTTACTGTGTACGATGGTTGCTGCCGGGAGACGTTCGTGTCAAGGATGTCTCCAGGTTTTGTGTGGCAGTCACACGAAACCTGTACCAGTCAACAGTACGTCCGGACAGTTTTAATAAATTCAGTGTTTATGATTGGTGTGTATGGTATATTGTTTAAATAGATTGTTATGTGGATTTCTTTTTTAACTGGTAAGCCGTTTGATGACGAAACCTGTGTGTTAAGTTTAATAATATGTTTAAAAGTACGGTCGTCATTAGTAGATGCATTTAAGGTATAACTTACGAATTCGTTTTTGACTTGTAGTATTAGCATTTTTTATAAGTACACATAAATTGCTTCAGTTCATATTGTTTTCAAAATTAAATTATTAAAAAAAGGAAGAGACGTCAGACGTAGGTATTATGTGACATTATTAGACATTACAATTTACAAATAAGGCGCATCGTCGCGGTGGCAGCGGCGCATGCCCTCCATATAAGGATTGGCATGCGACGTCTGTCATTTCATCTCAAATTTCGTAGCCTTTGTGCACTAACTTATATGATTTAAATTTTACTACAATACAATTTTATTTAAAGAAGATTAAGTAACATTTAGATTAGTTTTAATAAAATTTCGAAAATAACAGTTTGCTTCGATTGGTTCCGACTTTTAACCATATGCTACATTTATAGTTAGAATTTTATATGGTTTTTGTTTCTTTTTGTGTGTTAATGTAAGTACCGGATTTGGAAATTTTATACATGGAAATGACAATTTAACGAATAAATAGAAGGTAAATATCGTGGAAATATGTAAAAGTAAAGACGAATTGATTGTGTTGGCATAGGGATATGCATGGTTTGTTTAACATTTGATTTTATGGTTAGCAGTTTTGTAATAATTTATTTACTTAGTTTGAAATTGAAGTTTGTTGTTGGTTAGAAATGGTGTTAAGGTAAAATAATAATTAAGATGGGTTTTCGAGTGGTATTTAAATGTAAAATGGATTTGTTTGATGACAGGATAACAGTGATGGCGAAACTGAAACAGATACGTTTTTTAGGAACGATTAGCTTGATCACCTAAGAGTTGTTGAAATTCGTATATGTTGAAGTTTTCATGGCATGATGCAATATTTGATTGAATTTTGAATGGTTTTCGGTAATGATGGAGAAATATACAGAAATAATGTGATTGTAAAAAAATATGCCTATCGCATCTTCGGTGGCCCGCGAGGCGGCCTTGAGCGATACGGTGTAGCAAGGGTATATCAGGACACAAGACAGGCAGGAGAATCCTTGGAGATCGGATCATGGTTCGGTCGAGAACCAACCGTGACGACCCTTGGACACATGGAAGGTTATGATGTATGGAAGTGTTAAAAGAACTGCCTGTGTTAATAAATAAAATGTATGTATGAGCGCTCGAAATAAATAATTATCTTGTGTCCTGAGCAAATAAATAAAATGTATATTAAGGTCGGCCGGCCATGAATGTATGCGTTATATACCCTTGCCATAGAGTTGCACGCTTAGATGCACAATGTATATGTTAAAAATTATATGAATTCATAAATAATAATAATGAGAAGAATGACGTCATACAAAAAGAAAGAAATGTGAATTAATATAAATGGATAAAGACTTGCAAGTAACGATACCGAAATGTTGAGAGTTATTTAAAGGTACCTACCAAAAAGAAAGGAAATGAAAAAAAAAATGTTTTTATTTTTTTATATACGGACTCCGGAAATGTAACAACGGATAGAATTGTATATGAATGTTAGAATAATAATATAACTTAATAAGATAATAAGTTTACCTATGACTTTTTTTATTGAAGCAAGTAGTTAAGTACTCAGTTTTAATTCATTTAATAATGTAATTTAATTAATTAAGTTTTAAAATATTGTTTGTAACGTTCGTCATCAAAACGGCATAAATTAGCAGTAAGATTGTTTTATATAGTGATGCTATTAAATGGTTCTTAAAAAAAAACATTGTTTGCGTAAAAATACAAAAAAAAGCTTTATAACTGTTAGTATGTAGGTCTGTGTTTTATGGTATGTGTCTTAATTTTTTTATACAGTGTTTTCTTTTATTTTTAAATATAACTGTGCTAAGATTTATTGAAAAAAGATTAATTTTATTATCATTTATATTATTTTATATTAATCTTTTTTTTCTTCAAGGGGGGAGGTGTAGTGAGTGTACTACGCCTCACCCACACACTAGTATAGCTGCATTATATAAGCGCATGTTAGTGTTATTTTAGATAGAATAAACCTATACTCCAGCCTACGTGTTTCCATTTACGTCCCACATCACACGTCTACGTCTGCCCATCTTACACTATTGACCTGGTTTCCATACCAGTACTTAAAGATGCGAATGATTTCCCGAGGTAAACTGGTGTTTTCTAGCTTTTCCCACAGTAGATCATAGGAAACCAGGTCAAAAGCCTTAGATAGGTCGAGGAAACAGGCTACAACCGGCGTTTTACTTTTAGTATAATACCTGATAGTGTGCTTAACACACAGGATCGCCGACTCTGTGGATAACTGTGGTCTGAATCCTAATTGGTTTTCATGCAGTTGTATATGGCTCTTTAGCTGTGAATTAAGCACACCGTCGGGTATCTTTGCCATGATTACTGCTAACGAAATAGGTCTGTAGTTATTCTTATCTGCGAAGTCACCGGGCCTGTTTTTCACGATAGGTACCACAATAGGGATGACGACTACGTTGAAAAACTATTATTCTAATTAGTCCGTCAGTTAGATTATCTAAAATTATTAGACACGTATTTTTTCCTTTTTCAATTTAACTCAAATTGACTAATATAAAGAACATCAAAGTTCCGGGTTGGGGGCTTGTGACGTCACTCCTAGGTAAGAATTTTACCTAGGAGTGACATTACGCGAAACTTGAACGCACTGTATTTTTGTCATTTTTGATTTGACGAACAAAAGAAAAAATACGTGTACAATATTTTTTTATAATCTAAAAGACGGACTAAATAGATTTTATCAGTCGTCTAGCCTATTGTCTTCATTAGGCTCCCTGGCAGATAAGAATGCGTTATAAACAAAGTATAAAACATTGCCAACACTCTTGAAATGTGGGGACCAGCATGCTGGAGGTGCTCAATAGAGAGACCGTCGTAACCAGGGGATTTGCCTCCCGACATTGATTGAATAATTTTAGCATGTCCTTTGCGGTAAGGCTAGGGCCCACCCCCTCAAGCACAGTCTCATTATTGAACTCCCCAAACCTCGCAGGGCCCAATGCCGATTTTACTACGAAGTGATCTTGAAAGAGGTTGGCTATGCTTTTATGATCGCTAACGCCCTCAACGCAAGCCGGGTGACTACTCACAGGTTTCAACCTGTTCGTGGCCTACCAAAAAGAACGGAAGTCCTTCCTTGAGTAGTGAGAGGTAATAATGTCTAGCTTTATTTGGTTTTCATGATCTTGGCACCATTTCAAGCGTGATTTAAAGATCTTGCGACTCTCACGCATCTCATTGAAAAGATTCCCACTCCCCGGCTTTCCATTCATGAAACCTGTGTCTAGCCACCCCGTGAGCGGCACTGACATATTTGTTCCAACCCACAATCTATTTCTTAGGCCTCGTCTTTGTGACCTCTCGACCAATAATTGCTGCACTTGTAAGAGCACCTACGATTTCATCATACAGCCGGTCTAAAACTTTTTTATGTTCCTGTTCCTGACAATGTCTATCGGCACAGGAATCTAATTCCATTGGAAAATTAATTAGACGCAGTCTTTTATGGCATTCATCGTGAATTCGTGATACATAGCAATTTGTTCTGTCGTTCTTTCCCCCAAGTTACATTCTTATCTCTAGTGACCTGACTTGTTGATCTAGTGACTATAACGTTAAGGTCACATTCTAAAAATATAGGGAAGTGATCCGACCACGTCACACAGTTATTGTTTACATACACACTGATGCGCACAGTCGGCACAGCTGACTGTGACAGTGACAGTACAAAATGATCTAGCCATCTTCTACATAGATGAGCATCGCTGAAAAAAGTGTAGGTATTCCCTAATCGTAATCGGTACGTAATCCCTAACTTATCCACGTCCATACAACACCACTTTTGTTCGACGCAATGGTTAGTCAACTCAGTATAAAAACGTTCATGCGGATGAGCATTAAAATCACCCATTATATACACTGATTCTATACCTAAGTCATCAATTATGGCACTCACCGCTCCCAAGCAGTCCGTGAATTCGCCTAAAGCACGAATCAAATCATTTATTATCAATTAATAATTTATCTTGCTATGTCAACTACGAATAGCTTACGGGGCTACTAAAAGTCAAATCTCAACTAGTGAGATTGGAAATCCGAAGTTCGGCCATTTACGACTAAAAAACGATGTGAAATTATTATTGACATCTGTAAATTGATTGTGTCTTAATCTAGCGCGCTCTGGTAAAACCCTTATAACTTTTTTGACCGTGTTCCAGTCGAACAACCTGGAGTGGTTCCCGCGGCTGCGCGCGCTGTCGCTGATGGGCGGCGGCGAGGGCGAGGGCGGCGAACTCGAGCTGCGCAACCTGCAGGCGCAGCTCGAGCGGGCGCAGGCCGCCGTGCGCGCGCTCACCGACCTGCTCACGGACCTGCGCGACCAGGTACCACCACATACATACATACAACCTGCAGGCGCAGCTCGAGCGGGCGCAGGCCGCCGTGCGCGCGCTCACCGACCTGCTCACGGACCTGCGCGACCAGGTACCACCACATACATACATACATACATACATACAACCTGCAGGCGCAGCTCGAGCGGGCGCAGGCCGCCGTGCGCGCGCTCACCGACCTGCTCACGGACCTGCGCGACCAGGTACCACCACATACATACATACATACAACCTGCAGGCGCAGCTCGAGCGGGCGCAGGCCGCCGTGCGCGCGCTCACCGACCTGCTCACGGACCTGCGCGACCAGGTACCACCACATACATACATACATACATACAACCTGCAGGCGCAGCTCGAGCGGGCGCAGGCCGCCGTGCGCGCGCTCACCGACCTGCTCACGGACCTGCGCGACCAGGTACCACCACATACATACATACATACAACCTGCAGGCGCAGCTCGAGCGGGCGCAGGCCGCCGTGCGCGCGCTCACCGACCTGCTCACGGACCTGCGCGACCAGGTACCACCACATACATACATACATACATACATACAACCTGCAGGCGCAGCTCGAGCGGGCGCAGGCCGCCGTGCGCGCGCTCACCGACCTGCTCACGGACCTGCGCGACCAGGTACCACCACATACATACATACATACATACAACCTGCAGGCGCAGCTCGAGCGGGCGCAGGCCGCCGTGCGCGCGCTCACCGACCTGCTCACGGACCTGCGCGACCAGGTACCACCACATACATACATACATACAACCTGCAGGCGCAGCTCGAGCGGGCGCAGGCCGCCGTGCGCGCGCTCACCGACCTGCTCACGGACCTGCGCGACCAGGTACCACCACATACATACATACATACATACATACAACCTGCAGGCGCAGCTCGAGCGGGCGCAGGCCGCCGTGCGCGCGCTCACCGACCTGCTCACGGACCTGCGCGACCAGGTACCACCACATACATACATACATACAACCTGCAGGCGCAGCTCGAGCGGGCGCAGGCCGCCGTGCGCGCGCTCACCGACCTGCTCACGGACCTGCGCGACCAGGTACCACCACATACATACATACATACATACAACCTGCAGGCGCAGCTCGAGCGGGCGCAGGCCGCCGTGCGCGCGCTCACCGACCTGCTCACGGACCTGCGCGACCAGGTACCACCACATACATACATACATACATACAACCTGCAGGCGCAGCTCGAGCGGGCGCAGGCCGCCGTACGCGCGCTCACCGACCTGCTCACGGACCTGCGCGACCAGGTACCACCACATACATACATACATACATACAACCTGCAGGCGCAGCTCGAGCGGGCGCAGGCCGCCGTGCGCGCGCTCACCGACCTGCTCACGGACCTGCGCGACCAGGTACCACCACATACATACATACATACAACCTGCAGGCGCAGCTCGAGCGGGCGCAGGCCGCCGTGCGCGCGCTCACCGACCTGCTCACGGACCTGCGCGACCAGGTACCACCACATACATACATACATACATACATACAACCTGCAGGCGCAGCTCGAGCGGGCGCAGGCCGCCGTGCGCGCGCTCACCGACCTGCTCACGGACCTGCGCGACCAGGTACCACCACATACATACATACATACATACAACCTGCAGGCGCAGCTCGAGCGGGCGCAGGCCGCCGTGCGCGCGCTCACCGACCTGCTCACGGACCTGCGCGACCAGGTACCACCACATACATACATACATACAACCTGCAGGCGCAGCTCGAGCGGGCGCAGGCCGCCGTGCGCGCGCTCACCGACCTGCTCACGGACCTGCGCGACCAGGTACCACCACATACATACATACATACATACATACAACCTGCAGGCGCAGCTCGAGCGGGCGCAGGCCGCCGTGCGCGCGCTCACCGACCTGCTCACGGACCTGCGCGACCAGGTACCACCACATACATACATACATACAACCTGCAGGCGCAGCTCGAGCGGGCGCAGGCCGCCGTGCGCGCGCTCACCGACCTGCTCACGGACCTGCGCGACCAGGTACCACCACATACATACATACATACATACAACCTGCAGGCGCAGCTCGAGCGGGCGCAGGCCGCCGTGCGCGCGCTCACCGACCTGCTCACGGACCTGCGCGACCAGGTACCACCACATACATACATACATACATACAACCTGCAGGCGCAGCTCGAGCGGGCGCAGGCCGCCGTACGCGCGCTCACCGACCTGCTCACGGACCTGCGCGACCAGGTACCACCACATACATACATACATACATACAACCTGCAGGCGCAGCTCGAGCGGGCGCAGGCCGCCGTGCGCGCGCTCACCGACCTGCTCACGGACCTGCGCGACCAGGTACCACCACATACATACATACATACAACCTGCAGGCGCAGCTCGAGCGGGCGCAGGCCGCCGTGCGCGCGCTCACCGACCTGCTCACGGACCTGCGCGACCAGGTACCACCACATACATACATACATACATACAACCTGCAGGCGCAGCTCGAGCGGGCGCAGGCCGCCGTGCGCGCGCTCACCGACCTGCTCACGGACCTGCGCGACCAGGTACCACCACATACATACATACATACAACCTGCAGGCGCAGCTCGAGCGGGCGCAGGCCGCCGTGCGCGCGCTCACCGACCTGCTCACGGACCTGCGCGACCAGGTACCACCACATACATACATACATACATACATACAACCTGCAGGCGCAGCTCGAGCGGGCGCAGGCCGCCGTGCGCGCGCTCACCGACCTGCTCACGGACCTGCGCGACCAGGTACCACCACATACATACATACATACATACAACCTGCAGGCGCAGCTCGAGCGGGCGCAGGCCGCCGTGCGCGCGCTCACCGACCTGCTCACGGACCTGCGCGACCAGGTACCACCACATACATACATACATACAACCTGCAGGCGCAGCTCGAGCGGGCGCAGGCCGCCGTGCGCGCGCTCACCGACCTGCTCACGGACCTGCGCGACCAGGTACCACCACATACATACATACATACAACCTGCAGGCGCAGCTCGAGCGGGCGCAGGCCGCCGTGCGCGCGCTCACCGACCTGCTCACGGACCTGCGCGACCAGGTACCACCACATACATACATACATACAACCTGCAGGCGCAGCTCGAGCGGGCGCAGGCCGCCGTGCGCGCGCTCACCGACCTGCTCACGGACCTGCGCGACCAGGTACCACCACATACATACATACATACAACCTGCAGGCGCAGCTCGAGCGGGCGCAGGCCGCCGTGCGCGCGCTCACCGACCTGCTCACGGACCTGCGCGACCAGGTACCACCACATACATAGGACGGGTTCTGTTCTCATTCGTGCATACTCAGAGAGAATCGTGTTGTCTTTTTCATACGCTTGAATTGTCGCTTCGAGAAAAAAAGAGACTCATATATTTGGGAGAAAAATAATAAGTATGGACACGTAACTAACACGCTCAAAACGTGTACCCAAAAAAATATTTCCGACTGGTTGTGAACTGATTTTAACCATTCAAAACAAGTCAACTTGTCAATTTACAATGGTTGAAGTGGTATACTATACCTTACCTATGGTCTTAAGTGAAGTTGTAAATATTTGACTGGTTAACTGGAAGAAATTATGGTTTTAAGAACTTAATAAGTGGAACACATGTTGAAGCAACTTTTTCACAATTTGGTTTTTTAAACTATAACTCGTTCTTTTATGAGCACTGGCAGGGTCGCCATGAAAGCGCTTAACAAATAGCTTGATACTGATCTATCCACGATCGCTATGTTTGAATGAGCGAGCGAAGTATGTGTGTTCTCCGAGCCTACTGGAACTTGTATGTATGTATGTATGTATTTATGTTTCTTCGATAATTACTTGAGTATCGTTGATCGCATCGTGAAAGGCAGGTGATTAAAAACATATAAAAATATTTGATACAAATTTTTTCTTCGAAAAAGTTTGCGAATCTGAATAGAAATCACATAAAAATACCCATATTAAAAAAATGGAGGAGGGTGGCGGGGGGCAGCTTTAATTAAAAACGGCCTATATGAGCCAAATCAAGGCAAAAAAGTTACCGAAATATAGGGAAGGCGATTTCACGTTCGGAGCGTACTACTATAGTCTGTACTTTTAGGTATTTAAAAAAGTGTAAACAAACAAAACCACGTGACTTGGTAATTTAGCTAATGGCATCATTCCATACGATGACAGTGAGATGACGTATACGAAATGTTGTCATATCATACACAGACTATAGTTAACACACTGACCGCATCCTTAATTCCAGATGACAGAGCAAAGGAAGCAGAAGCAACGCATAGGACTGCTAAACTCCACGTCCGCCTACCTGCAGACCCTGCAGATGAACCTGCCCCCGTGAGCGCACCACGGAACGACCGTCCGTGCCGTGTGGGGACCCTGGCCGGCAGACTTAACTCTAGGTTAACCTACACTCAACTTTATTTCAATAACGATTAGGCACATTTCAGATGTCATCTTTGACAAGAGTTTACCAATACTCGATTGTTGTGTCTTTCAGTCATAGCTATTTTTAATTTTATTTTAAAATCAGGATTTTTCTAAAATCTAGACATATGTGACAATAAGAGTTGCCAGCGGGAAAATAGTAATTATATTTGAAGTAATAGTTGCAACTATAATACTTAAATTCAATGCAGAAATAGATCAGCCAAAATCATTTTAAGTCAAAACATACAGCAATTTTTCATATTTATTCCACAGTTTAGAAAGGCACTTAAATTATATTTTTGAGTAGTATTTTTTTTTATTTTATAAAATAGTTTTTTAGTGTTCCTAGTTTTGTTGAGACTGGGCCAGAGTCCCCACGCCGGAGTATTGCGACTTCAACGTCTAATCGCAAAAGTATGTCGTTCTGTCTTATCACCCTATAACGGTTACCTGTATTTAATGTAAAATCGTGCGGTAGCGATTTCAGAGTAGATGTATCTCCTTTACTCTTAAAAATGGGCTAGATTTTAAATTATTAGACAAATGTTTTTGAATAAAAGAATATCTATGCATAATGACAGAAATCCAGAATTCGCGGCAGACATTTATTATAAATAATAAATGATTTGATCCGTGGTTTTTAATTATAATGTATTTTTTGTATACTTTAATGGTTTAAGGTTAAAGTATTCGTCTACTTTAGATTGTTTATTATTGTAAATTGTTTTTTTTGTCTAATAATTTAAAACTAAGAATATAATTAAAATCATGCTCAATCATGGAAAGCAATATTTATTATAAATTAAGGTAACTTGTTACAATTCTATCGTGTCAAACATCCTCTGCTCGCACAATAAGATAGACTACGTCTACAATTTAAGGATCAAATTCGAATGTCTCCGATATACGTATACAATTTATTACATGACGACAGATTATAAGATAATATTAATTAGTCAAATTTTATCGTAGGAACTCTACAGATCTTATGATGTAGAATCGTGATTGCCAATTGGAAGTTTTCACATGAAGCTTCTGATTTGTTGACTATTGTTGCGATGTTGTAATATAGACTACTGAAGGTAGCGTGGTAGTGTAGATATATATGAATTGTACACGGAATGTATAAAAAGAGAGATTTATTATAACTTGAACTCCCATTGCACAAGTTGCAAGATATTTATGACTTCATAGTAAAACAATATATATAAACGGTGGTCTCAGAAAAAAGGATCCTTTGTGAACTTCGCAGTGGAATCAATCTTCCCGGTTTATAGCAAAGTCATTGAGGGTCCTTTTTCAAAGTAGGACACAAAACATTTGAACTTTTAAAATAATGGCGTTGAAATATGAAAACGCAAACATTTCAAATTAAAAATCTATATTGTTATAAAAATATTGTTGCGGGTTAATTGTAAAAAAACTTATTTTATATTTAAGCAGAAAGAAAGGTTAAACTTTACGTTTATTCGATTTCCTTTTGCTACTTGCGTTTAGTAACAAATGTACATACAGTTGCATTATTTTTTTTACAAACAAACACTCGTACATGGAGTTTATGACCATAATATTATTATAGTAGTAGTATAGAGAGATAGTTTCACAATACACATTCGTACCTTGTCACTGTGACAAAGTACGAAATGGTGCATAAATAAAATTCTTTGGCTGTATACAAAAGCAATTAACCCGCAAACTGCATTTTCAAAAATCTTTAAATTCTTGTGGAACGTCGCAATCGGGAAGTACTAACTGGGAATAATTCTTATGCTGCGTTACTATTTAAGCTAGAGGTTAGTCGTAGAGAAATCGATCAATGATATTCGATATACGTGCAGTTTTACGTCTTGTTACACTCGCCCTATACTATTTAAGGTTCTTGCACATTTATGGAACTTTACATTTGTAGAAAAGAACAATTTGGTTCGCTTTGAAATAAAAAAAAACTAATGTTTCAAGGTGTAATAAATTGTGAAAAAATGTAACAAAATCTCTGTCGAAATCTATGGTTACGGTTGGTTTAAGACACTGCAAAAGATAAGCGTGTCTGCCTCTCCCGCATCGGCTGTTCTCATATCAGTAATTGATATAAAAATATACGTAACAGCTAAAAACTTACTAAAACGTTAACTTAAGCAGTTAAGTTCCATATTGGTGTAAAACCCATATTTATATCTTCGCCGAAACGTCCAAGTGAGGGAAGGATGGTAGACCCCTCCTGTAGACGTTCGTGTTCAATTAGAACAAATTTCATTGTTCTTACGTCCGATTTAGGGATAGACAAACTTTGTAAACAATACAATTGTTTTCATGTCGTTGGTACAAGAATCTTATTTTTATTTTAATTAGTAATCGCATTTAGTATGTGACTTACATTTGTATCAAATCATTATCAACTTTACATGTGTCTTTTTTTAAGTATCTGTCTTCCATAAACTTTTTATAACAATATCGGTGGCTATAAAGCATACAACATGATGTCTGATGGTAAGCGATTACCATAGTCTAAGGACTTCTTTACCTATATACTCCTTTAAATCTCTATGTCTCACTCTTGATAAGAATAATTATATTAACTAATATCGGCTTACATAAACTTGTCTATCCCAAATCGGCTTAGTGTTCAACTAGAGTAGAGTTTATAATTGTTATCGGGGAGCTTCGTTATTTTCCGCCGTTCCGTTCGGGTCACGGTAGCGTAGTTGTTAGTGTTGATTATTACGTATGATATTACCGCGGTCCAACTTATTAGATCTAGGATTTCTACTTCGGTCTTATGCTGCATTCTGGTTTGTATTCTCCTAGCATTAGTATCATTAACAATGTGGTTTTTAGATTGTATACAAAATCGCGCCATGCTGGAATTCAATGTTGACAATGAAACTAATGGAACTGAGACCTGCTGACTTTTCTATAGGAATTACGTGTACTCTTATTTATTTTGTCTATAATTATCATTTTTATTGGCGACATTAAAACCTTTAAAAATAGAAGAATTAAAGTTAACTTAAACTAAAAATAATAAAAAAAACCAACAGACACGGCCCCTGAGACATGGCCCCAGGAATACTGGCAGAATTTCCTCGCTTAATTCTTAATTGGTCAACATAAAGTTATCATGTAAAATAGTCGAAAAACTGCCGCAGGAGAATGTACAAGAACTGCATGTATACGGCGCTAATGTTTGTACTGTTTAATAACCCTTTCAATACTTATATTTATATTGAATATACGTAGATACAACTGTGTAATATTTTAGATTGAATATTGTTAAATCGTTAACAAGGCGTAGCTGAAAAATGTAAGAATTAAAAGGGTTAACAAATGATTGTTATCACTGTTAGGACTATTACCCTTCCACGGTACAGTCGGCGTTATATCTGCAGCCAACTGTCCCTCGAAGCTCCCCTAGGTTCGGATGTGCAATATGTAATAGCTCAAAATCTGTTACCTATTTACATTAGTTAGATTATCGAATTTTATTCAAATCTTGTAAAGATCTGAACCTGTGTGTGGCTAAATATTTTTGTTATAACATTAATTATTTTATTGTATGGGTAGGGTGTTCTCATTTTTTACGTTTGTAATTTGTGCACCCTGTTTGGTAGCCGCTGATAATATTTTTAGCACTTTTTATCATGCCATGTATTTGAATGAAATAAGTATGTATACGTAATTGTCATGAAGTTATGAGAAAATAAATTCACTTGCCTTAAAATCGAAATGACAAATACTAAATTAGAATCGACGTAATAATTGAATTTGAATTATTTTTTAATTACTTAATGAATTTTTTGATCGTGTCGACGTCCTTATTCAGAAGGAGTTGAGAGCTGCGGCGCGCTACGCTTATTTTTATTGGTGTTATACGTGATAAGTGCTAAATACAATATTGGCGGCATTATGTTAGGTTAAGTGAACGTTTTTGACGAAAGTGGTTGTTTAGTAAATGACAAATAGTATAATGACGGAATTGGATCTAACGTAGGATAAATATCGGATAAGCAAACTGTTCCTCGATGCTCGTTTGTTATGGCTGTAAGAGAAACACAATTTATTCCATAAAAAAACTTTTACATTTGGCAGTGGTATCCATAAAGCACCGTGTTTCCTTACGGTATGAAAAAGGATTATCTGATTATAGTTTATATTTGGATTTAATTAACGAAATATGCTAAAAGTAAGTGTTATTTTAGCTTCACTTATATTTCCAATATTATAAGTATTTTAAGGTATATGTCGTTTTACAGCCAAAACAAAACCAATGAGCATATTCAAAAGCAGTGCCATGTTTAGTGCCGCGACAGAACATTTATACAGACACACGTACATGCCAAATACACTTCCATTACTGTACTTAACTCTCTATTGTAAAATGTATTTAAAATATTGTATTTTTAGTCTGGCTATGATGTATTTTATCATGCTTCTTCTTTGGACTTATTACCTCTTTAATCTTCCTTAGTCTGTTACAAGTTTTTTTGTTATTGTGTGCTACATTCCCAATGTTTCTTTATTATTATCTAATTTTATATAAATATGTTACTAGCCTTCTAGATTTCTATCGATCCGAATCTAAATCTATTATATACATAGAGAAATGTTTTATAGCAATATTATCGTATATATTGCACAGATACATTCCTTGTGTATTTTTATATAATTTATTCTATTTAAACTAATGTTGATCTGTATTTTGGAATCTAAATCTGAATTATTAGATCTTATATTTGTACTAATGTAAGCGGGCGGTCGGCACGGTCCGACATGATTTGTCGTGTCGTTGACGTCTCGTGTCATTGTCGTGTCGTGCCGTGCGTGGCCCTCGCGGTGTTTTATTGTGATGTACGCAATTAAACATGTTTTGTTTTACTGAAAAATAAAGATTTGGCACAATGTTTTGATTTATTTACATTCGCTTATCGTAGGGAGTGCCGCCTGGGTTTCTTCTAGTACGAATACTCGGGTGCAGTCGAAACATGTCACGCCTATTGTGATAAAAATACGTAAGTTTTAACCGTTGCAATTTAAAACAGACCCGAAATCGTGGGTTTTTCTCATAGTAAACAACCCGAGTTGCATTCCCTACTTTTATCGCATTTAATTCGTTAGTTTCACTTGATTCCCTTTTTTATATACTACCGCGATGACAAACAGGCATACGGCCCGCCTGATGGTAAGCGGTCACCGTAGCCTATGGACGCCTACAACTCCAGGAGTGTTACATGCGCGTTGCCAACCCTTTAAAAAAGGGAGGATTCGCTGTGTTGTCAGCTAAACGGGCCAAGGGCTTTGCTCCGTGGGTCCCCAGCTGTCAACACGGAATCCTCTTGGAGCTGTGGCGACCTTACTCACAAAAGTCATTTCCCCAAAGAGAATAAATACTAAAGACATAGTGCTAGTATTTTTTTTGATGCGCGGTAGACATGGTGTTGGGTTCTCTCAGGGTGCTTCTTCAAACGCAGAGTCAAACCACGTTATCTCTGTCGAGCAAATTAACTGTCAAATTTTATAGTGTTATTTTAAACGTCAAACTTCTATGAAATTATTACGTTTACTTAACACTATCACATTCTGTGCTATCAAAATCTAGGAAACTTTGCATAGACTGACTCTACCTCATACCTCAATTTTGTAAAGCCATACTAATAACATAAATACGAAAGTAGCCCTGTGTGTCTCTCTGAGATTAAGATGAAGGACATAGGATAGTTTTAGCCACCAAAAGTCTAATTCTTCGCCGACGAAGTCGCCGGCAACAGCTAGTTAAACATATTTTTATAGTCAAATGAACACATCTTTATAAATAAAACAATTTATTTACAATTCGTTTCGGAGTTTTAGTATGTAAAAAAGTGTTAAATGGTACCCCACATAATCTAGTACCTAATTAAACAAAGCATACAGACAGAGCGGCGCCATAAGGGAAGGGCTCCTTATTTACTACTATGGTATGGAACCCTAAGAAGCCTAGTATTTTAGGTACATGGGCATATTAAACTATTTTAGGCTCACTAACTTGTCAAATGGAAAAGACTGACTTAAAAATACAAAACATATATTTACAAAAAATATTACAAAATAAGTCATTTTATTGCTAAATATGTTGCAATAGGCTACAATTGAATCAGTCTAGTCAGAATGTTTATTATAACTTATTGCTGGACACCGTGGAGACGAGGAACGACAGCAGCAGAAGCACGACGCTGGTTTGTCCGAGAGACGGAGCTCCGTTGTACCGAGTCACCTGCAAACAGATGAAAAATAAGCGCACGCAAATTTTTTGTAGAAATCGCGAAACTGGTGACCGAAGAGCTGGTGGCTTCCTCGCACAACGTATGAGCATTGCGATACAAGGAAATGCGGCCAGCATCCTAGGTACAATATAATGCCTCAAGGACCTATTTTAGATTTAAGTTAGATAGAGGTAGTAAATGATTTAATAAAAAAAATAATAGTTTTATTAGGCACGTAAAAGAACCACAGCAGAGGTAGTTTTTGTTGATGTATCCTGCGTTTTCTCCTACCAAGTCTCAACTCATAGCTCAACTGAGGCAAGACAACGGTTGTGTACGACCACTGTTGTTGTACTTACACATAATTTGATCATTTTATTTTTATCTTTGTGCTCATGAATAAACACGGTGTGCGAACTAGTGTAGTGTAGTTATATTAACTCCCTGGCAGTGGTGTCTACCACCATTAAGGATGACTACACATTAGGACGAGACGGGACGGGTGGGACGGGACGATCTGTCAATCACAAAGAATCACGCCCTCGGATGTCACGTGACATTTCTTATAGAAACTGAGAGATAGTCCCGTCCCGCCCCGTCTAGTATGAGTCACGAGTCTAATGTGTCAAGACACGTGATATTTGCGCCGAGATATGCAAGCCGGTTCAATAACTGTGGTGTTGATCCGGTGGGTGTAGGCGACCATCTTGGCGTTGACGCCGGGTAGTAGGGGTGGCCTCGACCCGTGAGACGACCCTTACCACGTACACGATCTCACTCCAGGTCAACTCACCGTGGCGTTGATCCAGTTGGTGTAAGCGGCTACTCTAGCGTTGACGCCGGGGTAGAAGGGATGGGCACAGCCTTCGCCCCACGACGTTACACCAACCACGATGCCTGCGTATATAACCGGCCCGCCGCTGTCGCCCTGGCACGCGTCACGACCTGCACACAACATAGGTACACATTTATATAGTCAGTATACAAATGATTTTTCTGACAAGGGGTCGATTCTTACAAGTCGCGCCAATCTATCACTTCCCGCGCCGCGACTGGACAGTCGTGATAACTAGTTCAGTCTCCGTTAAGATTACGAGTGGCTGGGTCCGCGAGACCCGTAGAATTAACATTATATCGTCGAACCGTCGACCGACAGGATCTCCGCATAGAACCCCATGACACTGCATTGTGATTGTGTTCATAAATTTGTAAAGAATGGATGGGATGAGAATGACATTAAGTAGTAATTAGGTAGTAAGTTTAAATTAAGTAGTAGTACTGTTAAATGGTACTGTACCGGTAAAAATGCAAATATCAGATTATCCAATATGCGAAATGCGTGATTGTGATTATTTTTTCTTCCAAAATTTTAGAATAAGTATATTTATTTTTCGTTATTAATGTAAATAATTCGAATTCCATAGCACCTAGGTATGCTTTTGGTACTAACACAGGAAGTGTATATTATGACAAAAATTCGAGTCGTATTTTTCTTTACATAGAAGCCCATATGTTTTTACTAACCAGGAAGACATTGTGTTATCTACCTATCATTGGTATCACAGCTGATAACTGAATAGGTACAATAGGTAAAAAAATATGAGTCACATAAACAACTCATCGGTATTCGATTATAAGTAAATTGTTGTATCTGATAAGATAAAAACAAGTAAGTACTAAAAATAAGTATTTGTAAAGTATATACATAGGTATCTAATAGATAAAATGATAATTATTTCGCCATATGGTCTTTATTGTGTTAAATTTGCACTTAAAGCTAAACTATAAATATAAAATTACGATTATAAATTGAAAGAGATGTCATATACTACAGAAAAGGGATCGAACCAGCGACCTCTTCTGCCGCGAAAGCAGGAGGAGGAGGTCGCTGGTTCAATACCAGCTCTGGGCACTGGGGGCCTTGGTCACTTTTTCTGTAGTATATGACATCTCTTTCAATTTATAATTGATATATAGTAGTATGACTACCTAGAATCAACGAATCAAAACATTTATTATATTTAATAAATTATTTAATTCATGCTGCACACTTGTATAAAATTAAGTGTAAATGCGTAAATGGGACAGAGATAACGAAGTTCTCTTACGGCCACTTGTACCAATCGGGGTTAGCCAAGTAACCCTGAGTTAAGCGTTTATTGCATATTGATCATCGCCTGCCACAAGTTCCGACACCTTTAAGCACCCAGGCCTAACCACAAACCAGCTATAAATGTCAAATTCCATATGAAATAGACGCTTAACTCCGGGTTAGTTGGTTAACTTCTGTCAGTTCGAGTAGGCGTTGGTCTTATCGTTCCAAGGGTTGAGATCGTCGAAAATAAGCTTACGGTGGACACAGAACTACCCCCCACCTCGGGTACTCACCTCCCACGTCCAGCAAGCCGGAGCACATCATGTTGGCGGTGATAGGGTAGGGGGAGTTGTTGATCCACTCCAGGTTCCGGTAGCGCTGCGCGCAGATGCTCGAGTTGATGGTGTACACCCACGCCTCGTTGAGGACCGTCGACGCTTGGTTCACTTCTGCCTAATAGTATGAAAGAAAGGTCAATATTGTGCAACAGGTTTCAAGCCTCGACAACAGAGAGCTGACTTCCTAGACCACATCATTGGGGATTAGGTTTCCTTCTGCCCTTAAGTATGGACAGCCGCAGATATAATGGAACCCCCCCCACACCCCTGCGTGGAAAGTATGTAGAGGGATCCATTATCACTAAGCTGACTGTACTTAGAGACGGTTGACTTATTTGAGCAAAATGCTACAATTGTACTCGACAAAAGTCGAAATATATCGAGGTTTTGCTGTTGCCAGTTAATCATCTATGGAACTGAAGATGACGGGAAAGATCGGCTTATGATATTGGAAGAGCAACCTACGGGAAGTAACCAGTGTTTTTCATTATCTATTTGTATCAACTTGCACCTTATAAGTCCCTTCCTTGGTCATCATCTGGCGCCCTAAGTACTTACGATAGTGCGCGCCAACAGCGTTGTCCGGTACGAAGTTTCCGTACACGGGCATCATGGCTGGTGAGACGGCGGAGTTGAGTGGGATAGTAGTGGTAGCCTGGGGCATTACCATGACGTCTAAACGCGATTCAGTTTAGGTTCTTAACTGTGCTCAGTTGTTTGGCAGCAACTCAATTGAATCACGTTAAGACGTCATGGTAAGGCGGTGGTACGGCCCCAGAAGCAACACCGACATGTCGTTGTACTTACAATGGTCCGCCCCCACCCGACCACATACACCACAGCGTTGTCGGGCACCACGTTTCCCTGCGCGGGTATTATGGCGGTGGCGACGGTGGAGCCAAGCGTGACGGTGGTGGCCAGAAGCAGCACGGAGATGTCGTTGTCGCGCGGTGCGTCCAGGTTGTAGCGCTCGTGGTTGAGGATCATCGACACGCGGTGGATAGTGCCACCTGAAGACAAAGACATGAATAAAAATGGCCGCTCGCTAAGATGATAAGGACTTAATAACTTATAAGTAGCAATATAATCTCGTCATACATTGTTAGATTGAATGGGCGAGCTTCTTGCGTGAGCTTGACTATTATAGCACATAGGATGACGACTAGCTTGAGAAAGTATTATTCTATTTAGTCCGTCAGTTAGATTATCCAAAATATAGGTACATACTTAGACACGTATTTTCTTCTTTTTCAAGAGAATTGACGAAGTTGAAGAGCTTCAAAGTTCCGGGGTGGGAGCTGGTGACGTCACAATTATTTTTAACAAGATAACAAACGGACTAATTTTGTTTTTGGTTTCGCGTCTTTCAACGCAAGTTTGAAAACAAAAACAACCCGTACCCATACTAGGTACTTACCTACTCCAAGGCCAGAGAAGATTATTACTGGCATGAAAGTTAACGAGACTTTTTAAATAGAGGTATGAGTACTTTAATATCATCTTTCTGTTAACTATGCAATAAAATTATTGTAGTTTTGAATTAGATAACAAAATGTATTCTCTCAGATTGTTTTTGTTTTTATTTCATCCATACATAAGTTTTATTTATAAACTTTTCCTTAATTCTTTAGTTAGGTATCTCTTATTAAATAATCTAGAAAAAAACTTACCGGTGTTGAGCGTAGCGGATCCGACTCGAATCGTGAAGAGACTGGCGCCCAGCACTACATTTCGACTGAAATAGATTGTCAAGTTTCAACTCATCATAATCAATATCATACATAGCTATGTACCTAATCAATCTCATCCAAGATACTTAACATCAAGTCGAATAAAATGCTCATGGCTCTGTAGGGCCATGTCACCATGTGGTACAAACGAAAAAATATTGCCCCTCACCTTATGCATCGGGGAGATTTCTTATTTTTTAAACAGCAGTACCATTCTTTAAGTACGAAAGAAAATTCGGACATGGAAGAGTTTCTTCTTGACTACGTACCTACACACCTTAACATGTAACTTGAACATAATTTATCTGTACTGAAGGCCTATTTAAAATTTTTACTTGATGTATTTGACATTACTCTAAGGTTGTCTGGAAGAGATCGCTTTTTAGCGATAAGACCGCCTGTTGTTTACCTCTGCTTTTGTGTATGATGTATATTTTTCTGTTGTAATATTTTATGAAGTGTGCAATAAAGAGTTATTTTATTGTATTGTATTACTTCTCGATCGCGTTAGCGAATCGAGAGTTCAAATTATGTTTGCTTTCTATATAAATCATCAGACTACTTTCATATTTTGACCTCTCGATACGCTAACACACTGGTACACTCGAAGCAAGGTACAAAATAAACTGTCCTTACCTAAACACAAAACTGTCGGTTTTAGAGGGAGTTTTAAATTCGCAGCTGCTAAAATTTGGAATGACCTTCCTCCGCCGCTAAGGCTAAATATGTCCCATTATACTTTTAAAACCAAACTGAAAGTTTTTTTACTAAACAAACAAAGGTTAATTGAAACACCCTTTTATAAATATTAATGTTTCATGTCTTGCCTGACAAATCTAGCCGTAAGTGTTGCATGCCTATACTTACTTTTTTTAGTTTAACTTATTTTTTGTTTACATATTTTCTGACCAGCTTAATAGATTTTTTTTTTTATATATACATCCATATTTGTATAGATTCTGTAAATTTAATTCCCGCCAATTGAAATGCAAAACTTGTAATGGGGGTGCACTGAAAACCAGCGCTGAGGTTGCTGCCACAGCTAACGCTGAGTGCAGTCCTTTTGTCACATAGTTGTGTTGTTTAGTCTTTAATATTTAAGAAGAATGTGTGCTTGTTTTTCTTTCCTATTTTTTGTATTCTTGTGTTCGTGACAATAAATAATTTTCTATTTCTATTTCTATTTCTAACGCAGTCGAGAAGTAAACGTCAAATATGACATGTAAAAATTTATATTAGGCCTTCAGAATTCAGCATACCTGTCTACGAAGCAGTGCGCCGCGGATAGCACGTGGCGTCGCGTGATGAGCGAGCCGCCGCAGCTCAATTGGTTGTTGTACAGCACCTGTGCCATTCGAGGATTACTTAGAACATCATAATCTAATGGTTTTGACTGAGGAAAAGTTGTGAGTAAAGAGTGTCAAGTGCCAGCGGTTACCATGGAATAGCCATGTGTTTTGTGAGTTTGGGTTGTTAGCTCAAAGTAGGTCTCATTCAACAGAAAGCATGAAATTTGGCAAACATTGGAAAACGGAAGATAATCACAAAATATGTAATTTATCTAGTCATGCCTACTAAGATTTACCTGGGATAAGGATTACACAAAATTAAATAGATTATCTATTTTAAAACCAAAATTTAATTAAAATATTTGTCATATATTATTATATATTATATATATTATGAAAAAAAGAAAATATGGAGCAATTGCTGGCACGCCTAGAGACAACAAGCCTCTCCTACGGACTCGCGATCAACAGGGACAAAACAAAAATGATGATTGTGGACCGAGCTGAACTAAATCATCCTGAAATTCCTGCAATTGGCAACTGTGAGGTTGTCAAAAGCTACGTGTACCTCGGCTCCACCATTACTAATACTGGCGGGTGTGAGGACGAAATTCGTAGGAGATGTGCAATCACTAGATCCGCAGTCGATAAGCTTAAGAAGGTCTGGTCTAACCGGAACATCACAAAGACCACAAAAGTTCGCCTGATGAGAAGCTTAGTCTTCCCCATATTTCTCTATGGTGCTGAAACGTGGACGGTGCGCCAAAAAGACAGGCGCAAAATTGACGCGCTAGAGATGTGGTGCTGGCGTCGCATGCTACGGATTCCTTGGACGGCGTTCCGGACTAATGTTTCAATCCTAACGGCCTGGCCACGGACCCGCGCGAACTGCGGCAGCGGCAGCGGTGAGCGGCCGAAACAAACGGAAGAAGCGCATGAAGGATGCCACGAGCCGCCGCCGCTGGCGACAACGCGCGCGAATTTACCCGAGCGGTCGTCGGCGGCGGGGCGCGGAGCGACGCGCGGGGGAAACAAACATACCGGGCTAGTAGACGACGCCACGACTCAGAGCGGCGCGACCGGCGTTATTGACGGCGCGTATCGGGCGGTTAACGAGAGAACAAAAAATATTAGACGATTCGCGCGCGAAATTGATTCGGAAATACTTATTACCGATATATTCAATAGCCTAAGTATATAATGGAATGTTTCAATGCTCATTCTGGTGCACTCGTCAAATTTTTTAGGGTAGGTACTTTCTGTATTCTTCATACAAAACATTAAAAAATACTTATTATTTTTTACACAACCTTAATATTATGATAAAAATTACAGGATTATTCTCCTCTGGTGTTCAAAATATCCTGCCTGAAATATGAGCTACTGACGAGTAATTTTGATGAGTAATTTTTGGATAACGCCGGCAACAAAACTAGTAGCTCGATTTCTTACACACACCTCAAGATTTGATTGGACTCGGTCCAACCGATCTCTCTGAAGCGCAAACTCAGAAGGAATATTCCAGAGTAGCCCCTGCCACGGTACAAATTTTGCCATTTTGAATACGTCCCCTCCGCTCGATGCCGCTGACGCTACTGCGAAGTACGTGGCATGCTCGGCTCCCCGCTTGCC
Organism: Lathronympha strigana; assembly: GCA_949128165.1. NCBI lineage: Eukaryota > Metazoa > Arthropoda > Insecta > Lepidoptera > Tortricidae > Lathronympha > Lathronympha strigana. Next base: position 13,049,044 of record OX421922.1, on the reverse strand, counting down.
CTTGCCGCCCCGCTCACCGCTAAGACGATGTCCGTGGCCAGGCCGTTAAGGAACTTAAAATAACTGAAAGATTGTCGTCGACTGTGCAGATACGAATCCTTAAATATTTTGGACACATTACCCGAAACGAAAGTTCCATGGAACGGCTAGTTATTCAAGGACGGATGGAAGGCAGACGACCCAGAGGACACTTACCTACGCGTTGGACAGACTTAATTAAAGCTGCGACACAAACCACCATAGTCCAATGTTCGCGTAACGCTGAAGACCGTAACAAGTGGAGGAGCATTGCGAGGGCTACACTATCCACAGTCGCCCCGCCATCATAAAACCACGACCACTCTGTCAAGAGTGAACGACTAAGGAGGAGGATATATATTATATATTGTTCAGTCTTTAATTTATCTAAGAATTATCTGTAGTATTTGTTAATATAATTATGTCCGCGTGCTATATCAGTAGATAAAATAACGGCAGTCACGTGACTACCCTGTTAGGCCCAAAGTTCACCGAAACCTGGTTCCGGTTATTTGGAAAGCGGTAAGTAATATTTTAACCGGTATAGAATTCACTGTTCGTAGACTATTTTTGCTACATACGCATTTCCCCATGTTACGTTACGCTTGTAGAATTCAACTGCCTAACATTATCATTCAATATACCTAATTGTATTTTGTAGACGTTTAGTCAGACTTTCGTTGAGTTTGCAGAAACTTTGCACGATAGGCGCTGGGGTGCCCCCGTCGATGCGTGAGTCTGCCTGAGCTGCTGCGGTCACCTCCAGCTCTGTCACGCTATCTAGTTGGTATGGGCGCTACTCTCACCAGCTGCCTCAGTAAAACGGTAAACCTATAAATACACTGTGTGCTTTGCAAGACTTTACACTAACCTGAACAGTGTAAAGATACCCCTCGATAGGCGCGGGGATGCCGCCGATTATGCGCGTCTCTACTGCGTTTATCTCCGGTTTTGTTACATTGTCTGGTATGGGAGCTACACTCACCAGCCGCCTCACCTAAGTAGTAGCCACATTTAACCAGATTGAAGTTGTCTTAGCAATGGGACTGACCTGAACAGCGTAGGGGTACCTCGTGATGGGCGCGGGGGTGCCGCCGATGATGCGGGACTCCGCCTGTGCCGTGGCGTTCACCTCCGGCTCTGGGACATTGGCTGGGATGGACGCTATCGTCACGTTGTACTGTGCTGCTGACAGTGCTGACGCTGGCAATACGAAAAGAAGTTGAACATAGCCAACTAAAAGTTTTCTCTTGTTTCTTTCATTATATCTCATTGTAAACTTATTGCGAGGTCCAAGATGTATCTCGGAGCTAAGTCTGTATACTTAGCTTAGTATGGAGCTCACCGGACATCTATAGTGTACTTTATTTTTGTATAATATTGCCAATTTTACACTACAAACAACACAAAGCCGGTAATGTACAGTCAGCCACACAGTTACGAATACAGCCAAAGTGCCAACAATATGTATACACGACCATATTTTTAGCACTTTGGCTGTATTCATAGCTGTGTGCTGCAGGCTGACTGTAGTGTAGTCAGGTCCGTTATTGGCTACGGCGTAGCGCTATGAGAAATCCTGAACGGTGAATGACATCTAGACGCGTGAAGTTTAAAAAAATCGTGGCTTAAGTGTGAATGCTCTAACCAATCCGCTTGCGGCGATTGCTCTGAGCAATCGCCGCAAGCGCTTCTCACTCACGATTATGGGACGCGGACCGTTCCGAAACATGTCGAGCTATTTTCGACTTTATAGACGTGAGTAACCCGATATAAGTATATTAATATGTCTAATACTCACGGGAGTTTTCTACACTGTATTGTGTTGTCAACAAAGAAAAATAGAAATATTTTGTTTTACCTTCTACACAAACGTATATCTTAATAAAAGATTTTGAGTTCAAGGGGCCAATGATTGGGGGAGGGCCACGATTACTACCGTTTGCCCTACCTAAGTAGTGGGTAAAATATTATCATGTGGTTTTTCACTTTTCTTTGTTCTTAGTCATCCACTCGAATTATCGGCCACATGCGTCCTAAATTACAATTAAACAATGTCACATTATCGGCGTGACATTTCAGTATCAGTATATCGGGGTATTAGGTACGGAAAGTATCGAAATAACGATGAGGCATAATACGTTCTCGTTTTCTTAAGTATGCTTCACTATAGTGAAGCAGGGATAGATCGAATGGTTAGCGGGGTGTCAATATTTCATTGGAACCTTTGTAAACTACAATATAAAGACTATTAGTACCTATTACCCTGCTATGCCCATGCAGAGGTCATGTTTGTAACATCACACACCAACAATGTAACGCCTAGTTTATAACATTACAGCAAAAAAACTACTTGAAACTGGGTATGTAGGATAATTGTGCTTTAAGGACGTTAAATATGGGTGAAGATGGAAATATGTTCCATATTAGCCAGCATAGCAGAAGGTACGAAAGTCACCCCTACTTTGACCACCCCATTTCAGAATACTTGTAAACTTCCAACAAAATAGTTGTCGGTACGAAGTCGCAAATATCCATATTCGTACTCGTATATCTATAGAAATATTAGGACCAACCATTGATTTTATGGTTTTTAAAAATAATAATGTGACATGTTTGTTTGGGTACAATGTCTCAAGGGCCTATTTAAGATTTAAGGTAGGTTACGCTTACTGTATATATTTTAAAAATATTCTTTTAATTTCGATTTTTTCATTTAAATTTTTTTATGATAAATTTCAGTGAACTTATTTAAACTGTAGTTTCTTTCGTCTCTCTGCTGGGCAAGGGCCTTTGCAGAATTTATTTCTTTCGATAAATTTCTAACATTATTTCAGAAAACATGTTTACACTAATCGTAAAATTACACTAATCAATTCATTAAATAAGACGCACTATTAAAAGTATTACTTACTTCCATACTTTTCCTCTTACCGAAAAAATAAATTCTTAAAAATATAGTATTTGTGACCTATAAATACTTACAGTAACAGCTACCAACGACCAACAATGCTAAAATCGACCACATCTTGACACAAACAGCACGAGACCACAACGGTCGCGCGATTTCGACAGCCGACTGATATTATGATAACTATCTACTTATCATTTATAACGTATCAACTTTATCACCAATTATTTCGCGTTCGAGGGATCACCTAGGTCTGCTTTCTGGTTTATCTAGAGATTAGATTATATAAGTTAAGGTATGGTATAGATTAATTTGGATTCGATTTCGGTGGGCTTACTCGTCCTTATTATCAAGATTGTACAGGGGAATTTTCAGCAAAAATATAGGTACCTAGTTACACGAAGATAACAAATGTTGTGAAATTACCACAATCAATATAAGCGAAGTGTACCCAATTTATTTTATTAACTTTGCAACGATTTTCATTATAGTTATGTATGAACTGTTGTATGTAAAGTGTCTTTTTATTTGCTTATCGTGAACGAAGAACTAATAAAACAATGGGACAGACAATGTCAATACAAAACGCGTTCCTCGATGGCTCTGAAAGTGTGAAAAAGTGCTTTCTGGTTCGTTAGGTAAGTTAGTTTAGTAGGGTAATATAAAACAAAATGAAACAAGTATGTAGATATCACATATGAATATTTTAATTTAGTTGTAATGATATAGATGTAGTATATGTTACAGCGTAATAAATATAAGGTACAGTGTGAATCGCTACACGGGTCATAAGGAGCCGGCCGCCGGCCGCAGCGCCAGCAGCACCACCTGTCGGCACAGCGCTGCAACAACACACACAACTTCATTATTACCGCTATATGCAGGCCTAAGATGGTTATCCACTAATGTCATCCAATAATTATGTAATGAGGAATTTTGATATGGCTCAAACGCTGCCGTCGCTGACACGGCAGGTGCCAAGGCCGTTATGTCAATATAGCATTATAACGTTATTCATATACACACATGAAACAATAGTACATTATTGCAGAGGCCGGGAAACCGAATCTCGTGGATGACTATTTTTCAATTACATACGAATCCACGAAATTCTATTTCCGTCCGAGGCATATAGAGTGCTTTTCTCCATACATGAAAGGAAATAAAATGTATTCTTGCATAAGATTTGAAAGGAAAAATAAGGTTCCCGCCTAAACTTTCTTTTAAAGCACGATTGTGTTCATAAAAAAAGTTGAAATGTCTTTAGTTTTATTAAGCCGTATCTACACGACCTTGCACAGTGAGTTGTATGCAACTCGCGATAGAACGAGACAACCAAGCATTTGATCTCCTTCTCTCTAGAACTACTACACTACTACAAAGCCAGTTCAGACGGGGCAATTTTAAGCACGATATGATCAGATTGACAATTTGATGTCAATCAGATTGTCTCGTCTGTGCAGACCGTTTCGCGGCTAAAGTATATTTGGTTGTTTGCAATATTGATAGTCCAAATATATTTTTTAAAAGTAAATAACAATACAGTAATGGATTTTAGTACAATTTCCTGGACGCTAAAACGGTAAAATAACGAATTCGATTTATTCTAATAGCGCCTCTACATGCTCGGGCTCTCGGCCGAATGATTCGGCCGCAGGCGAATGCACCCTAGTACACGCTCATTCGAGACAGACTATATAGATAAAATTTAAGCCAGACCATAGACAGTTTAAGCTTTTTCAGGTAGTTTCGGTGAGTTAAACGGTGTTTTAAATAGCTTTGGTTATTGAAACTAATTAAGACACTTTTTAAATAGCTTCACCCGAAGTGTAATTATTTAAGACACCTTTTATCTCACCCAAACTACCTGAAAAAGCTTAAGGTGTCTCTGGTCTGGCTTAAATTTTCTCTATATAGTCTGTCTCGAATGAGCGTGTACTAGGGTGCATTCGCCCGCGGCCGAAACATTCGGCCGAGAGCCCGAGCATGTAGAGGCGCTATATTTTTTTTAAGGAGGTTCTTTTCGTACCAATTTTGCTACATTAATGTTAACATTTTTGAGGATATTGGAGAAAAGTTTAGTTAAATGATTGTTAGTCCTTATCCGTAAGTTTGACATTTGCCTCATTTAGAAAAGAAGAAAACATAATTGCACTAAAACGTGTGTTAAGTTTGAATGAATAGGGTTAGTGCGTGCGTACCCCGGTCGGTGAGCGTCTCGTGCACCAGCACGTCGGCGGCCACGTCGCCGCGCCGCGCCGCGAGCCGCGCCGGCGCCGCGCCCGCCCCGCCCCGCGCCCGCGCGCGCGCCGCCTCCAGCACGCTGCCCTCCGCCCACGCCCAGCCTGGGAACACATCCACGGTTCACGACTATCTAACACGGATACAATAAAACCATGAACTCCTCGTCTCCCCCCCACCCTTAAACCAAAAATCTGTTCAATACAAAAACAGTTTGCCGATTTTTGTAGGAGAGGAACATCTGAAATGTAGGGCTATTCGTATGTAATGTACACTTGGTTGGATAGTCAAAACCCAAACCGTATCCTCAAGCTTCGACAGTCTCAAATAAGCTATATGCATTTGAAACAAATAAGGATTATACTTTTTCTCAGGAACTACTTATGTCGGTTTAGCATTAATCGTATCGGATAAGCATTTTTTTGGTGTAAAATTAATTATTGAAAAATACAAAAAATGTGTGAAATTCGAAACGATTAAAACTTAATGTCAATGCGGTCGAGTATAACGTCAAAGTATAATGCCGACGCGCCGCAGACTATGGCGTCACGGCCAAGCTTTCCACAATTTAAAACACCCGAATCAATTTAAAATTTTTGAAAGAAGATTTATATAGAAAAGAAAAGAAATTATTATAATGATAAAATCTATCATCGAACCGTATAAAAACAATGAGTGAATATTGGCTATTGCCAATTTTCGTGTTCGACCATATCTAGTGCCAAAAGCTGTAAACTTGACCTTATCATGCCGATTACCGGTAACCAGTTAGAGTTAACGTTCAACACAGTTCCAAAAAACCACGTACAGTCAACCAATACGTACGGTCTAGGGTTCCACCCTAAGCCACTGTAGGACTATGCCATAGTGACGCTATAAGTCAGATTGTAAGAAACCTCTTACTGTTTGTAGTAGTAGTAGAACACTTTATTGTAAAAATGCAAGATAAACTTATACCCATTAAGTTATTTTTATTGTAAGAATACTCTACGACATGCCCTCCAAAATATGACGTACGATGATACAGAGAATTGTACTTTTTTTAAATCTTAAGAATCAACTTATTTTTGTTAAGGACTGTACTGGCTGTATAACGATAAGTTTATTGACTTTGTCCTATTTACCATTTTAAGTGAATAATTTATAGCTAATTTTAACTATACCCCTCTCCATCGCCTGAAACACAGGAATTCCTAGTTCAGGCAATTGTAAATCATCTGGTCTAATTATAATTATTTAGTATTTAAGAGACTATCCTGTACAATGCTTATTACATTAAAATATTTGGTTTGATTTGATTTGATTTTGAAACAAAAACTGGATAAAAAAGAAATACAAAGTTTGTACAAAGGCGAACTTATCCCTTTAAGGGATCTCTTCCAGTTAACCTTTGAGTAATTGAGGGAGGCTTGTCATTCTGCCATGGTTCTAGAGTGGCCTAGGGTTCCAATAGGTTGACAGTAAGGTGGTGTGCACGCACCGTACTCCAGGTTCCTCCAGCCGGCCAGCTCGTCGCGGGCCGAGCCGCCGCCGGCCGCGGGCGGGCTGGGGGCCCGCGGCCGCGGCGGGCGGCAGGCCGGGTCCCGGTGCAGCGCCAGCGTGCGGTCCAGCACGGTGCAGGTGAGCGCGCGCGCCGGGTCCAGCACCAGGTAGCTGCGGTCGCCGTCCGCGCCCACCAACGGCTTGCTTGACTCCACTATCTGGGTGAATAATTCATTTTTCAGTCCTCCGGCCGGTAAGCGCCACTTTACGCAAAACTAAATTGTCGCCTGCCGGCTCCGTCGGACTGAAAAATAGTATACAAACCTCGGCCGGTAAATGGGAAAGCCTCGGATCACATGTTAGTCGACCTCGGCTTCGCCTCGGCCGACAATTACATGGGATCCGAGGATTTCCCACTTAAACGGCCTTGGTATGTAATGTACTATTTCTCAAACATGATCGTAAATGTATGCATTTATGTCACGAAATGTAGACATGAAGTTCCTTGTTTACGGCTCCCCCCATTTACTTCTTGGCCGGTGGCCGTGAAGTAATGTATGGCGTAAGTATGAACGAAACATTATTGTCCGCTGCTGTAACTTTTTAAATTTGCATACTAACACTAAACTGACACAGGAAATAGTACATTACATACCAAGGCCGTTTAAGTGGGAAATGCCTCGGATCCCATGTAATTGTCGGCCGAGGCGAAACCGAGGTCGACTAACATGTGATCCGAGGCTTTTCCATTTACCGGCCGAGGTTTGTATACTATTTTTCAGTCCGACGGAGCCAGCAGGCGACAATTTAGTTTTGCGTAAAGTGGCGCTTACCGGCCGGAGGACTGAAAAATTACATACAGCCAACGACCACTAGATACTTGCGACATTAAAAAAACAAATTCTATGTTTCTATAAATATATTTATGTGCCGTTAAACATGGTGCTCTAATTGCTAATTCAAATTGCATATTTAAAAAATAAAAAAGGTGGCAAATTAAACTTTTTTTTTCCTTATTAACCTATTTATTTCTTGTGTCGGTTTCGTAACGTTGAATCTTTTCCGTGGGAGGGGTGTTAACCCGCCGCACAACCCCCGAAATGCTGGAGGACCACACCCTACTTTGGTCAGCGAGTCCATCGGACTTAGCCGGATAGCGTAGCTAGGCTGTGCTACCGACCATTCCCCCATCCGCCAACCGGGGGACGCTCCTCTACGCCGTGAGGGCCAGCGCAACCAAGAAATTGAAGATCTGGTGGCTGAGCCTAATATCATAGGAGAGACAAAGGCCCACAGACTCCGGTGGCTCGGGCACCTGGAGAGGATGGAGGAAGATCGTAAGGCCAAACAAGCATACCTCGGTCGCCCGGGAGGTCGACGCCCCGTTGGCCGCCCTAGATATCGATGGGGTGACATGGTCGGCGCGGATCTGCGCGAACTCCAAGTTACCAATTGGCAAGAGTTAGCGCAGGACCGGGAAAAATGGCGCACTCTGGTGTCGGAGGCCAAGACTCACTTTGGGTCGCTGAGCCAGCGGAGTGGTAGTAACCTATTTACCTAGTAGTTGTTTTAAATTTAATATTTCCTTACAATGTTTGAGAAATTCATTTTTTCATATCTCATGCTCTGAAAGTGAGTCATTGTTAACCTATGGAGTAGGCGAATACACAGTACAGATTGATTCACGAAATCTGGTTTGGAATGTGTATGAAATTCATGACAGTTTTATAAACTTTCCGCACCAGCTTTCGTAAATCGATCTGTACAAATATTTGCTAATAGTCATTGGTTTTTTCCCACATTTCGCCATTATACATATTATACACAAAATTTCGTTCAGAATGCAAAATTATAACACGAACAAAATGGAACACAAAGAACATGTGCTTTAGTATTGATATATTTGGATAAACAAGATATTGCAGTGATTTTAGTGACATTTGCTACACCTATCACTTATGTAGTTTGATTTTAAAACTATCACTAGTTTGACTTCTGAGCCACTAGGTGTCTACGCTGTCGAGTGGTACTTTCAGTTTAAAATAAATAAATTAAAATATTCGCATCAAATTGTGTGAATGCGAATATTTGGTACAACGCTAGTGTCTGGTGTCTGGAGTAACCAGCAGCACGCGGTACCTGACTAGGGTCGATGACGGTGACGACGGTGTCAGCCAGCGCGTCCTCGACGCGCACGGTGCGCGCGCGCACGCCGCCCGTCACCACGTACGTGGCGCTCTCCTCCGCCTCCGCGTCCGCCTCCGCCTCCGCGTCCGCCTCCGCCGCTGTCTCGGAGCACAGCGAGCCCGCGTCGCCCTCCTCCGTGCCGGTGAACGACCCGCTCGCAAGGTTGTCTTTTGCTTAAAAAATATTTTAAATTATTTTTTGCACAGTAAAGGTTTTCAGACAATATTTGATTGCACAGACCACCTCAACAACTAGACAGAGCATACAAGAGACGCGGTCACCGTACATATGCAGTCCCGTACTCATTTAATATGGAAGCGCGACCGCTTATTTCAGTTGCACATACGTTTTACGATCTGTTCTCGTACAAATTAAAATTCACATGGATTTATTATTAATTATTTACGCTGTGTAGTCAGCGTCCTATTGTTAGCAATAGAAATAAAAATAAATAGGGATAGGGAGATGAAGGCAACCCATAGGTATACAGTATGTATTACAACAAAGAGTAAACCTTAAAACTGGTTGACGGGGAACTCGATTAGCAATGACATGCATTTAACGCGTTTAAGTACATGTTTTATGGCATAAAATTCCTAAATGAATTTCTCGAGGACCTTTTTTTGCAGTCGGTTAATGGTTATTGTCACAACTGTAAGTTTTGTTTACGTTTTAGATTTTTGACAGTGCATGCGTATTGCGTACTGTTGATATGTAGCCAGGGGTAACTAATCAGCATTGACGTCGTCATGTCAACGCACCTGCGCTGTGAGTACTGTTTATAAGTAATCTAGGTAATCAATCATTTAAATAATTGGCCTATGGTTATAGTCATAGGTAACGCGCAAGCGCTTTCTTACCTGTTTATTTGTAATTATGTAGAAATCCGGACGTCAACAAGGTTTGACGCCCGTCTCTCAGTCAGTTGATAATTTAATAGGTGTCATTTATAAGATTGTAAACAACTAATACAGATGAGGTGCAAAACAATGATAATAAATATATTTTTTTATAACTACCGTAAAAACTGTCGTATTTTTAATGAATTAGGTAGCATGCTCATTATGATCTAAACATTAGCGGGTTTCTTTTTTGCCTTTCGTTGTGATACACACTGTATAAGGTCATATATAGACACGGGGAACGTATTAGCACAGCGTAGGGATGTATTCCATACAGTGAGGTAACTTCATACGCGGCCAGCGGCTCGGCTCGGCGGTCGTGCTGAGGCTCAGGGTTGTCCAAAACTATGCGGAAGATATTACAGTCTGATTGGCAAACTAATTTCCATTTTACACCCCTTAAAATAGACCGCCGAATTTTCATAGAAATTCGGCGGCGTCTCCTCCCCGCCTCCTTCCCCGCGCGCCCTCTATCGATGACCCAGAAATTGGCGGAGTTAACCCACTGTATAGAATACATCCTTACGCTGTGGTATTAGCACAAGAGTGAGACATGGAAGGACGTAGATATAACAAAGTTACCGTGTTGCAGGATGCGGCACAGCTGGTAGGGCGCGCACGCCTGCACGCGCGCCACGCGGCCCGCGCGGCCCCAGCCCGGGCCCGACGCTGCACCCACAACCACACGTTACACTCATACTCAATAAACAAGCCACTACAGTACTATAATGAAGAATAATCGAACAAGCAATAGTAGATTACGTACCGAGGCCTGTAAAGTAAGAAATGTCTTAGATCTCGTGTAATTGTCGGCCGAAGCGAAGCTGAGGTCATGCTGGCCATTTACTGGCCAGTGGCCGACCACTCCTAGTCAAGGACCGGTCTGAAAACCAGCGCTGGGCTCGCCAGCCCGGCACATGCTGAGACTGGGACCTATTGTCCTATACTATTCACAATTTAGGTGTAGCTATAGTGTGTTTCATTGTTTTGTGAATTTGCATGGCTTTCATTTTACCTATAGTTATTCTAATCTTTTGTAATCTTGTTTTGTTTTTGTTATGGTATATGACAATAAACGATTCTTATTCTTAAACATGTGATCTGACGCTTTCTTATTTACTGGCCAAGGTCAGTACACTATTTTTCTGCTCGACGCAGTCGGCAAGCGGCGCATTTGTTTAGCGTAGCGGCCTGCAAGTGGCTACTTGCCGGCCGGAAGGCAGAAATAGTACATTGTGCATCTAGGGCGGTAACAAGGGCATTACTTTGGAGGGTCTGTTGAAGCCCGATGCCGAAGGCGGAGGGCTTTAAATGACCCGAGTTAGTAATCCCCTTACTGCCCGTGGTACACACAATGTTTTTCATCACATTTGCAAGGAAATAAATAAACTTTCTAGACAGGCGGCAGAAACTAATGATTAGCGGTAGTGTAGTTGCACAGTCCACAGTACTCCGGAGTGACTATGGGGGCAGGTGCTCCGGGAGCTCCGCGCTAAAGGTAAAGTACGAGTAGTATGAGAATCCTTTAAGACCATGGGCTTAATACAGCTCATTAAAAGTCTAAGTATGCTTGCATATAATATCACCATTTACGAGCAGGTGTGATGAAAACGAAGTTAATGAGGATTACCGCGAGTCGATTTTCCGCTAAGGGCGCTAGTGGAACGTGGGTCCTGCGCGAACATTTCAAACGTCACTTTGACATTTCTCTCATACTGACACAGGACTCACGCATGAGTGGCGCCGCCTGGTGAGCGACAATACGGTAGCTCCCATTATTTCAATCTACTTCGTTTGTATGTATGTTTGTTCGACTATAACTCGAGTATCGTTGGTCGGATCATCATGAATTTTGGCCGGTGCTTAGATGAGATAAATAAAAAAATATATTTAGAATATGAGCCAGTTCGGTCAAAGGATTGCCGAGAAATAAAGATCGCCAGTTCACGTTCTAGACTAACCACTAGTACTACATATAAGGCGATTTTTTTTTAAGAAAGGTGTCTGCCCACCATATCGTCGCTATCCTTACTCAACCTCCTTACCCAACCTCGTATCTGCAAATCTCATTTGATAGAGAAAACACCCGTATTCTTAGTGACAGAAAGGTGACATTTCCATCAAATGATTGCTGTACATATTAGGTTGAGTAATTATAGCGACGATATATTTGGATTAACCAAGACTTAAAATTAAGAATGGTTTATGAACTACTAGTGTAAGTAATCGAAATATGTCTCACCATCGTACGCCGCAGCTGCAAGCAGCGAGTGTCCGCCTCCGCCGTGCTCCGGGAATACATCCTGCAAAGTAATTATATTATTAACTCTAATAATAAAGGGAGGGTTAAAGCTTAATAAGGGAGCTGGGTCGCCGCCTGCAGGAAAGGGGCCTTGATCCCCGCTCCGATTCATTCGTGGACTATCCATCGCGATTCAGCGCGGAAACGCAGCTAGCATGATGGGCATATTTGCGTCGGGAACCAACCGGGGCGGTTTACTTTAGTAAGTCTTTAATTATTCTTTTGTAAGATTTGTCATTTTTAGTAAAGTATACCGATACCAGAACCGAAACATGACACAAAAAAATATACCGGACACAAAAAAATGGAAACATTGTGTACCTTCGGCGGCGGCTGCTTGTAATGGAGCGAGATCTTACTGAGCTCGTGGTCGAGCTCCGCCAGCCCCGCCACGTGCCGCTTGTGCGCCTCCGCTCCCGCTACCGCCTCCGCCTAACAACAAGTTCGCAACAACATTATGGCAATGTAAGAAACAAAATAATTAAATTCCTAAACAATTGCAAATCATGAATTAAATCATTTACTAATTCGAATAGAGATTTCACACCACGTATTCGAAAACGGATTTTTCTTCTCTGCTAGGAGGGGTCAAAGTGGCTCTTTTATTCCCTGCTGGGAGGAATCAAAGTGGCATTTTTCTGTTCACAGACAAATGTTTTAATTTATCTTACATTAACTAGTAGAATCGTGATGTTGATATGATGACGTTCGGTTATTGCAGGTTTTTTTGTTTGCCTCTTAGTTGGTCTGAAAAGCAGTATGCGTCACACGTTATCCAAATTATTTTTGTCTTAGGCGACATTAATCTCTCATTACGCTCAGGATTCTACTTTAGAATCCATCGCTTAGTTCGAGATTCAATGTACGCCCCCGCCGGAAATATATAATTTTGATCCCTTGTGACACAATTTACTATACCTTATGCGGCTGCTGCATGCGGTGCGTCGGCGACAGCGCCGGGCTGTACTCCACGGGGGACTGCGGCGACACCGGGCCCTGAACCCCATACATATGTTACATAATATAAAAAACAAAAAAAAAAACAATTGTAAAATGGATAAGCGAGCTCAACTATAAAGCTACTGAGGATATAATTTGTAAATGACGCCTTAAAATAAGCGACGCACCCAAACACACACACACACACACACACACACACACGCACACACAAATTTAGCCTTGTTTAGATATAATACAAACATATTTATTTTATTTTATAACTTGGTATACATTTTTCGTATAATGAAATGTCAATACACAAGTGTTAATTAATTCAATTTTTAAATTATTTATTGTAATTTCATAAACCAAATACTAATTACGTTAACTAATCTTAGTAAAGATTTTGTTTATACTGTAATCTGGAAGAGCGAGAACTCCTGACACAGGTACTGTATACCTTATAGGAGGACTCGACCACTGTTGTATTTACCAACTAAGATTTAAATGTAATAAATCATTATTATTATAAATCATTATTATTATAATATATCAGAGGAGCTATTTTCCTCACCCCCGCCGACCTCTGATTATAATATATTTTACCATTTGTCGATGTCACCATAAGTAACATAAAGTGTATGTAAAATGCTAACTTACGCTATTGGAGATAGAAGCTAGCTTGTGCTGCAAAGTGAGCATGTACTCGCTGTACGAATGCGGCTTGTTCGGCGTGCTGGGCTGCGAGGATCCTTGGGACCCCACCGAGAGACCTGTATACAGATACACACATTATTATAACCGATATTGACTGTTAAAGCAGGTATAGATAAACTATATATTAATAGTAGTATACAAGGTACACTCTCGCCAGACAAAGAATGAAGGACTTTGGTGCAGGATAACTGGAGCCAAAGGAACTCAGAGCACTACCCCTGAGCTCCATCATCCGTGACATGGAGATGGTCGAGCAAGCTCTTCAGTAGTGCAGTAGAGAGCAGTTACACAAAAGATCCCCATGGGTCGCAGTGTATCTGCTAGGGCCCCCTGACCCCAGGTATGATAAGGCGTAACACTTCAAGATACCATAATTTTCTTCGAAATACATAGAATAGCATGCATGCGAAAAAATATCCCCGAATTACAAAAACCACCCAAAATACGATAACATTTAAAGAGTTCCTTCGATTTCTCCACGATCCCACTCCAGATCTTTTTTTTATATACTACGACGGTGACAAACAAGCATACGGCCCGCCTGATGGTAAGCGGTCACCGTAGCCTATGGACGCCTGCGACACCAGTGGTGTTACATGCGCGTTGCCGACCCTAAAAAAAAGGAGGATTCGCTGTGTTGACAGCCGAACGGGCCAAGGGCTTTGCTCCGTGGGTCCGCAGCTGTCAACACAGCGAATCCTCTTGGAGCTCTGGCGACCTTACTCACCAACAGAAACACAACACTATGAGTAGGGTCTAGTGTTATTAAACTGCGGTTTTCTGTAAGGTGGAGGTACTTCCCCAGATGGGCTCTGCTCCAGATTTGAGCGAGATGACATTTGTCGTGCTGTGCCCTACCACACTAAACGATATGCATCCGCTGTGCCCATACCTCTCTTGCAAGATCTGATCCTACGACGATGGAAAAACTGGTGACTGACCTTGCAGATCCTCCTGGATCCTGCGCTGCGCGGAGCAGGCTCTGGCGCGCTGTAGCGTGTTCAGCGGCGCCACCAGCCCCAGCCCGCCCCCGCCCAGACCCAGGTTCTGCCCGCCCAGACCCAAGTTCTGCGTCGCTAGACCTGACAAACATTACGTTCACATTAGTGAGATTATCAAGCAAATTTTCGTTGAGCCTTTCAAAACAAATTTAAATTAGGGCTATTTCTTATAACGTTAAAGAATTTGAAGATTAAGAATTAACAAGAGCATACTTGGGATAACCCGGGGAATGTTCTAAGGATATGAGTTCGACACAATGTGCACATTGAACATTCTCATATCATATCTGATCGTGACCACGGAAGAATAACTAAAGCATGGAAGTAGTACAAAAAACTGTCAAATGTCACCAGTTCTGAGCGGCCTTGAAATAGGCAGTGGATTTTTCAAATTTCGTAAGTCTAACCTTTTACGACATTTGAAAAATCTACCGTTAAAATATGCGACTAAACTAGGTTGTATTGCATTGATACCGACTACCAAATTACAACGATGTATTTAATTTTGCTGCTTGGATGAGTTGAGTCAGAGAGAGGTCAGCAAAAACTGTGACAACCTACGGAATTGGAGAAATAACAGACATATACACATTTCTTTTGGGCACTTTTTTACTTGATAAGGATGTAAAGAACGGGTTACTTTGATGATAAGTTTTGACGGAGGGCTTGTACTCGTATCTGATATGGAGGCTCTGAAGTTAATAAAAGTAGCCGGATGTAATTTCAATAAAGATTACAATTTACTGTCAGTACAATTTGTACCTTAAATACTCGTTTTGATTTGCTATTTTTTTAATTTAAAAATGAGTGGAAAATAAGTAAGTAAGTATTCATTTATGTCGAATAAGATTTAGGTGTTCACAGTAACATCGATATATTTTTTTGTCTTTAAAAAAATGTTGCTACTTCACTTTGGTATAGATTATAGATGCCCCGAGTAATCCTAGGTATGAACATGACTAAGAAAAAAAGCATGCATGTCTTAATTTCATACAATAATAACTAATAGAGATTAAAATGTTGCTATAATGACACGCACCCAAGGTTTGCCGGTTCTGCGCCATGAGGTTCTGATTGAGTCCCAGCGGCGGCAGCAGCGGCGCCCCCAGGCCGAGGCCCACGAGGCCGGGCGCCAGCGCGGGCGCCAGCCCCGGCGCGAGCCCCGGCAGCGCGCCCGCCTGCAGAGCTTGCTGTTGAGCTGGAATATTCATAGCATTGAGGGTTACCGCGAGTCGATTTTCCGCTAGGGGCGCTAGGGGAACGTGGGTCCTGCGGGAACATTTCAAACGTCACTTTGACAATTCTCTCATACTAACACAGGACCCACGCATGAGTGGCGCCGCCTGGTAAGCGACAATACGGTAGTTTCCATTCAACAAATGCCATTTTTCAAAACATCGAAGCTTGAAGACTTAACATGGAGGTAGACATTTCTCAGAAAAAAAATGACAAATATAGAATTTTCAAATTAAATGTTGTTATTTTGTCTGAAGCTTTGAATAGTTAAAATCCAAATTTTATCAATTAATTTCACTAATGTACATCGTGCAATATTACACAAAACATGAATTGGTATCAAATCGTTTATAACCCAGTACGAGATTTAAAGAATGTTTACAAAATGAAACAACATTAATTTTTTTTGGCAGACACGACCAAGTATCCTAAGTATTTAGAGGGGATTGATTGGATATTGCACCGCCTAAATATTCTCAGCTTTGCCCGAAGGTTGCCTGGTAGAGAATGCTTCATAGCATTAAGTCCGCCTTTTGTACAATTGTATTTATCTTTTTGTGCAATAAAGATTAAATAAAATAATATTGTTAGAATTGTGAATGGCTACAAATGCTACAACTACATATCACTCAGAAAAACCAAGCTAAGATGGCTTCACACAAAACTGTAAGGCCAGCTAATTTGAAAATGTTTCGAAATATTATATGTATTTAATGACAGCTAGTGGCAGGGGTACTTATGTACAGATGTTGTGTATAATGTTTTGCCCTCGCCTATACACCATAACGTATCATGGTATTTTAGTCAATGTCAATAATAAAAGTATGACGTTTTTTTTTGTTGTAAAAAAATATTTTTTGCCAAACAGAAACTCTTCAGAATCGAGAGCTCTTTCAATCCCAGTAGAAAAAAAAGTGTCCTAAAATTTCCATACATTTTTCAAACTTTCCATTGCGCTACCGCCATACTTAATCTGTGAAAAATGGTGGCCAAACGGAAAACAAATCTTGGGATACTTTTTTCGTCCTACTAAGATTGAAAGAGATCGCGATTCTGAGTACAAAACACATCAATAATTCTAATTTCAAACAAAAAAACGTCCAATTAGCGTTACAAATAAGAGTGAATCCGAGAGCAAAACATGACCTACCTTGAATAAACAAACATAACTGACCATTCCTAAATCTTATACCATTCTAATAAGGGTCATAAATAGTCTGTCATGTGTGTAATGGAACTTACCGTAGAGGTCGTTGGCGGAGGCGAGCATGGGCTGGTAGGCGGGGTAGCCGTGCGGCAGGCGCTGCGACAGCGCTACACAGACGTGCGGTTAGTCACACACGTGCGACAGGGACACACATACACTGGGTTTATAACTACAGGACTGACTATAACCACAGCGTAAGGATGTATTCTATACAGTGGGTTAACTCCGCCGATCTCTGGGTCATCGATAGGGGGCGCGCGGGGAAGGAGGCCGGGGGGAGGGCTATTTTAAGGGGTGTAAAATGGAAATTAGTTTGCCAATCAGACTGTAATATCTTTCGCATAGTTTTTGACAACGCTGAGCCTCAGCACGAGCACCGAGCCGAGCCGCTGGCCGTGTATGAAGTTACCTCACTGTATGGAATACATCCCTACGCTGTGCTATAACTATCTGTTTACTCAGGCTATCCTTACTGAATTTACGAGATATCTATGGACCACAAGTTAAGTTTTTTAAAGATAACTAAATGTACTCAACTTGCCCTGAATGTCGCGGAAATGTATAATCTGACAAGCCAACGATCGCAGTACCAAACAAACAAACTATATCCGTCCCTTTTTTCGGGGTGATAATACTACCGTAAGAAAAAGACAGTATGATGCTCTCAAACCTACTATTACTGCGTTCGATTGTCAGACTATAATAGAGATAGCCTGATGACACTGTCAGTTCCTTAGATGTTTTTTTAAAGGTTTAGAGAGAAAAAAGATAGGAATGGATATTTTTAATGGAGACACATCTAAATTTAAATCAATTTAACTCTTTCGTGTCCAGAGTTGAACCGCGGGTCTTTGTCCATTTCTAAAAAGGATACAAGGCAAGACAAAGAAAGGCTGGGTTCCAGATAAGTAACAGGAATTAGGTCTGTGATGTTTAATAAATGTGACAAATAGCGTCAAATATGGTAAAAAAATATACTAAGCCTATGTGATATTGAAATTAATGTGCATTCAATGTATGAGAAAAGCATCATCTCATGTCAACTGGCAGTACAAAGAGCGATAGATAAAGAAACTCCTTATTATAGGACCAATTTCAGTAGTTTGAAAACAATGTTATCGTCGGTACAATTAATAGTAGTTTTTCTACTCCAGCATTTCTATCTGTCAATTAGATGACTGAGAGCGATATTAAAAAAGTATACATTTTTATGTTGTCTATGGTATTCCATAAGAACACTGTTGTTTTTTTTTATTTTTCTTTAGTGGGCATAGGACATGTTTCAGATTCTGCCCTTTCGAGATTTTGCTCTTTTCGCTATTTTAGCTGTCGTAGAAAAACTAGCGTATGCAACTGCTCATAATTGGTTTTTAAACCTTCGGGTCTATTATTAAAAAACTCGACTTCGTCTCGCGTCGTCGCGACCCTCAAGTTATAAGACCCCTTATTATATCACTGTTGCATAAACTACTATTATGTGACTGTATATGATGAAAGGTATTAAAACTGGCGATAATAACATAACACGAATGTACGTAATTTACACTTACGTACATTGCTTTATACACACACATATCATGAGCTCTCGATTATGCGTTCAAAACGCATATTTTGACTGCCATTACGCCTTTTGTAAATGAAAACTTTTCTAACAGGTGTCACGCATCCAGTTTCTTTTTAAGAGTTGACCTCAATTTTTATATCGTCGAAATTAAAAAAAATATGATATCGAATATCATTTAGCCATACAAAGTCGGAGACCGGCTTGGCCTCAGATGGACTTGGTATCTTTATATGACATCTATTTATAATTTATATACAGTAGTGTTACTACTATATATAACAAGTCAAAATATTAAATCAAATTCGATTTGTTTGAACAAAATGTTACATCATAGAGGGTTAATGATATGTGGGTATAAAAAAAACATTGGTTCGTCACTCCGAGCGGTAATAACAATAACGTAAGATTTACGTGATAATGAGTAGTTATCAGGCTGCGCGCTGTTGAGCAGGGTGCTGTGCAGCATGAGGTCGGGCTGGGGGTAGGCCGGCTGGTTCAGCAGCCCCAGCAGGTTGGGGCCCGACAGGTTATGCTGTTGGCTGGGAAATAAAAGTACAAATTATTACCTCACTTTTAAACGATTTGTATGTATGTATGAAAACTCTTTATTGTACAAAACACAGATAAATTAAAACTTACAAAAGGAAAACAGTAAGTACAAAGGCTAACTTATCCCTTTAAGGGATCTCTTCCAGTTAACAAATGAAAAATGAAAAGAGGTAAGACAAATACACCTAATGTACAACAACGTACCAGATAAATAATAATATAAACTATATATATTTCCAAAATACATAGGAAAAGTATATATATCAATATCACATTAACAAGGAAATGTGAGACAATACTAATAAATAAATAAACAGAGTATACAGAAAAACAAAGAGACAACAGCAACCAATCACACAGAAACAGGTAACCACAACTTCTTTAACTTCCCCTTGAGCGACGCAATTGACTGAGACTTCCTATACGAGACAGCACCTATTCCTATTTGTAATGACGATACAACACATAGAGAATGATACAGCTACATTAACAAATCTTGCACACTTAGATGTGTGTACGGACCCACGTATGCTCATTTGGGCTTGTATTTCGACAGGAAAACGGTAGGTACGCCGAATCCCTTCCGTGTGTTAAAGGATGGTGCGTTGACAAGACTCACTTCATGATGTTCTGTTTGAGTAGCATGCGCTGGATGTTCTCGGCGTTGGGGTAGTCGAGGGCCGGCGTGGGCAGCGCGTGCGGGAACGGCAGGCGGCCCGCCAGGGACTCCTGCTGCAGCCCCGCGTTGAGGCCCAGCTCACCCGCCATCGGGGTCCCGACCTGACACGTACGACATTACTATAAATACGTGTCACGGGTTAGGATCTGACATGTCATATACTAAGGTATAAGTGACTCAATTCTGGTGACAAATGAAGTTCCTTTATAGTCCACGACGTTTTTTGTAGCTATCAGATTGACAGTCGACGAAATTAAAATGTAAAACACCGAACTGTAAGTAAGTGTTGTCTTAGTGCTTATTGACTTATATAAGAGCTCTTGAGCAGCTGTGCGCGTAGAATATTCGTCTGAATTTTGATCAATCTTCAATCTCATGGCTGCTTTGGTCAATCAGATAGATCATATAAATAGGGCTACAGCATGATATCGGTATGACTTGACGGGTTTTTAAAGGTTTTAATTCATAATTCATTAATTCATCATTCATTTATTGCATTAATTATGTGTTTAATTATGTGTGTGTTCATAATTCATTTATTGCATTAATTAAGCAGTTAACATTCAAATATTGAACTAACCTGACTAAGACCCAGCAGCGGCGTATCCGTGGCGATCTGCAGAGGTGTCGTCAGATTAGGTTGCAGAGTGTTGAGCAGCTGGATGTTCTGGAAGACCGGTAACGGCGTCGGGATGGCTGCGGCCATCGTCTGCGCCGGCAAACTATTCGATATACTGCTAGGTACGTTTGGTATGCTATTAGGTATGCTACTAGGTATGCTACTGGGTACATTATTAGTCAATTCCGTCGGTATATGGTCAGTTAAAGTCTGGGGCGCGTGCGAGAGTTGTGGTACAGAGTATTGGTGCGTAGGTACGTCTTTTTGCTCTTTGTCTAAGCCGTTCACTTCCGGTTTAGGTTCTTTGGCGACTTCGGAGTAGAGTTTCTGGTCGGGCTTGTCGGCCGGCTCGGAGTCGCCGGGCCGGGCCTCGCCGGGCCGGGCCACGACGGGGCTGACGACGAAGCGGGAGATCTTGCGCGCAGGCGCGGGCTTCTTGTCGCCGTTGTGAGATTCTGCGCTGGCCGAGCGGTCGGGCGCGGCGGATCCGCCGTCCGATTGATTGGAACCTGACGAACAATATATTTGTTTAATCAAATCCTATTTTAGACCTTGCCATTGAGAGAGACGTCCTGAAGTTAAAAGTAAAAAAGAATAAAATATTTAATAACGGTTATTGATGAGTAGACGTGTTAAAAGCAATTTTAAATAGAAAACTCCCGTGAGTATTAGACATACTTAGACCGGGTTACTATAAAGTCGATAATTTTTAAGAAAAAAAAACCGACTTCATTTGATTCCCGGTAAAAGTGAAATTAAGAATTTGTTTGAGTTAGCCAGTTTACTTCACAAATATCCAATACACCGCACGTGTACGATTGAAAATTGAGGAGCTTTCTTAATGTCCTAGGGCTTCCTTCCATCATTACATGTGAAGTATAATTAAACGGAACTCCCTTGTAGACCTTTAAACAAACAAAATAACAATGTGTTAAATTGGATGACAGACTGTAAATTAACGAGCATATTCATTATGCCATCCCTGATTATCAACATCAGGTCCACTCCAGCAAAATGATGGCCACAGTAAGAAAATGCCTAAGCTAATTATGAACACCCTCTAATCACAATTAACCTGCCGTTCAAATTTGAGGAGTTCTCTGAATTCTTCTAGAACTCCATCATCAGAATATAAATAAAATCAAAAAGATGAATGTCACAACTAGGATAATAAGTAGAGCTAGGTTTATCGACCAGTTCCACTTTGCCATCCCTGGTCTTCATCATCAGGTCCACTTCATCAAAATGTTGGCTCCCCCAAAACAATATTTTAGTTACTTAAGGAAACCCTCAAATCAGAATGAATGTGCCGTTAAAATTTGAGGAGTTCTCACAATCCCTCATGAAGTCCACCATCAAAATATAACTATAGTCATATAGGACTATCTTGAAGGCAAAGAAAAGATGAATGTCTCAAATCGGATGATAAAGCTGGGAATTACCAAGCAGTTCCACTTTGCCATCCCTGGTCTTCATCATCAGGTCCACTCCACCAAATTGATGATGTTCGTAAAGAAATGCTCGAGTGTCTTAAGAAACTACCCAAATCATCATGCATGTGCCTTTCAAATTTGAGGAGTTCCCTCAGTTCCTCATGGATCCCATCATCAGAAATTGATTTTGAAAAAAACGGGACAATCCTGAAACCATCTATCTATATACAGACAAAAAATATTTTTTAAAATCGGATCATAGTCTTGAGAATTACGAAGCAGTTCCACTTTGCCATCCCTGGTCTTCATTATCAAATTGATGATTTTCGTAAAGAAATGCTCGAGTTTCTTAAGAAATCACCCAAATCAGCATGCATGTGCCTTTCAAATTTGAGGAGTTCCCTCAGTTCCTCATGGATCCCATCATCAGAAATGGATTTTGAAAAAAACGGGACCAACCAGGAACCGTCTACTTTCAGAAAACAAAAAAAAAATCAAATCGGTTCAGTAATAACGGAGTTATGAGTGAACATCCATTTAAAAAAAAAATTCAGACGAATTGAGAACCTCCTCCTTTAGAAATATTGAAGTCGGTTGAATATAGCTCGACATTTTTCAGGACGGTCAGCGCCCCATAATCATGAGTGAGAAGCGCTTGCGGCGATTGGGATTGGGTGTGCGCAGAGTAATCGCCGCAAGCGCTTCTCACTCATGATTATGGGGCGCGAACCGTCCCGGAACATGCCGAGCTATTTTCGACTTTATAGACGTAAGTAACCCGATCTAAGTATATTAATGTGTTAAAAGCAAAGTAAGATATACATTTTTTGATATCAACAATACCCTTAAATGGTATGTGCAGCCTTTAAAGGTGTCGTTCCAATTATTTGTGATAGGAACGGATGCTTTCTTTTAGATTTCCCAAGCGTTATTATCTGGGAGAAGGCTCGAGAGCCACATGAGCCGGGAGCGCCGCCTCGAGTAAAGTAGAGCGCTATAGGGCACCCTGAATTGTCCCGGAAATAATAATAATAAATAAATATTATATGACATTTTTTTTTAATAGCCTATTTTGTGTCCCACTGCTGGGCAAAAGCCTCCCCTCTCTTCCTCCACCCGTCACGGCTAAGTGCATGTCTTCGCCAGTCGGTAGAAAAGGCATCCAGGTCGTCCCGCCATCTCTTCTTTGGTCTGCCTCTGCCCCGACCACCTTCTGGGATCCAGTCTGTAGCTAATTTGGCTCATCGAATTATATGACATTCTTACACAAATTGACTAAGTCCCGCAGTAAGCTCAAGAAGGCTTCTGTTACGGGTACTCAGACAACGATATATATAATATACAAAAAATAGAAAACATTTATGACTCAGGAACAAATATTTGTGTTCATCACACAAATAAATGCCCATACCGGGATTCGAACCCAGGACCATCGGTTTAGCAGGCAGGGTCACTACCACCAAGCGCTAAGCTGGGCAGTTCGGGGGGCGCTGTGGTAGAATGTCCAATGACAAATCCCATTGCAACCTCCAAATAAATGACAGCGAGGGTGAAACGCCGGAGTGGGGTTTAGTGGGTAGTCCTCTTCCCCCCCCCCCCTCTCGTTAGGAGAGGGGGCCGAAAGAGGGAGTCCCACCTACCCCCCCATTATGGCCTTCCCGCGGCCGGGGGCGACGATGCGTAAATGCATACCCCACTTCAAAAAAAAAAAGGCAGGGTCACTACCAACTACGCCACTCGGTCGTATATATGTGATTACCTATAGACGAGGCCGTGCTGATCTTCCTGGCGATGTTGTCTATGTGTGTCGGCTTGGCGGGGTCGTGGACCCTTGGCGGGTCGGGGTCGGGGACCGTCGGCGGGTCGGGGTCGGGGACCCTCGGCGGGTCGGGGTCGGGGACCCTGGGCGGCTCGGGCTCGTCGAGCGCCAGGTCGGCGAGCGGCAGGTGGTCGGCGCTGGCGGTGGGCGTCGTGCACTCCGAGTTGTCCTGGTTCGAGTCCGTCAAGTTCTCCTCGCGCTCCGTCGTCTCGCTGTCGTAGTCCGTCTGAGGATCGATGTCGATACTTGTAGCACAGTAAGTATATACTCCATACAGTGAGTTAACTCCGCCGATTTCTGGGTCATCGATGGGGGGCGCGCGGGGAAGGAGGCGGGGAGGAAACGCCGCCAAATTTTCATACAAATTCGGCGGTCTATTTTAAGGGGTGTAAAATTGAAATTAGTTTGCCAAGACTGTAATATCTTTCGCATAGTTTTTGACAACGCTGAGCCTCAGCACGAGCACCGAGCCGAGCCGCTGGCCGCGTATGGAGTTACCTCACTGTATGGAATACATCCCTACGCTGTGCTTGTAGTCTCACCATCCAACGAAGGAACAGTCGAAGAATAACCGTCATATAATAAGAGTAATAATAGACCCGAGAGTTTTAAAAACCAATTATGAATTGTTGCAAACCTTAGTTTTTCTACGACGGCTAAAATAGCGTAAAAAGCAAAATCTAGAAACGTGGCAAAATAAGGAAGATGTTAAGCCCACTATAAAAAAAACAGCAGTGCTCATATATTGTATGAAAATCCATAGGAGCAGTGTTCTTATGGAATACCACAGACAACGTTTTAATGTATACTTTTTAAATATCGCTGTCAGTCATCTAATTGACAGATAGAAGTGCTGGAGTAGAAAAAAACTATCCATTTTTTTACGGGGGGTAGTACTAGTGTAAAAAAAGACAGTGTCTCTGACTATGCACAAACGAAAACGGGTCTTGGACGTAATATATCCCATCAAAAACATTACATTTAAAGAGACAAGTCTTGCTCCGCAGTTCTTACGCTACAAATAAAATTTGAATGTTAAAACTAGTCGTTTATTTTAGTCGGTACCAAGGAGTGTCCATAGAACGATTGCACCAGCGAGCGCAGTATGTATGAACAGTCAAGTGTAAAAATATGGTGGTGCACATCTTACTCAAAAATATGTCCCATAGCACCTTATGTAATAAGAGCGTAGTACCATATGTATGAGTCGATTATGTCGAACCATATTTTTGCACTTGACTGAACAACATGTGAGTCGGTACCGACACACAAAAGACGATCTATTCGAATTTGCGCGGAGTTTAATAAATAAATAAATATTAGGGGACAATCTTACACAAATCGACCTAGTCCCACGGTAAGCTCAATAAGGCTTGTGTTGTGGGTACTAGGCGACGATATATATAATAGATAGATACATATAAATACATAGAAAACATCCATAACTCAGGAACAAATATTCGTGATAAACACACAAATAAACGCCCTAACCAGGATTCGAACCCGGGACCTCCTGCTTCGTAGGCAGGGTCACTACCGACTAGGCTAGGAGGCCGTTATTTTACTCGACCAGACTTGTTGGTTACATAGACCAGATACCTTATCTAGCTGCAGGCGCAAGGCGGAGTGCTGCGGGTTGAGCACGGGCGTGCACTGCGGGTTGGTGACCAGCTGGTGCACGATGTCCTTGATCAGCTCCATGAAGGCGGCCGCCTGCCAGTCCGGCAGCAGGTTGTTCGACACCTGGAAACGATTCCAATTCAATATCCGTGCAAACTGTTGTGTGATCATACCTGCTAGTCTATGATGGTCGGGTTTTTATCGTTTACCGACGTTGCTGTCACGTTCTAACAAGTATGTATGTGCGAAAGTGACGCATAGCGTGATAAGTGATAAAATGGCAATCATGCTAACCCTGCTGGAGTATTTTCCTAGCACGAAGTATGATAAGTGTTTTACAAAATAAAAACATCGATAGTCTTTTTATCGATAAGTAATACCTCAACGCCATAGACGTAATACAAAGACAAATATAGGAACTTAATATACTTAGACCGGGTTACTCACGTCTATAAAGTCGAAAATAGCTCGACATGTTTCGGGACGGTCCGCGCCCCACAATCATGAGTGAGAAGCGCTTGCGGCGATTGCTCTGCGCACATTGCAGTGATTATGGGGCGCGGACCGTCCCGAAACATGTCGAGCTATTTTCGACTTTATAGACGTGAGTAACCCGGTATAAGTATATTAATATGTCTAATACTCACGGGAATTTTCTATTTAAAATATAGGAACTTGTTTTTCAACCACGTCTCGATAGCGACTGTGGACTAACCTGCGCTTACACAAGCACACTAAAATGAAAGAGTGTACTCACCAAATTGGTGGATATCTCCTCCGGGTTGACGTCGGTCACGTCAAATTTGAACGTGACAGTTTTGGACTTGGACTCCAGCTGGCATTCCACGTTCGTGTCCTTCACCTGGAGACAGCGTTATTGTTTTACTTGTACACCGTTTTGGGTTACAGGGTTAGCCGCTAACCCGGAGTTAAGCTATCAATTCCATACAAAAAACGCTTAACACCTGGTTAAGGGTGATGTAAGTGGCCCTTATCAAGTTATTTTATTATCTTTATTGCCTTAACCTTTCGTAGGTTAACATCTTTAACCTTATCGACGGCAATGATCGATATATCCGCACCACAGCACCAACGCAAAAGATGTAGGATAAATCGCCAGTAACTGGCCACTGTCCAATAACTGGCCACCTTATATTAAAAATTAACTCTGTTCACCTAAACAGAAGTCATTAAATTAAGTCATAAAAATAAAGTTACTAAAGGATAGCTGAATTACTGGCGATTTACCCTATTAATCGGTCACAGACCACAGAGCAACATAGACCTTATTGAACACTCATTAAGTTCAACGTCAGTTTGGACACTTCGGTGACATGGCGTCTGAGTGACAGCGTATTTTTTATTCATTTGACATGGCATCGAAAAGGTTAAACAATCCCTGAAGCGTGTCACGAAAGAGGAAGTGAAGGAAACAAACACCAAGAGTAGATTAAGCGTAACATCCAAAATGGCAGAAAGAGATGAAGATCCATTGAAAAGGCTAGACGACTAAAAAGTCTATTTAGTCCGTCTTTTAGATTATAAAAAAATATTGTACACGTATTTCCTATTTTGTTCGTCAAATCAAAAATGACGAAAATACAGTGCGTTCAAGCTTCGTGTAACGTCACTATTAGGTACAATTCTTACCTAGTAGTGACGTCACCAGCCCCCACCCCGGAACTTTGATGCTCTTTATCTTCGTCAATTGTAGTTAAATTGAAAAAGGAAAAAATGTGTCCAATGATTTTCGATAATCTAACTGATGGACTATTTAGATTGATAGTTTTTCAACCGAGTCGTCATGCCTATGTTGCTTTTATTTCAGTTCTTTTCGTGTGGCTATAAAACTCTTACTACACACGCAACACGCAAGACAAGACGCAAGAGAAGTCCTACCATCAGGCAGGCAGCGCACTTTTTTCCAAAATGGCGGTACAACTAAGTCTCACCTCCAGCACGGTAAGCTTAGGTAGCTTGTCCTTCTCGCGCGACCGCTTCTTCGAGCCGCGAGACTTCTTGTCGCCCGTTATCGGAGACGGTATCGCCGTGCCTGCTGAAACGTACACATACTTTCAGATGTTTATTACCAGGGCCCGTAATTTTCATGCCCGGTTTCGTCATAATGACGTGTATAAACACACAGGATGTTTTAATACGAAATGAGTTAATGAATGATAAAGTCTATCAACATTCGATTGTAACCTCGAACGTAATAGTTTTGACACTATTCAATGACAGCATTATTCTTTCAAACGTAAAACCTAAAACATGATGTATGAAGCTTGACGTCATTTGTCTGTCATCGGCATGAAAATTACGGGCCCTGTTTATTACTATTTTAAAACACATTTACAGGTTTATTAGAATACTTATGTAAGGTTACTCACGTTAATAACGTCGAAAATAGCTCGACAAGTTATTTATAACTTTATAGACATGAGTAAACTTATGTAAGTATTTGAATTTGCCTGGACTCACGGGAGATTTGCACGCTTATTATAGGATTCTCTTAATGAGTCTGCTAATTAATAAAATAATAGTTGCACGTAGTATTTCGACGGAAATTCCCTAATCCATATTTAAGATAATTTCCGATGGAAAAGCGCTATTCTTTGCGCTAAAATAAGTGAATGCACAACTGGGGTTTGTTTTATAATAGGTTATATTCTTATTTTAATAAGATCAAAAGCCTTTTTTCAACGTGTAGTATAAATAAATAAAACACTTGGCGCAATCGGTAGGACCACTCAAACAATTTCAAAGCAAAAATAAATTATAATATCAAACTAAGTTTATTACCAAAGTATCCAAATATACTGAATGCATTGCCTGACTTTAAATAAGTTAACAGAAATTTTAGTACAACTATGTTTTGTCCCTTTTGAACAAACGCAAATGTCAAACTGACGAATAAGGACATACAATAATTTAGCAAAACTGTACTTTACGTGTGTTTATGAATAACGCACATCGGACTTTAACCCTTATATGCATTTATGATACAAAAACGAGACAAGTGACGATCTGGTTCTCATGAAATGAAGACTTTGTCATATCGCCGTAAGTTCTTAATTTAAAATGAATTACATTGTCACTTGGGATTTTTTGGGTCAATATTTTATTTTATTCAAAAAATTAACACAGCATTACAGTTTAACACCAATGCACTGTGAAAATCATAAATTATACATACAAAATATAAAACACAAAACAGAGACAAAAACATACAAAAAAATCATTTAGTACAGTCAACAACACAGCTGTGAATACAGCCAAAGTGCCAAAAAAAATGTATACAGATCTTTATTGCCAGAGAATTAAGGTCGTGTATACATATTTTTGACACTTTGGCTGTATTCACAGCTGTGTTGTCGACTGTACTAGGCGACGCAATAGCGTGGCTCCGTTGCGTCGTCTGAGCCAACGGCGTGGGATTCGACAGGTTGCCCGGAGCCGCCGAAACACGACACCCTTCGGCCAGAAGTCTGCGCTCGCGATGGTGTGTGATATTGATAATGTATATATTTAAATTCATATACCCCGTAGGCGTACTTCATACGCAAGAAATGGTTTCATTAGAAGAGCATGTAGGCTTTATAACGAACGATTTCTAAATATAGATATATTCCACGAAAAATTATACGGTTTCAAGTGACTCTCATTGGAATGTATTAAAACTTAGGTTTATATTTTATAGCTGCATATGTTCGGTTTCACCAATACTTTATAACGATACACATTGAAGTAGTTAATTTTTGTACTTGTATTTGTTATTTGGTTAACATAATGATTAATATCATCATTCATTTTGTCATTTTTGTATATATAAGTATGTTTATTGTTTTGCGTAGTTTTGTGTGTGTGTGCGTTTAGTTAATTTCATTTATATGTTTGTAACGCCTACTCTCGCTGATTAGTTCTCATTGTTTCCGCTACCCAAAGGTTGTCTGGAAGAGATCGCTTTTTAGCGATAAGACCGCCTATTGTTTGGCCTCAATCTTAAATCGACTGGTTGTATTTTCTCTTTCTTTTTTAGTTAGTTAAGCTTTTCTTGTATTTAACTATCTTTTCTTGTATCTAACTTAAACTTGAGGAGTGCAATAAAGAGTATTTTATCTATCTATTAAATAAGGAAACTGTAAGTCTGCAATTTATTAACTTTGACTGTGGTTAATGTATACATACATTTAACACAGTAAAAGTTAAGTATGTGAGACTGTTTGTTTCTTTCCTAATAAAAAAAAAGGTGGGTCACCTTCCTGCGCGTCCCCGCCCTGCTTCTCGTCGACGGAGGGCAGGTCGGGCTGGCGCGCGGCGGCCGCCGGCAGCTCCGTCAGCGGCGTGTGGTACTGCTCCCTGCCGCCGCCGCCGCCCGCCCCGGGCTCGGGCTCCCCCAGGGCCAGCGCTTGCGGCGCTTCCGAGACGCCCGGCCGGGCCTCTTGCGGCAACGAGGTCGGTATCGTCAGCTCCTGCGAGACAAAATGCGATTGTCATGTACAGTCAAACCACTCCATCTAATGAAAGCTACCGTATTGTCGCCAACAGGCGGCGCCACTCACGCGTGGGTCCTGTATCAGTATGAGAGAAATGTCAGTGACGTTTGAAATGTTCCCGCGGGACCCACACTAGCGCCCCTAGCGGAAAATAGACTCGCTGTAATCCTCATTACAAGAAGCCATATAATTGACCGAGTAAGCAAAACAGCTTGGGCAAAAACGCTTTCGTGTGTCTGTCCATTCGTTTTCCTCTACAGGTCGCATTTATCAAACAATTCTTGTGAAATTTTGTAAACAAATTTATTAATTATATACAATGTTTTTGTCTGTTCTGTTTCAGGAAATTTTCAAAATGACGGGAATTGGTACAAAGCTCCTAAGCGCTTACGACCTCATATGGTAATACTACTAACATCTCGCGAGTTCTACAGCTCGCAGAACTAGTTTATGTATGACTAGATATACAATAACGAAAAACATACCTGCGGCACTGAACTTGGCACGGTCTGTGGCACAGAGTTAGGCACCGTTTGCGGCACCGAACTGGGAGCCAGCTGTTGTTGTTGCTGCTGTTGTTGTTGTTGTTGCTCCGCCTGGTCCGCCTGGTTCTGGTAGTGCAGGACGCTGTGGACGGGCTGCGACTGCGCCGGCTGGTACATCTGCAGCGGGTTCGTGGCATAGTTTTGCACCGGGGTGCCCTCGTGACTAGATATCTGCCGGTCGCCCGCTAGGCTGCAGGTGACAATGTTTATTGAACGTGATTGTACCAAAAATATAATCATTAGCAAAGAGTACAATCGAGTGTAATAATGTGGGTGTATATAACTTACTCAAGCATATTTCCAGTATAATAAATAACAGTACAGAGATAGGAATTTAATATAATAATTTTTAAATTGTGCCATCACAATATTGTCTTCTGTTGCCACGTTTGTTGTTCATTAAAATTAAGTACTTTAGAGCGGATTAATCGCGTTTATTAACACCATGACTCTACGAGCTCTTTACAGCACTCGTTTTCAGAGGGTTAAGATGATGACATCATCATCATCATGTCATCATCCTAACCCTACTAGGTAAGAATTGAAACTTGAGCGCACTGTATTTTCGTCATTTTTGATTTGACAAACAAAAGAAAAAATATGTGTACAATATTTTTTAATAATGTAAAAGAGTACCGCCGTCTTTAGTAGTAGTTTTTTTGGTCGTCTAGCCTGATACGGCCTCCCAGGCCTTATTTGTGCGTTTATCACAAATATTTGCTCCTGAGTTATGGATGTTCTCTATGTATTTAAGTATTTATATGTATCTATCTATTATATATATCGTCGTCTATTACCCACAAGACAAGCCTTATTGAGCTAACCGTGGGACTAGGTCGATTTGTATAAGATTGACCTTCAATATTTATTTATTTTATAGTAGCCTTTGCAATTGTGGCAGAGCTAAATAGTGGTCTAGTAGGTGTAGTGTGTATGCACACCCACATATGTATAACCTTATCCTATATATATACTTATGCACGTGTCACCGTAGACAGAATATAATCATAACTTAACGCAAGCAGTCGTTTCCTTTACGCCCAACACTACAAGGTAAATAGTGCAGAGATGTTCATGTTGCAGTCAGGAACCTACCTAAAGTGCATCATGTTATGTGGCAGCGACTGCCCCTGCATCTGGTGCATCGGGTGGTACTCCTCGGGTTGCTTCTGCATCTGCTGCAGCTCCAGGTACTGGTTGTACTGGTCCACTGACATCTGCGCCTGGAGGGGTTTTTGGTATTCATTGACTAGTTGGTCGTGGACTTCCGCGCTGCTGCCGATCTGGCTTTGTTCGGAACCCTGTAAATAATAGGGGTTTTTTATGAAATAAGTGGCAAAGGAGCAGACGGATCGCCTGATTGCATTTTGAAGATATAACATTTAAAACTTTCGCGATTTGAACACATATTTAAACATAATTATCAAACGGGTCTAACGCGAATTCACTGATTTACCTTATTTACCGACGTTTCGACACAGGTTTCCAGTTAGCCGCGACCATGACCAGTGAAACCTGTCTTCTAACTATATCTTCAAAATGCGCGCAAAAACGAACTTTGCGCAAGCAAAACAGCCAAAGAGGGAACTATTTGAGCAACTGTATTGAAATTATTTTTACCTATCCCTGAGAACTTGACAGCTACCATTTTCAACCGACTTCAATATTTCAAAAGGAGGAGGTTCTCAATTCGACAATTTTTTTTTTTTTAATGGATGTTCACTCATAACTCCGTCATTACTGAACCGATTTGAATTTTTTTTTGTTTTCTGAAAGTAGACAGTTCCTGGTTGGTCCCGTTTTTTTCAAAATCCATTTCTGATGATGGGATCCATGAGGAACTGAGGGAACTCCTCAAATTTGAAAGGCACATGCATGCTGATTTGGGTGATTTCTTAAGAAACTCGAGCATTTCTTTACGAAAATCATAAATTTGGTGGAGTGGACCTGATGATGAAGACCAGGGATGGCAAAGTGGAACTGCTTGTTAATTCCCAGCTCTATCATCCGATTTGAGACATTCATCTTTTCTTTGTAAAGAAATACCTTAAAGATAGTCCTATTTGATTATAGTTCTATTTTGATGATGGGCTTCATGAGGGATTGAGAGAACTCCTCAAATTTTAACGGCACATGCATTCTGATTTGAGGGTTTCCTTAAGTAACTAAAACAGTGTTTTGGCGGAGCCAAAATTTTGATGAACTTGATCTGATGATGAAGACCAGGGATCGCAAAGTGGAACTGGTTAATAAACCTAGCTCTACTTATTATCCTAGTTGTGACATTCATCTTTTTGATTTGATTTATATTCTGATGATGGAGTTCTAGAAGAATTCAGAGAACTCTTCAAATTTGAACGGCAGGTTAATTGTGATTAGAGGGTGTTCATAATTAGCTTAGGCATTTTCTTATTGTGGCCATCATTTTGCTGGAGTGGACCTGATGTTGATAATCAGGGATGGCATAATGAATATGCTCGTTAATTTACAGTCTGTCATCCAATTTAACACATTGTTATTTTGTTTGTTTAAAGGTCTACAAGGGAGTTCCGTTTGATTATACTTCAAATGTAATGATGGAAGCCCTAGGACATTAAGAAAGCTCCTCAATTTTCAATCGTACACGTGCGGTGTATTGGATATTTGTGAAGTAAACTGGCTAACTCAAACAAATTCTTAATTTCACTTTTACCAGGAACCAAATGAAGTCGGTTTTTTTTTCTTAAAAATTATGTACCTCCGATAGCGGGGTCTAGCTGTAACTTAAAGAGTCCAGGTGCAAGTACAGTCTACCAGTTGGAACCCTAGGCCACTGTAGGACTATGTCATAGTGACGCTATAAATCCTGTAAGAAATCTCTTACTGCTTGTCATTTTGACATAGTTCTAGAGTGGCCTAGGGTTCCAATGGGAGCTACCGTATTGTCGCTCACCAGGCGGCGCCACTCATGCGTGGGTCCTGCGTCAGTATGAAAGAAATGTCAAAGTGACGTTTGAAATGTTCCCGCAGGACCCACGTTCCACTAGCGCCCCTAGCGGAAAACCGACTCGCGGTAGTCCTCATTGGTTGACTGCACAAGCCAGGTAAGGTAAGGTTACCTGTCGCTGGTACATGGGCCGCTGCGCCCGCAGCATCTCCTCGACCTTGAGCTGCTGCTGCCCCATGAGCTGCTGCTTCTGCGCGTACAGCGCCAGGTTCTGCTGGTCGATGAGGTGCTGCTGGGATTGGAGTTGCAGTTCCTGAAATTAAAATACGAAGCTTCTTAAAAAAAATTGTAACCTATCGTTACTCTGCAACTGTTTGAGTTCAGAGTACAAACGTTTTCTTAGAATGCAATAATACACAATTATGGATGCAATACATAGGCTTATTTTCCAAAATCCTGCCGGCTTATGATCAAATTCCGATGTCAATACTCGTAAGTGTTTTGGAAAGTATGCAGAAATGATATTAACCAATCGCTTTTCCCTGACCGGACTTTATCCTAATAACGCCTAGTTTATCCTCTGGGTTGGAAGTTCATATGGGCAGTCTCTTTCGTAAAATTAGCGCCTACGCCAAATCTTAGGATTAGTTGCCAAGAGCGGACACCAGGCTCCCTGAGCCGTATAATAAACCAGAAAACAGTAGGACGAAGAAGCAACTTATAATTACTATTCAAAACGAAACATTTATCATGTATATGTGTTTTTGTGAGCTCCCGATATTTTAGCACTGTTTCAGACAGATCAGACCTCACAAAAACCACTATGATTGAATGATTGATTTGAGTTGATTGTTTGATGGTCTCCAGCGGAGCTATGCTAGAGAGAAAATCTCTTCTGAAATCTGCAGCTGCTGGTGAGTCACCATCTTCTGGCTACTAACACCTGCATACATTAGTAGATACTAGGTGCACAGACCTGCTGAGCGAGGTACTGCTGTTGCTGCAGGTTGCGGATGTGCTGGGGCGACAGCGTCTGTCCAGGCATCTGCAGCTGCTGGTGGGTAATCATCTGTTGCTGGAGCACCAGCTGTTGTTGGGCCACCATCTGCTTCTGCATGTTCAACTGCTGCTGCGCCTGGTTCACCTGTAAAACACAGTTTTAGAAACACTTCTACTTTTATTGAACACATAGAGAGAGAGAGAGAGAGAGAGAGAGAGAGAGAGAGATGCATTTATTGTCAGAAACTGTGTACATACCCGGTTAAGCAGGTTAAAAAAATCGTGCAGAAACCTGCATATAACTAAAGTCTAAGGAGAGACTTTGCCTACTTGTATGTTCTATCGGCTATACAATGGATTGTGTTCTGAAGAATTCTTTGACATGATGTCAACGTCCACTTTTCACCATCGCACCGCTCGCCATCGACAGGGCGTTCATCCACACACCTTGCAACTGGTCCCGCACAGTTGCAGGCGTCCATAGGCTATGGTGACCGCTTTCCATCAGGCGCGCCGTATGCTTGTTTGCCACCGTCGTGATATAAAATATATGCGAAAAAATGTCAAAGGTCTCCAACCAGCACGCCTACCACCAACAATAAAATATAAGGTAGAGTAAAATCGGTCGAAGGCCCGCAGGGTTGCGAACCACTAACTTACATAGTATATAGTGATGTTACCTGCTGTTGCGCCTGCGCCACTTGTTGGCTCTGCGCAAAGATGTTGGGGTCCACCTGCAGGATGTTCTGCGGGATGTACTGCTGCTGGTACAGCTGGTTCTGCTGCATCATCATCTGCTCTTGCTGTTGCTGTGGGGAAGCAAAACCATACTAAAATTATAATGGGAAAGTGTGTGTGTCTGTCCGTCTTTCACGGCAAAACGGAGCGACGAATTGACGTGTTTTTTTAAGTGGAGATAGTTAAAAGGATGGAGAGGATAGGCTACTTTTTGACTCTTTCTAACGCGAGCGAATCATTTGTTTTTAATAAATTATTTGACCTGATTCATATATAAATTATAATTGAAAGCGTTGGCATACTACAAAAAAAGTGACCAAGTCCCCCAGTTCCCAGGGCTGGAATCGACCAGCGACCCGCCGCCGCAAAATCAGGAGGTCGCTGGATCGATTCCAGCCCTGGGCACTATTGGTCACTTTTTCTGTAGTATATGAAATCTCTTTCAAATTACGATATCTATGTATGTACTTATCACACGACATCGGTTTTGAGCACTGTTCTATTTTGAACTTTAAGCGCTGGACCCGAAATCGAATTTACAATACGGAACTACCAACGTCAGGTTTAATCGCGACTCTTTTTTAATTCCCGTGCGAGGGGCCTTGTGAAGTCAACTAAGAGTGACATGGAGCGAGCACCCAGCTGCAGGGTTAGCATGGTTGCCATTTTATCGCTTATCACGCTATGCGTCACTTTCGCACATACATACTTGTTAGAACGTGACAGCAACGTCGGTAAACGATAAAAACCCGACCATCATAGACTAGCTGGACAGTGTACAGACCTGCTGCAGCTCCTCCTGGGGCTGCTGCTGCGGCTGCTGCTCCGACTCCGACTCCTTGCGCGGCTGCAGCGTGTCAGGCCGCTGGATGATCTGCGCCAGCACGTTCTGGAGGTTCTGGAGCGAGGGGTCCAGCTGGACAGTGTACAGACCTGCTGCAGCTCCTCCTGGGGCTGCTGCTGCGGCTGCTGCTCCGACTCCGACTCCTTGCGCGGCTGCAGCGTGTCGGGCCGCTGGATGATCTGCGCCAGCACGTTCTGGAGGTTCTGGAGCGAGGGGTCCAGCTGGTTGGGGGCCACGGGCGGTGGCGCGATCAAGCTCTCCTGGGTTAGTTGTTCTTCTAGCTGCTTTTGTTGGATGGCCACCGCCTGCAAGCAATTGGGTTTGTATTCAAATTAGCTTTAGTCGAATCATAATTAAGGAATTTGTTCTAGAGGCAGAATCCAGAAGATAACAAAATTACATTTTTTTCTAATACTACGACGGTGACAAACAAGCATATGGCCCGCCTGATGGTAAGCGGTCACCGTAGACTATGGACGCCTGCAACTCCAGGGGTGTTACATGCGCGTTGCAGACCCTTTAAAAAATTTAACACTCCTTTTTTGAAGAAACGTAGTTTTAGTGTAGATACACTTTCTAATTCATAAACAACGGCTCCTTACCATGGTTTTTTATTGAGCTTTAGATGGTAGATCGTTTATCCTGAAGTGTCAACCTACCCGCAGACTTAAGAACCCGTTGTTCATTAGTAGATAGTGTAGATACGCATTGATACCAGCTGTGTTTTCGTAAAGGGAGAGAGGTAGGGCTAGTCACGGCATTTTTTGTATGGACAATACCAGGACTCATTATAAATCCCGGGATTTTCATACAATCCAATACCGTGATTGCATGCTCTTGTGAGGGGGAATCGGACTAAAATCATTAAAATCTAGTCTTTCCCATGTATTGGAAAGACTAGATTTAGATTTGGTAGGCTTTTATCAAAAATCTATCAAATTATTGGGGTTTATTTGCCATAAGGCTCATAAGCAGAGCCGGGCTATGAAGTATCCCAAGTACGCCCCAAGGGAAGATTACATTTACGGGAGCACAAGGAAACACTACCGTTAGGAATATTTATGTATTACAGCACTAAAAGCAGCGTTTATGAACATAATCGTATCTACTTACACCACAGGATACAATCTTAAAAATCTAACATACCTGCTGCGCTATAATACTCTGCTGCTGCTGTATAATATGCTGCTGCAACGCCTGGTGCTGGTTGCTGATCTCATTGGCAATGCACTGCTGGCTGAGCAGCGTGTTAGTCTGCTGGGAATCCAGGTGCTGACCCTCCATCTGTTGGGTCTGCTCCAACATATGCTGCTGGTTACGGAGGTTCTGCTCCATCAGAACTTGCTGTTTCATGTTCTGTTCTAGCAGGACCTGGTGGTTAAAAAACCATTAAAATATACCCGCGACTCTATAATTCAGGATACAACTGATGCTTTACCTGTCGTCATTATAAAACTTATCATGTCTTGATGGAGAAAGGGAGCTAGCCAAGCCTTGATGATGATGCTCTTCATCAGAATTCGAAATTGAGGAATCTCATCATACCTGTTGTTTATGCAGCTGTTCCTATAGATGGCGTGCGCAAAAACGTTATATATTATCTGATATGAGCCAAGTCCGTAATGTGGGAAACAAAAGGCCCAGGGCAGAAAGGATGTTTATTGACCGCGGATATATGAACAAACATGGAGGACATTTATGGCGTTGGTGGGCGGGATAGCACGTTTGTCAATCCTAAATGCCCTTAATAATCCTTTGCTCTTATCTTACTAAATAACTGCGCTGGCTCAGCGGCCCAAAATGAGTCTAGGCCTCTGTGATAGGCAAGCACATTGCATTCCTACACGTTGATCACGTAGACAACGTAATAGAGATTATGTAAAGATTAAGCACCTCTCCACATGATAAGGGATTACCTCTTAAGACACGTAGGATAGTTATATATAAGGTTAATAATATAAGCAGAGAAGGAAGATTGAGCGTGGAGAGAAAACAAGAATGTAACGCTGTCCTGTGTGCTTTGGTGCTCAAACCCCTACCCCGGGCTCCACATATTACATGGAACCATTGCCCCGGGTTCCGCATATTACATGGAACCATTGCCCCGGGTTCCGCATATTACACCTCAGACACAAGAGTTCGCCACTTTACCCGCTCCTACAGAATCTGTCGCCAGTTTGTGATTCCGAGATCACGCAGATCTGTCTCCAACAGATCTATCCAGCGGCACTTTGGCGACCAATGATGCTCTTCACCTGCCGATCCTCTTCGCTCAAGATGGCAGAGCCAGCGAAGACCATGGGTCTTGGTCTTGGTGTAGCCGTCTTTATGTTAGTAAGGAAGAAAGTTTTCCTAGTTTAACATAGGAGTGTCGCATACCTGCTGGTGCTGCAACAGCTGGTGCGACGGGGGCGGGGGCGCGGGCTGCGCGGCGGGGGAGAGGCGCGCCTGCTGGCGCAGGTTGTGCTGCAGCAGCTGCATCGCCTCCTCGCTGTACTGCTGCTGGAACTGCTGCTGGAACAGCTGCTGCTGGGCCTGCAGGAGCTGGGACTGCTGGTCTAATCTGTAACACGCATCTTTGTTACTCTATTCAATCGACTTCAGAAGCTCTCTGTATTTGGCTATTCTTACGTAATTACTTCATCAACTAAAAATCAGTTTTGGTGATTCCTTTTTAGTAGAAAATACGTCCAAAGTGATCTCATTAGATCATATTAATAATAGAATCCATGTGGGACAGAAAGAGCTCCATAGAAGATGTATG
Source organism: Lathronympha strigana (assembly GCA_949128165.1). NCBI lineage: Eukaryota > Metazoa > Arthropoda > Insecta > Lepidoptera > Tortricidae > Lathronympha > Lathronympha strigana. The sequence continues at coordinate 13,010,306 of OX421922.1, read as the reverse complement.
ATGAATTTGGTGGTTGGTCGATCCTTCCACAAATTTAAGAGTTTCTTAGACAGGCGAGACCCGCATTCGCCAGTCAAGAATACATGGCCATCGCTCTACGAACTATCGAAACACTCCCAGTACACTTATTTAAATATTCACGTTTTTCACACATTATAAATTTACTAAAACGGGGCTTAATCGTGTACAAACTTTGAAAACAAACCTCCGACGTTTCAAGGGCGACATTGTCCCCGTGGTCCCGGAGAAAGACTGGCTCCCACACACTCCCAGTAGCCCTAATTCGAGTTCGATTCTCGCCTAATAGGTAATAAGTCTTTTTTTACACTTTTTCTTTCTTAGTATTTTAGTATTGTTCGCAGGCTAACGTTTCTGCTTATAAATAAAAATAATTTTGGAAAGTGTTAAACGTACTGCACTCCCGCTAGTGGTTGAGATCCGACGCCGTTCAAAAGTCCAGACGTAACTTCGACTGGTCCCACTTGTTGGTTCTGGATCATTTTCACCTGAAAGTATAAAATTCTTGTAGAATTCTGATACACGTAGAAGAATTTTCGGGCCATCCAGACGAACGGCCTAAGAAGGTTGAGATAACTAGCTCAATTTGCTGAAAGGACAGCAAGTTTAGCTCAAGATTACCTAAACTGATGGATTCTATAATACAGTATGTATCAGAACGAAAGGCAAAGAAAGAAACCCGTTAATGTTTAGATCATAAATATGAGCATGGTACCTAATTCATCAAAAATACGAGTTTTTACGTGAGGTATAAAAATATACATTAATTATTATTGTTTTGCACCTCCCCTGAATAATTTGTTTACAATCTTATTAAAAAAAAACATGACATGATATTAATGACATTTCTTAAATTACCAACTGACAGACAGGCGTCAAACCTTGTTGAAGTTTGGATTTTTACTTAGTTACAAATAAACAGTTAACAAAGCGCTTGCGCGTTGCCTATGACTACAGCATTGCATTATTTAATTAAATGATTACCTAGGTTACTTATAAACAGAACTCAAAGCGCATGAGCGTTGACATAACAACGTCAATGTTATTATAGTTGCCGATTTCTAAGTCTGAACTTTTGACACATCGAAATATCCGTAGAACGTAAACGCGCAAGACACTTTGGAATTATAAACAAAATCCCATAAAGATATTACAGCTAGTCATGTACATAAACACAATATTTCACTTTTCATAAACATAATGTGATGAATGTTACATTTTTTCATACATTCGTTATTGAATATTTTACGATAACAATTTAGCACGCCTACAGTTACGGTCTACGTCGTTTTTTTTTTAAATTTAGTGTTGTGACCATGTCTGCTGTTTCGATTCATACAACTGTCTGTTAATCGATAAAAATCGATCTTGTTATCAATAGGCAATACAGTAAAAAATCAAAACAAAACGATTAAAACGAAAATAAAACTAAGTATGATGTGGAAAAAAATGTTATTTAAAATAAGACAAATTAACTATGAAGGTTTTTATCTTACATTTTAAGAATTCAACAGTATTGATTTCTGAACGAAACTAAGATGACTTTGGAAAAAATCGTATGACAAATGCGCAGTTTGTCGAAGTTTCTCGGTCTTATCAAATACAAATCCGTAGTAGTAAAATCGAATCAAACAATTCATCGCTAAAATCAATAATCGCTGAATTTGACAAACGATTTGTCTTAGCCTCATCACTAAGTACGTCAATACTCAAGTGTCAAAAGTTCAGACTTAGAAATCGGCAACTATAGTTGCCCCTAGCTACATATCAAAAGTACGCAATACGCATGCACTGTCAAAAATCAAAAACGTAAACAAACCTTATAGGATGTCACAAAAACCATTAACCGACTGCAAAAAGAAGGTTCTCGAGTAATCTATTTAGTAATTTTTTGCAATAAAACACGTATTTAGGCACGTGAAATGCACGTCATTACATTGTACTCGAGTTCCCCATCAACCAGTTTTAAGGTTTGCTCTTCGTTGTGATACATACTGTATATTATTATTGTCGAACCCTGAGCGTAATAAGTGTAGTGTATACAAGCGTTAACGCCCAAGACGATAAGAGTTTTGACACCGTGTGATATATACTGCTTTTCACACCAACTATTCGGAAAAAAAAACAATTCATGTTTTGTTTATTTTCCTAATATTTGGTGTGAAAAGCAGTATATATCACACGGTATCAAAATTATTATCGTCTTGGGTGTTAATAAACATCATAACAAAAGCACATCATACCAACACCACGATGCCACTAAATAATGCCCGAAGTAAAACTGTGTGTGTGGTGCTTGAACAGATAAGTGCCACTTTGATCTCTCCTAGCAAGGAATAAAAAAGCCTTTTTTCGAATAGGTGTGAAATAGTACATTACCTAACTAGTGAGGTAAAACAAAGAAAGACCTAGATCGCAGACGTTTGCGACCCGAGCTGCAAGCGAGGGACGTAAATATGCGATCAAGGGCTTTATTTATTACCTCACGTGTTAGGTACATCATTTTATGCGTACACTTGGGCAGAAATCGGCTTTTTCCGTACGCGTAGCGTGCGGAAAAAGGCACTTTATGGCCAGGTGTGGCATAAAAGTTATTATTGTCGATATCCTAATTTTTTATCAAAGATAAAACATTTTTTTTTCACTTGATCTGGCATCCTAGGTACAATGCTTCAAGGACCTATTTTAGATTAAAGGTAGGTAGAGGTAGGTAGCTAGGTTAGGCTTACTGTATATATTATGAAAAAAAAAAATTTTTTAATCCAAGTTTAGGATCGTAGTGTAATTCAAATAGTGGTATAGTTGGAAACGGAAGATCCGCACCTACCTGCCTGAGCTGCTGCTCCAGCAGCATCTGCTGCCGGTCCTGCTCGATCAGCTGCTGGTTGAACAGCATCTGCGTCTTCTTCTCACTCCTCTCCCTGGAAACAAAGGTGTTGTTCAATGCCTATTGATGCCAGAACGGCAACTTGAATGCCCGCCTTGAAACCCTCGGCGCGGACCCAGATATATTGTCTTTTGTGTTGGGTCCGTACCGACACAGGGGCTGTCCATACATTCTTCGCCCGCCGGTGCACGCCGCCGCCAGTATTATATAATACTTCTAATTCAGCATTCACTCTCTTGTAGAATTTATTTGTCATAAATTCGATTCGCAGAATAATTTATGGCAGAGGTAACGCTTGACAAAATCACCTTCCGCATACTGCTTTTCGAATACTATTGATTTGCAGTAATTTGTTGTTTTTGGTAGAAAACCCTAAACTAACCCACTTTCTGCATTCTGCCAAATTGATATTATGGCAAGTATATATTTTCTGCCAAAAGTTTTGCTGAGATACGTGTTATGCGAAGGGTAACCCTATAGGCAACCCTAGCGTTATATGGGGTCAATCATTTACTGCGTCTATTCTATTTTTTCTTAAACATTTTTTTCTAAGTTAACATCAACATATTCTCTTTAGCAGCTATTTTATAATCCCAACTATAAAAGTAAGTAGTGAACCTATCAACAATTTACGAAAATTCGACGATTTAAAGAGTTTTATTTATTTTAATTAACTTTATCATAATGCACAGTGACTTTAAATTCAACAGCTTGCTAGCCATGTTATTCGACTTATTCAAGTATGCATTAATGAATCGTCTATAAAACGTTAAATTGAGCTATAAGAAACTTAGTACAGTAATTGACGTTAGCAATGTAATGTTACGTGTCCAAACTAAGGAAATGAAGCCGTTTCGCTGTTTTTTTGAGGTTAATAAAACCATTTTGCGAGATTCAAATTCCTACAAGTATTGTAAATGATTCACATAATTGGTCAATTTATTTCCACACAAACAGGGTTATCTGTTTCCTATGTAGGTAGAAAGTTAGTTAATTGCCACTTCATATCTTTCATATATCAGCCTAATGCAGTCCACTGCTGGACGTAGGCCTCCCCAAGGGTGCGCCTCAAGTACGGTCATTCGTGACCCTCGTCCAAGCACTACCAGCTACCTTTATCAAGTTATCGGTCCACCTGGCAGGAGGGCGTCCTACACTATGTTTACTTAAAAATATGTCCCATAGCATATTATTCCAGTGTTTTAAGAGCGTGTTGCGTGTTAATCAAGTTTATGAGACGATTTTGTGTATACTCTGTGTGTAATTATATGCTGTTTGTTTCTCTTTGCAATCAAAAATAAAATAAAAATAAATACATATTTTTGCACTTGATTGTACATAAAAAACCATGTGACTGGGACATTTGTCCGATGAATTTTACAGAAATCGACCTATTTCGACGGTAAGTAGCAACGAGGGTACCACCTGGCAGGAGGGCGTCCTACACTACGTTTGCCGAGGCGTGCCCATTCGAGAACCTTTTTGCTCCAACGCTCATCGGATCTGCGACGAGTAATCGATATCTTATAATCATTTTTGTGTGGGAATGTCATCCTATGTGTATGATATTGAATTTTCGAATAATTCGTTTTGCCGCAAACAATAACTTTCCTGTATGCATATCAATACGAGTATAAACACGTGGGTGTAGAAACGGGATCTGTTTGCTATAATCAATAACCATTGACAAGTGTTTGTGTTCTCATAATGACAGTTACTTACTTCAATCGTTTGTTTATATGTGTTGCATAACATTAAACATTAACCTGAGATCACGATGTCAAGTTGAATGGAACAAATGGCGTGTCTCAAAAGCTTGTAATTTTTTTGCATAAAGATAACTCGCTCCTAGCCTAGTCGGTAGTGACCCTGCCTATGAAGCAGGAGGTCCCGAGTTCGAATCCTGGTCAGGGCATTTAATTGTGTATTTCAAATTCAAATTATTTTTTATTTGCTTTTAACACATTGACATGCATGAAAATACAATATATATCAAAATATTTACAAATTTACCACATTTAACAATATGTTTTAATATATATATTATACAAAAATTCAAATCAGATATGTTAGAAATAATAATCAAACTAATTTAACGCATCAGCAAAATATTCATCAATACAATAATAAGGTCTATTTATAAAATAATCTTTTAATTTTCTTTCAAATTGCTTAATGTCATCACAGTCTTTTAAATCTTTGGTCAACTTATTATATACTCTAATTGCAATATTACCTAAACTATTATTATAATGTACAAAACTAGGGGCTGGCAGTATTAATTGGTCATTATTCCTTAAATTATAGCTCTGACTTTGTCCAACTGTGCTATATACATTTTTATTACGATGAACATACAAACATACACGATACAAATACAAAGATATAACAGTCAAAATTTTGTTGTTTGTGAACATATGTCTATGAGTTACAGGTACTTTAGAACAACCTTCCATAATCCTCAGGGCTTTTTTTTGTTTAAGCAAAACAGAGTTCACATTAACACCGTTGCCCCAAACTTCAATGCAATAGCTCACTATGCTTTCAAAATAAGAGAAATAGATACGATTACGATTATATACGATTTAATACGGATATTTACAAGTATTTGTATGATCCTATCCATTACGTATATCGTTGCCAAGTATATATAACACAAGCTTTATTGAGCTTACCGTTAATAGGTCGATTTCTGTAAAATTGTCCCGTAATATTAATTTTTCAACATCGTGGGAGGGGGAAATTGTATTTTATTTCCATATTAGCTCTTTTCAACTCCATTTCATTGAGTGTTTTGTAAATACGATTAGTAACAAAGGTTTATGAAGCCTTTGGAAGCCTAACATTAGGGCATTTAAAAAAAAAGTTAACCATTTCCATATTTTTTGGAAAATATAGAAAGTTTTGGGTTTTTTATAACCAGAATCACGAGTACTATTGATTAAAATAATTTTTAAGAAAAAAAAACCGACTTCATTTGGTTCCCGGTAAAAGTGAAATTAAGAATTTGTTTGAGTTAGCCAGTTTACTTTTCAAATATCCAATACACCGCACGTGTACGATTGAAAATTGAGGAGCTTTCTTAATGTCCTAGGGCTTCCATCATTACATTTGAAGTATAATCAAACGGAACTCCCTTGTAGACCTTTAAACAAACAAAATAACAATGTGTTAAATTGGATGACAGACTGTAAATTAACGAGCATATTCATTATGCCATCCCTGGTTATCAACATCAGGTCCACTCCAGCAAAATGATGGCCACAGTAAGAAAATGCCTAAGCTAATTATGAACACCCTCTAATCACAATTAACCTGCCGTTCAAATTTGAAGAGTTCTCTGAATTCTTCTAGAACTCCATCATCAGAATATAAATCAAATCAAAAAGATGAATGTCACAACTAGGATAATAAGTAGAGCTAGGTTTATTAACCAGTTCCACTTTGCGATCCCTGGTCTTCATCATCAGATCAAGTTCATCAAAATTTTGGCTCCGCCAAAACACTGTTTTAGTTACTTAAGGAAACCCTCAAATCAGAATGCATGTGCCGTTAAAATTTGAGGAGTTCTCTCAATCCCTCATGAAGCCCATCATCAAAATAGAACTATAATCAAATAGGACTATCTTGAAGGTATTTCTTTACAAAGAAAAGATGAATGTCTCAAATCGGATGATAGAGCTGGGAATTAACAAGCAGTTCCACTTTGCCATCCCTGGTCTTCATCATCAGGTCCACTCCACCAAATTGATGATGTTCGTAAAGAAATGCTCGAGTGTCTTAAGAAACTACCCAAATCATCATGCATGTGCCTTTCAAATTTGAGGAGTTCCCTCAGTTCCTCATGGATCCCATCATCAGAAATTGATTTTGAAAAAAACGGAACAAATCTGGAACCATCTATTTTCAGAAAAAAAAATATTTTTTAAAATCGGACTATAGTCCTGGGAATTACCAAGCAGTTCCACTTTGACATCCCTGGTCTTCATCATCAGGTCCACTCCACCAAATTGATGATGTTCGTAAAGAAATGCTCGAGAGTCTTAAGAAACTACCCAAATCATCATGCATGTGCCTTTCAAATTTGAGGAGTTCCCTCAGTTCCTCATGGATCCCATCATCAGAAATTGATTTTGAAAAAAAACGGGACAATCCTGAAACCATCTATATACAGACAAAAAAATATTTTTTAAAATCGGATCATAGTCCTGAGAATTACGAAGCAGTTCCACTTTGCCATCCCTGGTCTTCATCATCAGGTCCACTCCACCAAATTGATGATTTTCGTAAAGAAATGCTCGAGTTTCTTAAGAAATCACCCAAATCAGCATGCATGTGCCTTTCAAATTTGAGGAGTTCCCTCAGTTCCTCATGGATCCCATCATCAGAAATGGATTTTGAAAAAAACGGGACCAACCAGGAACCGTCTACTTTTAGAAAACAAAAAAAAAATTCAAATCGGTTCAGTAATGACGGAGTTATGAGTGAACATCCATTAAAAAAAAAAAAAAAAATAAAAAAAAAAATTCAGTCGAATTGAGAACCTCCTCCTTTTGAAATATTGAAGTCGGTTGAAAAGGAAAAGAATGCCCTTTTTTTCAGTTTCGTAACGTATTTTTTCATACGTTTTGTATGGGCCGTTACGAAACTGACAATTTTTTTGTCAATAAAATTATATTTTTTACATAAATATAAAAAAAAAAAATTGTACATAAGTTCCGAAAATCTCATTGGTACGAGGCGGACTTTGAACCCGCGACCTTCGGTTTGAAAGTCACACGCTCTTACGGCTGGGCCACCAACGCTCCAACCACTGAGAGAAGAATCATAATAGGTAAATAACAAATCAAGGCAGATTTTTAAACGTTGGTAAAGACTCCCGATGTAATAACTAATAACGTAAAAATAACGAGCTGTAATTAATATAATAATGCACATACACGCATTAATAACAAAGGCAATATCGAGCCAATAAATAATTTCAGAACAACGGCACGCAAGGTCGCGGGCAAACAATTATCAAGCCACCAATGCTACGCGGCTATAAGCCTTATCGCTTCATCATTAACGTTCATAGTAAAAGAGTTGGTAGTAGAAGTTGGACAGGGGCAAAAATAATTTATGCTAAGCGGTAATGAGTCGTAAACCTTTAGTATTAAGGTTCAAAGTAAATATGTTTGTGCAGGAGGTTGCCATGGCAACGGATTTCATGTTTATTTGGAATTATTAGAGATGACTGTAAGGCTGTATTTATATTTAAAGAGGTGGTTTGATAGAGGTAGCATGTAATTCTTTTTTACACGAAAAACATGAAGGCATTGATTGCGTATAACAAATATTTCCTGTATAAAAACTATAATTTTGTGCGACAAGTTGCGATGCGCGTGGTAGGGGAATGGAATAACTTTTTATTCGTTTATAAATCAAACATATTATGTCAAAAAATATTAAAAAAATGTTAAGATCGTGCAAATCAAGCCCTTACACCCAATAACAAAGGTTGTAATTTTTACACTTACATTTACACTGCAAACTCGGTTGCCACATGTTTAGGACCTAATGAAGACATTAAAACGATATCCAGCTTGTTGTGAATTAAAATTGGGAAAATAATTCCTGGAAATACTTGTTTGTTTTTTGACTGACTTATGAAATATAAATTATTGACTTTTTGCATGTATATGATTTGACTTTTATCTGTGATATTATGTTAAGATAGTAGATATAAATACCAACAGTTATATTTGTATGCCAAATAGGCACGACATAGTGATACAAAAACATTTTTAACATCTTGTAATGCACACCTATGTTGAACAAATAAATGATTTGAATTTGAATTTGTAATACCTGGAAATTTTTATTGATCTAATTTTCTTGTCCTATCGGGCGTTTTTTCATTGAAAAGAATTAAAATATATGATAAGACTTGTCTCAAATTGACTCTCAATGTGTCTGAGTTAACCTTGTTTATAAACTAATCCGAATTTCAAATCGATAACATTAGTAGTTTTCGTGATATTTAACTATAATATGACAGACAGACTGAGTAAATTTTTAACATTTTGGTACGGAGCCCTAAAAAGAATGCGTGTACGCTAATCTGGCAAAGCAAATTGGCGGGGAAACCCCGGTAATTAAAAATTAACAGCGATAAGACCATGAATACTTCCGCTGAAACATTCATGCTCGTTGTCATGAGGAAAATTATGAATAAAAATAATTTAACCTAAAGGAAAGTTGCACATATGAAATGGCGATATCATCGGGTTCAATTAGGGTAAGGGACATGCAAATCCCTGTCCGTTACCTACCGCAATTATTCCTACGGTCGACGATATTACTATTTAATAGTGTATATCTAGTGTAATCTCAAAGAGGCTTGTGGACGCTACCGGCGACCGTAGAGCTGGCAGCTTCCTCGCTCAAAGTATTACTATTGCAATACATTTCATTTTGAATGCCTAGGCAGCTGGAGGTCGCGGTTTTGTTCGCGATTTCGGGTTTGATCCCATAGTAGGTGCTCAGTGTGACTTCCATATAAGGGGTGTCTGAGTGGCTGGTGTTACACCATAGAGCTCGAGCACAAATCACGTGAGGTTTTTTTCGGCAATATTTTGAAGTTCAAAAAGGCTTGTAAAAGCCCCAACAAAATGAACATCTTCTGAGGCGAATTGAAAATATACAAATATACAAAAAATTACCACAAAATGGTATATGAATATTAAAACTGATTTACTTTGAAGCATATGGATCTAAAAAGACGCACTTTTTTTTAAATTATTCACAGTTTACTAAGAGCTAACGTCTCAATATAAAAAATGTCACTTTCACTTAAAGATTTCTAAATGGACTTCACTACTACTACTACTATTAATTTTAATTAAACAAAAACTTTAAATCGCACTTAATAACCTATAAAATTACCATACACACGCACCAACTTATTGCACAAACACTTGTCACAGAATCGGTCGCTGCACATATTAACTGGCCGATAGTAATGCTTATTACAACGACATAAGGTCCATCAATAATCAGTTAAGCGTGTTCGTATCGCTAACTGTAAACGAAATTAAAGTTACTATCGAAGTCCATACTCGACAGTTTCGCGCGGCGATCGAGAACCGACTGGAAGAAACTCTATGTTATTATTCAAGCGAGTATTCGCCTCGGTAAACAGTGTAAATGTAACTTTAGGTTACGCTCGGATAGTCGCGAAGATGAAACTGTGATTTCATTATTATTATTAAAATCATTTATTCACACAAAACAATTACATTGCCATTTCAATAAATGCGCCAAACTGGAGAAACCGGTTTGTTGGCGCTTCGCACTCAGTTACAATTAACTCATTGTTTACATGTGACTTTATACTCTATTGTCATGACATACTAACTTTTTGACACCTTCTCACAACACCTAATTCATGTTTATAGGGTTGCGTCCTTGTACAAGCATTAAGCAGCTCCTCCTAGATGGCGACTTGTGCTCATTGACGTATTGTATAACCGGTGAGGAAAGGAAGCGGGAGGGGAAGAAAGCTCAAATCCCCAAGGTCATTGGGATAGGGGACGGCCTTAAGAATAACTATTTATTGCTGTATTAAAATATTGCAAAAACTTATATAAGTTAATATTAATCATATTTCAAAGACCGTAGACGGAGCCGATTCTTATTTTTCGAATCGATAGATAGTAGTTTATGCAACAGTGATATAATAAGAGTTTTAAGAACCAATTATGAGCTGTTGCGTACGCTAGTATTTTTACAACAGCTAAAATAGCGAAAAAAGCAAAATCTGGAAAGGTGGCTCGGAATGTGGAAGATGCCGAACAAAAAAAAACAACAGTGATCATATATTGTATGACAATCCATAGGGCATCGTTTAGCAGTGTTCTTATGGCATACCTACTAATACCACAGAATAAATAATAGTACAAGTACAGAAGACCCTCTGTTTTGATGTTCACGAATGCCGCCTTTTTACGTGCCTATTAATTATTATTAGCACGGACCGCACGCGAGCCGCGCTGTCATTGAGTTCTATTGCCCGGCGCGAAGGTCGATATTACTCCGCACCTCGCCGAAGATAGGGTTGTCATTTTTTTGAACGACGTCGGTAGCAAACAAGCATACGGTCCGCCTCGGCGACAATAAGATATTTCAATGTACATATCACCTACGCATCTTGTACCTACCCTTGATCCAATAATATACACACACAGAATACGCGAATTATAAATATTAAATAGCACGCGTGGTATATCTACATGCATAAATTATTACACTTAGCAGCTACTTAGGTAAATAACACCGAAAACATAACAGGCGTGTGACCGCAAACCGTAACGAAGATCGTAAAGTCTATCTCCATCTCTGTCACACTTACTATTCAAGTGACAGAGACGGAGATAGACTTTACGATCTTCGTTACGGCACAGAATACATATTAGTACAAGTACAAAAATCCCTCTCCAACAACTCGTTTAAAGAAATAACGACTCATGTTACGATAATACTAAGTTAAAATTCCGACCGCGCAAGCGCGCAACGCTGAATGCCTACAATTATATTCACGTAAAGTGCGCTCTCTTTCTATCGCGTAACTCGTTCCTTTTATGATAATATCAATGTTGTCTTCTTTTAATATAATCTTAATACTTAGTTACTACCTTTTTATATTGCTCTACTTTAGCTCGAATAAACCTAAGATATGTCTAAGTGGTATGTAGGTTTAAATCTAATAAATTTGCGTGCAACTAGTTAGGCATAGGTACTTACTTAGATAGGTACCTTAATTGAAACAGGCCTGATGAACCTACCCAAAGGCCTTGAATAATTCCGCCCTTTAGTTATTTTAATATAAATAAAATTCTGTGACGGCGTTCGAATCAGTACGTAGGTATGCGACGAACAACTCTCGCGCGTGCGTCACCGCTCGCCCGTGAGTCCCTACTGATTTGGCCCCTAGCAAGGGGTACTTATAGTTCGATACCTACACGCGCGAGTGGGACAGGCCTGCTAATACCTAATATTACAACGTTATAATGTATACTTTTTTAGCCCAGAGTTTAGTTTGTAATTTAGTTATCTCACGTATCTGCGATACGTGTCTGCGATTGGAATGTATTTTGAACAAAACAGCCTAAAAAGTATGAGCGTTTCAAAGTTTATATGTCCTTTTAGTTCTACTTAATGACGACCCAAAACCAAACATAAAATTCATACACATATGTCCAATATAATGAAATTGGGATAAGGTTTAAAATATAATGAATTATGTGAAAAAGTTTGATGCCATCGCGAACAGAGTGGACGCATTTACTTAATGGTTAGTCGTAGTATTATTTCAATACAGTTTATAAACTCTGACTTTTTGAAACTTGTATGCTCTTTTGATTCTGCGTTAGTCTTAAAGCAAAACCAATTATAAAATGCATGTGTGTGCATTCTTAGTGTATTAATATAAGGTTTAAAATAGAATGATTGGGTGAAAGAAAGTTTGCAGCGATCACGAACAGACTCGAACTCATTTATACCTGTGTTTATTTTTAAAACGTCTATTAAGTTTAAACGGTATATTGCTTATACGCCCTTTTAGATTTAATCTGTAGTAAAGTAAAACCATGCATGAATACATATTTAATGAGTCTTGTTGCGATGTAACAGGGTTTATATTTGCGTGACTGGTGTGAAGTTTTTTTTGCTAATAATTATGTATGTGAAGTGTAGAAAGGTTTAATTACGGAGTGAGTTTATGCGCTTTTTAGCATATTGTTTGTTTGTTTTTGTGCATACGCTAGCAAAGTAAGCATGCGCCGTCAAGGCAATAACATGCATATTTACTTTACATGTATTCTATTTACATTATACTATGGGAAAGTGTGTGTCTGTTTGTTTGTCCGTCTTTCGCGGCAAAACGGAGCGACGAATTGACGTGATTTTTTAAATGGAGACAGTTGAAGGGATGGAGAATGACATAGGCTACTTTTTGTCTCTTTCTAACGCGAGTGGAGCCGCGGGCAAAACCTTGTATATAATACAGTTACTTGAAAATCACACCACTAAATTTAGCCATTGACGCAAGTCTCCATAATTATAGACGGGCATAATCGCAGCCTGCCCGTTCGTCCGTAATCGGCCTTTAATCGCGTCCAAATTGCTACTCAGTGAACCTACCGCGAAACGTAAATGAAGTATTGCATCTCTGTTGCATTTGTGTACGAAATCACAAGTGCAACAGAGAGGGATATAATATTTCGGATTTCGCGATATGCTCTTTATTTGCACAGTATTTTAATCGTAATATTGAAAGCCTGTTCTGAGCGCCTACCACGAACCGCGAACGAAAGTATACCTCCCTTTCGCACTTGTGATTTCTCACTCAAGTGCGACAGAGAGGTGAAACTTCGTTCGTGGTTCATGGTAGGCCTTCTGGCTCATAAGTTATCACTTTTCTTAGAACTTCACTCCAGCACTTCTGTCAATTATATGACTAACAGCGATATTTAGAAAATATACATTATTACGTTGTCTGTGGTATTCCATAAGAACACTGCTCCTATGGATTTTCATACAATATATGAGCACTGTTGCTATTTTTTTCTATAGTGGGCACACTGTTTAATATTGTGCATTAATGTTTTTTTGTTTGTTTGGTAGCATTGTTAGATGCTGGTGTTAGGTTTTTTTAATAATCTATTACCACCATTTAGTCACATTGTGCCACAATGCCAATGTCTGTAACCAATCGGGTAAAACCCTAAATCTACCAATAACGACGATAAAGTATTGTCTCGTTTACCTAACAGTTCTGTACCGAAGCTATCTAAAGAAAACCCAAGGACGATACCATACCACAAACCGTCAACCAGATAAATATTTCACTTGTATACAATTTTGAACCTTCTTCCCAAGTAATAAGTTCCGTAATGTATACTTACTTATAGACGTGGATAAACAGTTCTGTTAAAGTTCGCTTTTGCATATCGCGTGTCTAGCCCGGATCGGTAAAGTCCATCACGGCTGTTAAGCCAACTTGAACGTTAAGATAAGGGATCAGAGTTGTAATTCGGATGGGCTCCGTGGTTCGATTCGTCTGCAGAATTGTTTTATTTTTAGGATTTCTTATCACGAAATCTTTTGTCTTTCAGGATTGATATTAATTTTGACGGTACCGAAGTTATGAACCAGTTTTCATGGTTAGCAACGTAAATGCTTCGCATAGGCGTAGGTAGGTAATTAATGTTGAAGGAGTTGATGCAAAAAGGTTATATCACCATCATTTTCCACGCATTTCCTCCCACTTTTTGTGACACCTCAGACTAGAGGACGCCTCGAGAACCACTTAGTAACCTGATTCCACGGCTTGGCCCCGGCACAAGTTTCTGTACTGCCATCGGATCATCCTACCCAAATGCAAAACTAGCCCTTTCGGGGTAAGTCGGTTTCCTCACAATTTTGAACGAAATCTGGATAATTCACATTTAATAGAGGACGCTTTCCAAAAGCTGTCCTACCAGATCCTAAATGGTCCTAATGGTTTCCTCCCGCGGACGCTCCGGCTGTGGAATGAGCTCCCTGCCGAGGTTTTCCCGAAAGATTACAGTATGGGGTTCTTAAAAAAACCGGCCAAGTGCGAGTCAGAATCGCCCACCGAGGGTTCCGTACAAAGGATGCTCCCCCATTTATAACCTTAGGTACTTCAAAATACTGGTGGTACAGAACTCTCAGTGGGCGGCAATTTTGCGGTTTTCATATTTATTTTTGTACTTGTCCACAAGGTCCTGCTTTTGGCGTGATTCTAGGTATATTTTTGCAAAGTTCGTGATTCTAGGTCAACGGGAAGTACCCTATACATTTTGATTCCTATAAACGGCCGTATCTTTTGATTGCGTTGGCGTAGAGGTTTGATTTTTTCACAGCTTTAGTGGATCGCAGACTTGTATATGTGGTTTTCATTTCAACTTGCTACCTTTACGCGTTACCGAGATAATGGGTCTTAACAGATAGACGGACGGACGGACAACAGAGTGATCCTAGAAGGGCTCCGTTTTTTCCTTTTGAGGTACGGAACCCTAAATAGGAGTGTACAAGATTTTAATTGGTCCGCTTTCCGTCAGGCGGTCCGTATGCTTGTTTGCCACCGACGTGGTATTAAAAAAAAGATCATGTAATAAACGTACATATATTATGTGATTTTAGTATCAATTGTCGGTTGCAAATCAGGCGCCATTGCCATAATGATTATTCAAATTAATTTTATCTACAATCGACACAGTAGTTACAATAAAGTTGCATTACCATTTACCTTGCACAAAAGGCCGCCTGAGTAAACGTAGGAAAAAACCTAACAGTTGTTTTCAAGTTAGCATCGCAGGAATGCACCATCGCCAATGTTAACCAACCAATTATAATCCTTATTGGGACGACATAAGGTCTACCTGTGGTCGGACAAGTATTGCTGTACTCTATGGCTGGCTGCGTATTGCACGCAAGTGTATGATTAGAAACAGCTAGTCAGGGTCGGTGATGATGCAATAATGACAGCTTTGATGTGATTACGTGTTTCGATCTTCCGATTAAGTAATAATTATTATACTACATGTTAGCTTAACATTTAAAGGATATTCCTAGAAAACTCCCGTGAGTATTAGACATATTAATATGCTTATATCGGGTTACTCGCGTCAATAAGGTCGAAAATAGCTCGACATGTTTCGGAACGGCCCTCGCCCCATAATCATGAGTGAGCGCGCCCGCGGCGATTGCTCTGCGCTCCGTTCCGAAACATGTCGAGCTATTTTCGAACTTATTGGAGTGAGTAACCCACGGGAGTTATCTAGGAATAATTATCTTTTAAAGTTTAAGCTAACATGGTCATTTACATTATAATTACTATTTAAAACGAGATATTCACTCGACCAGAACTAAAAACTCGCAGTTGATCAGTTACACCGTGCACATAGCGCTTGTAACAGTGCCGAAATATAGGAAGCTTTGGGTCCTCTCATTCGTTTTTCGTCAAGTTCTTAAACGGGACAGGACGGGACGTATCCGTTGTGCTTTCGTTAACCATTCTTCTTTTGTCTTCGTGGGTAGTTTTTCTCATCTTTGGTAAACTTTGTATTACTTGTTATTTCGGCTTTATAGTAATTATCTTTTATAATTATCTTAATTTCGACCAGCGACTGTAGGTATAATCCTATAACATCACCAGCCCCGAGTTTGAAGTTATAGACACAAATGTATATTAAATTGAGTATTCTGAGATTAAAGTAACGTTCTGAAAAAAAAAAGAAATCTGAAGGGACTGCCCAGTCCGGCCTTAGGTACGTGCGAAGAAGTAACCGTGCGCTGCTGTTAGCCTATGCCGCATTTTGCGCTTAGTTTTGGTGCCTAATAAGTTGCCTATTCATAATCATTGTATTTAGAGTCGGTAGGCTAATGAGTAATGATCTAATGACACATTCGCAGCAGACCTTCTAACCACTAGGTCTTCGGTCGAAATTTCGTTAATACAATTTCGAAGAATCCGAAATTATTTAAAATTTGTGCTATGCTTATATACGTAGTTCAACACAGAGCACCCGAGAGAGGTCTGTGTTTATAGTTCAAAAAGTTCAGTCCAGTGGGCGCCAGTGAGCTTGCTGACCTAAGGCCGGCTCTGACTGCCAATGTTACGATTGAAATAAACAATATTTCCACTCTCACCATTTAGATGGTTGGCAGTCCTCAACTGTGCGCTTTTCCCGAAACTTCCTGCCTCGCACAGCTGAACTGTGGAACGAACTGTCGCCAGCGGTGTTTCCGGACCGATACGACCTTCAAACCTTCAAGAAAAGAGCGTACTCCCACCTTAAAGGCCGGCAACGCACTTGCGACACGTCTGGTGTTGCGGGTGTCCATGGACGACGTTAATCGCTTACCATCAGGCGATTCGTTTGCTCGTTTGCCCCCTATAGCATAAAAAAAAACAGCATACAAACCTGGTGAGACTGATGAGCTGTGACTTGAGCAGCTTGAAGACGAGCCTGGCGTCCTCCTCCATGATGAGGCCGGCCTTGGCCATGTCGTTGGCGACGTCCTGGCAGTCGTCGCGCTCCATGTCGAAGTCGAACTGGATGGCTTCGTTCTCCTTGTGGGTGTACGACCTGTGGGTGAGGTGGGGGGTACAGTATGGGTGAGATGAAAGGTAGAAGGGTCGTTCTCCTTCTTTATTGACAATGAATTTTTTAGATTTTTCGGATTTTTGATAATGTAGAAAATTAAAACGGTTGAAATTATTCAAAAAATAAACAGATGTCTTTGATAGTTATTTTCATGTCGGTAAGGTATTTTTATTTTCAGTGGTTTTCTAGAAAACACTGTGAAAGAGTGAACTTTTTCAGCAAAGACAGCCTTTCAAATGAAAGAAATAGTGGTGACGATCGCCGGGGTCGATATCACTCGACGCAAGCAATTTTTACATTTTTCGTTCAATTATAAAGTAGTGAACTTACTTGTCGCACTTATGTGACATAATAGATGTTAGGTACCTAATAAAGACCAGTTGCGCCCTCTATAATTATAAAATTATTATTCGTAATGCAAATCTTGCACAATATCAAAATTCATTAATTAAATGCAGATATGTTTGTTATTTATTCGAATACACGGTGCCGGTGAGCATTGCGAGAGATTTTAACAGCGTATTCCTTAGACTAAAAGAAACAAAAAATGTCATGGAGAATGTATAAGGTAAAGCACTTTTTTGAAGTTATATAAAAATACAACTTATATCATCTGGGTTTAGACGACGAAAATTAGCTGAGAAGTTTTAAAGCTATACTTATATAACTGCCAAAATCACAAATCTTATCTTATGACTTTGATGTAGTATAATGTTGTCTTAACCTTGTGAAAACGAGTGCTATAAAGGGCTCGAAACGTAAGGTCATGGTGTTAATAAACGCAATTAATCCGTTCTAAAGTGTTTTAATTTGTTGTAGTATGTTGGAAGACGTCACTCATGTCTCAAGTCATAATCTGCTATTTACACCAAAGAACAAAAACGTGTTTCGAGTCGCACCCCGACGGACTTGTGTTTCAGCAAGTCCTTCACTGCAGGCCTCCCACTGCGCCAACATTCATAAATCCTACTGGAAAATGCATAAAGCATTCAATAGATGTTTTTTTTTACATTACTGTATAACTAACTATGCTCTTAACATTGTTTCCCATTTTATATTGATTATTTCGATTTTGGTACTGATTTTGGATATGATTTTGATAATGATAATATTGGAATATTGGTTTTACATCTATTTGACATGTTTCTTTATTTCATAATACCTACTTATTGTTCTTAATGTTTTGACGATCCATTTCCAGGTGAATATGTTTTATGTTAATTTATATTATGTTCGATTTTATGCTTTGACGATCACAATGTAGATTCTTATAGATTGACATTAATGTACTTTATACTGTAATCATATGTTGTAAAATAAAAAAGTCTAAATCTAAATCTAAATGCGTACTAACCGCTTCTTGGGGTCGATGATCTTGAGGCGGAACTGTATCTTGGCGATGTCGGAGGTGGTGACGAGGTCGCGGCCCACGATCTCGAGCCGCAGGCCGATGTCCTCACCAAAGAACTCGTGGTTCAGGAGGTCTTTCACTTTGGGCCTGAGAAACATGGAAACACCTCAGCTTATGATTGTCTAAGACCGGTAAGGTCCGACCGAGATCTCGGTCTCGGCTCTCGGCCAAAAAGGGCCGAGATTCTCGGCCTTGGCCGAACCATCCATCTTGACACTTTTTGCGAATTTGGTGGGTATTTTAAGCAATTATAGTTTACCGTGTTATCGTACGTAATGCAAATTATAACTTTTTTTCTCAAGCTTTGACTGTAAATGTTGTGTTTTAGTGATGACAATATTAAATAACAGTTAAATTCTTGACTATTGCATGTTTTTTGTGGAAAATGCGCGTTTTTCGTATTTATTATAAAATCCCGGTCTCGGTCTCGGCCGAGAACTCAATTTAATCCCGGTCTCGGTCTCGGCCGAGACAAAAAAAGAAGTCTCGGTCGGACCTTAAAGACCGGTCCACGCGCACCAGGCGAGCGAGGGGCAAGTGCAGCGCGGGGGAGCCTAAGCAACCACCGACACGAACAAGCGCGCGCCCCTCGTAATGGGAGCTACCGTATTGTCGCTCACCAGGCGGCGCCACTCATGCGCGGGTCCTGTGTCAGTATGAGAGAACTGTCAAAGCGACGTTTGAAATGTTCCCGCAGGACCCACGTTCCACTAGCGCCCCTAGCGGAAAATCGACTCGCGGTAATCCTCATTAAATTGGTACATTACCTAACTACAGCGGTAAAACAAAAGGCCGAGATTGCAAATGTTTGCGACCCGAGCTGCAAGCGAAAGACGTAAATATGCGATCAAGGGCTTTATTTATTACCTGACGTGTTAGTTACACCATTTTATGCCTACACTTGGACAGAAATCGGCTTTTTCCGTACGCGTAGCGTGCGGAAAAAGGCACTTTCTGGCCAGGTGTGGCATAAAAAACTTTTTACATGTATGGAAAGGAATAAACTGTTTTTTTTTATCATGAATCTGCATTACCATCATTTACAATGATATTTGAGGAAATGTAAAGTGTCAAATTTTCAAATAAAATATTGACCATATTTTTCACGCCTGGTAGCATTGTTTTATCTAAAGTGGTTAAGTACTAACCGATCTCCTTTATCTGGCTTTATGCAGGATTCGATGATATCTTTCACTTCCGGTATCGTCACCTTGTCCAAGCTCTGCGGTTTCACCCCCTATAAAAAAAAACTTATAAACATAAAATCCCAAAGATTCAAATATTATATTCTACGTGTATAAAGTGCTTAGTAAGACGACTTCAGTTGTATACCTCACCGACAATTGTGACATAATATAGTTTATAATTTAATTAGGGATATTATAATATAAACTAACCTAACCGTTTTTTTTATTTTTATTGAGGAATAGGTAAGCATTTGACTACAATCTCACCTGATGGTAAGTGCCGATGTAGTCTAGGATGGAGCATGCTTGCCTAGAAGATGTCTATTCACCGTTTGTTTACGGGCGTCATCTCACGCGTTAATTTGTAAACTACAATTCTATGGTGACATACAGGATGTCACACGGCGATGCCACATGTAGAGAAAGTACTTTAAATATCAAAGATAGGATATTGTGCTGAAAGAAGACTTTATTATACTTGGTGTGGTAGTTCTCACCGAGACGACTTTCTTGTATATCTGCGCGGGCCCCGAGCACTCGGAGTAGGGGTACTCGCCGGTGGCCATCTCCAGCATGCACATGCCGAACGCGTACACGTCCACCGACTCGTCGTAGTGCTCCTCGTACATCTCGGGCGCCATGAACTCGGGCGTGCCTGCGTGACAACAAATATACGAGTAATAGTACATTACTGCAGAGGCCGTGAAGGAAGGGATTGCTGGACGAGTTCGAAGTAGACGTCGATCCCTCTTCCGGCCGAGGCTTGTATAGTGCTTTTCTCAAACATTGTGAGAAAATATTAAAATTAAAATAACTACAAGGTAAATAGTTAATAAGGAAACAATTGTTTAATTTGCCACCTTTTTTATTTTTTAAAGATGCCATTTGAATGTGCTATTCAAGCATCAACATAACCGCACATAAATTTACATAGAACTTACTATCTGGTAGTTGTTGGCTGTATGTAATTTTCCTTTGTCAGTTTAGTGTTAGTACGCAAATTTAAAAAGTAGCGGACAATAATGTTTCGTTCATACTTACGCCATACATTATTTCACGGCCTAAGGCCAAGTAGTAAATGTGGGAAGCCGTAAACAAGAAACTTCATGTCTTCATTTCGTGACAATAATGCAAACATTTCCGATCAAGTTCGAGGAAATACTATTCTGTATCTGATTGATTTTAGGAGCATAATCGACAGACGGGCCGCCTACACAGAGGCTGCCTCGCGAGCAAATGAGGACAACCGCGAGTCGATTCGCCGCTAGGGGCGCTAGTGGAATGTGGTCCTGCGGGAACATTTCAAACGTCACTTTGACAGTTCTCTCATACTGACACAGGACCCACGCATGAGTGGCGCCGCCTGGTGAGCGACAATACGGTAGCTCCAATGGCCGCGAGAAGCTTAGCTTCAAAAATCAAAAATACGGCCAATTTTGATAAGATTTTCGCGGCTAACAGATATTTTTGCCTTTAGTTTTTTTGTTTGGGAATAGAGCCTTGTCTTTGCGACCAACCGATAAATTTGGGACAATTAAAACTGGTTTCTGAGAATAAGCTAATACGATAATACAAAAATTGTGGGAAAATTGACGAAAAAATATCACATTTCAAGTTGTACTGTAAGAAGACATTTGCTACACATTTAGTAAATTTATTATTTCATGTGAAATGGCTATATCACAATAACATATTTTTGAATGAATCCTACTAATAAGTTTGTATGGATGTTTGTTACTCTTTCACGTAAACACTACTGAATGGATTTTAATGAAACTTTACCATAGGCTAAAATTTATAAAGATATTGCACAGACGAAGTTGCAGGCACCACCTAGTACTGTATAATTTCAAAATGTCATAAAGTAGAATTTAAAAAAATATGTACTCCTCTTATTTGGCCTTGTACAGTCAACAACACAGCTGTGAATACAGCCAAAGTGCCAAAAATATGTTAATTCTCTGGCAATAAAGTTCTGTATACATTGGCACTTTGGCTTGGGTATTATTGGGGCTTTGGTATTCACATCTGTGTTGTTGACTGTATAAGTTGTATATCTGTGTAAAACTCACCTATAACGGACTTGGCGAAGCTGCGGTTCTTCAGCGTGGCGAGGCCCAGGTCGCCGATCTTGACGCTGCCTGTCGTGCCAGTTATGAAGATATTATCGCATTTCAGATCTCTGCACAGAAAGTTTATATTTAGACACAGTACAGAGTTTCTTAAATAAAAGTGTACATTTACTACTTCTAAATAATTCCCAAGAAGGGGTTAGCAGATGAAATACTAAAAGATCAATTTTTTTTAATTTATGTTTGGTCAAAGTAACCCCAAAACAACATAAACAGTTGTAACTTTTGAACCTGCGAACAATTTTTTTTATTTCCTCGAGATAAAATACTTCTGTAAGGGTTTACATTCGATTAGCCTTATATTTTAAGGCACACAGGGTATCAAAGTAACCCAATGTCAGTTTTTATTTTTTCTCCGTGTGTTTTTCAGTCAGCATTTCAAAATTTTGTGCACTGAAATATTAAAAAAAGTAGATGATCCCTTTTCCTTAACGCCTTATTGTAGAATGTAGAAGTTTAAACTTTAAAATAGACCAATGTAACCCCTGCACCCCAGTTTACGGTGCAGTCACGTCTATAAATAACAATACACTTGAACTTATAATACTCAAAATTTAATACAGATCCATATATATTTATGAAGCCGACCACACTGATAGATTCTTGGGTCATAAACAGGGCCCGTAACTTTCAAGCCTGTTTCGTCATATTGACGTATATAAACACACAGGATGTTTTGATACGAAATGAGTTAATGACAGATAAAGTCTATCAACGTTCGATTGTAACCTCGAACGTAATAGTTTTGACACTATTCAATGACAGCATTATTCTGTCAAACGTAAAACCTAAAACATGATGTATGAAGCTTGACGTCATTTGTCTGTCATCGGCATGAAAATTGCGGGCCCTGCTCATAAAGTTTGAAGACCCCTGAATAACCTGACATAATGCGTATCTCAGCTGAATTATACCTATGAATTATAGGAGGAGTCCTAGAATGTAGAAAGTTGAGCCCCTTCAGGATCTGCCGACACCAGGACTTGAGCACTTTCGGGTTGATTCGCTTGAATCTTCGAAGGTATCTGAAAACAAGACAGGAACTGTAAATACCTGAAGAGCATTTTTACTAAAGAAATATCAACAAAGAATTTACTAAAACGGGGTCTAATCGGACATTTCGATCAATGTTTCGGCAATGTCGCCCTCGAAATGTCGGAGGTTAGTTTCAAAGTTTTGCGCGGTTAAGCCCCGATTTAAGTAGATAATAATGTGTGAAAATCGTGAGTCTAAATAAGTGTAAAGTCATAATGGGTCCATTTTCACCCCACCCCAGCTGACCGTAAATGTGCGTGTCTGTTTGTAGCGTCATAGCATACTTTTTGTGGTTTCCTTGGTTCGTATGTGAGCCATTCTCCTTTTTTACTGACAATGATTGATGATTTTCTCGATTTCTCTGATTTTTTATTTTGAGTATAATGATAACGTTAGAGTTGAAATTTAACACTTTAGAACGGATTAATCGCTTTTATTAACACAATGACCCTACGTTTCGAGCCATTTACAGCACTCGTTTTCACAGGGTTAAGATGATGACTGAGAGAATGCGAATTCTTCCCGTCAATCGCCAATTCGAAACGTAGGGTTATGGTGTTAATAAAAGCGATTAATCCGTTCTAAAGTGTTTAATTTGAGTAAAATGATATAGAAATTATTTCAAAAAACCACATATGTCTTAGCAATTTGATAGTTCTTTTCATGTAGGTAACGTAACTCTTTTCAGCGAATACAGCCTTCCGATTGACCACTCTGTCACGGTGTTTCAAGTTAAATAATGTAGGTAAGTGTACAGCTACTAACCGGGAAACTAACAAGTAAACTGTAAGATAAGGTAAACTAAAATGTCGGTCATTTACCTCCTATAAAAATGAAAATAAATTCAAATCAGGAATATTTCATAGAGGAGCCAGGTCGCTAACGGCCCATTTCTGTTCAAAGAAGGTTCATGAGGAAGAGCCGAATACTCACGCTTTGAGGGTCCCGGAGAGCATGAGCTCGGTGATGAGCACTATGTTCTTCTTCTTCGCCACGACGCCCTCCCAGTAGTTGTAGAACCGGACTATGTTCGGGTGCTGAAGCTTCTTCAGCATGTCGGCTTCCTCGCGGAAGCGGAGACGCTCGGTCTTGTTCAGCTTTTTCTCCTGAAAATTTAGGTAGGGTAAACTCACACAGAAAAAATACTTAAATACGTTGCAAAAAGGTTGAAATCTTTTAAAAGTCTAGTATCAATATAATATTTTGATCGACCTTTTTGCAACGACAATTTTTCTGTGTAGCATGACCGAATTAGAAGTATTACCAAATAATGTAAGTTTACCCTTCGTGTCATTTGAGCATTGAATTATGACGTTATATTTTGTTTTGTTTATATTTTGTACACCCGCCATGTGACACAAACCTATTGACATAGATACGAGTAGACAGAGAAATAGACACACACAGCAGAACAAAAACGTAAATAGATGCGTGTCAGAATAACATTACCGAACAAAATTCTCATAGCGGGTTACTCACGTCAATAAAGTCGAAAATAGCTTGACATGTTTCGGAACAGTCCGTGTCCCTTATTCATGAGTCATGCGTCTAGCCGCGGCGACTGCTCTACGCACACTGCGAGCCCCAGCGCGGTCAGCTCTCGACACCCTCTGGCTCTGTGTCGAGAGCTGACCGCTTAATATGTTTGATACTCACGGGAGTTTTCTAATTAAAATTACCGAACAATTTTGCATTATCATGATACAAACAATAAATGTTACGTACATTAAAAAATGTCAAATTCATACACAGAACGTCATTTTTTGCGCCTGATTGGTCCAGTTACTTTATTCTATATCTATGCATTAAATTATCTGCTTAAGTTTTCTTTGTAATCATAGCAGGCACATTAAATAAATGCTGAGAAGTCAATATGTGCATTTTACGTATGAAAACGTTGTAAGCGCAATATAGTACAACTGACAACGCCATCTACAGGCCGCAGCAGTAACGTGGCTAATAAGCAGCAACCGTACCAGCAGCTCGCACCAGGCGACGGCGACGCCGGTCTGCGTGTCGAGGCCGTGGTACACCGTCTTGAACGACCCGCGCCCCACCTCCTTGTCGTATTTGAAGAACCTGCGTAAAAGTTAGCATATTTATTTGGAAGTCTGAGTCTGGAAGTTTAAATCTTGCTGTGATTCTAAACGAGAAAAGATTATAAATGTAACAATGTAAATTGACTCTTAAAACACTTTGAAAAACCACCGTCATCACTACTTGATCATTGCTAGTAAAGTCCGGACAAGATCTCGGTCTCGGTCTCGGCTCTCGGCCAAAAAGGGCCGAGATTCTCGGCCCTGGCCGAACCTTCCGTCTTGACACTTTTGCGATTTTGGTGGGTACTCACCAGTATTAACAATTATAAAGTGTACCGAGTTATCGTACGTAATGCAAGTTTTAACTATTTTTCAAGCGTTGGCAGTAAATGCAGTGTTTTAGAGATGGCTATATTAAACAACAGTTTAATCTTAAATTTTTGTGGAAAATGCACGTTTTTTCGTATATATTATAAAATCTCGGTCTTTCGGTCGAGCGTTTCCGTGGTTGTGCAAAACATTATGCACTATTGGCGTTATTCAGAAACGCACTTCAACAACAGTTTAGCTAAATGATTGTTTGTCCTTATCTGTCACTTTGACAATCTCGTTTGTCAGAATGGGAGAAAACATAATTTAACTAAAGCTTCTGTTAACTTTTCTATGAATAAGGCGTTATATCTGTAAGCGCGGCAGCCATCTCCTGCCTCAAGGAGTCTTCCTACTTATTTGACGACCGGTTGGCGTAGTTGGTAGTGACCCTGCCTGCTAAGCCGATGGTTCTGGGTTGGAATCCCGGTAAGGGCATTTATTTGTGTGATGAACACAGATATTTGTTCCTGAGTCATGGATGTTTTCTATGTATTTATATATTATATATATCGTTGTCTGAGTACCCGTAACAAAAGCCTTATTGAGCTTACTGCGGGACTTAGTCAATTTGTGTAAGAATGTCCTGTAATATTTATTCAATCTCCTTTACCTGCCGCAAGGTGACACTCCTATCGGCTCCTCCTCGTCTTCGTCTGGCTTCTGCTTGTCCTTCTGCAGATCTAGCTTGTCCAGCTCCAGGTCCCCATACACTAGACCTGGAAAAGAGAACATAATTGACACGGTCACTTGACGCTTAATAGGCTTTATTGCAATGAGATTAAGGTCTATTAATGGTCATTTGTGTGTTGCTGTTTGAATGCACAAGTGTTAATAAACGCGATTCATCCGTTCTAAAGCGTTTTATTTCATTGAATTTGTCTGCTTGGATTTCTTCTGTTCCTGTCAAGACTACTTAAAGTGTCCGTTTTATACATTTGGAATTTAAATAGGAATAGTAATAAAGTACATTTAGTTACCGTTGGCGGGTTTCGTGGGTTCGGCGCCTTCCTCTTCGACCTCCGCGCCCTCAGGAGGCACGGTCGCTGTGGCTATCGACGGGTCGATGTTTTCTTCCTGCAAGAGAACCATTCGTTTCATTATTATTTTCACCGATGTAAGCCATTGGGGCATTGTAACCAAAACATTAATCGGCAATCGAACAAAATGAATCTGAAACGAAATTTTTTTTGTCGTTTAAAATGGGTCAGGGCCAGTTTCTACCTACTATCGCTGGTTTCTAGCGAAATAACACATCTATCACCCGTGCCGTACGTTTTGTAGATTTAGCGGTTTTACGTGAATAATTTTTCTTCGATTTCGCTTTTAACAGGTGATTGACAAATTTGTCTCGTTTGTTGATATTCACCAAGCTGATGCAGCCCCTAGAATCACGGCCCCATATCAGGAATAAGGGCAGTTGAAGCTGATGGGGGTTATCGTATTTCCGCGCACCAGGCGGTGCCACTAATGCGGGGGTCCTGTGTCAACATTAAAGCTTACTTTTAGGTGATGTCTGAAAGTCTCCCGCCAGACCCACGTTCTACTAGCGACCCTAGTGACGAATCCACTCGCAGTAACCCTCATTGAGATGGAGTGATAAATTCGGCTATTTTCGACAGGATACGATGGAAAACCATATGGATGGATACTCTGCATTGAGCTCCGGGTCGCACAGGGCGCCCTGCCCCGAGCTGCGGGCAGCGGTGCCCTGACTGTACTACTATACACTGACCAGGTCCTGCTCCGAGATGAAGGCGTCGTCCTCCAGCCTGGCCACCAGCTTGTTGCCGCTGTCGTCGAGCTCCGGGTCGCACAGGGCGCCCTGCCCCGAGCTGCGGGCAGCGGTGCCCTGACTGTACTACTATACACTGACCAGGTCCTGCTCCGAGATGAAGGCGTCGTCCTCCAGCCTGGCCACCAGCTTGTTGCCGCTGTCGTCGAGCTCCGGGTCGCACAGGGCGCCCTGCCCCGAGCTGCGGGCAGCGGTGCCCTGACTGTACTACTATACACTGACCAGGTCCTGCTCCGAGATGAAGGCGTCGTCCTCCAGCCTGGCCACCAGCTTGTTGCCGCTGTCGTCGAGCTCCGGGTCGCACAGGGCGCCCTGCCCCGAGCTGCGGGCAGCGGTGCCCTGACTGTACTACTATACACTGACCAGGTCCTGCTCCGAGATGAAGGCGTCGTCCTCCAGCCTGGCCACCAGCTTGTTGCCGCTGTCGTCGAGCTCCGGGTCGCACAGGGCGCCCTGCCCCGAGCTGCGGGCAGCGGTGCCCTGACTGTACTACTATACACTGACCAGGTCCTGCTCCGAGATGAAGGCGTCGTCCTCCAGCCTGGCCACCAGCTTGTTGCCGCTGTCGTCGAGCTCCGGGTCGCACAGGGCGCCCTGCCCCGAGCTGCGGGCAGCGGTGCCCTGACTGTACTACTATACACTGACCAGGTCCTGCTCCGAGATGAAGGCGTCGTCCTCCAGCCTGGCCACCAGCTTGTTGCCGCTGTCGTCGAGCTCCGGGTCGCACAGGGCGCCCTGCCCCGAGCTGCGGGCAGCGGTGCCCTGACTGTACTACTATACACTGACCAGGTCCTGCTCCGAGATGAAGGCGTCGTCCTCCAGCCTGGCCACCAGCTTGTTGCCGCTGTCGTCGAGCTCCGGGTCGCACAGGGCGCCCTGCCCCGAGCTGCGGGCAGCGGTGCCCTGACTGTACTACTATACACTGACCAGGTCCTGCTCCGAGATGAAGGCGTCGTCCTCCAGCCTGGCCACCAGCTTGTTGCCGCTGTCGTCGAGCTCCGGGTCGCACAGGGCGCCCTGCCCCGAGCTGCGGCGCCGGTAGCCTCCCACGCTCACGCCCACAGGTTGATTTGCCTGCAACACATCGTTGGAAATTAATACCATTGCATTGCGAAAGCTGTAAATCCGGGCGTCCTGGAAGTGTTCACATAAAGCGTTGGAACGTCGTTGTAGGTTGATTTATATATATCAACTCGTAGACAAAGATGTAAATAGATACAGGAAGGCGCGATTGGTTCAAGAAAGGAGGAACAAGGATCTCCATACTTTTTGACTACAATAAACTAATTGAACTCCGCCGCTTTCTTTCTGCGGGCTGACGTCTGCATATACTCACAACGCTGGTGGTGAGCGAGTTCAGCATGTCGAAGGTGTTGCTGGGCTGCGTGTGGATGATGGCCAGGGCATTGTACGGCCGTGGCCCCAGGGCCGGCTTCAGCACACCGACATCTCCTGGGACCACCACCTGCAAGCAAGAAGTAGATGAGTTAGGGGTTTGTAGAAAAGCCTTTCCTATTTGAATTGATTCTTGAAAAAACGGAACCCTTATAGGATCACTTTGTTGTCCGTCCGTCCGTCTGTCTGACTGTCAAGACCCTTTATCTCGGGAACGCGTAGAGGTAGCAATTTGACAGATACGGCCGTTTATGTCACATTTTTCATACATCTGCAATGGAAATTAAAATATATTCATAAATCTGAAATGGGAATCAAAAGACAAAATGTATAGGGTAGGTACTTCTCGTTGACCTACCACGTCAATCGTCAATCACGAAAATTGGCAAAAAGCAAGAGCACAAATACAGGAAAAAATCTGAAAACCGTATACTTGCCGCATACAGAGAGTTCCGTGAGATTTTTAAGTAAGGTCATGGATGGGGGTGGGGGAGGAGAGAAACAGCAGGTTCTAAAGCTTACCTTAAAGGTCTTCTCCTTTCCATGCACCATCTTTTCCTTAGGCAGCACGGCGGGCTCCAGGTGGTGCGCGGGCGCCGCGATCCCATGCCCGTGCAGCCCCGACGTCATCTGCATATAACGCAATTGTTAGCATACGTCTCAGTTTATTGACAAATCGGTGGATGAGAAATAGTCGTAGTTAAACAAAAAAATTTGCAACCAGGGCTTGAAACCGGTACTTTTTAAAACCCCTTGTAATTGCCCAATATTAAGGACTATTTTATACCCTTTATGTAGCACTTTAGATAACCCCATCAAAAATAAAATAATAAATAAAGTACCGAAAAAAAAACCGAAATAATAGCTGTAGTTCTGTATGGTGAAATTCCCGTTATTCAAGCCGTGGCAACGAACAAAATACGGCTGTATAAGTAACTGTTACAATGTGAAAAATGTCTACGCCGATAGTTAATATAGTACATATAACGGAACACGGAATCACCAATTTACAATGCGGCTGCTGAATCTAATGTCTAAAAATATGTATGAGTCTCATACACACTGGGTAGCATTGTTCTCTCCTTTTCCCGAAAGTATCATTTTCGATTTATGATTTCACCAAAGGACGTAAATTTTGCTCAGTAGTTAAATATACTCAGAATAATCGTAATACAACTTCATATTGTTATGAGTTTATATTTATCTTTATGAACATTTAATATCCTACTGGAAAAGCTTTAAGTTATTGTTCCGTTATCTGGGGGCACGGTAGTGCCCCAAAAAGTCGACCAAAACGGAGGCACGATCGTACCGTCCTTTTCTCGAAGCAGTTCAGTCCATTTTCTACCTCCTGGAATTTCGTGCTGGTCGAAGCTAGAACCCTACACTTTCAGTGACATGTTGGCTAACATGACCTAAACATATTTTCAATAACATTTAATTTGTACTTGTAGTTTCAGAAATATCGAACGTCAAAGATCCTTAGTTTGGTCACTCACTCACTCACCTATCATAAAAACTCTAAGATACTTCTAGCAGGCCCAGGAGCTCCAAATTTTAAACATAAGTAGTTTATAGCGTATATCATAGAAAACTCAAAAAAATTGGCCATTTTCAAAGCGTAGAGGAACACAGAGTTAAAAAGGCAAGTTGGTGGAAATCGTGCTCATTACATCTCAAAACTTTTTTGCAGCATATGAACTGCGGAGCGAGACTTGTGTCTTTTACAGGTAATGTTTTTGATGGAATGATTGTTTCTTCAGTTCACTATTTAATCAGCCCAACTGGCAATGTCTGTCCTTTTCTAAACAAAAAAAAAGTCTGCCGATTTTAGCGGGGGAGGGGCACGTCAAATGTGTGGCTATTCGTACGTAACGTACAAATAGCTATGTTCGGTAAACGTCAATCCATACAGTGAGTATGAGTGTTTGTCATATTCATATGCATTCGGCAGAAGGGTAGGCCTGTCAATTGCTACTCTGTCTGGTTTAATACTCAAAGGCTAAAAAATATGCGACACGAATATTTGGGCAAATCAAGATAAGAAATTGTCAAATGCGTAAAAATGTACTATCACCTGCAGTCGAAGAGACTGCGAAGACTATGAAGGTCGCAAAAATGTGTGACACACTCTTATGGCTGTACACGCGCGTTCAAAATTGCATAGGCAATTTATGAATGAATTCATTATAAACTGCCCATGCAATTCTCAACGCGACAGTACAAATAGCCTAGTGACAGATATTTTTGCGACCTTCAGCGAAAGATACTATTGCAGGTGACAATAGGTCATTAGCGGATTATGAGATAAATAATTTTTAAGAAAAAAAAACCGACTTCATTTGGTTCCCGGTAAAAGTGAAATTAAGAATTTGTTTGAGTTAGCCAGTTTACTTCACAAATATCCAATACACCGCACGTGTACGATTGAAAATTGAGGAGCTTTCTTAATGTCCTAGGGCTTCCATCATTATATTTGAAGTATAATCAAACGGAACTCCCTTGTAGACCTTTAAACAAACAAAATAACAATGTGTTAAATTGGATGACAGACTGTAAATTAACGAGCATATTCATTATGCCATCCCTGATTATCAACATCAGGTCCACTCCAGCAAAATGATGGCCACAGTAAGAAAATGCCTAAGCTAATTATGAACACCCTCTAATCACAATTAACCTGCCGTTCAAATTTGAAGAGTTCTCTGAATTCTTCTAGAACTCCATCATCAGAATATAAATCAAATCAAAAAGATGAATGTCACAACTAGGATAATAAGTAGAGCTAGGTTTATTAACCAGTTCCACTTTGCGATCCCTGGTCTTCATCATCAGATCAAGTTCATCAAAATTTTGGCTCCGCCAAAACACTGTTTTAGTTACTTAAGGAAACCCTCAAATCAGAATGCATGTGCCGTTAAAATTTGAGGAGTTCTCTCAATCCCTCATGAAGCCCATCATCAAAATAGAACTATAATCAAATAGGACTATCTTGAAGGTATTTCTTTACAAAGAAAAGATGAATGTCTCAAATCGGATGATAGAGCTGGGAATTAACAAGCAGTTCCACTTTGCCATCCCTGGTCTTCATCATCAGGTCCACTCCACCAAATTGATGATGTTCGTAAAGAAATGCTCGAGTGTCTTAAGAAACTACCCAAATCATCATGCATGTGCCTTTCAAATTTGAGGAGTTCCCTCAGTTCCTCATGGATCCCATCATCAGAAATTGATTTTGAAAAAAACGGAACAAATCTGGAACCATCTATTTTCAGAAAAAAAAATATTTTTTTAAATCGGACGATAGTCCTGGGAATTACCAAGCAGTTCCACTTTGACATCCCTGGTCTTCATCATCAGGTCCACTCCACCAAATTGATGATGTTCGTAAAGAAATGCTCGAGTGTCTTAAGAAACTACCCAAATCATCATGCATGTGCCTTTCAAATTTGAGGAGTTCCCTCAGTTCCTCATGGAACTCCCATCATCAGAAATTGATTTAGAAAAAAACGGAACAAGCCTGGAACCATCTATTACCAGACAAAAAAATGTTTTTTAAAATCGGATCATAGTCCTGAGAATTACGAAGCAGTTCCACTTTGCCATCCCTGGTCTTCATCATCAGGTCCACTCCACCAAATTGATGATTTTCGTAAAGAAATGCTCGAGTTTCTTAAGAAATCACCCAAATTAGCATGCATGTGCCTTTCAAATTTGAGGAGTTCTCTCAGTTCCTCATGGATCCCATCATCAGAAATGGATTTTGAAAAAAACGGGACCAACCAGGAACCGTCTACTTTCAGAAAACAAAAAAAAAATTCAAATCGGTTCAGTAATGACGGAGTTATGAGTGAACATCCATTAAAAAAAAAAAAAAAAAAAAACAGTCGAATTGAGAACCTCCTCCTTTTGAAATATTGAAGTCGGTTGAAAAAACTCGACACCATAGTGAATTAGTTACCTACAAGTAACAAAGCTAGTTTATGAATGAGACCGTACATGTAGCCTAAACAAAAGAAAACAACTCGCCGTGTTTACGGAAGCACTGAGCCAATCCCCGTAGCTAGCGATAAGGTAACCATGTCACAGAAATGCACCGTTTTCCGCACCACAATCAAGGTACAACCCGCAGCAGGAGCATATAGTGTAATGCACGGTTCACATCGACCGCGCCGGGCGACGCGAATTTGGAGTGATCGGAAGCCGTTGGATGCGGGTGGCACGCGCCACGCACAATCATTGTTGTAATCCATAATAATATTATAAATGCGAAAGTAATTCTGTCTGTTATCTCTTCACGCTAAAAGTGCTGAACGAATCAAGATAGGACGGACACGGGATAAAGTAAAGTAAAATATTCTTTATTGCACCACAGATGAGACAAAATACAGAACAAATTTCTTCTTCTTCTTGTGGTGCCATGCCCAGTCTAATGGGCGTCGGCGGTCAGCATGGCATTCAGCTCTCTGGTCTTTGCCAATCTCTTGATGGTGGCTGCGTCTTTTATATGCGTCCAGGCTTTGATGTTGTCTATCCATTTGTATCTAGGTCTACCTCTCCCTCTTCTTCCCTCCAACTTTCCCTCTATGATTGTTTGTAATAAGTCGTATTTCTTATTTCTGTAGATGTGACCCAGATAGGCTGTTTTTCGTTTCTTAATGATGTTGAGTATTTCTGGATTCTTCCTCATTCTACACTTCTTCGTTCGTAACGTGTTTGGTCCATGAGATTTTTAACATCCTTCGGTAGAGCCACATCTCAAAGGCAGCAAGTCTATCTGTTGTGTATTTATTTAGCGTCCATGCCTCCATGCCATATAGGAGGATAGAGATTACATAGCATTTTACAAGTGTCCACCTAAGTTTGATATTTACCATAGGATAATTTTTATTCTGATTTTATAACAAATTTACCATAGGATAATTTTTATTCTGATTCTACCTAGGGAATACAAACCGGTAAAAAATTGAATAGGAATTACCGGTAATTCTCATACAAAATATTTACCGGTTGCATTCCCTAAGTCTACCCAGACGTAGGCGCGAGCAAAAGCTACTTGTTTATGTTTATGTAGTCACTACTTACGTATACTTCTTGATGGAGCCACGAAAATAAACCTACCTATTAAAGTCACGAAAGCATAAGATTTATACAATAGCGAGGTACTTTTTGCACGTCTGGATACGAGAAAATATGCCAACGGAATTTGAACCTTATTGTTTGTAGCCAGATTACATTCACGTCACGTCAACTCTCGAGCAGCCGGACTGACTCCGCGTCACCAGGTCCATGTGAGCCGTACATAAATACATTAACAGAGAAATGGAAAAATCTATGAAATGAGTTTATACCAGAATTCCATACAAAGTTAATAACCAAAAACAAAAGTAAAGTAAAGTAAAAGTAGTAAAGTTATAATTGAATAAAACGACCACAAACAATAAATAATATTAATCGGAGCCTGCGTCTCGGATCACTTCGACTTAAAAAGTGCAAACAGAAAGGTAACGATGGCAAGATTTATCAGGTCCAAGAAAGTATGAGTAGTTTGGTTGCTTATGTTATGACTATTGGACCGATATCGCCAGGTCTTAGGTTCGAATTTCGTTTAAAGCGATTAAATTCTTCATTCTACCTGTAATTGAAATATTCATACAAAGGAACAATTTGACCAACTCAAGCCTTAAATTATCTAATGCCAAAAAATTGGTCACTAATCTCAATCTTGAGATAATCGCGTCCGTGAGTGCGCGGCGTTGAAGGTCATTATAATTTTATATATGTGCTTATACGCTGACATAGGGACAAATATGTTACCCGGCGACAGAATTAGTGTAGATTAATATACATCACCTGGAAATAATGTTTTTTGAATAGGTGTGCATAGATAATATTACTGCTGACTGTAGCTATGTTATGCTAGTACAGTATTTAAAAGAAAATGCATATAATAGTCATACAAATGTATCATATCAAATTTGACGTCTGTATCACATATCCGAAGATGAAGCACTGTTCAAATTAAGTACAAAAAGAAACCATTTAGGATAAGAAACTGTGGGCCAGTTTACATTAAAAAAAAACTTTAATTAACAAGTTTACCCCAACTTTTATACAAAAATATATGGACTGACCTCCGACCCGCACCAGCCAAAACAGTTCCTCAGCCAATGCATAACATCTCAGAATAAGGATTCCCGATCCTTATCCACAAACAAGTCACAACTGGTCAAGAAAGATAATTTCACAAACACAAACATACTAAACTAATTCAATTCCAAATATAACTATTATCTAAAAAGAAACTTAAACGAGGAAAACTTAAAACAAAATATAGAAGTAAAAAAACACGATCGTTCCGTCTCGTTTAGAAATAAACACTGGTTGATAAACTTCATTCACAATACAACCATGATTTCGTTCAGAAATCGATTACCTACAAAACAGCAACATCTTACTACCGGTGGACCTTAAGCCGTTGGGATAAGGATTACAAACAGCCAGTCAACAGTGTTGGCGATCGTAGACCACTGTCAAGCTAATATAAACCCTATACATACGTAAGAAGATTTATTTCAGCTTGATTATAGTTTATCTTACTGTATTTACTCAATAAGGAACCGGAAAATACTGCCGTAGTTCCTATTCCTAGGTAACAAGGCATATTTTTGTTTGTTTTACTCTTAATCTAACAGCAGTGATAATTTGTTTACAATAAGATGACGTGTTACTCGGAAGGGTGATTGAACGTCATGTATATCGATGTCTTATCGCTATATCGGCTTATCGCGTGATGTCACGCATTCCACGATGTGTTTATTTACTAATCTGATAAGTGATAAAAGCTGCATATAATGAGGCGCCGGGTTGGGAAAGGTTGTTGCTTAATTTGGTGATTAAAACTATTAAAACAGTACATAACTTAAGAAACAACATGTTTGATTGATTATTTTATGATTGCTAATTTGTATTACCGGTAAAGATAACGGTAATTTATTGTATAGTAAATTACCAAAAGAAGAAGAATAAAACCGAGTAGAAAATTTAGCAAGTCCGTCTTTTGTGCTATTGTATTTGTTTGCGCTATAAAGATTAGATAAACGAATAAAATGTAGGTATAATAAAATAAATAAACTTTCAAGCTTATTTTAAAACAAAACACTGCACTATCGCTGGCGCATGGAGTCATATTTGTTATATATATCATGCTATTTTTTTTACTAAATATGATAAAGCAGATAAAACACAACTTAAGGATACCTACAGTGTTATGGAGTACTTTAGTATATAATTAACATATGAATTGCTTATAGTTAGAAAAATTAAATTAAAAAAAACTTACTATAAGAAAGGATACATAGCGCATTTTTCCCAAAGTTCACAAAACACTTAATTTTTTAGCTTAACATTTTATCAACTATCCATTAAATAAAACGTCAAAAGCTCATAACAAACAAAACACAAACGTTTTAAAACAAAACAGGAAATTTACCAGAGACCACACACTGTCAGTGCCCTGACAATACTGACATTTTTTCCGCTTTAAAACCATATTTAAAACGCAGAAAATACATTCTTAGAACATATTGACACCTACGATTCCATGTACCTAATCTATATGTTCGGTTTATTGACTACTTATTGTCCTTATTGCAACAGAATAAGGCCTATAAACGGTTAAATAGTATTTAGCTCGTACACGACAAGGGTCAGGTTCGTAGGACCATAAAATCATTAGTGATAGTGATTCAAGCGACTGCCAGCTCTCGCCAACGTCATGGGATAGCCCGTTATGAAATAATTTCTATCATTGACAAATATCATGATTTAAACATGAAAGAAAATCGATTGGTCATTCGCGGACAAATTATTTCGGGATGACCAACCCTACTGTTAAAAAAACCAAGCGATGTCGTAACTCGCAAAAAGTGTTAAATCTCCAGAACTACACTACGGTTAAAAGATATCCTCTTTTCTCCTTCGTCAGAGAACTGTATTTTTATAATGCATATTACCTTCAAACTTGGTTTATGTGTCATCCAATGGGAAATGGGGATTACCGCGAGTTAATTATAAATTAATTCATTTTTTGTTAAAATAAAGTTATTTGTGTTTGCATTAATTCGCCGCTAGGGGCGCTAGTGGAACGTGGGTCTGACGGGAAACTATCAAACGTCACTTTGACGTAACAAGACCCACGCATGAGTGGCGTCTATTGAGCGATAATACGGCAGCACTCATTACTAAATTACTGTATATATTCCAATTGGATTATGATAGCCATCGCTTTGATTAAAACCGTTAAGTAATAGCAATAAACTGTCTGAAGACTAAGTAAATTAGAAACATTAAAGTCACTATTTCATACAGGGTGTCCTAGATATATGTAGGAATAGGAACCTACACAATCTTAGAAACTTTAGAACGGATTAAAGGGCTCGAAACGTAGGGCCATGGTGTTAATAAACGCGATGAATCCGTTTTAAACTGTTTAATTTCAATAGTAATATATTGCCTGAAAGGCATTTATATAATTAAAATTTAAAATTATAAAAACCCTGTGAGGATTAACATACATACAAGTTACGAACACTTCTCTAACCGGCTTATGGGGCAGAAAGAAGCGACAAGAAAACTACCCCATTTTGCCTCTCTTTTATCCGTTTTCAATATTTTCAAACAAAGTCCACAACTCCATACTAAGGTCTTCCAGTCTTGTGTCATGCTTGATCCTTGATGAGATGTAATACAGGATCCCAAACTGGTGGTACCGAAAGGCCATCCTCGCTATTGAAGATAGGAACCTTCTTGATTTCAATAGCGGATCCATCAGAGCGGTTCAACGGCCTTCTTGGGTCATATTTGATTTGATAACCACATAAACCGAGTGTTAAGTTTTCAGTACCTATGAGTATGACCTACTTATTAACGTCGTAGAAAATGACAACTTGTAAAACCACTCTGTATGATTGTTTATTCTACGTGTTTGAATTGTTTAGAATATGATTCACGATAAACGTGGACGTAATGTGATTTTCCACTAAAGATACTCCCGTTTGGAAAAAGGTGAGCGTCTGGTCTTTTTTATGAGAACATAAAATCTGGTGATCGTAAGGGCCTACCACCTCCTCTTTCGAGTGACAAAGTGATAAAGATGACCCTTTTAAGGATCCGTACCGAAAGGATAAAACGGGAACCTATTATTGAGATTCCGGTCGTAATTAGGCTGTATCTCATGAACCGTTACAGTTAGAGAGTTTATATTTTCACAGATGATGTATTTTTCTTGCCACTGTAGAAAAAAACATAGATATTTAAGGGGGCTCCCATACAACAAATGTAATTTGTTTGTCGTTTTTTATATAAAATGGTACGCAACGCTTCGCGTGCAATATTTTTGTAATCTAAGATATAATGATTAGGAAATCTTTGTCAAAATGGCAGAAATGAATCTATTACTATCTAAGGCTTATGATTTACATCAGCCTAGAACGAATAGAATAATTCTAGCCTCCTAGGGCAGCGCTAAAAAGCGTAACCTTCAGGCTGATTGGCACACGACGAAGGTTGAGGGTCTCGGCTGCATGCTTCCGGGCGGTCACCGTATTGAAGCGACCGTGCCGTATTACACGTGTCAGAAGTATCGGAGCGGACAAGATAGTCACAAATATCTGAACACGTCTCTATTTTAACCCTTAGACGCATGGAGTTATGATAAAAAAACGAGACAAGTGATAATCAAGTTCTCTTGAAATGTAGATTGTCATATCGACGTAAGTTTTTTATTTAAAATTAATTTGGTTGTTACTTGGGATGTTTTAGGATCAATATTGATAGTTCATGCATTTAAGGGTTAAATAGAGTGCATGTTCAGTTGCTTTAAACGACTTCAAAAGAATAATTGATACTCAATTTGTTACATGATTTTTATCATGTTTGTTACGCGATTACTCGCTTAATAACCGTTTATAATAAATAAGTTTGTTTATAATTAGTAGATTATAAGGTGGTCAAGAGTGCATGGACAATTTAGGATTTTATTTTTCGTAAAGAACGAAACATGTCGAGCGAAAATCGACTAAATTACGTGAGTGACCCGTTTTAAATATTATTTAATTTAGGAATGAATTCATTCATAAAACACATTCATTTGAACGCACATAAACATCCGAAAATATCGCTGCCAACGAGCTACAAAATTAACCTGATGTAAATATTCCCAGAACACGAACAATGATTTTTTGAGGTTTGATAAATTCTACCCCTACGGGGGGTAACCCCCTTAAATAGATAAAGTCTCTAAAGTATTACGTTTAGGAAATTTTGCTCACATTTAGATAGCTGTATCATAAAAACTAGATACAGACGGAAGCGCTGTCCAATATGGAAATGATGATAGCAAACAACGACCTAATAAAAAGGAAAGAGATATTCGACAAGAAATACAGAATACATATAGGAGAAAGAAACAACTGGAAAGTGAAGGTTGAGCACCCAACGACAATCTGTTTCACAGATGGCTCTAGAAAGAGCTCGACACAGCTAGCAGGAGCCGGTATAATTATACCTAAGCTTGGGGAGAAGATATCAATACCACTGGGCAGATTTGTTAGTGTATTTCAGGCAGAAGTATGTGCGATAACGAGATGCGCACAAATCATCAAGGAGAGAAGTCAATATGCGGAAGCGGTAGTAATATACACAGATAGCCAAGCAGCGCTTAAAGCACTGAATAAGACGTCAGTCACCTCCTCGCTAGTAAAAGAGTGCAAGGAGGAGCTGAACAGGATAGGAGTGGATAGAAAGGTCACGGTGGCATGGGTACCAGGTCACCAGGGAGTAATGGGTAATGAGAAGGCAGATGAGCTGGTAAGGGAAGGGGCGGAGAAGGAGCATACAGGTCCAGAACCAGCTCTACCGTTATCAGAGGAAGTAACGAAAGGAGTTATAAACAAACTACTGGAAAGAGAAGCGGAAAAGAAATGGAAAGAGGAAGATGGCTGCAGGCAATCCAAAACGATGATTGTAGGTATAAACCACAGGAGAGCCAGGTATCTTCTCAAACTAGGTAAGAAAAATCTAAGAATATTGACCGGTATCATAACCGGACACAATACACTTAATAGACATCTTAAGATACTAGGTATAATTAGGGACCCATCCTGTCCGCATTGCGGTAAGGAGGAAACCAGTAAGCACGTATTAGCAGAATGTGCCATGTATGCAGCAGCACGATATGAAGTATTTGGGAAAGACACGTTAGACGAAACCGAACTAAAGGATGTCGAATTAAATGATGTCTTTCTGTTCTGCAGGAAGACTGGAAGATTCGAGGAAGAGTGTGGGATGGGGAGGCAGCCGGATCAGTAACCTGCAGCTCAAACTTCAGGGAACCGGGCTGAATGAACACAACAAGTGCTCGACAGCCCGCCTGTGTCCGGCCGGGCGTCCCTACACTACATCTACATCATAAAAACTATCTCGTCTAACGTGACCATATTATATCCATCTTGTTGCAAATTTAGTTTACTTAAAAGTTTCTTTAGATACCTTTACCGTAACAATCGACCTTGGTAGTAAAAAATGCTAAAAACTGCAAAAAGATCGAATGTTTCATGGTTTTGCAAGAATTTGACAATGTTCCGGACCCGGGGGGGCTTTCGAAAACTTGGTTTAGCCAATAATACCTACTTTGTAACATACAACATTAACAACATAGTAAAAAAACAGGACTACCCTGTAAAGAAGCACATTTTATAGTATGATTTCCATGTACAACTGGGCCTGCAGCCAAAATTGTGTACATACGAATATTGCAAATCAAATAAAAGCTTGATAAAACAAATATACAGAAACTATTCAAATAAATGTCTACTAGACCTAAACAGTTCACACGTATCGCAAATATCAGGAACAACTATTTGACCACGTCATTATCTTAACAATGAAGCCAGTATATGCGCGTGCGCATCGCACGTCACGTTTATGTCAATTTGACTTGAAAACGTGGACAAAGTGTTAAGTGTCGTTTAAATCACGTTCATCGTAAAACTTGGGAGTAAACAGTATTGTAGAATTTAACTTGGTAGACAGTGAATTTTAGCTGGTTTTTTCTTGTATTTACGGAAGGTTATCCGAAAAAAGATTGGGATCCCCTGAGGTGAAATCCAAAAATCGACTTATGTCTGCCAAACAGTAAATAAATGTATGACCTACCTATACTCAGTACCTATACTCAGATTTTAAATTCAAGATCAATAAGCTAACCTCAGTCTGTAGTAGTGCAGTGTACAGTCAAGTGCAAAAATACGTCTCGACAAAATCGTCTCATAAATATGGTACTACGCTCTTATTACAATGGAATAAAATGCTATGGGACATATTTTTGAGTAAGATTTGTCCACCCATATTTTTACACTTGACGGTACGAAAATGGATTTTCATGGTTATTCGTACATGTCAGATTAACGTCAGCCCAAACATGAAGAGGGAAAATTGTATTGACAGCCGTGTCCAGTTGTCTATGGTCTAAACTAGACCCTTTATGAAGTTAGAGAAATAACGGTCAAATTCGCCCACGTTCAATTCAGTTTTAAAATCGTTTTCCTAGAAATTAGATTTTCTAATCTAAAAAACTATATATATCCTTGACCTATAGGCGTGCCTAACAAACGGACAGTAAACAGTGTAGTGTCTACTAAATCACGTTTCCAGTCGTAAACACAACAATGCAATACTAAAGACACTTATAGTAGTTATAGTATGACCCTTGACCCTAAGACGTTAACTCGCTGTAACAGCGGAATGAGCTAAATGGTGCTAGCTACGTACAGTCAAGTGCAAAAATATGGTTCGACATAATCGACTCGTAAATATTGTACTACGCTCTTATTACACCGGCATAAGGTGCTATGGGACAATGGGACATATTTTTGAGTAAGATGTGCACCACCATATTTTTACACTTGACTGTACTTGGCGAGACCTCTTCTTCCAGCGTTTTCCCGGCCATGCCATGGCTTAAGGGGCCCGGAGTCCGCTGCGTAGGCGCTAGATTTACGGAAGCGCCTGCTACCTGAACTTCCAACCAGTGAGCTTTAGGGCCTACGCTAGCTGACGCGGATTACCCGGAACGGACGCCCTTCTAATAATAAATTGTACGAACAGCGCTAAGTGAAGCGGGCCCACGGAGCGGGTGCGCCATACTAAATCCACCCGCCGCGTGCACCCGCGTCAGCTAGCGTAGGCCCTTAGCTTCCCGCCAGACCCATGTTCCCCAACAGCACCCCTCGCGATAATCCCCTTTGTGCAATCAGCAGAGGTCGCCGGGGTTAAGCTATTTACCTTATAATTTGACATGACATACTTCGAACTCAGGTAAATCCATTGGACCCTCTCGGCAAATATCAAAATTAAAAAATGTATTCTGCAAGTAGACCTCAAGGGCACTTTAACCCTTAACTGCATGATGATGCATTTATGCCACAGAAACGAGACAAGTGACAATCAAGTTCTCTTGGAATGTAGACTTTGTCATATCGTCGTAAGTTCTTAATTTGAAATGAATTTGGTT
This sequence comes from Lathronympha strigana, assembly GCA_949128165.1. Classification (NCBI taxonomy): domain Eukaryota; kingdom Metazoa; phylum Arthropoda; class Insecta; order Lepidoptera; family Tortricidae; genus Lathronympha; species Lathronympha strigana. The sequence goes on along the minus strand of OX421922.1, from coordinate 12,968,291 downwards.
GTCACTTAGGATGTTTTAGGATCAATAATGTTATTTCGTGCATTTAAGGGTTAACAAGCCGATAAGCATTAGATTAAAGCATTTGCATGTACAAACATTTACGATATATATATCTACTCTATTACCTTTTCCTAATACCAAAATCGCATAATCTGAAAGTTGGATTTACCCGCATTTGAAGTTAAGCGACTCGTATATTAAGGAGCGGAAATCGACAGTTTTTTACGAGTTTTGACTCGATATTCCACTACGAATACTATAAGTAGAATCACAGAACAATCTGCATTCGGTTCATGGTCTAAGATGGCTACGAGTAACAAACAAGACGCAAAAGTTACACAATACGTTTTTCCAGCTCTCTAATTTTTTCTGAGATTGTCCGATTTCATCTGGAATGAAGCTGTTACCGGTAGGCATAAAATACAATGTGTCCCGTACCATCGCCAACAGTGAAGTGACCAATCGTAATCTCTATGGCAACGACATACGGTCTACAAATAGTGAGCTGAGTGTTGATGTTTGTACAATAGACTAATAGCGGTTTTATGAGGTTCGCCACTTCAACTTTATTGAGCTCCTACAATTTATGGAGATGGCGCACTAAATCATAGCCGGTAAAGCTTTACGTTTATTTCGAACAAAACTTAGAAAATGTATGCAACTTTGTTTACATAACAATCAACAGGAAAATTGACTAAGCTAAAGAGATTAAAAACGTTGCTCTCTGAATAAAATCCTAAACATCGATTTTTATACGTTGGAAGAGATCGCTTTTTAGCGATAAGACCGCCTGGTGTTTACCATTTTTTGTTTGTGGTATATATGTACCTATATCTATTGAGATTGAGGTGTACAATAAAGAGTATTTGTATTGTAATGCAGACAAGTTCACTACATCAGATCAGACACACGGACTCTTCTTCCTAACTTATCCCGGTTAATGGCTCGGCTCAGGGAGCCTGGGGTCCGCTTTGGCCACTAATTCCAAGATTTGGCGTAGGCGCTAGTTTTACCAAAGCGACGCCATCTGACCTTCCAACCCAGAGTAAACTAGGCCTTATTGGTATTAGACCGGTATCCTCACGATGTATTTCTTCATCGAAAAGCGATAGGTAAATATCAACTAATATTTCGTACATAAGTTCCGAAAAACTCATTGTCGGTAGGATTTGAACCAGTGACCTTCGGAATGAAAGTCTCACATACCGCTAGGCCACCAACACTCCTAGGTATTTATACTTATATAGGTAAAAAACAGTTTAAAAATTCCACAACTATAGGTACACTTTTCAGTTGACTGATATCTTAGAACCATGTATCAGAGACCCCAATTCACTAGTTCCCAGAGGCAAATGCTTAGCAAACCACGACTATAACAATTCTGATGCTTCAAACGAAAATCGACAGAGTTTCTTGAGACATGTAAGGCAGTTAAGTCGTTTTTAGTATGACTAGACGATTGACCTAACACCCACTTGGATGTATGAGTCACTAGTTTAGATTGTGACTGTGTAAGGTAGGCAAATTGAGACATGGTCTGAATTTTGTGACATTTGACCCCTAGGAGGAACTAGGTTTGTGGGTCGTATAGACAGATAAATAGTTTCCTGTTGCTAAAACCAAATTGGGGCATCAAATGTAATTGTTGTTAGTAAAAGGTACTTAAAGGTTTTGACGACCGGTTGGCGTACCTAGTTGGTTGGTAGTGAGGGTGCCTGCTAAGCCGATGGTCCTGGGTTGGAATCCCGGTATGGGCATTTATTTGTGTGATGAACACAGATACTTGTTCCTGAGTCATGGATGTTTTATATGTATTTGTATATTATGTATATCGTTGTCTGAGTAGGTATCCGTAACACAAGCCTTCTTGAGCTTAGGTACTTAGTCAATTTGTGTAAAAATGTCTCATAATATTATTTTATTTATTTAAAGGTAGTACTTTGTCGCTTGCTGATAAGGCGCTAAACGCCATATAGATTCAAACACTTTAGAACGGATTAATCGCAACAACATGAGAACGTTTCGAGACTTTCGAGCCTTTTACGGCACTCGTTTTCACAGGGTTAAGATGATGACTGCGAATTGCGATGATTGATTGGGATGCGAATTGTGCCCGTCAATCAAAAAAGTTACTTGTGCAGACCTACATTTTTTTTTAAATAACAAATGGGCTTACTCTTGGCCACAGACATAGAAAAATATAAAACAAAACAAAGGTTTGTAATTTGTATACACGACCTTAATGCTTAGGTAATAACGTCCTGTAGGTATACATATTTATGGCACTTTATCTGTATTCATATCTTTGTAGAGACTGTAGCTTTCACGGCATATTTTTGTATGGGGTGCGGTGCGGGTAATTTGTATACCTAAATATGCCGCTGTGTTGTAAATCCCAACGAGAAGTGAAGTGTTATAATTTTGACGTGTAGGTATATCTGTGTTTTTGAAAAACGTGTAGGTATTACAATTGCAAAGCGTGAATCAAATCATTTTTTAAATTGAATAAATGTTTTGATTCATGTTTTTTTAAGTAGTCACACTACTATATAGGTATATTGTTATAAATTGAAAGAGATGTCATATACGACAGAAAAAGTGACCTAGGCCCCCGGTGAGTAGGGCTGGGATCGAACCCCGACCCGACCGCTGAAGGAAGACATCGATGAAAACGCCATCACATCCGTTCTATACTTTAAGGTGTACTGTTCACTACAAAGATATGAATAATGTCAAAAGTATGTATACACGACCTTAATAATTATAAATTATCAAAATTAAATTATCAAATTAATGTTCAAGCTATAAAGTCTTGTATTTTTGGCACTTTGGCTGTATGTATTTATAGTCTTTCTAGTTGACTGTACGAAATCTGAATTCAATCCACTTTGGGCCAACGTGGGGTCTATAATAGTAATTTCAAACATGATATTGTTAAATGAAATCAATACATATAGTCCAAGCACTCTCGTGGGGGAGGCCTAACAGAGGCTAAAGGATTACGCCGTATGAGGGCATGACGTCTGCAACCGACGTCATCACCTCATTAGCCTAGCCTAGATCTACATATTCTAGATTTCTACAAAAATCCGCTGACGCACGTATTTCTGTCGCCGTTCCACCCTATACGCAACATTTCATATCTAGGTCTTCCTAATTCTGCCAAACCACTATCCTAGTAACAAAACGACACAACAGACATGCATTAGTATGCTAAACACGACATGTTGTAAGTAGTGCGAAAAATAGCGCATATAGGGTGAATTTGGCGACGTGCCAAATTTATACCTGAGAGCTAGAGGCGCGAATGTACTTAATTGCTCACGCGATTTTAGATCTTACGCGTTGGCAATTAGTATTGTGTTCGTATGGCAAATTAAAAGTACATATTATATACTTTAAAATGCATATATGATTCCTTAGAGTGCAATTTCAGCATGTGATGTAACATAATACGCCAAGTCGTAAGCCGAGTAAGCTTATAGCAAACTAGCTTTTGCCCGCAGCTTCGCTCGTGTTAGAAAGAGACAAAACGTAGACTATGTCACTCTCCGTCCCTTCAGCTATCTCCACTTAAAAAATCACGTCAATTCGTCGCTCTGTTTTGCCGTGACGGACAAACAAACAGACATCCATTTTATTACGCATCATAAACGTAAAATTTCCCTACTACTATAGGAAAATATCACTCACTGACCCAACAATTATAATACCTAAAAGGAAAGTCCAATATCAAGCGGACCAGATAGATGAATAATAATAACACTACATGTATACCTGCGCCAGTTCTTGAAAATGGTCGTGCCACGTTCTATTGGGATCGATCTATCATCACGGACAGGACTATTGTAGCCAATAAGCCTGATATCGTGCTGGTTGATCGATCGCAGCGTCGGGCCGTGCTCGCCGACGTCACCATCCCCCATGATGAGAATCTCGTGAAAGCCGAAAAGGACAAGTCCAGTAAGTACCTAGACTTGGCTCACGAGATAACCGCCATGTGGTATGTTGACTCGACGATCATTGTCCCGATAGTCGTTTCAGCAAACCGTCAAATAGCGAAGAGTTTCGACCAACATCTTGAGAGACTCTCGCTAGGTGGATGGATCAAGGGTCAGATGCAGAAGGCGGTAATCCTGGACACGGCGCGTATAGTCCGGGAGTTCCTTTCTCTGCGGCCCTAACCACCCCTCTAGGTTAGGTTTTTTATATTATTATATGTATTTTGTTTTGTTTTTGTATGTGTTTTTATAGTTTACTTTTATAATCATATTATTTATGACCTAACTTAATATTGAAAAGAAATAAAGAGATTAAGAATCCTACGCCTGATCAGATGACGCAACGGAGCCACGTAGTTACGTCGCCTAAATTAAATTAGAAGTAGTGTTAAGTTTTATGTTTTCGTTTTTATTTGATGGTTTTCAAGTTTCAAGTTTCAAAATCTTTAATGTCATAAAACACATGTCAAGAAGGTTGCAGTGCTTTGGTTTTTACTGTTATGCTGTAAACTGTTTTTTGAAATAAATAAATTCTAATTGTTCTTGATCAAAAACACATATTAGGTGTAATTTTAAATCAAGATCTTTATTTATAGCCGTGGATCCTACGCCACTGCACTTTTTAGGAAAAAAACGAACGACACGCCCGTTTATTTTGCTCCGTAGATAATCAATGACTCAATTGAGAATTGTATCGTATTGCTAATTGATAGTTACATTTCTACACAGGGGTAAACATTTCATTCCTTTGTCACTTTATTTTGAGAGTTGAAACGTTTTTTTAGTATCGAGGAAAAGTTAATCTAATTAGACTATATAAAAAAGGGGTGTTGGTGTGTCGAAGGCCTAGCTTTTATTGAGGAAGTGGGGAGACGTGAGGGAGAGAGGTCACGATCCTCGCTCCGGGTCTTTCCTGTTGCGTTTCCTTGTTTGTTTGTCCGTCTGTCACGGCAAAACGGAGCGACGAATTGACGTGATTTTTTAAGTGGAGATAGTTGAAGGGGTGGAGAGTGACACAGACTAACGCGAGCGAAGCCGCTGGCAAAGCTGGTATGATATAAATAAAATTATAAATGTTATTAGATTTAGTAATAAGATGTGATTATCATAAATATCTGACTCACCTGTCCATATCGTGAAGATGCTAAATGCACATTTCTACTTTTCAGCGGGTAGTCCGGCCTCTTCCCCAGTCCATACCCCGGCTTGTTCTGCGAGATGAACTTCTTCGACCTGTCCAGCCGGTCCGGCTCCTCCTCACTCTTCGACGTCGAGGGCACAGCCCGGTAAGCTCCCCGAGTCCCTCTAATACTTTTCTCTGGACTCTTATCCTGCTTCCGGGTTATCAGATTGTCTTTCCTTTGCTTGTTCCTCAAAGTGACATTCGATGTCATATTGTCCATATTGGTCCATCAAATGTAACTTCAATCTTTCGTTTTAAAATTATATTCGTGAAAGTTCATTTTCGATACTAGAAATCTCAGAAATATTTATTTTCATTTTTTTTAATAAATTTGATTTAAGTTAGTACACTAGAAACGATAACTAGAAGGTGTCTTTAACTATAATTAATACTAGTCAAATAATAACTAATTCCGTCTTTTGCATCTCTCTCAATGTTGGCATCTCTGCTCTCTGGCATCTGCTGAAGGAAACTGAACCTTAAAAACAGTCTTTAGGAAGATTTGGAAAGAAGTTTTGCTTAATTGGGTTGTTAGTTGCTATCTGAAACAAAGAGAAGAGTACATCAGTCACGAGAATACGCTTCTGTTTACAAACACTGCAGTATCTTCATAGTCAACCACTGCCTATCCTTTTCACTCATATGTGTGTTAGAAAGAGAAGACAGCTAACAGCGAGGCCAAGGCAAGCATTACAACTTCCTAGAGTTAAGACATGTGAAATAAAATCAGTAATAGTAGTTAATGCAATAGTGACGTCAGTGACATAATAAGGGTTCTTGAAACTTGAGGCTCGTTACAAAACGAGACAAAGTCGAGTTTTGTGATAATAGACCCGAGAGTTTGAAGAACCAATTATGAGCTGTTGCATATGCTAGTTTTTCTACAATCAAATCAGAATCTCAAAAGGTAGCAGAACTTGGAAGATGTCGTATGCCCACTAAATTTAAAAAAACAACAGTTATATTGTATGAAAATCCATAGAACAACGTTATAATGTAGGTACTTATACTTTTTAATATCACTGTCGGTCGTCTAATTGACAGATAGAAGTGCTGGAATAGAAAATATCTTTGCCTATAGTAACAGGCATTGAAAATAGCTCACCTGATAACAAATATTAATTATTATGTAATAAATTAGTAAATTACATGTAACGATAAATCGAAGTAATTAATGTGTGTGCAGATTTATCGTATCGATAGTGTGTATGACAAATTGTTGCATATATTTGCAAGCTTAATTTGGATTGGAATACAAACACATCTAATTGTGCTTTACTGTTCTGTTTGGTATCTGTTTCGTGCTTACATGATACACAATTTATCCGATACGCAAAAAAAAACAGCTATTATTAATTATTTCCCAAATAATCAAAATTTCCATACAAGCTGTCAGTTCAATGACTGGAATCAGGATGAATACTGCCAATTTGTTAACAAATCAATGTTATTACATTTAAAATCGCTTTCTAACGTTCTCAGAAGTATAAGAAGAATCGCATTTCGTAAAAAAACATTCTCGCGGAATGCCCCTTAAAAAAAAGATAATGCAATATCGGTTGCTAAAAAAACACAGGTAATATCCACATAATGGTCTTCCCCTTATCATTCTCTCAAACTGATAATCACACACACCATATTCAGTATGACAGAGGTCACATCAAAGATCAGTTATCTCACTAGATTTCACCGGCTGCGCTATATTTACCCTATATTTCAATTTACGAGATAAGACGGTTAATAGGTATTAAATAGTGGATGTGTTGTCTGGAAATAGACATGTGTGTTTGGAGTTGCAACAGCCTTGTTCTTTTCAATAAACTCTTGTTGTGAGCAGTCACATGAATGGTCAATGGTGAAGCCAAACAATCCTATAGTCCTATAAATTCTGAATAATAAAAAAAAAACAAATAGACGTTATAAGGTGGGCTTTTCTGCGACTGTTGCCCTATAAAGGGTTTAACAAATACTAGATTAAGACCAAGCTCTCTGTTTCTGGCAAGTTTTTATACAAATACTTTTTTATATCTAGAATTCACCGAGCGAACAAAGTGTCCCCGAAAAGCTTGGGCAAAAATGCTTTTGTGTGAAAAATGTGTCCAGGTTTGTTCTGGATGATAAATAGACCTGCAGAGGAGGTAATTAACAAATTTGCTTACAAAATTTCATAAGAATTGGTTGATCCCATTTATCAAGCAATTCTTATGAAATTTTGTACTAGGCAAGTTTGTTAATTACTTTTTTTTTTTTTTATGTTATGGAGAACCAACAGCTATAAACTTCACTCAAACACCAAAATATAAACAGGAAGCCAATTACAGAATCTCACAGGTAATCACAAAATACACACAAAGTATTTAAAATTAAAACTAATGCTAACACATTCACAGACACATACAAAAATAAAAGAACCGAACCGTCATAGTAATGAAATGATACAGAGAGTGGGCATTATAACCAAACAGCTTGGACCATTGGCGCGTGAAATTATTGTATCTTAATTGTTTATAACTATAATTACACACAAAGTGATAGCTACTATATGTATATCCTGGCGCCAATAGGTTTAATGGACATACATGGGCATATTTTTATTTTGTTGTCGTTTTTTCTTTCTCGTCAGATTTGAATGAAATTTGGTGAGTAGGTAGAGTTCCTTATTCTACGCTAGATAGATACAAAATCTCAATGTGCGACAAAAAAATTGTATGAAATTTTCCACTGAGTTACGAAAATTCCATACGATTTCGTAACTCAGTGGAAAAAATTGTGGGACATACTTTGAAATTGGGTCTATCTTGAAGAGAATAAGGTACTCTACCTACCCACCAAATTTCATTCAAATCTGACGCGAAAAAAAAAACGACAACAAAATAAAAATATGCCCACATATAAAATGAATAAAGACGTAGTAAATAAACTAAATAAAGCATTGTTATTCAGAAAAAGAAAAAAAAATACAAATAAAAAAAAAACCAGAGGGTGCTTGTTTAAAACACCGCATAACCAAACTATTCCTCACATTAGCAGGCTTACAGTTTAATATGTCAATATTCAGTTCCCTGGACAACTCATTCAATTTACGACTATGCTTAATATTTATAGTTGATTCAGTTTTTGGAAATTTGCATTATGGCAGGAAATGGCACAAAGGTAGTAAGCACCTGTGGGGTCTGTGGCGCTTAGGACCATTGAGAGTTCATTGTGATAATGAAACTTTAAAGGAAGTATTTCTTATTCTTACATATTTGAACTGAGCAATACGAGCAGGTTATATAATATAAGTACTAAAGTAGGTTATCAAGTAACAAATATGTCTCACTAACGAGAAACTTTGAAAATATACAGGGTGATTCATGAGTCGTGAGCAGGATTAACCCCACGATATCAGTGGTTGATAGCTAATTGTTTCATACTAGACTTAACGAAATTAAAGTTAAATTTAATTTAATTTAATTTCCTAACTATGAGTTAATTGATACTTAACTATCAATTAAGTATCAATTACCTCATAATTAGAAGATTTTAATTATGTTAATTTAACGTTAATTTTGTTAAGTCTGGTATGAAATAATAGCTTATCAATCACTGAAATCGTCGGGTTAATGCTGCTCACGACTCATGAATCAGCCTGTATACCTATAGAGTGAACTGAATACAGTAGCAAATAATTTAATAAAGACGAAAATAAACAAATCATATAGGCTCCTACTGTACCGGTAGCTCACAGAGCCACTGGTTTTCAGCCAGTTGTTTTTTTTTTTTACCAGGACACATGGACAAAAGGAAAACTAAATTCCTACTCACATGTAAAATAGCTCTCATTATTTTATTGAAATTTGTAGACCATAATTTAAAAACTTAAATTTAAATTGCTTATTTTTTGAAAAGAAAAAGCCTTTAATTTTAATTTTATATTTTTTTGTTTTACTCTGCTTGCTTTTTGCACATGCTAAAACTGTAATTAAGATGAAATCTTCTGATGACAAGTCAAGCAGCTATCAACGTTCTTATCTCTGCCATCTCTGACGACATTGACCTTGATATAGTTGCAGAACTTGCAGATATGCAGATGTTTAGACACAGTTGTAGTGACAATGATGGTATAAACAAACGCGAGCTCGATCACGGGGCATTGTTTATCGTCGCCACTTGATTACATGATTGAACATTTAATTCGATACCATCGTCACAGGCTACGTAAACACTAACCGCAACTTCACCACCCAGAACCTCCACTAAACGACGTCAAAACGCCCACGATCCATGAATAATAATCCCAAAACATAATTAAATCACATTACGTGCCGGCACTGAAGAAAAATGCACTGAGAAAAAACACGAAAGCGGGTGTCACCAACCGAAAAACCAAGATCGTAAATCCACACAACGGGCACCTTGCACTCGCGGCCTACTCCTCAAGCTTTATTTAAAGACGTGCTCGAAGCTGCAGACACCACCCGTTCTATTTTGCAGTAAGAATGGCGTACAACGAAATAAAATAAAGTAAAAATTGAAAATGACAGTACGTCAAGATCACAAAGCAAAATTGCAATGCTAAGTATGCGTATTTTACCTCTTGTTCGAGATCACCGAATTCATTTAACTGTTTTATCGTCTTAAGACGGGCACTTTGTCTAAATTGATATTGGATTCTATAAATACTTACAAATAAAAATGTGGAATCACACCATTGTAAAGATGCGCGATGTGAATACCTACTATCTATCTATACTAATGAAATCTTTCGTTTCGATTCGATTTCGAAAATGTCATGATAATCGTTCACTTATCAAACCGATTTCGGTAACGAAAAATAGCCAAATCGATAAATACCGCACAAAATTAGTAAGTGTGACTGTAAACCGATTTGAATACCTATCTAGAGTCCAGGCATAAGTTAGCAGAAATTACCTTTTTTTTACAAAATGAATGTTAAGAGTTTTTTAAAGCTGATTAATTAAAGACAGATTTATAGCAAACTGTACTATTTTCCAAAAACTCGTGGTGATGTCACTCTACGGTTAATTCAAGGTGATGAAAATCAAAAATAAACTTTGCTGTATTGAGTTTGGAAGTTTTTATAAATAGTTTTATAAGTATTATTTGTATAAATTTATAAATTTTAAATGATATTAAGAATATAGTCGACTTAAAGAACCGATTAATCGACTTATTTAAGAATCGTAGAGTTCTCGTACACTTGAAAGAAATATAATGTTGCTGTAAGTAAAAAACTAAATACTTGAAATCGATAATTACTGAAAGGAATTTGTTTACTTATTTTTAAAGATGATTAAAGTATTAAACAATCTACAATGACTATAGCAATAATGCTGAAAATTATGTCAACATATTCATATTTTTTATTCTATGATCAATCTTCGATCGGTATTGTATTAACATGGCAATAAAATGACATTTGACTTTTACCGTGCGTTTACATGCTCGGGCTCTCGGCCGAATGTTTCGGCCATGTTAGTACACGATGATTCGAGACAGACTATATAGAGAAAACTTAAGCCAGACCAGAGACAATTTAAGTACTTTTTCAGGTAGTTTGGTTGAGTTAAAAGGTGTCTTAAATAATTTCACTTCGGGTAAATGTATAGAGAAAACTTAAGCCAGACCAGAGACAATTTAAGTACTTTTTCAGGTAGTTTGGTTGAGTTAAAAGGTGTCTTAAATAATTTTACTTCGGGTGAAGCTATTTAAAAGGTGTTTTAAATGGTTTCAATAACCAAAGCTATTTTAAACACAGTTTAACTCACTGAAACTACCTGAAAAAGCTTAAATTGTCTATGGTCTGGCTTAAACTTAATCTATATAGTCTGTCTCGAATGAGCGTGTACTAGGGTGGGCCGAATCATTCGGCCGAGAGCCCGAGCATGTAAAAGCACCATTAAACCTCATCCTACGCATGAGTAAAATAAAATAACCATTGGAAAATATTTATAAGTTATGTACTTATATAGTCAATTTACTAACATGGTGTGTAATAAGAACAATATTAAAAAAATTGTCGGGATCTATGTTTAATCACTGTTTAATAGACCTCTGACTGTGTTCTGACTTTTATTTAAATCAACGTAAAACAAAGTTAAACTGCGTGAAACGAATTGTTCGTATGAGTGTTCAAATACTTATATTTCTTTTGATTTTTTTTATTCATTATTATTTCTTTATTTAGAATAACCAGGTTTTTACATGTTGCATTACTGTAAAACATACATCAAAGAGAAATTCTGCTATACAATAGTAATTTTTTCACTCTCTTATTGACTTTGAACCCAACTTATAATTTATTTCATACAGTGACTACGTGTATAGTTTCTGAACATACAATTATGATGTGATGTCGATTGTGTACATGGCATATTTTCATTTTCTGTGATTTTTAATTAAAACATGAAATGAATAATTAGATTATAGGATACCTTTTTAAGAATGGCATTCGTGAGTGCAGTTACCGGTGATGACTCTACTAAAAAGTTCATGGAAGTCTTGCAAAATGACTTCAAATCGCTCAGTTTCGAAACGAAGAAAAAATATCCTCAGATAAGAGAGGTATTAGCTTAATTCTACTTTTATTACTCTTCAATAATTTAACTAAAGGTTTATCTTTGAACCGATATCATTATTTCTATGTGTACGACCATAAAACTCTTGCTATCTTAATAGTAAAACGCCCATTACATTACATTTATAATTAGCTTATATTAACACTATTACTGTGTAAATAAGACGAACCGGACGCCTGAATAAATATTAAACATGGGCGATGCTATAGCCATTAAAATTATGTCAAAATTCATTGTAATTATAGTTTCCAGCGGCTTATCACCATGTAAAAATAAATTATGTACCTATATGATTATAACCTGCAGTAATAATTATTTCTTAGTTAAAAAAATTATAAACTAATAATAAAGAAGGTATATGAGGGATGTCAGCTTGTCTAAAATGGGTTTATGTTAAACACTCAAAACCTTCTTTTAAAACTAGTACTGAAATTTTTCTAATAAGAATTATGCTTAACCTTTAAGAGTGGTTGAATGCCAGGTTGATTTAGTAACTCAAATTTGATATCTACCATCTGAACAGTTAAATTATATTTTTATTTAATCAATGACGAGTTATACAAAATTACATACCTACTTTACCAATTTTATGTTTCTTATATACCTAGATTCTGAGGGAATAAAAAAAACTCTTTCAATTTATAATTTGTATATATATAGCAGTGTGACTATTAAAAAAAAACTTAAATCAAAACATTTATTACATTTAATAAATGATTTGATTCATGCTTTACAATTGAATAAAAAAAAGTTTTGTAAACTTGCTGAAACATTCTTTTTCCTTAGTGGAACGAGAGAGAGACTATGCATGCATATCTTTTAATTCATTTGTGCCAGTTCTCGTGAATGAATCTGCACTTACGTACCTAACGGTATTTTACAATATTTACAAGGCTGTAACCTTTTCTTATTTTATTTGAGTACATTTTAATTTTTTCAGGCATGTGATGAGGCCATAGAGAAGCTGGCCCTGGCAGCCAACAACCCTCAGGCTTCTCTATTCGGGGTGGTCAACCAAATACTGTACCCACTGGTGCAGGGATGCGAGTCTAAGGACCTCAAGATTATCAAAGTTTGTATCTACTAGCCTCCACTTTGTATGCAGAAAAATAGTAAATATCTGACTAGTTTGTAATCGTAATCTTTGGGGGTTCAATTAAAGAATACTTTTTTTGTAGAGCTCCACATTATGTCAGGAAGTAAGGTTTTATTTTCAATAGTTTTTGGCTTTGGATTCTGTCAGTTTCTCTATAATGTTTTTAAAATGATTTATACACTATTTTTACTAAAACAACTTGAGATCATAATTATCTAACATTAGTGGTGAACCGAGTAATTTAGGTTTTATAATTACCTATTTTCATAACACAAATCTATCTTTGTTTCAGTTCTGCCTCGGCACTATCCAACGGCTAATAGCCCAGAAGGGCATCGATGCCAAAGGAGCCCGACATGTGGTGGACTGCCTGTACACCCTGGGGCAGGGTGGTGTGTTGGAGCTGAAGTTACTCCAAACAGCAGCCCTACTTATGACAACATCAGAGTTGGTGCATGGAGACACACTAGCGAGGGTAAGTCAGACATACAGATACCGTACGGATCAAACCACGTAAAAGTTACTATAGTACTTGAATAAAGTAGACATTGCCGTGGATTGACCGCATTATGAAGCATTTACAAACAGACAAGTGAAGCAAGGCCGTTTTGAAACACAAGGCAGGAATTCTTGACGAGCTATACGACAACGCGTACGTGACACCTCTGAAGTTGCAGGCATCCATATAGGTGACAACTTTCCATCAGTCGGGCCGTATGTACACAAAGACGTAGTATAAAAAAACGGCTTTATATTATAATAAAAATAAAATTACGTGTGTCACTGACGTATTTTTAGTCACTGTGCGTGATATGTATATGTGGGGCCTCGCGCACGGTATTCGGCGCTCGATAATGACAACATAGGATGTCCGAAACATGTCGCGCATAGTGACGTAATTTTATTATAATATGAATATGTGTCACGATAGTTTAAATTCGGCTTTATATTGTTTTCTTTTTTTAGACGATGGTGATGTGCATGCGCATGGTGACGGCCAGCGAGACGCGCGACGTGAGCACCAGCCACGCGGCGGCGGCGACCGTCCGCCAACTGGTCGCACTCGTTTTCGAACGCGCCCTGGCGGAGGCTGATGGTAAGAGATTCTAGGTTATTACTAGAATTTTTTGACCCACTCACTCTTACTGTCAAAAATTTTCACCGTACATTCTCTGGTCGTGACGGAAGTCTAAAACTCTGACATTGGCAAAATACATTTTGCTCTAAGCATAAGATGTGAAAACCATTCTAGGCAAAAAAAAAATTTTTATCCTATTTTTACATTCTCTAATACTGTTTGACATAATGATAATTTGTCCTAAACGCATATGACCTAATATTGTTTTCCCTAACTTCGTTTTAACCTACTTTTGAGGTCACGGTTCTAAATTAACCTAACCGACTTTTCTAACAGCGATTCGGTTCTGTGTGAAGTCGGTTTTGAGCTATAATTTGATTATAGCAAATAATCGTTAGGACAATCGTTCGTTAGGGATTTTGATCATTAGGACAAAACAGTTAGGGCAAGTGATTTTAGGACAAATGATATTGGAGTCGAGGGAGATCCCTTTTACACATGTCCATTTTATACAACTTCCTTTAGAAGGTAACGCCGGCGAAGTATCTATGCATACCGACCTACCAATAAACATTGATAGCGTTATTCATAAACACACATCAAACACCTTTGAGTATCCATATGACAAACAATCATACTCATAGTACCTCCTATGTACTGACATTTATCTGTCATAGACTAGACTTTATGGAAAGAAAATGACAAATATTGCCAGTCCTGTTGACTAAACAGTCAAAGTCAAACACAGTTCAGCGAAATGACTTTTCCTTACCTGTCTTAGAAAGAGAACATATTTTAAATAAAACGTTGACTTTTTTGGGGTGATTGGGTGTGATTGTGTACTAAGCATCGATTATGTGATTGATTTCAGGAACGCTCAAAGTGAACCCAGCCGACGTGAGGCCGCAAACGAATAGCAAAGCCCCTAAAGACATGAAGCCCTGTGCGGTGGACGCCTACCTCATTCTACAAGTAAGTTAGCGATGTGACGATTCGACTTCGCAACTCGATCCGAACCGAGTTGTCAACTAAACCGACGCGAGTCTGTCATACTCTTGGTTATACTCATACCAGGCCTATGTAATTCTCCGCGCGAATTAGAATCGATTTTCTTGTGTTTTTGACGACATTAAAATTATTGACTGCATAGATATAGGATAAAAGAACTGGATACCCAATCAGCCGAAAACAATTACAGCATAAAAGTGCTGCAGTTGCAGCGCTTTTTCATACAGCCTTGTTTGGAACGTGACATTTCGTTAAGTGCCAACAGCCCATAAAGTTTTAACAATGTTGGTAGTTCTGTGTATAAATTTGACACTTAATGCTTACGTCAAGCTCTTTTTCGTACGAAACATTTATCGTTTGTAAATTTACTAAAACGGGGCTTAATCGTGTATAAACTTTGGAAACAAACCTTTGTTAGATTCTGGACCAAACCATTGGATTGAATTGCATAACCCTAAAATCCTTTCAACGGATCGTCGTTTCCATAGTAGGAAAGTACGGGAAGCCATTGAAATCAAGAAATACCCCAATTTCAATCGGGATGACGGTTTTAGAATCTCGTCTACATGGAATCCAGTCATTGATAAATGTAAGCGTAATCGAATATCACCTGCTCAAAAATCGGACATCGTGAGTGTAGTGTGTCGACAGAGTCACATCCCTAGTGCGCAAAATGTTCAAGTTGATAATCAAGACCAAGTGCGGGTAGTTCGTAAAACCCGCGCAGCTAGAAGATGTTGATGTCAACCTCAGCCAGTCTTTCTCCGGGACCACGGGGGCAATGTCGCCCTTGAAACGTCGGAGGTTTGTTTCCAAAGTTTATACACGATTAAGCCCCGTTTTAGTAAATTTATAATGTGTGAAAATCGTGAAAGTTTAAATAAGTGATTTATCGTTTGTATCATTATTAATACAAAATTGTTCGCTAATGTTATTCTGGCCCACATTTTTTGACGTATTATACAATATTTGTAATCATAGGCAACCCTAGTGTTTGTGCGGTGTGCGCGGAGCCGAACGTCAGTTGTTTCGAATTGGTTTATATTCGGTTTTTCAGTTGTTCGCTTTTTCTATGAGAGCTAAATATCTGTTTGTAAGAACTATTATATAATCTGCGTTGCTTGTTGTGTTACTTCGTCACTTTCGTTTACCAAATGCAGGAAAGAGATGAAGATTGGTTTGTTTCAGGATATAATCCAGTTGGTGAACGGCGACGCGGCTCACTGGCTGGTCGGGATCTCAGACGTGCCAAAGACTTTCGGTCTGGAACTGCTAGACACAGTATTGACTGACTTCTCACCCGTATTCTTCAAGGTACGCCATGCGAATTACGACGTTATTATGATGTTTATAGAGTTGATATTGAGTTGATGCTTTTGTAAGGTATGCTACACGAATTAATGTGATTTTGACGTAAGGTTTTTGTTTCAGATTGCGGAGTTTAGGTTTTTGTTAAAGGAACATGTTTGCGCGTTGATTATAAGGCTGTTTTCGCCGAATGTTAAATACAGGTAAGACATTTGGCTTAATTTACTTATATCTCTATTCTCCATTTATTTATTTCTGGGCATTTTTGCGAGAAGACTACCATAAAAAAAATTAAACGGGTATATTAATGTTTTTCCTACTCAGAATCACGAGCTCTTTCGATCCTATTAGGAGGAAAAAAAGTCCCAATTTTTTTTTCCATTTCGTTACCATTTTTCAAACTTTTTGTACAGCGGTTACAAAATGAAATGTACAGTCACGGACTTTAATTGATAGGCCACTTGCCAAGTTCATATTTTAGCCGTGTAATACAATTCGGGGTTACTCGTATATACTCGTATACTTGAACAAGGAATGACAAATCCTCGTATAATAAAAGAGCAAAATTATATTTCTATCTCTATCATTGTTTGTTTACAAGGCGTCAAATGTCATTTACGTCAGAATGTTTTGACTTATCATGTTGGCCTACTTGAGAGCCGGAACTACCAACCTGACAACACAGCAGAATCACTTCCTACACCCAAAGATAACCAATGGCAGATCTTTAGGAATCGTAACCTAGCAGCAATTTCATTGTTATTGCGTAGCGATAGTAACGGCAAAATTATGATTGGTCTTTGATATCGGAGAATGCGTAGTACCCAGGCTACTAACTACTAACTTGATAAGTGTGACGTTCATGAATGACATTATAAACAACAATAATGAACTGCCGCCATTATAAGAATATTTAGAATTACTAAGTCTCTTTTATATTTTGTTATTTTTTAGTTATTATTGAAATAATAAATAAATAAATCATAAACACAATGAACCGTATGATAAAAAATGCCATTGTTGAATATTTGTAAAAGTAGTTTATTAAGAAATTTAAATATCAGCGTTCAAACTTCACGCATGGGGGAATTATATAATGCAAATCCATTGAAATGACTTTAGATTATTTCAACATCCACATCATAACGTTCCGTATAACGCTAAGTAGATGTAAACTCGTCGACTTCAGTCCAGTATTTCTCTTCCTTGATTTTCGGCTTCGCTAAAGTGGGGTGATAGTTCTTTTGGTAATGATCACATTTCCTTACCCATAACGTAACAGTGTTGATAAAACTCTCAAGCTTATGTTTCTATAATATTGTTTAACAACAAACTCTCCGTTAATAGCAGATCTCTCAATCTCTATATTGTCACGATTATTTGGCGATCTTATTCGGACAAAGCGGTTGGCATTATCGCATAAATACTGTAATTATTGAATTTATTATAATAAATACTGTAATAGTTTAATGCCGATTCACCAAAATGTAAAATTCCCAATTATGGTCTTTGACATTACTTTGACATCAATACAACATTCGCCAGTCCACCGAGTTTTTATTTGAAAATAATTTTTAAGAAAAAAAAACCGACTTAATTTGGTTCCCGGTAAAAGTGAAATTAAGAATTTGTTTGAGTTAGCCAGTTTACTTCACAAATATCCAATACACCGCACGTGTACGATTGAAAATTGAGGAGCTTTCTTAATGTCCTAGGGCTTCCATCATTACATTTGAAGTA
Organism: Lathronympha strigana; assembly: GCA_949128165.1. NCBI lineage: Eukaryota > Metazoa > Arthropoda > Insecta > Lepidoptera > Tortricidae > Lathronympha > Lathronympha strigana. The sequence goes on along the minus strand of OX421922.1, from coordinate 12,950,296 downwards.
TAATCTAACGGAACTCCCTTGTAGACCTTTAAACAAACAAAATAACAATGTGTTAAATTGGATGACAGACTGTAAATTAACGAGCATATTCATTATGCCATCCCTGATTATCAACATCAGGTCCACTCCAGCAAAATGATGGCCACAGTAAGAAAATGCCTAAGCTAATTATGAACACCCTCTAATCACAATTAACCTGCCGTTCAAATTTGAAGAGTTCTCTGAATTCTTCTAGAACTCCATCATCAGAATATAAATCAAATCAAAAAGATGAATGTCACAACTAGGATAATAAGTAGAGCTAGGTTTATTAACCAGTTCCACTTTGCGATCCCTGGTCTTCATCATCAGATCAAGTTCATCAAAATTTTGGCTCCGCCAAAACACTGTTTTAGTTACTTAAGGAAACCCTCAAATCAGAATGCATGTGCCGTTAAAATTTGAGGAGTTCTCTCAATCCCTCATGAAGCCCATCATCAAAATAGAACTATAATCAAATAGGACTATCTTGAAGGTATTTCTTTACAAAGAAAAGATGAATGTCTCAAATCGGATGATAGAGCTGGGAATTAACAAGCAGTTCCACTTTGCCATCCCTGGTCTTCATCATCAGGTCCACTCCACCAAATTGATGATGTGCGTAAAGAAATGCTCGAGTGTCTTAAGAAACTACCCAAATCATCATGCATGTGCCTTTCAAATTTGAGGAGTTCCCTCAGTTCCTCATGGATCCCATCATCAGAAATTGATTTTGAAAAAAACGGAACAAATCTGGAACCATCTATTTTCAGAAAAAAAAATATTTTTTTAAAATCGGACGATAGTCCTGGGAATTACCAAGCAGTTCCACTTTGACATCCCTGGTCTTCATCATCAGGTCCACTCCACCAAATTAATGATGTTCGTAAAGAAATGCTCGAGTGTCTTAAGAAACTACCCAAATCATCATGCATGTGCCTTTCAAATTTGAGGAGTTCCCTCAGTTCCTCATGGATCCCATCATCAGAAATTGATTTTGAAAAAAACGGGACAATCCTGAAACCATCTATATACAGACAAAAAAATATTTTTTAAAATCGGATCATAGTCCTGAGAATTACGAAGCAGTTCCACTTTGCCATCCCTGGTCTTCATCATCAGGTCCACTCCACCAAATTGATGATTTTCGTAAAGAAATGCTCGAGTTTCTTAAGAAATCACCCAAATCAGCATGCATGTGCCTTTCAAATTTGAGGAGTTCCCTCAGTTCCTCATGGATCCCATAATCAGAAATGGATTTTGAAAAAAACGGGACCAACCAGGAACCGTCTACTTTCAGAAAACAAAAAAAAAAAATTAAATCGGTTCAGTAATGACGGAGTTATGAGTGAACATCCATTAAAAAAAAAAATAAAAAAAAAAATTCAGTCGAATTGAGAACCTCCTCCTTTTGAAATATTGAAGTCGGTTGAAAAGAGATATCCATGAAAGCTTTTTCTCACTAAGACCATAGTCAATATATGTAATTTTTTAAATCCAAGTTTCATATGCCACGACGTTTTACACTTATAGATTATAGGCTAATAAATAACTAGATTCAAACACGATAAGAATTTCATTAGCTAGTTTACGGCCGGTTCAGCGCCATCTAACGGGACATTTGGAAACTCACCTTTTACTTTCAAGTTATATGGACGTGAACAAATAGCAATATATATCAAGCGCGACTTGACATATGGATTCGCGCCATTTAAAACGTGTCACACATTGACATATGTGACCCATGACTGGGTAAGATCTTTGTTGGTATTATTCTCAGGGTTGCTATGGCCACGTTTAAACAATGGTCGCCATGGTTATTTATTGCGCAAGTAGTATTAAGCTGCCAAATTACGGAGTTTCTAAGTGGCCTATCAATTAAAGTCCGTGACTGTACGTTAAACGTTTAAAAATTTTGAAACCTTGTTCCTAGGGCTGCGTTCACGTCGCTGCATATTCCCGGGGCCGCACCGACGACGGCCAGCGCCGGCGGCCCCGAGCGGCCGCACTACCCCGTCACCATGCGGCTGCTGCGGCTCGTGCTGGTACTGGTGCACCAGTACCACGCCCTGCTGGTAAGCTACTGAAGGTTTGCTGGGTCTGCGCCCTGTAGCCCGGGCAGTAGCATACGGCTACGGTATCTCCGTAAAAGGCGACTCAAAGGAGTCCTCGGGGTCGCAGGCTGTAGCAATCATACTGATACCGTCCAAAACAAAGGTAGGACCCACAGAGGCCTGACGCGCGGCACTGGTGCGTTCCACTGGAGATGACAGGGTCGCCATGATTGCGTCGATCAGGACCAATGGGGGGTTTGTAGTTGGTTCAGTTACTTGTTCATTTGTGCTTTCAAGATTAAAGTAAAGCGTTTTTTTTATTCCGGAGACTAAAATGACAACCTCAAATGTCAAATTTAAAAATAATGATACCAGCTTAAAACAACTAGAGCTGATCTTCGATTACGGCTTTTGGTGTATTTGTTAATAACCGACAAAATGTAAAATAATCTGGTAAACTAAATCTGACCGTTTTATTTTATTTATATGCCTCCCTTTTTTACACACCGAAAAAAAAACTATAACCTGTAAATTCTTTTACATGTGTAACGCAAATAAGTAGCAAATAAACATATTTTTTTTTTAATTTAATTTCTTTGTTTAGGACCAACAAAGGATCATGTTGTTAGTATACATCTTAAATACATCTTAAATACTAGCCTATTCTACGTGTTAATGCTTATAACTAAGTAAGTAAGTAGGTGCCTATATAATACATGATTATTTGTTACTGCGCGCATGAATTATACAGCAGTTATTGAGGTACAGAAAGTCCAGTCGGTTTGCTATCATATTCAGGATGCTCTTGGAGCTCGCTCGCACTCTACGCACCAGGGATGTAGATCGCTTGCGCATTGTGGTGTAGAAGCAGTCTACCCGCGCCTCTGCAAACATCCCTGATGCACTGCATAATTTAGGCAGCCCCATCAGCACCCTGAAGGCGTTGTTATATTGAACACGCAGAGCGCTGTACCGTTTCTGAGTATAATCAGCCCATAGGTTACTCGTGTAGAAGGTCGTACAGTATGCCCTAAAGAGGGTGACCTTCACTTCTTTAGAACAATGCGTAAACCTGCGGGCTACCATGTTGGCTCTGACAGACAACGCTCTGCGTTCGCGTTCAATATCTGCGTCGTCCTTAAGGTCTGCTGTTACTAAGTGCCCTAAGTATTTAAATTGTTCCACTATGCGCAACGGATGGCCATTTAGTTCCACCGTTGGAGACATAGGAGTAGCTTTAACTTTAACCTTAAAGACGACGCACTCACTTTTCTTCACATTATATATCAAGCCGTGACTACAAGCGTATCTCTCACATATGGAAATGAGATTCGCTAGACCACAAGCTGAGGCGCTCAGCAGCACCATGTCGTCGGCGTAGCTCAAATTATTGACACATACTCCATCGATATGGCAGCCGATACGAGTGCTGCTGAGCTCCTCTATAAGTGCGTTGACATATAGGTTAAATAACCTACGTGAGGTTAACCCGCCCTGTCGTACACCGCAGTCCAGTCCGTAAGGCTGAGAATATGATTCTGACCACCGGTATTATATAGCTTTTTTTTAAATATATCAAAAAGTGAGTTCTTTTACTGTTTTGCGTGCATGAATTTCGTTTTGTGATGTAGTTTTGTTTTATCTAGTTGTCCCAATTCGTGACTACTCTTACCGAAGAGTTTTAATAATACTTTACTTTGCCAAGACGTAATAAAACTAAAAACCTACTATTAACGCAAAAATATTAAATATTGTTATTTTATCATAATAATTATCATTTATTAAAACTATTGACCATTTATAAACAGGTCTTTTAGCCCCTAAATATTTTCGGTTAGAATCGGTTGTGGTACATCACTATTTATGAGATGCAATAAACAGACAACCCACGCAACGTCATTTTAGTCTCCGGAACTAAAAAAGAGCCTTTAATGATACGTAACCGCCATAACTTATTCAAAAATCTTTCGACAGGTAACAGAATGTGAGATCTTCTTGTCTCTGACGATCAAATTCCTGGATCCAGACAAGCCGCTCTGGCAGCGCGCGCTCGCCCTCGAAGTGCTGCATAAGATGACTATACAGCCCAGTAAGTATTTCAGTCCATATGCTGCAATAGTAGTTTATGCAACAGTGATATAATAAGAACCAATTATGAGCTGTTGCATACGCTAGTTTTTCTACGACAGCTAAAATAGCGAAAAAAATTTCGAAAGGTGTCAGAATGTGAAACGTCATATGCCCACTATCGAAAAAAACCAGTTCTAATATTGTATAAACATCCATAGGAGCAGTGTTTTTATGGAATACCATAGACAACGTTATAATGTATACTTTTTTAATATCGCTGTCAGTCATCTAATTGACAGATAGAAGTACTGGAGTAGAAAAAATAATTACTTGATTTACATTTATTTCACATGCTCCACAATTATATAGAAGAACTGTCTCATAATTAACAATATAGAATCATGGAGCTACCAACAGGTGCGACGATGCGCGAAGCGAGGATGCTAGATTGACTATTTACTAGTAATGAAAAATAACAAAAAGTTTAACAGTTATAATTCTGTGTTTTCTATGTAATTGACTTTATTTTATCATACTGGTTATAAGTTTTGATCTATGCTGGCCATCTTAATATTTTGGTTAAATTTTTTAACATGAGTATGTGTTTACAGATGTAGTGCATATATTATTTGTCCTCTTATTTATATAGAAACGTCTGAACGTTTCATGTTATTTCAGTCAGTTTCAGTACTAAAAGTACCGAGAGCGATTGAAGTAGCATGACATATATTAGCGTTTCCGAGAAATTACGAGGCCAAAAATACTCACTCGTGGAAGTTTAACCTTTCTAAGATTCACTTTATTTTTCTCTATTATTGTTAAACAGAACTCCTGGTGTCATTCTGCTCGTGCTACGACCTGCGGCCGCACGCCACCAACATCTTCCAGGACATCGTGAACGCGCTGGGCGCCTACGTGCAGAGCTTGTTCGTGGCCAGCCAAGTCAACACCTGTGCTGGTGAGTGCTGCAGCTGTTTCAGAACACCTGGGATCGTTCTTCTCTTGAACACCTGCGCCAGCATCCCACCAACAGATTCCAGGACATCGTGAACGCGCTGGGCGCCTACGTGCAGAGCTTGTTCGTGGCCAGCCAAGTCAACACCTGTGCTGGTGAGTGCTGCAGCTGTTTCAGAACACCTGGGATCGTTCTTCTCTTGAACACCTGCGCCAGCATCCCACCAACAGATTCCAGGACATCGTGAACGCGCTGGACGCCTACGTGCAGAGCTTGTTCGTGGCCAGCCAAGTCAACACCTGTGCCGGTGAGTGCTGCAGCTGCAGAACACCTGGGATCGTTCTGTTCTTGAACACCTGCGCCAGTATCCCACCAACAGCTTCCAGGACATCGTGAACGCGCGGGGCGCGTACGTCGATCTGATTTTTGTTGATGAAATATACTTACAATATACATACAATACAATACAATGCGGAGAGCGTAACCAAGCACAAGCATGCTAAGTAGTTAAACTTGGAACCGGTTTGCGACTTTGTCCCTCTTGCTGTTAAAACGGCTGGGCCCTGGTGCTCGGAAGCTAAACGTTTCGTGCAGGCTCTCAGTAAGCGAATGAGACATAGAGGTTGCGATATTGGGCCTGGTTCGTACTTGGTTCAGCGGATATCGCTTGCCATCCAACGCGGTAATGCAGCGGGTATTTTTGGCACGTTTGGGCCGGGTACGTTCCTGACTTAAACAAGATGTTTTATTGTTTTTGTGAGTGGTATTGACGAAACGCGTTGTGGATGATGTTTGGTTTAGCGTAAGTACCTTTCTTTTTGATGGAACCTGTGGTGGATATATTGCCTGTGAGTTGACGAGACCTGCGTTGTGGATTGTTTAAGGTATATGCCCTTTTTACTCAATAAAATTTCTTTATCTGTGATCATAACCATGTAAAACAACATTATATATAGGTACTATTAACTAACACTGGAGTTTGCAGCACATAGGTACAATAACTCTTTATACACCTCATAAAATATCACTACAGAAAAACATATTGTGAGTGTATTTACGGTTCGGTATATAACCTTAAGTACATTAATGAAAGTGATCAATATCAGGTGCAACAAATTCGTCGAATCTCGTAAAATCCCTGCGGGACAGAGGTGGCGGGCGGTCGTCGCCCGACTCGCCGGCTTCGTACTGCCGTTCCGCCTCGTAGTCTTCGTTAATGTCTGGCAAGTTCGACAGGGCGTCGTGGAAACTCCGTCTGAAACTGTTTAAAATTGTGTATTAACGCTAAAGATATGCTCATCGGACTAATGTGTCCATGCTCAAAGAATTAAAAATTAAACAGCGCCTGTCATCGCTGGTGCAACTGCGAATCCTCAAATTCTTTGGACACATTAGCCGCAACAACGACTCTATAAAGCGGCTGGTAATTCAGGGCAAAGTGGACGGCAGCAGGCCACGTGGCCGATCTGATGGACAGATACTATAAAATCTGTCGCTGAGATTCCTGTGGCAGAATGCGCGCGCCGTGCTACCAATAGAAACTAATGGAGAAGATTCGCCAAAGCAGCCGTAAAGAAAGCGGACGACTCCCCATGACCACGACCACTCTGTCAAGAGTGAACGACTTAGAAGAGAGAGATTAAAGCTAAATGTTGAATAAGCGGGGAAGCCCACTGCGTTGTGCCGCGCTGCGTCGCGTTTGGCCATTGGAATACGTCGCAACGTCAACGCATATTGTCTCTGATAGAGATAGTCACAAGATCTTGGTTGGTGAGTTCCCCGGAACTACCAGGTGATAGCCAACGAGTGGGCAAAAGGGCATCAAGAGTAATTCTTTATTGTCCGCACACTTCCTCGTTAACTCACTGCTTATTAAGCTATTACTAAAACGGACTAAAAACAAAAACTATTCTGCTAATAAGATCGCGGGGATTTTCTTGTTTTTTGTTAGGGTTGGCACTTTTTTTTCATCGACAGCGGCGTTCGTGACGAACGTCTTTTTTGTTACATCGACACGCATATTGAAGAATTATTATGGTTTCACTTGAACCGTCATATTATCTTATATTAATTTAGTCTCATAAAATATGTTAAATCCTTCATCAAGATGACAGGCTTAGTTATTACTTACTCCTCATATTCATTACTAGCTGTCTTCTTGTTTTCCTCGACTTCCTCAACTATGTCCGAGTCTGAGTCAGTGAAGTCGGCTTGACTTTCTTTCATGAACTCGCTGTACATCTCATCCACGTTGGCTTGTCGGGTCGAAGTCTCTTGTCCTGTCAACAAGTCAATTTCATTTTCACTGCTCATAAATGCTGCATCACGCATTTCAAAACAGCCCTGAAATTATTTCGATTGAATTTTAAAGTCTTTTTCGTTTATTGCGTTACCCCACAGTATCAGTTCATAGAGTAAAATGGTAATACATATTCATGATAATGGCTGTACGTGTGGCCGCTGGATTGGACTTTAAAAACTATCTACTTTTACTGTGTTACCCCAGAGTATCAATCCTTAGTGAAGAATTGACGATACATATCCATGATCTTCTTCTTCTTCTACCTAGCGTTATCCCGGCCCTTGCCAGGGTCCGCTTTCCTACATCCTCTCCTCCACTTTGCACGATCCTGGGCGTCTTCCCTGGTAAGCCCGTTTACGCTCATGTCGGCCTTCACGACATCTAGCCATCGCTTTTTTGGTCTACCGCGGGGTCGGGGTCCGTCAAGGGCTAGGCTAAGGCATTTGTTTCCCACGTAGTCGGGTGGCCTACGACAAACGTGGCCGAACCACCGAAGGCGACATTCTTGGAGCTTCTCCGCTACGTCACGGACTGCGAGGCTGCCACGGATGTACTCGTTACGAATACGGTCAGCACGCGTAACGCCGCACATCCATCGCAGCATCCTCATCTCTGTAACGCGAAGCTCCTGAACGTGCCTTCCCAGAACCGGCCACGCCTCGGCACCATAAAGTAGGACTGGGCGAATAATGCACTTATACACTAGCCCTTTGAGTCTGAGTGGTATTCTGCGATCGCAGATGACTCCTGTGACTTCTCGCCATTTAGACCAAGCCGCGCTGATTCGGGCTTTGATGTCGTGATCGATGGTCCCGGTTTCATGCAGTACTGATCCCAGGTACTTGAACTTGTCCGTTTTCACGGCAGGTTCGTTCCCTATATTGATGGAAGTGGGATCCGTACTTCCGCAGGCCATGTATTCGGTCTTCGCGACATTTAGCTTCAGACCTCCGTTCTCAAGCGAGCCCTTCCATTGGTTCACTTTTCGCTCTAAAGCCTGTTTGTTCTCGTCTGTCAGTGCGATACATATCCATGATATGTTATAAATATTTAATATATTCAAGTTGTGGCCAGTAATAGACATGTTAAGTTGATGTTACCTGCATCAAATACCCTGAAGGTCTCGGCCAGAGACTGCAGGTACAGTCAACCAATTGGAACCCTAGGCCACTGTAGGACTATGTCATAGAGACGCTATAAATTTAATTGTAAGAAATCTGTTACTGCTTGTCATTTAAGATGGATCTAGAGTGGCCTTCAGTTCCAATTGGTTGACATGATACATGAAGAGATACACAAGGTCGAGGTACATGTTATTGGCGTTTTTGCACTACTCAAAGGAGTTAAAATAGTTCGTAGATGATTTTAAAGATTATTCACTTCTACTGCGTTACCCCAGATTATCAGCCGATAGAGTCGAATCGACGATACAAATCCATGATAGGCTGTAAGTCCTACCTACAGACTATAGGGAAGAATTGACGTTACTTATCCATGATCAACTAATTCGAGTCGTGGCAAATACTACAGTATAACACGGGGAATGCAGCCAGCATCATGGGAACCCTTCCGCACGGCTCGGATCTCGGTGACCTCAATTAAGTAGCTTTTTACTTTTTTCAAATATTTCTGTGTTTTTTCTTGTAATAGAATAAGTTATTTCCATAGTATAACATTGTAAAGTAAATGTTACCTGCATCGGGTATCCTAAAGGTCTCGTTGTCCAGAGACTGCAGGTACATGAAGAGGTACACGAGGTCGAGGCACATGTTCTTGCACTCCTCGTGCGAGTTGAAGCGGTTAGTGAAGACGCCGCCTGGACAGCCTAGACGCTCTCTGAAATAAACACGAGCCAATAGTTGATTAGAGCACTTTAAAACTAATTCATCGCCTTTATTTAACACCATGACACTACATTTCGATCCCTTCATCGTTTACGATGGGTGATGATTCCGAGGCTGTAAAGGGCTCAAAACTTATGCTGCGAAGTGCTGTAAATCAAAATTCTTTTTCACGGGGTTAAGATCAGGATCATGATCAGTCATCATCTTAACCCTGTGTAAACGAGTGCTGTAAAGGGCTCGAACCGTAGGGTCATGATGTTGTGTTAATAAACACGATAAACCGTTTTAAAGTGTTTCATTAAATGAATAATAATCGCGAAAACTATAGTGTTTTCTTATACTAAGTCGGTGGCAAGCAAGTATACGGCTCATCAGATGGTAGGCGGCCAATGTACGCTTGCAACTCCTGGGGTGTTATATGTATGTTAACGACCCTCCAAAAACCTGGCCCCTACTTCACCACTAACACTAACAAGTGTGACAATTGTCAGCATCATTATTACTGGTATTTTGGGGTTTGGTAAAAGTCTTTTTTATATTTTCGGAAATAATCGCTCCGGAAGTTAAAAAAAAACCCTTCTCTAACTTTTAAGCCGCAAGTAAGGCAAGACTTTTAATAATATACAATATAATTCGTGTAATTCTAGAAAAATAATGATATATATCTTTGTCAACGAATTTTTGGGCCACTATGTAGATGTTTTACAAAATGGCGGGCGATGCTCATCTGTCAGTTCATGAGAATTATGTGCCATTGTGACACTGATCTTAGGATTGTGCTCGCGGAAACTCGTCTCGGTTGTCTATACATACGTGCAGGTCTGCAGTGGCACGACAAAAGTCCAAACAGGCCTCACGGGATCCATGCAGGACCCTGGTGTGAACCGCCGCGTGCACCGCACTCGTTGGTATCGTCTCCTGTCTCTCATCAGCACTGGGGAATACGTCGTATTATATATTAAACGGGTTAATCACCTATTTCTTGTTACTAGTTTGACGACCGGTTGGCGTATTTGGTAGTGACCCTGCCTGCTAAGCTGATGGTTCTGGGTTCGAATCCCGGTAAGTGCATTAATTTGTGTGATGAACACACAGATATTTGTTCCTGAGTCATGGATGTTTTCTATGTATTTATATATTATATATATCGTTGTCTGAGTACCCGTAACACAAGCTCTCTTGAGCTTACTGCGGGACTTAGTCAATTTGTGTAAGCATGTCCTATAATATTTATTTATTTAGTTGCCATGGTTACAGTCTCTTGGATCGCTTTTAAAACCACGGTTTTATGGTATTAAAATTTACAAAACATGTTTTTTTGTTCTACCACGTATGTCAGTAGAACATACTACAACGTTTCTTCTAACAAACTGTGCTGCATTTGACTCCTGGCTGACGGGACAGAATAGCAACAAGAACTAGTTGATTCAAGCAAACACACAAACCTTAAACTTGGTTTTCGTAATAAAAAACAAATAAGTAGTGCATATTTATGTACAAAAAAACTGGTAGTAGTACTACTAAGTAGGTTTTAGGAGGTAAACATAAACATTTTAAAACATCAGTGTCCAACTAGGACTTGGCCGGTTTTAGTAGATTACCTTTTACACGTGTGTCTTGTACAAGTTCAGTATTTCCCACGAAGAAAACGCATACAAGTAATAATATAACGCGTAACACATTCATTTTCCTAGTTTATTAAAGATATTGTGACATTTCATGACCTAATAGTTATTTCAGAAAATGTTGCTTGAGGTTTTTGAAGTAGGATTAGTACTCTGACGCAGTACAGTAAAAGATGAATTTGAGATAAATATGTCTAAACGAGGACTTGTTCTGGAGAAAAGATCTAAAACAAAATACTTGGTAGGTCTTGCTTGTCTACGAAGTACCTAGAAGTAGGATTGATTTGCTTAAATAAACTGAAATTGTGTTACCTGAATAAAAAGTAGATTTTTTAACAAACTTGTAAAATGTAGGACAAACTGTCCAGTTAGGTAGGTCCAATTTCGAGAAAGAGGTTAATCGTCGAATCCGACTCGGTTGGGCATCGTTCGGGAAGCTGCGACACATCTTTTCGTCCAATATTCCGCAGTGTCTGAAGACGAAAGTCTTCGATCAGTGTGTGTTGCCAGTGATGACATACGGTACTGAAACGTGGTCGCTTACAATGGGCCTCATAAGAAGGCTCAAAGTCACCCAAAGGGCAATGGAGAGAGCTATGCTAGGAGTCTCTCTGCGAGATCGTATCAGAAATGAGACCATGCGCAGCAGAACCAAAGTAACCGATATAGCTCTCCGAATCGCTAAACTTAAGTGGCAGTGGGCGGGGCACATTGCACGTAGAACCGATGGCCGTTGGGGCGGAAAGGTTCTCGAGTGGCGACCGCGTACCGGAAGGCGCAGCGTGGGTAGGCCCCCCACAAGGTGGACTGATGACCTGGTGAAGGTCGCAGGAGTCCGCTGGATGCGGGTGGCGCAGGACCGGTCATGGTGGAAATCTTTGGGGGAGGCCTATGTCCAGCAGTGGACGTCTTTCGGCTGAATGATGATGATGATGATGTTTGTTGCAGGCGCTCAGGGCATACCGCAGCAGTCAGGATTCTACTGGAAAGGAGTGTGGCTGCCGCTCTGCGTCACGTTCGACCCCGGCACCGCCAAGTCTGTCTAGTAAGTCTTTTTTTTAATACTGCATACGGCCCGCCTGATGGAAAGCGGTCACCGTAGCCTATGGACGCCTGCAATAGCGTCACTATGACGTAGTCCTACAGTGGCTTCCAATTGGTTGACTGTACCTATTAATTTTTATAATTTCAATTGATAAAATTATTCTCTTTTTTCTGCTCCAAGAAACCTTGCTAAACGATATTATCATTGCTTTTCCGTCTACTACAGACTACATTATGAAAATATATATTTTTAATATAGTGCCGGAGTTCGCGGGATCAAATTAAAGGTACCGCACCTTTCGATTCCCAGTCGTAATTTTTAAAATATCTTTGAATGCAGTATTACAAACTTTTAAAAATAACATAGTCTTCTTTCAACAAAACATCCTATTTACTATATTTAAGGTAGTTTCCCTTCATGTCCCTTCATGTCTTGACATCCCTGTATATTCCATAAAACTGAGTCTCATCCTATTCTAATTTCCAGTTTAGAGATGCTGGATCGTAACGAAGCCCCAACGATACAAGATGGCTATGGAATATCTGTCGCGTACGCGTGCCTCATGGAGATTATCAGATCTATCGCTATCACTGTCGAGGGCGACGAGTATTTCCGGTGAGTGACAGAGATAAATAGAGAACAGATTCATAGCTGGATTAGTTTCATAACGTCTAAAGAACTTTCATCATCTGTGTGTGACCCGCTTTACTGACCGGCCACGAGTCGCGACCACGGCTTGAATACCGTTATTAAATAAAAATACAAAATCATTAATCTATTTGTTCATTTATTATTACACGACAATACATGAATACCCTAGTACCCTAGTAATTGTAAATCACTGTATCAGCTATCTTGCGTTGAAATCCGAGGACACTGAGCTGGTATCCTCAAATTCCGCAATAGCACTCCCACATGTGTGTGGGAGTGGTTATACGCTGGTAAAGTTATGCGGGTTCCTCGCGAGCACTCTGTATAATTTGTATTATTGCCTCTTTCTTGTAAAGTAGAATTAACATTGATATTAAATATTATTATGACACTAACTGACTCTAATTTTATATAGACAAAATTATTTGGATAGATGCATGTGAAACATTCTCATTGATTATGTAATCCGAATTAGCAGGTAAGGTTTAACTGTAAGTGCCAATTAAATGGACGAATAACAGACATTGAAATCGGTGAGACGTCGCTGTTCTACGCCAGTATACTGCATTTTATGTATTTTTTTAGGCTACAAGAGTTATATGCGGATACGCCGAACGAAACTGAAGAGAAGGAAATCAATTCGAATAAAAACGGGAATCACGAGAAAGGTACGGTTTGTTTATGAAGATGGCTGTGCTGTGGTATCCTTTGTGTCTAAAACAATGCAGCAAGATGCCAACTTGATTCGAATTATTTATGAAATCCGTCCCAATTAATCAACTATTTCTTGTCGTTACGGTGTCTTGGGTCACTTTTAAAGTCACCGTTTTATGGCATTAAAATTCTCAAAATATGTTATTTTGTTACTTATATCCCCTTCTACCAAGCATGGCAGTAGAAGATACTACGTTTCTTCTAACAAACTGCTGCATTTGTCCCCTGGCTGTCACAGAATAATAACAGGAAATAGTTGATTCGCCCAATTAGAATACAATTCAAAATATTGCTTACCAATTCCTCGTACGAGCTTGTCACAAAAGGCGCGTAACTCATAGCTTGTACGCATTGAGCAAAATTCGATCTGAGTTTACTCAATACTATGTAAGTTATACGAGATAGGCGCGACAGGGCAGCGCTTTTTTTTTTTTTTTTATACTACGACGGTGACAAACAAGCATACGGCCCGCCTGATGGTAAGCGGTCACCGTAGCCTATGGACGCCTGCAACTCCAGGGGTGTTACATGCGCGTTGCCGACCCTTTAAAAACTTTAACACACCTTTTTTGAAGAACCCCATATTGTAGTCCTTTGGGAAAACAGTGGCAGGGAGCTCATTCCACAGCCGGAGCGTCCGCGGGAGGAAGTTCCTCATAAACCGCACGGTACGAGACCATTTAGGCTCCAGGGTATGCGGGCGAACACCCTGCCGACGGCGAGCGGTGCGAGCTTGCGCGTCATTCGCGAAATATGTGACAAGATGCAAATTTCTAACGCTCATTAGCGAACGAAACACAACTATCTTTGTCATACTAATAAGGAAGAGTAACAGAGATAAGTATACTACGCTACGCGTAAGCAATTGGCATTTTGTCTACACCCTGTTCACACGTTGCACGCATGGTGTAAATTTTTCGGGCTCGCTGTTAGCGATTCATTCACTGCATTCTCATTCGATTAATTCACTCGTGAGATCTGATAGCGCATAGTGTTTTACAGGGCTTTGTCACGTGACGGTTTTTCAAAATAAATCCTGAAAACTCGATTCTTCCGGATCTGGACTTGCTTAGGCTTATTCGAATAAAAAACGCGAACTGATTTGATCCTAAAAATAAAAAAATTTACCTTAACCCTTCCATTACGTCACGTTTCAATATGAACTTACTGTTACGTTTGAGGGGTGGGTACTTTATAAAAAAATGCACTAATTAACCACTAATTAAAAACTGAGACTTTATTGCTACTTACAAGACACTAACACAGTACTTGAACACACTTATCACACACTAATTCAACGCATTTGTCACTTTTACTTTGCTCCGATTCGCTCTTGATCCGCACTGTATCGCATTCAGAATTGAACTACTCTGGCGGCCGCCGGCTGCCTTCACTGTATCGCATTTAAAGTTTTGGTCACATCATCGGCGTAACATTACTATGAGCGTGGCGTAAGGGAAACTTAAATTTTATATGGAAATTTTCTGACAACTTTTGTTTTACTATCAGATTCGAATCAGCTCGTAATTCTGATACGAATGCATTCAAGTCCAGATCTGGAAGAATCAGGTTTTTCGGTTTTTTTTTGAGAAAAGCTCACGTAATGATGTTATTTCAGAAACAAAGACTGAATCAAAAGAGTTAACGAACAACGTACACAACGAGAACTCCGATCAGAACTCCAACGTCGTGGAGCCGATCATTGAAGATGTGGAGGACAAGGAGCGGCAGCTCAAGTTGCAGGTTTGTACCTGTTTGTGACTCGAATCCTAGTTTTACCTAAACTATTATTAGTAGCAGAAATGTCTGCAAACGATATCAAATTACTTAGAATCAAAGAAAAAGTGGACAAATTCATCACCAGGGTAATTCGTAATTTTCATGCCAGTTCCGTCATAATGACGTATATAAACACAGGATGTTCTAATACGAAATGAGTTAATTACAGATAAAGTCTATCAACGTTCGATTCTAACGTCTAATAGTTTTAACACTATTCAAAAAACCTAAAATGAAATGAAGCTTGACGTCATTTGTCTGTCATCGGCATGAAAATTACGGATCTGTTCATGACCTATGGAATATGGTGGATAAATTCGTAGTCGGCAGAGCGACGGCCGTTCTAGTCCCGCCCGAGGTCATAATGCTTATCTACACGTTTTCGCATAGCCACGCCGTGTAAACAAAATGCGTCTCATTTTAATTAATGGAATTAAAAATGGTGAGTCCGTAATAAATTTTAATTTATTTCAGCTCCTTAAGTCATCCTGGTGCGGCTTAGTATGGGGCCTGTCGGTGCTGGCGGAGGCGAGCATCGGCGAACTAGAGAACATACTTCGTGCCATACAGACTCTGGCCAGAGTCAGTGGGAAGGTACGTTGAAATACCGCTTAAGCTTAACATTACATGGCGACACTGCCAGTGGAGCTATTTCAAACTGTGGGACGTGGCGGTTTAAACCGTTGCTCGTATTAGTTTTTGAGAGGTTATGTTTGTTGTTATGTACAGGTGGGCCACACCGTGGGACGGGACGCGTGCATCTCGGCGCTGTGCCGCGCCGCGCTGCCCGCGCAGTACTGCGTGCCGGCGCTGGGCGCGCTGCCGTGCCCGTGGCGCCGCGACCCCGCGCCCGCGCCCGACACCGACCACCGCCACCAGGTCGTGTGGGTCGGCACGCCGCTGCCGCAGCACGCGCCCGCCTCAGGTACCGCACTGTGCCCGCGCAGTACTGCGTGCCGGCGCTGGGCGCGCTGCCGTGCCCGTGGCGCCGCGACCCCGCGCCCGCGCCCGACACCGACCACCGCCACCAGGTCGTGTGGGTCGGCACGCCGCTGCCGCAGCACGCGCCCGCCTCAGGTACCGCACTGTGCCCGCGCAGTACTGCGTGCCGGCGCTGGGCGCGCTGCCGTGCCCGTGGCGCCGCGACCCCGCGCCCGCGCCCGACACCGACCACCGCCACCAGGTCGTGTGGGTCGGCACGCCGCTGCCGCAGCACGCGCCCGCCTCAGGTACCGCACTGTGCCCGCGCAGTACTGCGTGCCGGCGCTGGGCGCGCTGCCGTGCCCGTGGCGCCGCGACCCCGCGCCCGCGCCCGACACCGACCACCGCCACCAGGTCGTGTGGGTCGGCACGCCGCTGCCGCAGCACGCGCCCGCCTCAGGTACCGCACTGTGCCCGCGCAGTACTGCGTGCCGGCGCTGGGCGCGCTGCCGTGCCCGTGGCGCCGCGACCCCGCGCCCGCGCCCGACACCGACCACCGCCACCAGGTCGTGTGGGTCGGCACGCCGCTGCCGCAGCACGCGCCCGCCTCAGGTACCGCACTGTGCCCGCGCAGTACTGCGTGCCGGCGCTGGGCGCGCTGCCGTGCCCGTGGCGCCGCGACCCCGCGCCCGCGCCCGACACCGACCACCGCCACCAGGTCGTGTGGGTCGGCACGCCGCTGCCGCAGCACGCGCCCGCCTCAGGTACCGCACTGTGCCCGCGCAGTACTGCGTGCCGGCGCTGGGCGCGCTGCCGTGCCCGTGGCGCCGCGACCCCGCGCCCGCGCCCGACACCGACCACCGCCACCAGGTCGTGTGGGTCGGCACGCCGCTGCCGCAGCACGCGCCCGCCTCAGGTACCGCACTGTGCCCGCGCAGTACTGCGTGCCGGCGCTGGGCGCGCTGCCGTGCCCGTGGCGCCGCGACCCCGCGCCCGCGCCCGACACCGACCACCGCCACCAGGTCGTGTGGGTCGGCACGCCGCTGCCGCAGCACGCGCCCGCCTCAGGTACCGCACTGTGCCCGCGCAGTACTGCGTGCCGGCGCTGGGCGCGCTGCCGTGCCCGTGGCGCCGCGACCCCGCGCCCGCGCCCGACACCGACCACCGCCACCAGGTCGTGTGGGTCGGCACGCCGCTGCCGCAGCACGCGCCCGCCTCAGGTACCGCAGCTGTGCCCGCGCAGTACTGCGTGCCGGCGCTGTGCCCGCCGGATACCAATAGTTGGGATGGTTGCTACATACGTGGCGCCGTTTGTGATTTCACTTTTTTCGCTGTCGTAGAAAAACTAGTGTATGCAACAGCTCATAATTGGTTCTTAAAATTCTATTGTCCTGCGAACCTTAAATTTTAAGAGCCCTTAATATATCACTGTTGCATATTAGTAGTTTTTCTACTCCAGCACTTTAATCTGTCAATTAGATGACTGACAGCAATATCAAAAAAGTATACATTATATTATAACGTTGTCTATAGTATTCCGTAAGAACACTGCTCCTATGGATTTTCATACAATATATTAGCGCCGTTGATTTATTTTAAAATTTCTATAGCGGGCATACGTCATGTTTCACATTCTGCCACCTTTAGAAATTTTGCTTTATTCGCTATTTTAACAGTCGCAAAAAAACTAGCGTATGCAACATTGATATAATAAAGGTTCTTAATATTTAATTGACAGATTGGAGTGCTGTGCTGGAGTAGAAAAACTACTATTTCTGCACTGTATAAAACAAAACAGAATGTAAGTAACATATTGTTGTCTTCTACAGGTCAACAACAATCTTTCGTGATGGTGACGTCCCGTCACGTGACAGCCATGAAGGCGCTCCTGCTCGCCGCACAGCGCGACGGCGACAGCATCCAGCAGGCCTGGCTGCCGGTCCTCACCACGCTGCAGCACCTGGTAACTACACCCTGCTTTCATTTCGAGAACGCATTCCTTATAATACATATTTCGAGTGAAACACTAACCCGTTAAGTTTACAATAGTTTATTTTGACTGAAAACCCTATTAAGATACAATAATCAAGGTAAATACATTAAATTCTGATCCCTTAACTTTCATGTTCCATGCCCATCTTTTTGACAGCCATTGACATCCCAAAAACGCGCCACTTCATCCGTCAAAATGTTAAAAACAAAGTTAGTGTACGTTCGAAAATCCTCAACATCTAACACTTAGCTTAACTTAATTTGCGCTACCTGTGCTGTTCTGTAGATTTATACTACTATAACTGGAAGCGGAGCCAAGTTCATACATACGATACTTAGTTATGTGTGCCCTACAGGTGTGGATCTTAGGCCTGAAGCCGTCAACAGGCGGGTCTATGAAGGCGTCCCGCGCCAGCGCAGACGCCAACGCGGTCATGAGTACCTCCGCTGTCATGGCCGACCTGCCCGGTAAGTTCGCGATCTAATTGAGCTTATTATTTAGGCTGGTCCTTATATTCTGAACATTTCAGCAACCAGGTGCGAAAATAAAAAAAACCGTTTGCTTTGTGCATAAAAAATGACACTACCGAAAGTACCGAAGTATTATTCTCTGACATGTATTTTACTCTCAGTCATCATCTTAACCCTGTGGAAACGAGTGCTGTAAAGCGCTCGAAACGTAGGGTGGTGTTAATAAACGCGATTAATCCGTTCTAAAGTGTTTAATTTCAATTAATAACCATCGCGGTAACAGAAGACAATGTTATGTATTTTACATTAGATTTTGCTAAAAAGCTAAGAAGAGAAGGAGCATTTTGGCCAGAGGCGTGATACTAAAATAGTCTAATCAAAACTCCCTAATTTCCAATGTGATAAGATAAGGATCAACCTAGCACTTATTGGTAGACGTTGCGTACTTTTTTTTAATTAGCAGCTATTCTATCATTTTTTTAAAATTTAAAATACGCATCTAAAGAGTTTGTTATGGGTGATTGTCATATTATTATCACTCTTACAATTAGTCAACTCACATGTTCCCAATAAGTAATAAGTAGGTTACTCAAGTCAGTAAAGTCGAAAATAGCTGGACATGTTTCGGGACACTCCGTGTCCCTTTATCATGAGTGAGATGCACTGGTGACGGTTGTTCTACGGACACTCAAAAGCATCATTAGACGAAAAACTTTACTGACGTGAGTACGATACGAGTATATTAATATGTCAAATACTCACGGGATTTTCTACCTAAGTAGACCTTATTCGTTTGCAATAAAGTTGAGTTTACCGTATCGCCGACGTAACCAATGTTTTGCAGGTCAGCAAGTGCCAGTAGCCGAGTCTCTCGGAGTCATGAGTGGTATACACACTTTATATGTAGCTATGTGTCCATATGAAAATACAATACAATACAAATATTATTGCACTCATAGAAATAACACATCACAAGAGACTGAAAAACAGTGGAAGCAGACAACGGGCTATAGAGCGATTTTATAGAGATTTCCAGAGGGTACCTTAAAATTGTACTAAAAATAATGACAGATATTAGAGCGTCCATTTTCTAGTCTAATCTATAACGTTACGTTACGTTAACGTTACGTCAGTGATCGTCGGTCAGACAGAGTGGGGCTGTCACCTTCGCGGCTCGGGCATCACTGCCCGAGACCGGCGTAGGTAACGGGTCGCGCGCGACGAAGCAGAGTGAACAGGGTGGCAGTCAAAACATGTCACGCCTATTGTGAAAAATACGTGAGTGTTAACCGTTGCAATTTAATAATAGTATGACTCCCGAAAGTTTAAGTGAGTGGCCTAGTGGTTCACAATCTTTTGAGAAGAGTCATTCGGAGTAGAAATCACAGCCGCAATCTTTTTTCATGTCATCGGTTGGAAACAGCCTCACCTGATCACCGTAATCTATAGCCGCCTGCTTCCCGTGTGTGGCCATCAGCTAACATGCGCTGTTCAGGGTTATACATGAAGGTACGGACTACACAAACAACGTATTATGGAATGTTTACAAACAGATCGAGGCACCAAGGTCGAACCGCTGGGTCCATAAGGTCCGGGCGTTTTGGGGCTTTTCGGTGACTTAGGGAATACTCGGGGATGTGATTGGTGACCGAAGAGCTGGAAGCTACCACCATGCCTAGAGGCCCTTTATTGAGCATGTAGTGTTTAGTTTTTACGTTTTTTAAGTTTATTTTATGTATTGTTTTTATATGATTTGTATTTTATTGTTCACCCTCGCTTCTAGTTGAAAAAATTCTGTAAAGATTATCTAGAAGGCAGCACTAGACGTAAGTCTGAGTTTTAGGATTGGCGGAACGTACCTTAAACGTTTAAAATAAGAAAGGATTGCATATACTTAGGAAATTTCGGACTCTGGCTGCCGTGATCGGGTGGGGCGTTTGCCGCGAAAGCAGGAGGTCGCTGGTTCGATCCCAGCCCTGCTCACCGGGGGCCTTGGTCACTTTTTCTGTAGTATATGACATCTCTTTCACTTTATGTATTTTATTGATTAAACATAGCTTTTTTTGTGATTCTTACGTGTAGGTGTAGGCAATTTTATCAGAACGTTGTAGTTTCATATGGATGCATAAAATTAGAAGTTTTAGGTTGTGTCCGTTCGCACTGGGGTGGAGCTTGCTGGCCATTTTTGTTAGCTTCAGTATACTTCAGTTCAGCTAAGTTAGCTGTCTTTTTCATCGCTAGTATGTCAGAAAAGGATGGCAGTTTGTGATTGTGATTAGCTTTGGCAATGTGGTTAGTTTACTTAAAGGTTGCTTTATAGTATTAAGAACTAAGAACTAAATGATATTTATTTACATTTTTGCTGGATATAGCTATAATACTAGTCGATGTGAAGCGTTAAGGCGGGCGACTTTCAATCCGTAGGTCGCGGGTTCAAATCCTGCCGGCTCGTACCAATGAGTTATTCGGAACTTATGTACGAAATCCCAAGATTTGGCGTACGCGCCATCTGACCTTCCAACCCAGAGGGTAAACTAGGCCTTATTAGGATTAGTTCGGTTTCCTCACCATGTTTTACTTCACCGAAAAGCGATTGGTAAATATAAAACGATATTTCGCACATAACTTCCGAAAAACTTGTGGTGTATGCCAATATATTATCTACATATAAACTACATATGTCTCAACCATGTACTGAGTTAGTCTGTAATCCGTGCTTGAACAATAAACACATGTAATCTATTCGTATTTTATTAATATAAATACGTCCATCCGTACATGGCGACCCTAGGCCAGTTGCCACGCGCCACGCGTGTTTACCTTAAAAGTCAGTGATCGGACCAAATATGGACGCCACGGGCGAGAGGACATTGGCACTAGATGCGGCCTCATTCGAACAATTAATACATTCAACAATTTTTAGTGCGATTGTTACTTTAATTAGATTCCAGTGCACACGTTATTCAAAGTTTTGAAGCAAGATGGGCTCCTCAACTTCAAGTGATAAGAAAGAAGAAGTGATCATTGCGCAAAACGCAGCAGGAGGCAACAATAACGCGGATTTAGAACAGTTAAAACTTCACGTCTCTACAACCAACATAATATTAGCCATTATATTGCTGATTTCTCTGTTGGTTATTCTATATGGTATTTTTAAAATTTATCACAAATGCCATAAGAAGATGATTCAACGGGAATTGAACCACCACGTCATGTTCCGGAGGTCCTACAGGAGAGAAAAGCGGCCCACCGACGACGGCGTTTAAGAATGGCTACAACAGCTGCAACATAAATGGTGATAGTGCCGTAACCAGTGAGTGGTAGATTAAGCTTGTGTGTCCAAATTATATTAACATCGGTTTAGGAACAGTAAAACTAAGTGATCCCATTAGTTACCATATGTAATGGTTGAAGAACTTTCAAGTGTGTACGAGAGTTTGAAAAAATTAAAGGACAATACATTAAAATTAGCCAAGGATAAAAGAACTTTAAGTACATTACAGAAACATTTAACTAATGCTAGTGCGTTGTATAAGAAATATCTTACATGTTCAGAGAAATTAGATGCGCAAATATCTAATAATTTAATCAAGGGCAGTGATATAGTACGCGTCAAAGAGATTTGTATTTGCATAGAAAATCTGTACTTCAAAATAGAAGAGTTTTGTACGAAACAGGGTACTGAAAGCCAAAACACAATGGAGAAATTTAACCTTAAAACCGCAGTGTCATTGATACCCGAAATTACCAACGACGAAGACAGCGTTAAAAAATTAATTGATTCCATAGAATTATATAGTGAAATGATCGATTCCGAGAGTCAACCACTTCTCATTAAATTTGTTCTGAAAACACGACTTACGGAAAGTGCGAAATTACGGTTAGCGTCTTCATATACTTCTTGTAAGGACCTCGTATCTGATATAAAACTGCATTTGCTAACAAAAAAATCCCCTACTGCGCTTCACGCTCAACTAATTAAAGAAAGGCAAGGGACCAGTAGTATAGACGAATATGGCGAGAGATTGGAAAAACTATTTGTAGATCTAACAATATCGCAGGCCGACGGTGACAGCAATGCTTTCAATGTGCTAAAACCAATAAACGAAAAACTAGCTATACGATCTTTCACTGACGGCCTGAGATCACGTAATCTAAGTCTCATACTGACAGCTCGTAACTACGCATCCCTAAAGGATACCATAAGAGCCGCCAAGGACGAGGAGTTATCCACGTCACGAGCGCAGACACAGGAGGAGATTTTTGCGGGATTTCGAGGAAGACCAGGTGAGTACTACAACCGTCCCTTCACAGGCCGAGGCAGAGGCGCATGGTACAATCAAGTAGGCAGGGGGCAACCGAGTCAAAACCAATCATTCGCGACGCGCAATGATTCGAGTACGACATATAGTTCGGGCAGCCGCGGGCGTCCGCACTATCGAGGACACATGCACCGAGGAAATCGCTACGAGCGCTACGCGCGTAGCATGTATCGCGGTAATTATACTCGTCCGACTGTGAACTTTATAGACGATAACAGTCCACCTAATTCAGGCGAAACTACTAACAACTCTGAAAATTCGTTAGAATTTTTTCGTGAATAACATATTTTCGTGCGACAGCAATGATTATGTAGAATTGCCAATTAATGGTATTCCTTATACGTGGCTCTTAGATACAGGCGCGTCGCTTTGCGCGGTAAATCTTGAAAATATAATTAAACTTGGCATGCCGATTACCGAAGACAGAATTCTTATAAATGGACTTGGAGGGCAAATTTACACTGAGGGATACGTTTACCTGAGTTTTCTTATAGATGATGAGGAATTTATACATAAATTTCATGTTATAAAAAATTTGCCATGTTGGACAAATGGAATAATTGGGCGAGATTTTTTCAAAAAATACAGTTGCAAAATAGATTATGAATCTGAAAGTGTATCATTTTTGAAGCCAGGCTCAGATAGTAGATGTAGGTTATCAATGTGCACAAACAAGAAGGACAATCATAATTATTTATGTATACCTCCACGATGCGAAAAAAGAATGTACATATCGACAAATTTGCAAAATGACTGCATAATAGAACCAAAAGAATTGTGCGATGGTGTATTTATTGCCGGAAGCATTAGTAGACCCATAAACGGTAAAATTCCTGTACAAATACTTAACACCCGAGAAGACAGCGTTAACCTTAGTTATTTCAGCCCAGAAGTAGCTACTTTGAACGATTATAACATTTGTAGTTTCGAACAATGTGATAACGTAAATAAAGAACGGGTTCGTAAAATGTTTGAGTTTTTAAACTTGACTCATTTACATGAAGAGGAAAGACATTCCATCCAAAATATTTGTGCGAAGTATTCAGATATATTTCATTTACCTGGTGATTAATATTTATAGATTGACTTGTTCTTACTATTTCGGTTTTGACTATTACTAGCACCGCCCACAAATTTTCTGTTTTGCCTTAAGGTTGACTGGTAGAGAATGCCTTCTGGCATTAAGTCCGCCTTTTGTACGTTAAGGTTTCTTTTGTGCAATAAAGGTTAAATAAATAAATAAATAAATAAATAAACTATCAACTACAAACATTTATGAACCCAGTATTCCCTTGAAACCTGACTCCGCTCCTGTTTACGTTAAACCTTACCGCTTGCCGCGAATTCACAGAGATGAAATAGATAGACAAGTTGGAGACATGTTAGCGGACAAAATTATCGAACCATCTAATAGCGAATGGTCTAGTCCTGTATTATTAGTTCCCAAAAAATCAAATTCTGATTTAAAAAAATGGCGGTTAGTAATTGATTTTAGGAAACTTAATGATCGAATCGTAGATGATAAATTTCCTCTCCCGAATATAACAGACATTTTGGACTCTCTTTCAGGGGCAATGTATTTCACACATCTTGACCTCAGTCAAGGATACTATCAATTAAATTTAGACCCTAACAGTAAGAAATTTACGGCGTTTACTACACATTCAGGGCATTGGCAACTAACCAGATTGCCACAAGGGTTAAAAATTAGTCCTAATTGTTTTTCCAGGGCTATGACTATCGCAATGGCAGGGTTAAATCATGAAAAATGTTTAGTATATTTAGATGATTTGATTTGCTTCGGTCGAAATTTACAATCACATAATAAAAATCTTTTAGACATATTTTCGCGGCTTCGGAAAGTTAATCTTAAATTAAACCCCAGTAAATGCAACTTTTTAAAAAAGGAATTATTATATTTAGGACACATAGTATCATCAGACGGTATCAAACCGGATCCGGAAAAAACGAAGGCAATCGAATGTTACGCAACTCCAGAAAATGCCGACGAGGTCCGCAGATTCGTTGCATTTGCAAATTATTATAGAAAGTTTATCCCTTCATTTGCAGAAGTCACTTTACCATTGACAAAACTATGCCGTAAAAATGTATCATTTAATTGGACTAGCGAGTGCAATACAGCTTTTAATGAAATTAAAAAGTTATTAGTTACTCCACCCGTGCTGCAATACCCGAACTTTGACGAAAATAACACATTTATCTTGAAAACAGATGCAAGTGGATATGCTTTAGGTGCAGTTTTGAGTAACAGCGACAACAGACCTGTAGCTTATGCCAGTCGCACTCTCAACAAAGCTGAAATTAATTACCCAACTATTGATAAAGAACTTTTATCCATAGTCTGGTCAATAAAATATTTTAGGCCATATCTATATGGTAAGAAGTTCAAAATCGAAACCGACCATAAGCCCTTAGTATACTTATTTAACATGGCTAATCCAACAAGTCGTTTAATGAAATTCCGATTAGTATTAGAAGAATATGATTTTGACGTAGAATATGTAAAAGGAGCAGACAATGTAGCAGCCGATGCACTTTCTCGTATGAAAATTAGTAGTAATGAATTAAAAGGAATGCACGAGAACATTATAGCCGTATTAACTAGGGCCCAACGGAAAATAATTAATAGTAATGAATCCGACCAAACTCTTCCGATAAGTCAAACACCAGCAACTGGTGAGAGAACTTGTCACCCACGAGTAGTAGACATGGTTAGAGTTCCAACTAAGTACACAGAACTTTTATTACATTTACATGACAAAGAAATTAATGCGTTACAAAACAATGTAACAACGGAAAGCGATGAATTCGCATTTGTAGAATCGAAATCGTTGATTTACGTCAAACCAACCTCCCAATCACATTGTGCACGAGCTGCCTTTGCGAGGGCGTTGAGTTTATTTTGCGAAAATATAAATATAAAAGACGTATATATATTATTAAATGGAAAAACTAATGAAAATGTTGAAGCATTAACACGTTCTATAAAAAGATTACCTACTTGGACCGGCCCCCGGTTACACATTTTAAGAGGTATAAAAAGAATCACTGATAGGGACACAATTCGTGTCATAATAAATGACTATCACATGCTGCCTACGAGTGGCCATGCCGGCATAAGGCGTATGCTAAATAACATCAAACAGCGATTCTTCTGGCCCGGCATGGAGAAGGACGTCACGGATTTCGTAAAAAAAATGCAGCTCATGTCAGAAGCAGAAACACAGTCAGTATACAAGAGAACCAATGACAATAACTGACACAGGTAAGTCAGCTTTTAGTAAAATATTTTTAGATTTAGTTGGTCCCTTATTTAAGGATAATAGTAATTATAGTTATATTCTAACATTACAATGCGACCTAACCAAGTATGTCGAAGCGTACCCTCTCGCAACAAAGGACACGGTAGCCGTCGCTACTGCATTTGTAAACAACTTTATATTACGCTACGGCATACCGGGCGAAATTGTTACCGACCGAGGAACAGAATTTATTTCTTCCACGATGCAAGAGGTATGTAAACTTTTAAAAATTGCACATTTAACCTCCACTGCTTATCATCATCAAACTATAGGCGCACTAGAAAATAGTCATAAAAATCTCATTTCGTTTCTACGTATTCAAACGGACAACGCAACACACAATTGGAGTACATGGTTACCATACTGGTGTTTTGCTTTCAATACCACTGTTCATACCGAAACGAAATACACCCCATTTGAACTAGTTTTTGGAAAATTGTGTAATATACCGACAAATTTGACATGTACATTAGATCCATTATACAACCATAGCGATTACCCATATGAATTAAAGTACAGGTTACAAAAGTCGCAATTAGATGCTAAGAACAATTTATGTAAGAGTAAAGAGATAAGAAAAGCCCGCTACGATACTTATGTACACACTGTAAACTATAAAGAGGGCGATTTAGTTTTAGTAAAGAACGAAGCCTGTTCCAACAAGCTGGACCCCCTGTATTTAGGTCCATTTAAGGTAGTTAAGGACATTGAACCAAATGTAATCATTTTAGATAGTAAGGATAAACAAAAAACTTTGCACAAAAATAGAACTAAACTGTATTATTCGTAAAAAAAAAATTGTTTGACCATTTTTTTTTTAATATGATAAGGGGGCGTGTGGTGTATGCCAATATATTATCTACATATAAACTACATATGTCTCAACCATGTACTGAGTTAGTCTGTAATCCGTGCTTGAACAATAAACACATGTAATCTATTCGTATTTTATTAATATAAATACGTCCATCCGTACAAACTCATTGGTACGAGCCGGCAGGATTTGAACCCGAGACCTTCGGATTGAAAGTCGCACGTCATACCGCTGGGCCACCAACGCATATCGGCGGAGAGTAGTCTAAAATTAAAAGTATTATAGACTTTAAAATACGGTTTAATGTCTCTATTACGCTCTATCAAAATTTCGACTATACTGATATACAAATCTTTGGTGCCTATTCCTCTATTCACTGGGATACTTGAATGTATTTTCTTGACCAACAGTCTCTTTTTCTAAAGCTTTTTGACACCCCCCTTAGTAGTAGTACCCTGTCATGTCCCGTAAATACACGGTGCCCGTGAGCATTGCTAGAGATTTTAACAGCGTATTCCTGAGGCTAAAAGAAACAAAAAATGACATATTAAGTGCATTGGATTAGGGCTAGTTTCTGAGATACATAATTGCAATTTTTATTTAAACATAATTTTACCGCCACTCGGTACCTAAATAACGCGTTTTGGAATGTGATAATGCTACAGTGTGGTCTTATGTGGAAATTTACTTAACATGTATCAAAGCATATAAAAAAAGGATTTTGTTTTTGTTTTTTTTTTTGTCAAAATGACCAAAAATCATATGACATTTTTTGTTTCTTTTAGCCTCAGGAATACGCTGTTAAAATCTCTCGCAATGCTCACGGGCACCGTGTATACGAGTATGTTATGTTCTGTATGTGAATATCTGACCGTATTGATTCCAGCATTGTCAGCCATGCTTTCTGGCGTGTTCGAGTCCTCGAAGAACTTGGATGATGTGGCGCTGCATCACTTAATAGATGCGCTCTGTAAGCTGTCCAACGAGGCTATGGAACTCGCTTATTCTAATAGGGTAAGTTTACGTTTATATCCCGACGAGTCCATAGACCGTCTTGCGCAAAGGAGAGTGGGATACACCAGACCTAGAGAAAGATCTCCAATGAAATCTGGAGCAGAGCCCATCTGGGGAAGTGCCTCCGCCTTACAGAAACCGCAGTTTAATAACACTAGACCCTACTCATAGTGCTGTGTTTCTGTTGGTGAGTAAGGTCGTCAGAGCTCCAAGAGGATTCACTGTGCTGGCAGCTGGGGACCCACGGAGCAAAGCTTGCCCCTTTAAACAAAAGAAAATTAGAAAACTACAAATGGATACATGAACACAATACATAAACGAATCACATAAAAACAAACACAGAAATAGTTACGTCTTCCCTGAACGCGACCATATCAACATGAGACGTCAGACGTCAGCGCCTGCTCCGCCCACTTACACTAATACCGCTGACAGCCGATTTTACGCAAATGATATGGTCGCCTCGTGGAAGACAAAACAAGAAAAAGCCGTATTGATTGACAAAACCGGTTCATAGTGATTCTGTTTGAGAGTCCCGGGATCGTTTGACTCCATGAACCAAAGCTGCAGTAATCCGTAATTTTTATTATTAATTGTCTCACGATTGTTTAAATTCGATTAATAAAGATGTATGATTGCAGGAACCATCTCTGTTTGCCGTCGCGAAACTGCTTGAAACAGGACTTGCCAACATGCACAGGATAGAAGTCATGTGGAGACCAATCACCAACCATCTTTTAGAAGTGAGTGTTCACATTTTGTGTCTAATTTTCTGCCCACTTATTCTGTAATCATTATTTTCACCATACTTGCTTGTAAAGGGTATCATTGCACATAGCCGATGATCGTAATTCCTATATTTCGACCTAGGGCTGGAAGTAAGCGATGTGTGCCGTAAGCACTCCGGTGTGAGAGAGACAACGCTATGCGCGTGTATAGCGCTATCCCCCTTGGGCCTTGCACAGCGGAATGCGGCGTGCAGTGCCGCCTAAAGCAAAGCAAATAAGATGAAATTTATGAAATAGTAGACGCTACGCTCATTACGCTCAGGATTTTACTTTAGAATCCATCACTTCGGGATTAACTGTTAACGCCCAAGATGAAAATAAAATTGAAATTGAGACCTCCCTAAAAGAAGTCTCAGATTGGGGTCGACTTAATTTGGTCCATTTTAACCCTACAAAGACGCAGGTTTGCGCGTTCACCGCAAAAAAACTTCCGTTCGTCGCGTCACCTCGTTTTGAGAGCACTCCCCTATCTGCCACAGCCAGTATTGGAATCCTTGGCGTTGACATCTCGAGTGAAGTCCAGTTCCGCGGCCACCTAGAGGGTAAGGCCAAATTGGCCTCGAAGAAGCTCGGTGTGCTCAATAGATCGAGGCAGTATTTCACGCCGGCCCATCGCCTACAGCTTTATAAGGCGCAGGTTCGCCCGCATATGGAATACTGCTCTCATCTTTGGGCAGGGGCACCTAAGTACCAGCTTCTTCCTCTAGACCGCATCCAACGGAGAGCAGCTCGAATTGTCAACTGCCAACGTATTTCTGATCGGCTTGATCCCTTGGCGCTGCGTAGAGATGTGGCCTCACTCTGTATTTTCTATCGCATGTATTATGGGGAGTGTTCCGAGGAATTGTTCGGATTAATCCCTGCCGCTTCTTTCCGCCATCGCCCTACGCGACAATATTTCCACTCTCACCATTTAGATGGTTGGCAGTCCTCAACTGTGCGCTTTTCCCGAAACTTCCTGCCTCGCACAGCTAAACTGTGGAACGAACTGTCGCCAGCGGTGTTTCCGGACCGATACGACCTTCAAACCTTCAAGAAAAGAGCGTACTCCCACCTTAAAGGCCGGCAACGCACTTGCGACACCTCTGGTGTTGCGGGTGTCCATGGACGACGTTAATCGCTTACCATCAGGTGATTCGTTTGCTCGTTTGCCCCCTATAGCATAAAAAAAAAAAAAAAAAAAAATAATGTTGATAGCGTGTGACACACTACTTTTCACATCAACTAAAAGGAAAATTCTAGTTTGCGTTATTATTTCCACTCTTTCATAAATGATTTTGCCATTAATACACATTGTATAAGTCTAGAAACGTGAATAAAATTGTCTCTGTGTTGCAGGTTTGCCAACATCCCCACATACGAATGCGGGAGTGGGGTGTAGAAGCTATCACTTACTTGGTCCAGGCTGCGTTCCAATACCACCACAATAACCCGCATCTTGTTAACGAGGTTAGTGCTACTTGAACATGCACTCCACCGCCTTGGGAATAGAGGCTGGATGGCGACTGTACCACTCTTGAGTTTTTGGAAACTTAGAACGAAATTATATTTATCAGTCGTGTTGTATCTTTAAATAACTGGGAAGTAATTAATTAATACCACCAAGTATTCAATGCACGCTGTTTATTTCACACAAGTCACAAGACAATACCACAGATTACAAAACTGGCGGGGCTGTGTTGCCCGCTTAATAGAGACCTTAACAACTAATACAACACTCTCCCCCCCTTACAAAATTAATTTGAAACTTTTCCCTACTACATTTCTAACTATTCTAAGTTTTGACCACATTCGAGTAGTTGATTGGCATGTCGTTTCCATGTTAATCCATCTACTTCTACGATATAGGTTACGCCTGGAACTAGCACCTCGATTATTTTACCAAGAGACCAATCTTTCTGACTTCTCCTCAGATCTCGTACCATCACCTTCTCACCAATTGAGAAATGTTTGAACACGTCTTTACTTTTGGTAGTTAACTTTACTTGTTCATGGTCTATTTTATCACTAACTGGATTTGGTCTAATCAACGAGAAACGACATCTCAATTCCCTACCATACATTGATTTTGCTGGACTTTGTCCTGTGCTTTTATGTACAGTGGACCTATAATCGAATAGAAACAGATTGCAAGCATACTCTACACTATGGCCACTCTCTACAATTTTTACAATATGAGACTTGAATGAGTCTACAAATCGCTCGGCCAACCCGTTTGTAGCTGGGTGATATGGTGGTGTGAATACCTGCTTAATTCCTACTAAACTACAAAAATCTTTAAACTCTCTACTAGTCCATGTAGGACCATTATCAGTAACAAGTGTCAGGGGGTAGCCATAACGTACAAAAATATTTTTGAACACCTCAATAGTTTTCTGAGCAGTTATCTTTGTCATTGCAACAGCCTCCGGCCATTTGGAATGTGCATCTATGACTACTAGAAACATTTTTGAGTACAAGGGGCCCAAAAAGTCTGCATGCAACCTATGCCAGACTGCCGGCGGCTGTGGCCACACTGATAACTTGACTTTTTCAGGATTTTTATGATTCTGTAAACAGATTAAACAATTTCTGGTAATGTTTTCAACATCTGCATCTAGGTCTGGCCACCAAAAATATGATCTAGATATCTCTTTCATTCTTGTTGTCCCTAAGTGACTAGCATGCAATTCCTGTAGTAAATCATTTTTACAAGCCTTTGGTATAATCACACGGTACCCCCAGAGTAAACATTCTTTTTCCACGGAAATCTCGTTTTGCTTTTTAAAATATGGTTCATAGTCTTCACCTAAATCATTTTTCTGCGGCCAGCCATCCCTACAATACCTTATCACATCACATAAAATTTTATCTTTTTTTGTTTCATTTTGAACATTTTTCCAATTTAATGTATTTAGGTTTGAGTAATTTATGTAATTAACAGTATTACATTGATAGTCTTTTTGAATTAAATCATAATTTTTAAAACTATTATCTTGGCTATTAGTAACCCGAGATAAATAATCGGCAGGATTATTTTGTGATTTTACATGTTGAATTTCATAGTCAAAAGTATTCAAGAAAATTGACCAATATTGTAAACGCCTCGCTGCCATTCTTGGTATACCATGTTTAGGACCCAATATTTTTGTCAATGCCTCATTATCTGTTTGTAATATAAACTTTTTACCATATAAGTATTCATAAAATTTGTTTACCCCAAAAATGACAGCGTAGCCTTCTTTTTCAAGAATAGGGTATTTAATTTGGGTATCATTAAACTTCTTACTAGCGAACGCAACCGGTTTTATGACATTACTTTGGTCTTTTATTGATAACACTGCACCAACCCCAGTATCTGATGAATCACATGTTAATATTATAGTTGCATTCGGGTCATAATGTGACAGGGAGGATGTATTTACAAGGGCTTTTTTTATATCCTTAAATGCACTGTCACATTCCTCAGTCCACTCAAACTTTTCTTTTCTTAAGCAGTCATAGAGAGGTTTTAATATTATAGCCATGTTTTGTAGAAACCTGTTAAAGTAATTTACTTTTCCTAGAAAAGACTTTAGCATTTTTACAGAGTCAGGGCGTGGCAATGATAGGAGAGGTTCAATATTACTTTTAATGATTTTAACACCACTTTTATTTACTTCAAAACCAAAAATATTTAGCTTTTCTTCAAAAAATTTGCATTTGTTTACTTTTAATTTTAACCCTGAATCCTTCAGTCTTTGTAATACCTGTATTAATTTTTGATTTGTTTCCAATAAGTTTTTGCCATATACATATATGTTATCAATATACACTACCACATCTAGGCCATTCAATTTCTGTGTTATAAGTCTTTGGAAGGATCCTGGGCCCGTACTGACCCCGAATGGTAAGTATAGGTACTTGTATATACCTTCTTCGGTGACAATGGTTACTAAGTTTTGTGATTCTTTGTCTAATGGAGCCTGCAAATATGCTTCCTGTAAGTCCAATTCACAAAAATAATTATTTCCTTGCATTTTCATTAGGATGTTATCAATGGTTGGCAATGGATAGTGATCAATTTGCAAATGTTTATTTATTGTGATCCGATAGTCCCCACACAACCTAACCGTTCCATCTGGTTTCAAAACTGGAACCACTGGGGTACCCCACTCAGAGTATTCCACTGGCTCAATACGCTTTTGCTCGACAAGTCTCTTAATTTCATTTTTCACTTTATCTTTTAATGCATATGGAACAGATCTAACTGGCATAAAGACTGGTTTAGCATCTGGTTTCATGGACAAATGGATTGGCTCACCTTTATATACACCCATGCCCGGCTCGAAAATAGTTGAAAACTCATTTTTTATATCCGTGATTAATTTCTCTTTAGATATATTTTGACACACATTCACATTAGTTTCTTCTAAAATATTTTGCTCAAATTTTGGGGGCCAAAGCTGTAGTAAAGATAGCCAATCCTTTCCAATTATTTTAGGCATTTCATCTTTAACAACAAATAATCTTTGTTTATCTGCCTTCACAGATCCATATTCTACACACAAATTTTCAATAACACCTAGGGGCATTGAAGTTGACTGATCAAAATTAGTAAATATAACGTTTTTCTGCTTTATCTCACAATTTGGAAAATGTTTTTGTTTTTCAGCTAAAGTAATAGTACTTACATCTGCGCCAGTGTCAACTTCAAACTTCAAGGTGGTTCCATTTACATTAATGTTTAACATAGCTGGGGTAACTTTTCTGTTATTGCTGAAATAAAACACATCAAAATACTCAGTGTCATCTGAGGTGTATTCCGTAACATTGCTTGTTAGGTCCGTTGACTCTACTAAATTTACATTCTTAACTTTTACTTGTTTATTTTTATCACATACTTTAAAAATATGTCCTTTACCACCACACTCACTACAAAACTTTTCACGAAGTGAACACTTTGCTTTGATATGCCCACTTTTACCACAGCAGAAACATATCATTGTAGCAGTCTGTTTTGTTGTCGGCCCTGCATTATAACCACTTTGTCGAAAACCAGCTCCCTTGCTTCTTGGAAAAAATTTCTCCTGGACTTTAAACATTTGTGGTTGTTCCTTTTCTTTTTCAAATGCTAACTTGTATGCTGTTTCGACTGTCTTTCCAATGCTGGTTAGCATTTCTAGTGACTGATCGGCTTGTTTCAATAGCTCAAATCTCACAGTATCCCGGTATGTTCCATTCAGCAACCTTTCTTTAATTTCTTCATCCAAATTAGCGAATTTACAATTTTTAGACAGTTTTTTTAAATCTATTATATATTGGTCTATGGTTTCATCTGCTTTTTGACATCTTTTCCTAAATTCTGCTTGATGTAAGGCATGGTTTTTGACAGGATTGTAGTGTTTTTTAAGTTTATCACATATGTTTGTATATGTTTCATTCACTGGGGATGTTGGTGTACATAAGGTTATTAATAAATCGTACACGGCTGCACTCAGTTTGGTGATCAGTAGTGGTACCTTTTTACTTTCTGGAATATCATTCATAAGCACAAAACATTCAAACTGCTGTTGGTATGCAACCCAGTTTTCTCCATTGAAGGCGTCTAATGTTGCAATGGAAGCCATATTTTTATACTGATGTTTATTTGTTTTAGCTTCGTCCACGTAATCACGCAAGTATTGTCGAATATCCTCGAGTTTGGACGTTTCTTCCGAGAAAATTGGAGTTGGCGCTAAAGCATTGGCTATTTCTAATAACTCTTGCTTGTTTTTCTCCTGAATCCAGGACTTTTTACCGGCTTTAATCAAATTTTCGACTGATTTCGACATCGACCAATTTGGAGGTTATGCCGCCGCCGGCATACTCTGATACAATTTTTGTATTTAAACTTCACGTGAACTTCACTATAATGTGGATCGTTTCGTTCTCGTCGCCACTGTTGTATCTTTAAATAACTGGGAAGTAATTAATTAATACCACCAAGTATTCAATGCACGCTGTTTATTTCACACAAGTCACAAGACAATACCACAGATTACAAAACTGGCGGGGCTGTGTTGCCCGCTTAATAGAGACCTTAACAACTAATACAACAAGTCGCTTTTCGTTGAAGGAGAATATCGTGGGGAACGGAAGCCGGACTAATGTTACTGAGGTCTTATATTCCCTCTGTGGGCGAAACACTTTCGTTAAAACGGATCTCGGATTTGGTACCAAGCGGACTCTAGGTTCTCCAAGCGATAGCACAAACGCGGCGAATAGTTATAATTGAATGATATGTCGTATGCTACAGAAAAAGTGACCAAGGCCCAGTAGCGAAGCGTCAAAATGTTCTTTGGGCAAGCCGGAGCTGGTTAGGCCTGTTTTTTTAAGTCGTTAAAGAAATCAGTAAATCAGTCATTTATTTGCTAAAACACGGTAAAGTATACAGGTCTTCAAGTATGTATAAGAGCTACATGTTTAGTCACTAGGACATGCAAATATTTATGAGTGAGTAGCGCATGCATAATTTAATCATTAATATCTACAAGAGGGAATGTCATTAAGATATTCATTAACGGAATAGTACGCCTTACACACTAAGAAGTTAAATAGTGCTGTTTTGAATTCTTTAACATTTTCTAAGTTTAAAATATTAGCAGGTACTTTGTTAAAAATTCGAGGTGCCATACCAATTACACTTGCTAGAAAAAAAAATGCTAAAAAATGTGCTAGATTGGCTCACGCAAGAGAAACAGGTATGAATAGAATTGTATGAACCGCCACTGGCAACCAGCCTTCCCTAGGTCTCCAGTGCTCAGGGCTGCGGTCGAACTATACGGACAAGACGTCCTAACCTCTAGGTTTACGATATGTGCGATTTTTTTTTTCCCGCAGGCCCGAGAACGGCTTCTACTAGAACCCCTAGCAGAACTATGCGCCGTCCGGCACTGCGACGTGCGAGCGAGACAGCTAGAGTGTGCAGCTCGACTGCTTCACTCACGAGGCGAACAGCTTGGCGCCGCTTGGCCGCTCATGATGGAAATCATTTCTGCCATATCGTCGCAACATAGGTAAGGATTCTAAGAAAATGTTGAATAAGGTTTATTGGGTATATTGGTGTAACCATTTGACTCGTCTCGAAATCTTACATAACCGTCTTTATATTATAACTTCGATTTTATCTATTTTTGTAATTAAAAAAATCGGATTCGGATCTGTGTGACTTCGTTTTTGGGAAATCATTAAAATATGCAAAATAAACGTTATTAGCAGGGCCCGTAATTTTAATGCCGGTTTCGTTATAATGACGTATACAGTATGTATCAGAACGAAAGGCAAAGAAAGAAACCCGTTAATGTTTAGATCATAAATATGAGCATGGTACCTAATTCATCAAAAATACGACAGTTTTTACGTGAGGTATAAAAACATATATTAATTATTATTGTTTTGCACCTCCCCTGTATAATTTGTTTACAATCTTATTAATGATATTTCTTAAATTACCAACTGACAGACAGGCGTCAAACCTTGTTGAAGTTTGGATTTTTACCTAGTTACAAATAAACAGTTAACACAGCGCTTGCGCGTTGCCTATGACTACAGCATTGCATTATTTAAATGATTACCAAATTTATTCGGTACTAAAAGGTACATACAAAAACTTAATAAACTAAAAAAAGGTTAAATTTAAATGATTACCTAGGTTACTTATAAACAGAACTCAAAGCGCATGTGCGTTGACATAACAACGTCAATGTTTATTAGTTGCCCCTAGCTACATATCAACAGTACGCAATACGCATGCACTGTCAAAAATCTCGAGTAATGGATTAGTAATTTTATGCCATAAAACATGTATTTTGGCACGTGAAATGCACGTCATTACATTGTACTCGAGTTCCCCGTCAACCAGTTTTAAGGTTTGCTCTTCGTTGTGATACATACTGTATAAACACACAGGATGTTCTAATACGAATTGAGTTAATGACGGATAAAGTGTATCAACGTTCGATTCTAACGTCTTATAGTTTTGACACTATTCAAAGACAGCATTATTCTGTCAAACGTAAAACCTAAAACATGATGTATGAAGCTTGACGTCATTTGTCTGTCATCGGCATGAAAATTACGGGCCATGGTTATTAGGGATTTCGTACGAGTTACCCATTTTTGTTATGTCGGTCTTACTCGATAATAACAGTTGAATAAGAAACTACAGTCAACCAATTGGAACCCTAGGCCACTCTAGAACCATGTTAAAATGACTAGCAGTAAGAGATTTCTTACAACGTGACTGATAGCGTCACTATGACATAGTCCTACAGTGGCCTAGGGTTACAATTGGTTGACTGTACCTATATTTCTAGCTACATATGACAACACAAACTATGTATATGTTAATTAGCAAATTTTTTTACCCTGTTTTAGCGAACAGCTGATCCGTTCAGCCTTCCAATGTGCGCAAGTAGTAGCTGGTGACCTACTCGGCTGCGCGGGCCCGCGCTGTCTGCGGCGGGTCCTCACTGCTGCCGCCGCCTTCGCGCTGCAGACCAGGGACCTCAACATCAGCCTCACGGCTGTTGGACTCATGGTGAGACACCCACCGGTCTAGATAATCCGCAGGCCCGCCGTGTCCTCGCAGCCGCGGTGTCTTCGCGCTGCAGACCAGGGACCTCAACATCAGCCTCACGGCTGTTGGACTCATGGTGAGCCATCTGTTTCTCGGTCTGTTTCTGCTACAACTGTACCAGCTAGTGCCTACTTTCGCGCTTACTTTATCAGTGGGCGTCATATTATAGAGCAGGAGTACGGTTCACTGTAATTTCCTTAACAAAAATATTTTTCCGATTTTTTCAATGAGCCTTCGTACGATTGTGTAGTAATAGACTTGTCAGCCAATGAAATGATTCTTCTGCATATTTTTTTGCCAGAGGGTAAATTGTTCGATATCATCTCACCTTGTATTATTAATCAAGTGACGTCATTGCATCGTTTACGTTTCATCAATTAAGTGTATAGGAATTAATAAAAATACGTTATCGACAGTGGAACATATCGGACTACCTGTACCACAACCGGGACAAGCTGACGGCGGCGCTGGCGAGCGACGCGGCCGTCTGCCCCGAGGTGCCCAACCACGCCGAGCTGCCGCCGTTGGACAAGCTGTGGATGTGTCTCTACATCAGGCTGAGTAAGTTATCGACAGTGGAACATATCGGACTACCTGTACCACAACCGGGACAAGCTGACGGCGGCGCTGGCGAGCGACGCGGCCGTCTGCCCCGAGGTGCCCAACCACGCCGAGCTGCCGCCGTTGGACAAGCTGTGGATGTGTCTCTACATCAGGCTGAGTAAGTTATCGACAGTGGAACATATCGGACTACCTGTACCACAACCGGGACAAGCTGACGGCGGCGCTGGCGAGCGACGCGGCCGTCTGCCCCGAGGTGCCCAACCACGCCGAGCTGCCGCCGTTGGACAAGCTGTGGATGTGTCTCTACATCAGGCTGAGTAAGTTATCGACAGTGGAACATATCGGACTACCTGTACCACAACCGGGACAAGCTGACGGCGGCGCTGGCGAGCGACGCGGCCGTCTGCCCCGAGGTGCCCAACCACGCCGAGCTGCCGCCGTTGGACAAGCTGTGGATGTGTCTCTACATCAGGCTGAGTAAGTTATCGACAGTGGAACATATCGGACTACCTGTACCACAACCGGGACAAGCTGACGGCGGCGCTGGCGAGCGACGCGGCCGTCTGCCCCGAGGTGCCCAACCACGCCGAGCTGCCGCCGTTGGACAAGCTGTGGATGTGTCTCTACATCAGGCTGAGTAAGTTATCGACAGTGGAACATATCGGACTACCTGTACCACAACCGGGACAAGCTGACGGCGGCGCTGGCGAGCGACGCGGCCGTCTGCCCCGAGGTGCCCAACCACGCCGAGCTGCCGCCGTTGGACAAGCTGTGGATGTGTCTCTACATCAGGCTGAGTAAGTTATCGACAGTGGAACATATCGGACTACCTGTACCACAACCGGGACAAGCTGACGGCGGCGCTGGCGAGCGACGCGGCCGTCTGCCCCGAGGTGCCCAACCACGCCGAGCTGCCGCCGTTGGACAAGCTGTGGATGTGTCTCTACATCAGGCTGAGTAAGTTATCGACAGTGGAACATATCGGACTACCTGTACCACAACCGGGACAAGCTGACGGCGGCGCTGGCGAGCGACGCGGCCGTCTGCCCCGAGGTGCCCAACCACGCCGAGCTGCCGCCGTTGGACAAGCTGTGGATGTGTCTCTACATCAGGCTGAGTAAGTTATCGACAGTGGAACATATCGGACTACCTGTACCACAACCGGGACAAGCTGACGGCGGCGCTGGC
Source organism: Lathronympha strigana (assembly GCA_949128165.1). NCBI lineage: Eukaryota > Metazoa > Arthropoda > Insecta > Lepidoptera > Tortricidae > Lathronympha > Lathronympha strigana. The sequence goes on along the minus strand of OX421922.1, from coordinate 12,911,264 downwards.
GAGCGACGCGGCCGTCTGCCCCGAGGTGCCCAACCACGCCGAGCTGCCGCCGTTGGACAAGCTGTGGATGTGTCTCTACATCAGGCTGAGTAAGTTATCGACAGTGGAACATATCGGACTACCTGTACCACAACCGGGACAAGCTGACGGCGGCGCTGGCGAGCGACGCGGCCGTCTGCCCCGAGGTGCCCAACCACGCCGAGCTGCCGCCGTTGGACAAGCTGTGGATGTGTCTCTACATCAGGCTGAGTAAGTTATCGACAGTGGAACATATCGGACTACCTGTACCACAACCGGGACAAGCTGACGGCGGCGCTGGCGAGCGACGCGGCCGTCTGCCCCGAGGTGCCCAACCACGCCGAGCTGCCGCCGTTGGACAAGCTGTGGATGTGTCTCTACATCAGGCTGAGTAAGTTATCGACAGTGGAACATATCGGACTACCTGTACCACAACCGGGACAAGCTGACGGCGGCGCTGGCGAGCGACGCGGCCGTCTGCCCCGAGGTGCCCAACCACGCCGAGCTGCCGCCGTTGGACAAGCTGTGGATGTGTCTCTACATCAGGCTGAGTAAGTTATCGACAGTGGAACATATCGGACTACCTGTACCACAACCGGGACAAGCTGACGGCGGCGCTGGCGAGCGACGCGGCCGTCTGCCCCGAGGTGCCCAACCACGCCGAGCTGCCGCCGTTGGACAAGCTGTGGATGTGTCTCTACATCAGGCTGAGTAAGTTATCGACAGTGGAACATATCGGACTACCTGTACCACAACCGGGACAAGCTGACGGCGGCGCTGGCGAGCGACGCGGCCGTCTGCCCCGAGGTGCCCAACCACGCCGAGCTGCCGCCGTTGGACAAGCTGTGGATGTGTCTCTACATCAGGCTGAGTAAGTTATCGACAGTGGAACATATCGGACTACCTGTACCACAACCGGGACAAGCTGACGGCGGCGCTGGCGAGCGACGCGGCCGTCTGCCCCGAGGTGCCCAACCACGCCGAGCTGCCGCCGTTGGACAAGCTGTGGATGTGTCTCTACATCAGGCTGAGTAAGTTATCGACAGTGGAACATATCGGACTACCTGTACCACAACCGGGACAAGCTGACGGCGGCGCTGGCGAGCGACGCGGCCGTCTGCCCCGAGGTGCCCAACCACGCCGAGCTGCCGCCGTTGGACAAGCTGTGGATGTGTCTCTACATCAGGCTGAGTAAGTTATCGACAGTGGAACATATCGGACTACCTGTACCACAACCGGGACAAGCTGACGGCGGCGCTGGCGAGCGACGCGGCCGTCTGCCCCGAGGTGCCCAACCACGCCGAGCTGCCGCCGTTGGACAAGCTGTGGATGTGTCTCTACATCAGGCTGAGTAAGTTATCGACAGTGGAACATATCGGACTACCTGTACCACAACCGGGACAAGCTGACGGCGGCGCTGGCGAGCGACGCGGCCGTCTGCCCCGAGGTGCCCAACCACGCCGAGCTGCCGCCGTTGGACAAGCTGTGGATGTGTCTCTACATCAGGCTGAGTAAGTTATCGACAGTGGAACATATCGGACTACCTGTACCACAACCGGGACAAGCTGACGGCGGCGCTGGCGAGCGACGCGGCCGTCTGCCCCGAGGTGCCCAACCACGCCGAGCTGCCGCCGTTGGACAAGCTGTGGATGTGTCTCTACATCAGGCTGAGTAAGTTATCGACAGTGGAACATATCGGACTACCTGTACCACAACCGGGACAAGCTGACGGCGGCGCTGGCGAGCGACGCGGCCGTCTGCCCCGAGGTGCCCAACCACGCCGAGCTGCCGCCGTTGGACAAGCTGTGGATGTGTCTCTACATCAGGCTGAGTAAGTTATCGACAGTGGAACATATCGGACTACCTGTACCACAACCGGGACAAGCTGACGGCGGCGCTGGCGAGCGACGCGGCCGTCTGCCCCGAGGTGCCCAACCACGCCGAGCTGCCGCCGTTGGACAAGCTGTGGATGTGTCTCTACATCAGGCTGAGTAAGTTATCGACAGTGGAACATATCGGACTACCTGTACCACAACCGGGACAATAATACGCATTTACTGTTACAAATCAAACAAACTTTACAGGGTATTACAAAGACCATTAATTGATCGCTAAAAGAAGGTATTCACCAAATACATTCAGTGATTTCAAACAATTGAACATGTTACTTAAGCACGTAAAATGCACATCATTAAAATGTTTTGCAGTTCCCCATCAACACGTTCAAATGGTTCCTTTTAATTAGTTTACATGCTGTATTTAGTTACAGGATGACTTTTATGGAAATGAATGTTGTACTTTGTTTGTATAATAAGGAGTTAGAACAATTTAAAAACTAGATTGTTGTATCCAGGCGAGTTGTGTACGGAGCCCCGGGCGCCGGTCCGGCGCGCCGCCAGCCAGACGCTGTTCAGCTGCATCGGCGCCCACGGCACGCTGCTGGGCAAGCCGGCCTGGCGCGCGCTGCTGGCCGTGCTGTTCCCCATGCTCGACCAGGTAACACTGTCCTTGTTTCTAATAGGCTAGATGACAAAAAACTAATTAGCCCGTCTGTTAGATTATTAAAAAATATTCGGCACGTATTTTTTCTTTTGTTCTTCAAAGGAAAAACGACGGAAATACGGCGCTTTAAAGTTTCGCGTGACGTCACAATTGAGTACAATTCTTACTCACAGGTGACGTCACCAGCCCCCACCACGGAACTTTGATGCTCTATATAAAATAAAAATGCATTTATTTCAGACCAAGATTGTCCATAGATTTACTAACTTACTTAACTTAACTTAACTTAAGAAATATATTCTAAAACTAACTTAAATATCTGCTATATCTTCGTCAATTTTAGTTAAATTGATAAAGAAAAACTACGTGTCTAATAATTTTTGATAATCTCTCTGATGGACTAATTAGAATAATAGTTTTCCAAACTAGTCATCATCCCTATTCAAGCTTAAACTGAATGAGGATTACCGCGAGTCGATTTTCCGCTAGGGGCGCCAGTGGAACGTGGGTCCTGCGGGAACATTTCAAACGTCACTTTGACATTTCTCTCACACTAACAGGACGCATGAGTGGCGCCGCCTGGTGAGCGACAATACGGAGCTCCCATTCCACTTTGGGTTGGTGATAGTATAATGAAGGTCAAAAAGCGATAAGCTGAGAAAAAGCTTCAAATAAACAATTTTTTAAACGTCCTAACATTTAAGAAAGTTTTAAATGAAATCCGGAAGCCCAAATAGAACCCTTTTTTAACTGTGCCCCTAAAAAAATTACCCGGTCTATGGGTAACTTCATTATTAATGCGTTAAAAAAACTTTCTATTTAAGTACCATAACAACGTAAGGATCATGTGCGACGAAGGGTCTGACATCTTTTGATTGTAGGTAAAATATTTGTATGAAGACACCAGTAAACAAAAACACCTATATACATAGAAATACATAGATTGAAACCCCGAACAAAAGTCGTTAAAAAATGTGTTTATATCAATATGATCGCAAAAAATGTCGTTGATTTTACCGAAAGTTAACTTTTGCAACCCGCTTGCTCCGTGGGTAACTTTAAGTTAAAAAATAACTGATAATGTGTTGAAAACAGGTCCAAAAACAGTCGAACATCGCGAGCTCAGAGAAAGTGGACACCGGCGAACATATACTCATCCACCACACACGGAACACGGCGCAGAAACAATGGGCCGAAACACAGGTATTTCGTTTTATACACTGAAATTGATTTTTTTATTTTATTTTGTGTCACAGACCACTTATACAGACACCGCATTATGAAGCGTTTGCGAAGAGAATGACATTAACAGACATGAACTGTAAAAAAAAAAGTTTATTTAAAATCTCTAGAATCCATATATTATCCATATTAGTAGCCGCTACTTAAGAAATATGTTAGACATAGAATTAAAAAATAAACTTTACTTGTAAATTTCTACTTATCTATATATGAGCATAACCGAAACCATCCCTACACCATCCTAAAATCGCCGCCATTAAAACTTACAAACAATGTAAACAAAAGGTATCACACGATTTGTCACTGTTTCTTCTTATATTTTCACACTACCTCATCAAACATAACTGAGTGCGTTCACTACTAAAACGTTCGTATTATCTTAACATACAAAACGTAAAATAAATAAGTTAATCTTGGACATTGCACGTAGAACCGATGGCCGTTGGGGCGGAAAGGTTCTCGAGTGGCGACCGCGTACCGGAAGGCGCAGCGTGGGTAGGCCCTCCGCAAGGTGGACTGATGACCTGGTGAAGGTCGCAGGAGTCCGCTGGATGCGGGTGGCGCAGGGCCGGTCATTGTGGAAATCTTTGGGGGAGGCCTATGTCCAGCAGTGGACGTCTTTCGGCTGAAATGATGATGATGATGATGAATCTTGGAGATAAAAGTTAGGTTATTCCCATCAATATGGCGGTTTGTTCACATTGTTAGAAAGTTGGATGGACGGCGATTTTACAATTTTCCAGGTACACCATAATGTTATTAAATTTCACGGCAAAAAATCGTAAAGGTAAAACTGAAATAACTGATCTCGCTTCCATAATAAATTAGTTCGCGACTGCATATCTTGTATGCTCTGTCAGTTGAAGTGGTGTGTGTTTTGTATATAAGTAGGAAAAAAAGAAGTAACAACACCTTTTTTCAACGGTTCAGATTACCTTTCTAACTCCCCTTGATTCTAAAGCCGTGACGATGACTATATTAAATGTCTCTCCTCAGGTGCTGACGCTATCAGGGGTGTCTCGCGTGTTCCACTCACGCTTCCAATTGCTCACAACGGTGGGCGACTTCAACAGATCGTGGGCAGCCCTGCTCGACTACATTACTGATTTTGCACTGAGGAAAAGTCATGAGGTAAACCTGTTACTACTTGTCTTCTTTTCGAAGTACTATCTTTTAGTATATAATTTTTTTTATTTTTATTTTTTATTGTAGAAATGTTTACATGACATAACAGTAATTACCAATGCGTCACGAAACTTAGACTAACAAAATATAAATATAATTATGTACATTAAGTAACTCAATAACAAACAAACAAATTATATAGGAACAGTAGAGCACCTTACATCCATCGCCTCACAGAATCTCAGACATTCACTACACACTGCCGCCCATCGCCACGCAAACAAGTCGCACTCCGGTGTTGATGTCAGGAGCGCATTCAGCTGTGAGAGGGCTCGGGGCAGCGGCGAGTTCCTGCACGACATTGTGCGCGCCGGCGGCGGCGGCACGGCCAACAGGTTGCGACTCCGCGGTCTCAGGGCCATCCTGGGCACATCCGGAACAAACACGAGTACGAGACGCTCCACGAGTTCAGGGCAGTCCGACTTGCCACGCAAGACACGACATGCTGCAATTAGCGAGTGGTAATTGCGCCTGACCTCCAACGAGTTGTACCCAAGGGAGCCGAGTAGGTATTTTGTTGGGTAAAGATACGGGTAAAATCCGAACATTTTCTTGTAAAAGAATCTTAAGAAAGCCTTCTGTACCTTCTCAAGAAGTAAGGCATACGTCGATTCGTAGGGGTTCCATACGATCGACGAAGTCTCTAGCTTACTCCTTACCAGAGTGTTATAAACCATTTTAATGGAAACCGGGTCATGAAAATGGCGGAGATTTCGGATCACGAAACCCAGTCTTCGAAAGCAGCTTTTAGCGAGAGATGAAATATGCTCATGAAAAGTGAGCTGCGTGTCGAACACCACGCCGAGATCCTTGACCGAGGAGACACGATTTATTTGGTTCAACCCAAGAAAATATTGTGCATGTATAGGACTGCTAGAGCGGCTGAATGTGCACACACAACATTTCGCTCGGTTAAAAAGAAGTTTATTATCAAAACTCCACCGCAACACTGAGTCGATGTCTTTTTGCAACGTCTCGCAATCGGCTCTTTGCTCAATCCCGTAGACCAACTTAAGATCATCGGCATACAATAGGCACTGAGCCGCCCGAAGAACAGATTGGAGATCGTTAATCATAATGCCGAAAAGGAATGGCCCCAAGATGGAGCCTTGACTGACACCAGACCGAGTCTGGTAAGGAGTCGAGACAAAACATCCATGTCGAACGAATTGCTTCCGATCGCGCAGATAATCAGCGAAAAATGTAAGCAACTTGGGAGCGAAACCAATTTCATCAAGTTTCTTAAGTAGCACGTCGTTATCCACGCGATCGAAAGCTTTCGCAAAATCGAAATAGACGACATCGACTTGAATACCTCTGTCAAGGTGCACAGCAATGGAGTCTGTTAGGGTTAAAAGGTTCGTGTTAACCGAGCGATTAGGCCGAAAGCCGTGTTGCGCGTCGGATAAAAAGGGTCGAACCTGCGAAGACAGAGCCCGGTGAAGTATGGCCTCAAAGAGTTTGCCAAGAGTGGGAAGAACGGCGATGGGTCTATAATTCTCAACGTCAGAAGTGTCACCCCCTTTCGGGATAGGTCTCACTCTGGACTCCTTCCAACTCTGAGGATATGACCCAGAAAAGAGCGCCAGATTGAAAATATACTGGATCGGGATTTTTAGAAATTCTATACAGCCCTTAACAATATACGCCGGCAAATTGTCTGGTCCGATGGAGCTATTGGCCTTTAAACTTTTGACCTCAGCTTCAACCTCATCTAATGAGATTGATTTAATATTAATACAATAGGTGTTAGGCTTCCTATCGGCATTTTCCAATAAAGATGGATCAAGAAGCGGGGGATCAGGCAGAAAAACCTTCGAGAAATAGTCAGCAAAAGCGCTAGCCACGTCCTTACCCACATATTGCTTGTCTTTAAACTTTACCCGAGAAGTAAAACCGCCATTTGTCTTTAGACTGCCCAGGTGCTGCCAAAAAGCGCGAGGATCGACTTTCACCGTTCTTTGGATACGCGCAATGTAGCTATCGTAGGCAGACGCCAAGCGATTCTTAACCTTGGATCTTAATAGAGCAAACTTTTTGTACACATCTTTATCCCCTGTAGCCTTCCATTCGCGATGCAGATTACTTTTTTGTCTGATATCATTGATCAGGTCAGCCGTATACCACACAGGATATCTTCTACAAGGACCAGTAGGCCGCTTCCGTTTGGGTACGCATAGGTCAAATATTCCATACAAAAGTTTGTAAAATACGTCTACAGCAATGTTGACATCGTCGGCGCCGAGAACTTCTTGCCAACTTGTTTCTGAGACTAATTTGTACATAAGCTCAAAATTGCCCTTAGCAAAGTTCCAGTCCCGACGCATGTCCACGTTGCTGGGATCCAGACGCTCCGCGGCCGGTCGACGGGCACAGCTTCTCACTGGAATAGAAATCTCCAATGGAGGATGGTACGCATCAGATCTCGGAACCAATCCGTCACCTGTCATTTGACAGACTACAGCATCAGTGACGCGCTCCGACATCAACACGACATCCAGCTTACTTCCGTGTACATTCGTCACCTCGTTCATCTCATTCAAACCACATACTGATGAGAAATAACAATAATAGCTGAGTACACTCTTTGACGCATACAACGGATTTAAGTTTAAGTCGCCGGTCACTAGCACTACACCTGTAAGCGTGTCAATCACCGACTCCACTTTCTCGAACCATCGCATATAAGTTTCATCGGAAGCACTGGGAGGAATGTACACGACGCACACATTGAACACCACTTGATCCACCACGAAGGTGGCCCATAAGTCCTCGCCGTTGAGCGTCTCCAGGTCCGCCCGACGCCGAAGCTCGATGCCGGGGCGCGCCGCGAGGAGGACACCGCCGCCGCGCGCTCCAGTGGCGCGGTCTCGACGCATTACGCTCCACCCACCGCATACCAACTCGGCATCGTTAACGGCACCGGTTAGCCAGGACTCCGTTACTGCCACGACGTCACAATCAAGAGCTAGCAGGTTGTGTCTGAAGTAATGAAGCCTCGTGTTCAAGCCCCTGACGTTTTGGTATAACATGTTTACCATTGGACTTACTTTCATCTTGGTGCTTGGATTTTTCCGAATCTGCGCAACGGATAATATTTCGCTTATACCATGTGTGAAACAAATGGTGAGAAGAATTTGATCGCGGGTAGTACTCCCAAAACCCAATATAGGTTTTCACTTCTTTATACTAACTAAATAGTATTTTCAATGTACGTTAACATCAGCCTAACTGATGTTTCTTGTTATAATTCAAAAGTGACAAAATTCGCAGTACATTGCGTGTGCTAACAAACTTTTAAGTGTAATAGAGATCAAAACACAAGTTTTTTTTTATATTTTTTTTTAGAACTTTACTTACGTTACTTTTAAATGTCGCTGAGCGAACGTTGTTCAGTTTGGGGAGTAGAAGTACTAAGCCTACCAAATTCTTCTCCCTTGTTATGGGCCACACACGGTAGAGTTAACTTAAGAAAAAAAAAAGCGTTTTTTTTCTCCTTCTTTTCTGGTTGATTTATTGGTATTTCATTTCATGTTTACATATGTAAGACAATGGCAGTGTTCTTTATCGATAGCGAGATACAGTCGCGGCACTTTTAATTTAAAAAAAATAGAGTCTACCTATTCTCTCTTCGTAGCCCCCAAACTGATAAACCAATTTGCCTGCGATTTTTTTTATCAATAGTGTTATGTGTCGAGATGACTCTTAGATAGATTTCGACTTATTCGATGGTATTGTTATAATTATGATGAGATTTTCTTTTATATTTATCACTTTTGTTTCTTAGGCTGGATTTGACCAAACTTTTTAACTAAGAGTAACGCTTACTCTTGGCTGTAAATGGTTACACTTCATCCTGGGTTATTATTCCTTCTGGCGTGCCTCAGGGATCGCTGCTAGGGCCCCTGCTTTTCGTGATCTTCATCAATGACATCCACTGCATTTTTAAACACTCTCAGTTTCTCCTTTACGCCGACGACACCAAAATTTATAGAACTATTAAAAATTTAAACGATTGCAAATTACTACAGGAAGACCTTAACAGATTTACTAAATACTGTACCGACAATAGACTAGACCTTAATATTGCTAAATGCCACTCAATGTCTTTCACTCGAAAACTCAACCCAATCTCTTTCAGCTACACCCTCAACTCAACCATGATAGCCAAATTATTTTCAACGAGAGACCTGGGCCTTCATCAAGACTCGAAATTAATTTTCGATGATCATGTAGATAAAATAATTAAGAAGGCTTCCAGGTCTCTAGGCTTCATCATGAGATTAAGTTCAAATTTCAAAAAAGTAAAGCCTATAAAAGTTTTGTACTGTTCCTTTGTCCGCTCAATACTCGAATATGTGTCCGTTGTGTGGAATCCCCATTATGACATTTATATTAAACGTATTGAATCCGTGCAAAAAAGATTTCTGAAATTTTTACAATATAAGACTAAATGTACAGACTTGTGTTACCATGATAGGTGTGTAAGGCATCATTTTATGCCCCTAGATCTTAGAAGAAAAACCGCCGATATAGTGTATCTAATAAAAATCCTAAATGGATCTGTTGATAGCCCTGAACTGGTAAAAAATATTAATATTCGTGTCCCTAGAGTTTCATCCCGGCACTACCGACCCTTATCACTCCCACCGACTAAAACTAATTATCGTCAGAACTCATATTTTGTCCGAGCTGCGAGGTCGTTGAATGAACTATGCCAATGCAACGATGAACTAGATTTGCATTTGTTAAAGCCCGCGAGCATTAAAAATATTATTTCTTCTGATTTCTTTGCTCCCCCGCCTGCATAAGAATAGGTAATTTCATGTTAAGTAAGCATAATATTGTCTTCTGTTAATTAAGTGATATTGTTAATTAAGTAAGCAATTAATTTCTGTTTTTTTGTCGTGTCTCTTTGCATGCTTAGTTTTCTCTGTCGCTAGCATTATATAACTTTGTATCCTATCTGTGAAAACCTGTAACTGGCTTCGCTGATACTTATGTTACATCATCTGTCCTTGTTAATTTAAGCTGTTGGTTTTCCGAATAAAATAAAATAAAAATAAAATAAAAATACTACTGTCAAAATCCCACAGTAATTTGACGTTACTATCTATCATTCATTACGCGCTCGCTGGGCAGACGACATAGAAAGCGTAACAAGTAACTGGCTCACAGAGGCACAAGACCGAGATCGGTGGAAGAGGTTGGAGGAGGCCAATACTTGGAAGGGGTCCTAATACTTACTTTAAAATATAAAATTATTTAGATTTAAAATAGTTTGTAAAAGTGGTTATGGAATAAAAAGGCTTTTTATTTATTTATTATCTGAGAGTAAGCGTTATTCTCGGAATAAAAATTTGGTCAAACGCAGCCTTAATATAGTCTGACAAGCGAGCGAGCGCAGTAACAGTAGGACAAAATAACTATATCCATCCCTGTTTTCAGGGTGGTAATACTAGCGTAAGAAAAAGACAGTATGATGCTCTCTATCCTACTGTTACTGCGCTCGTTGGGTTGTCAGACTATATCACGTCTGTTTTTCCTGAATTTGGTACCCAGGTATCAGTGGCGGCTCTGAAATCGTTCCAAGAAGTGGTGTCGGCAGCAGGTCGCGCGGCGGAGGCGGACCCGGACAGCGCGCTGCAGCGGCGCGTGTGGGGCTGCGCGTGGGCCGCCTGGGCGCGCATCGCGCAGGCGGTGCCGCACCACGAGCCCGCTGGTACGTTACAATAGGGATGACGACTAGGTTGAAGAACTATTATTTTAATTAGTCCGTCAGTTAGATTATCTAAAATTATTAGACACGTATTTTTTCCTATTAAAATTCTCATAGCGGGTTACTCACGTCAATAAAGTCGAAAATAGCTCGACATGTTTCGGAACAGTCCGTGTCCCTTATTCATGAGTCATGCGTGTAGCCGCGGCGACTGCTCTACGCACACTGCGAGCCCCAGCGCGGTCAGCTCTCGTATTTTTTCCTTTTTCAATTTAACTAAAATTGACGAAGATAAAGAGCATCAAAGTTCCGGGGTGGGGGCTGGTGACGTCACTACTAGGTAAGAATTGTACCTAGGAGTGACATTACGCGAAACTTTAAAGCTCTGTATTTCCGTCATTTTTCATTTGACGAACAAAAGAAAAAATACGAGTACAATATTTTTTTATAATCTAAAAGACGGACTAAATAGATTTTTTCAGTCGTCTAGCCTATACAAAATTTTATTAGTCCGTCTGTTAGATTATTAAAAAATATACGAGACGTATTTTTTCTTTTGTTCGTCAAATGAAAATAGACGGAAATACAGGGCTTTAAAGTTTCGCGTGAACTACCACCATACCATCCATACACGTCTAGTAACGCACGTCTTTGACCGGTGGTGGGCGTAGTTGGTAGTGACCCTGCCTGCTAAGCCGATGGTTCTGGGTTCGAATCCCGGTAGGAGCATTTATTTGTGTGATGAACACAGATATTTGTTCCTGAGTCATGGATGTTTTCTATGTATTTATGTATTTGTATCATCCTGACGAAGCCTATGTTGCGGATTTTAGACAACTGTTTTTCAAGTGTAATTTATTTCAATAAATTTAATATTTGTATATTATATATATCGTTGTCTAAGTACTCGTAACACGAGCCTTCTTGAGCTTACTGCGGGACTTAGTCAATTTGTGTCAGAATGTCCTATAATATTTATATTTATTAGTAACGGAAGTAGAATAACAGCAGTTGCCACTAGAGATCAAGGTGATATGTAATCCCCAATTTCAATCATGAGCGTAGGGAAGGAATCAAGCGTTAACGCTCAAGACGAAAATAATTTTGATGGCGTGTGACACATACTGTTTTTCACACCAACTATTGAAGAAATAAACAAAACTTGCCACCACGATGCCAACTGAAAAAGTCATACTGTGTGATCCTTGAACAGAAAAGTGCCACTTTGATACCTCCTAACAGGGAAAAAAGTTCTTCTCAATAAGGTTTTTCTATAAGGTTTCCGTGTTTTCCTTTTGAGCTACGGAACCGTAAAAGCCAGAAGGAATGCCATTGGCGTTTTGACATTACTAATACGCCGTTAATCCTAGAACCGTAATATGTTATGAAACTTTATATTTGGTGTATAACAAAACAATAAAACGGGGTAACAAATAGTGTTTTTTGTTAACAGTGCCAGAGGACGGCAAGCCGGCGGACACGTACGCGCCCTCGCTCAACTTCCTCACCACGCTAGTCCAGATATTCCCCCTCATCTTCCAGCACATAAGGCCGACGTAAGTAATAAATGGGATTCTATTAAATTAGCCACACAAACTGTCACTGGTTCCATTCCTTTGACGATTGAAATTAATCAACTAATCAACTATTTCTTGTCACTTGTTGTCATGGTTATGGTCTCCTGGGTTACCTTTAAAATCATGGTTTTATGGTATTAAAATTCAAAAAACATGTTTTTTGTTGTCCCTTGTGGTTTTGTTATTCCATTTCCATAATGGACCATCTACCAAGCATGTCAGTAGAATATACTACGTTTCATCTAACAAACTGCTGCATTTGTCCCCTGGCTGACGGGACGGAACAACAAGAAATAGTTGATTCACCCATGGACACGCCTTGTCTGACATTTTGTATATTAAAACATTCTGCCGATTTTAGCGAGGGACGTGTTACGTCGTGATTAACATGTCAGATATTCGTCCGCCCATACAAAAACTTGCACAATCGTATTGAAAGGCGTGTCCAGTTGTCTATGGTGCGTTAGGCAGACACTCATATCTGCATGTCCGTAGATATTGAGTGATCAGCATCTTACATAAAGAAATTGCGCCTCCGTAACCGATTCCGTCGCGTATATCGCTATATAAAGTAGGATTATTATAATTTGGGATAAGAATATGTAAGACTTAAGCAATACATGTGTAAATTGAAAGAGTGGTCATATACTACAGAAAAAGTGACCAAGCCCCCGGTGAGCAGAGCTGGGATCGAACTAGCGACCTCCTGCTTTCGCGGCAGACGCCCTAAAAAACATCATTTAAAATATTTATTACATTTAATAAATGATTTGATTCGTGTTATGTGTACATAATTCTGATCCAGTGTTTTGTACCACAATGTACCCCGACGCTCTGCCTATTTCAATGTTCTAAGCTATTCTATATGACATCCATTAGATTATTTTCATGGCTTGTCTGTCTACAATAGATAGATAGATCATTTGTTTGCAATAGACTGCTTTAGCTTAGTTAGTCAGAAATGCAGTTTATATATAGTTTATGAACCTCCAGGTCTGTTTTTGACATATTTTTGTAACATATATTTCTTATATTATATATGACTGTATGTGTTCTGAAGAATAAATAAATAAGATATATTTTTGAAAACAGACTACGAAAATGGCTATTTCAGCTAACTCTGTACAGTACTGAGGAGAATTTTGATTTGCCGTGCATATAGATATTTGCGAAGTATTACAATTTAAAATAGTCTATTTAACTTAGCTGTACGATGACTGATGTATGGTTTTTGACATGTAACTTTGGAGTTATCAATAAATTTTAGTATTTGTATTGTTCACGTGCAGTGAACATACATTCTTACCTCAGCATCATCAATCTGGGACAAGAAACTGCACTGTCGCACGTAGCAAGATGATAATGCTAAAACTACGTTTGCACTTAAAATGAAGAAACTGCAGCGTGTTATTACGCAAACATAGGAATTATTTAGTATAAATACCCTGTAAAAATGTAAATAAATTCTCTTTTCTCATTTGGACACCGTGTTTGCTTCATACATTAGGTTACTCCGTCACTGTGGCATAAGACACCTTCACGCCTTAATTAGTTGCATGAGTCTGTGTAACTAGCAGTGACTATCCATCCCATTTTACCCATATCCTTCCAACCTTCCTGTACCCGTAGGTCGCAGAGGTGCAGACATCCCTATTTATTATATTTATTTATATGTAAACTAAATCTATGGTAGGGCTAGGGAATTAGGGTTGTTTAGGGTTGACTAGGGCAGTAGAAGCTAGGCATAATAGGTTTACAGTTACAGCTCTCCCATAGATAAAGTTAGTTGAATCCCTTCCGGATACATGTATTGTATTTGTTCCAGGTTCACAGGCGCGGACGTGGAGAAGCTGGGCTCGTGCCTGCGCCGCGTGTGCTCGGTGCCGCCCGCGCCGTGCGCGCTGGACGCGCTGCCCGCGCCCGCCGCGTGCGCGCCCGTCAGCCTGCACGCCTTGCACGCCATAGACACCGTGCACAAGGTACCTGGGGATTTTCATTACTGTTCAAAAAAATATATATATATCGTTTATTGTCGAAAATAAGTAACACAACACACAAGAGAAAGACATACAAGAAAAGCATAACAAAAACTAAGACTACAAAAGTTCGACAAAAGGTCCAGCATTTGCTGCGAGCCTGTTTAGCTCCACAGCGCTGTTTTTCAGCCCGCACCTGTCTCTAGGCTTATTAAAAAAAAACTAAAGGCTTGCTGTTGAGGAAACCACGCTGTTCTACTTCTTTCGTTACACTCTTGGTAGTGGTCGTGGCTGTCACGTCTTCTGTGGCGCATACCTGGCCACCTGGCGATATTCTTCTCTCTATTATAACTCATATTTGAAACGGGATAATTACCATATATGTTTTCTCCAATATGCTCGGAAATGTTCACATTAATGTAGCAAAATTGATACGAAAAGAACAAATTAAAAAAAATCGAATTCATAATTTTACCGTTTTAGCGTCCAGGAAGTTGTACTAAAATCCATTACTGTATTGTTTTTTACTTTTTAAATAAATATTTGGACTATCAATATTGCAAACAGCCAAATATACGAGTACTTTAGCCGCGACCAAACGGTCTGCACAGACGGGACAATCTGATTGACATCAAATTGTCAATCTGATCATATCGTGCTTAAAAATGCCCCGTCTGGGCTGGCTTTGTAGTAGTGTAGTAGTTCTAGAGAGAAGGAGATAAAATGCTTGGTTGTCTCGTTCTATCGCGAGTTGCATACGGCTCACTGTGCAAGGTCGTGTAGATACGGCTTAATAAAACTAAAGACATTTCAACTTTTTTTATGAACACAACCGTGCATTAAAAAAAAGTTTAGGCGGGAACCTTATTTTTCCTTTCAAATCTTATGCAAGCATACATTTTATTTCCTTTCATGTTTGGAGAAAAGCACTATATATGCCTCGGACGGAAATAGAATTTCGTGGATTCGTATGTAAGACAAAAAATACTCATCCACGAAATTCGATTTCCCGGCCTCTGTAATAATGTACTATTGTTTTATTGAGCACCGAATATTAATGTCATGGTAATTGTTCAGTTTCAAATATTAGTTATAATGCAAATGAAAATGACCGTGTTAGCTTAAAATCGTATATTCTTCTCTCTACGCCGCGCGCTTGATGTCATCGTGTAGGCAGTTTGTGGCCGATTTGAATTGGTCTGTCTTTCCGCGCGATCTGGTACCGTGTACTCTGCATCATTAGGCATTCAATGGATAAAGCTCCACGTCTCGATACGTGTCCGAAAAAGGTAAGAATTTGAACTTCGTTATAGATGACAGGCGCTGATTTATGTTAAGCTTTTGACGAATGGACTGGTTGGTGCGAAATTGTGTCTATGATATGCTATGCATTCTTCTTCAGCACCACATTTCGCATTTGCGTTAATATGTCTGACTACTGTTAATAGGATGTAATAAATAAAATATACAGGGTGGAAATAGATTTTGGGTCAGTGAGGGAAACTACCAGATCCCGTGTTGCTAGGTGAAAATGGTCTTAGGAGACCTTCCTTCGATTTCAAATTAATGAAGATTGGCGTTTACAGATTTTGGAAAAAACATGCAGGTTGCGAGAAAATGGTAATTTTTGACAAACTTTTTTTTGATGCCAATCGATTCCATTCCTGTCCAAGATCAAAAGCTTGTATGGGACCAAATAAAATTTTCCGGCTAGAAAAGCCATAATCGAGAAAAACTTTCCCCATACAATTTGTATGAAAATGAAAAAAGTTTTTTTTATACGTATTTTCCTATTAGATTTTCGTATTTTTCGTATTGTCAGATGCTCTCATAACTTACTACTATCCGTTCCTTCTTCTTCTACTAAGTTTTTTAATTCTTCGTTTACTTTCCAGGCTGTTAAACTGTGGAACTCTCTTCCCCTTGACGTAAGACGTGCTCAAACTATAACTGCCTTTAAGTTGAAACTCAAGGAATACTATCTGTCTCTTCCTTAGCTTTTCTTCTTTGACACTGTCGTTTCTCTTCTTCACTCATCGTTATGTATATATATATTATGTATGTATGTTTACGTATGTATTTATTATGTATGTATGTTTATGTATGTATGTATGTTTTATCGTATTATTATTTTGGTATGTATATTTATTGTGTGTGTTGTTTGTGTGCTTTTGTTAATCTCTGTGCCACCTAATACATTTTTTCATTTGATCTGTACTCCACTACCCAAAGGTTGTCTGGAAGAGATCGCTCTTTAGCGATAAGACCGCCTGTTGTTACCCCTTACTGTTACTGTTCTGTATTATTATTTTCTCTTGTAACTGTATTTCATCTGTGTGAGGTGTGCAATAAAGAGTATTGTATTGTATTGTATTGTATTTTTTTATGTCAATCGATTCCATTTCTATCCAGTATCAATAGTTTCCTTGGGGTCAACTTTCGGTAATGTACAAAAAAGCCAGAAATTAAAGAAAACTGTTTTCATACATTTACTATGGAGAAAAAGTGAACTTTATTCTTATTCATCTGTAACCCTAATTCGTCCTTTTCCCATTTTCATACCGTATTATGATCCTTCAATGAAACAGAACTGATAAGCGTGACAAAAAAATGTAAATAAAATTCACTTTTTCTCTAGTAGGCGTAGGTTCTTACCATATTTTACAATTTAATTTTGACAATGATTTGATCGTCAGATATTGATTTTTATCCAAATCGGAGTTGATCTTACAAAATCCAAGATGGCGTCGGTTTTTACAACATTTTACAATTTTGACTCTAGATTCATGTTAATCACCCGGCCGGATCGTCAGATATCGATTTTTATCCAAATCGGAGTTAATCTCACAAAATCCAAGATGGCGTCGCTTTTTACAATATGTTATGATTTTGATTCTTAATTCATATTAAGGACCCCACCGGATCGTTAGATATAGATTTTTATCCAAATCGGAGTTAATCTCACAAAATTCAAGATGGCGTAGCTTTTTACAATATGTTATGATTTTGATTCTTGATTCATATTAAGGACCCCACCGGATCGTCAGATATCGATTTTTATCCAAATCGGAGTTAATCTCACAAAATTCAAGATGGCGTAGCTTTTTACAATATGTTATGATTTTGATTCTTGATTCATATTAAGGACCCCACCGGATCGTCAGATATCGATTTTTATCCCAATCGGAGTTGATTTTACAAAATCCAAGATGGCGTCGGTTTTTACAATTTTGACTCTAGATTCATGTTAATCACCCCCTCGGATCCTCAGATATCGATTTTTATCCAAATCGGAGTAAACCTTACAAAATCCCAGATTGCGCCAGTTTTTACAATATTTTGAAATTTCGACCAGTTACTATACTATAACTTGACAGCTCTGAAAATAGACCTCACAATCTGTATGGAGTTTGTGAGGAAATCCCCCTCCGCCCGCTTCCCCGCACACCTCCCATCGTTGACCTGAAAATCGCCGGAGCTGACTCACTGTATAGAGGCCTTACACTGTGGTATTACAGATTGTTGTTGAAAAGTGACATAATAATTTGTACGGAAACATGTCGCTTTGCTATATCGTTTCCAACGTTTTTTTTTTTCATTTATTTGGGTGACCAACACCGTTCACCACTTATTCAAGTACAATAATTTGAATCATTCGAAGCTTTACAGGGGTATAGTGGCCCCTAGAGTGTAAAGGAAAAACTACAAGAATTTATTTTTATTACATACGTACGCGCTAAACTAATTTTAACAAAACTAGTAGTAAAAGCATTGACATTTAAAATCATGCAGTAAAATATTAGTAGATTACATACCAAGGCCGTTTTAGTGGGAAATGTCTCGGATCCCATGTAATTGTCGGCCGAGGCCAAGCCGAGGTCGACGAACATGTGATCCGAGGCTTTCCCATCTAACGGCCGAGGTTTGTATACTGTTTTTCTGCCCGACGGAGCCGGCAGGCGGCAATTTAGTTTTGCGTAAAGTGGCGCTTACCGGCCGGAGGACTGAAAATGTGATAACTGAAACCTACCGAAGATACATACACATTTTGATTTACTAGACATCACTAAATATGCCTATTATATTTTGTTTGTGTTATAAGCCCTTGTCGCTCGAAGACTTGATCCAATTGTTTTTCAGGAAGCGTTATCACGTCACGAGTTACTGCCTGCCTTATTCTCGGCGCTGACGGGCCTGGCGCGCACTTGCTCGGGCGCAGCGCGCACGCGGTGCCTGGGCGCCGCCGCGCAGCTGTACCGGGCCGCGCCGGCCGCGTCGCAGGCCGCCGCGCCGCAGCTGCTGCAGGCGCTGCACGCGGCCGTCAAGCACTCCCTAGCAGACAAGAGGAGGCACGAGGACACGCCGGACGACACGCCGCAGATATCCACATTACTGTTGCAAGTGAGTTATAGTCTGACAAGCGAGCGAGCGCAGTAACAGTAGGACAAAATAACTATATCCATCCCTTTTTTCAGGGTGGTAATACTAGCGTAAGAAAAAGACAGTATGATGCTCTCTATCCTACTGTTACTGCGCTCGCTGGGTTGTCAGACTATATGTTATCAGTATAGTCTGGAGGTACCCTATATTTAGCATAATTTGTTTTGCCCGAAACGCTATTGTCATAAAAGACTTGGCATAATCGATTATCGCCGAAACATAATTTGGCATAATTCACATAATGTCAAATACTTTTTGTTTGAAAATATCTTCGAATAGAAATTCGAAAAATAATCCACATTGTATGGAACAGCTGATCGAAAATAAACCTAACTCCATACAAACAAAAAAAAAATTCGAACTCGACATTTTTCCACTTGCATCGTACTCAGGGCCATTGACCTTATCAACTGTTGAAGTATCGTTCGTTAATTTTGTTTCACCCTGTATATTGATTATGCCAAATATAATTATGCAAAAACAAGGGGAACCATCTCTCTGTCTGGACATCCAACAGACACTGTAACATTCATCATCATCATCATCATCATTTCAGCCGAAAGACGTCCACTGCCGGACATATTCAAATTCAAATTCAAAATTATTTATTTCGTGTAACTGGACACATATTTTACAAGTACTCATCACATAAAAAAAAAATATTAAACCTATATATTCTACATATACAAACAAACCTACCATTGTATAGCACTGGTGGGAGAGTGCAGCCCCTCACAGTGCAACAAAATAGCACAATCGGGTTTATCCGCTATCATCCTAAGAATTCTGTTGGGACTGTCCCGCACCCGGCGCACCAGGGATGCCGCGCGCCCGCGCATGGTCGCATAGAAACAGCTGACGCGCGACAGCACCCGATATTTCGACACTGTTGCAAGCGTCATGTTTAGAGAGTAAACTCAATAAAACAAACATACAGTTATAATGCAAATGACCATGTTAGCTTAAAATCGTAAATAGGTAATGGTATGATATTATTAAAATCAACCAAATATAAACAGTACCTACAATGAATTGCCTCCGGCCTCCAAAATAATCATTTAATCAAAATAATGAAAAAAAAAACGTTAAAGATAAAGCACTAATCCTCATCAAATAAGGTTCACTTGCACCACCAAGGGCTTACCGCTAGCCCAGAGTTACTTGTCGAATCCAAAAAAAGTGGCCGTGGTCCAAGTGGCCGTCACAGTTTTAATAACCATTTACCAGTAAAACGCTAAATTCTGAAAGTAATTAATTAAGTCAGATTAATCCACCGGGATGTTTACCTTATTTCACAGCAGCACAGAAAGATGGAATAATGTTTAACCTG
Source organism: Lathronympha strigana (assembly GCA_949128165.1). Taxonomy (NCBI): domain Eukaryota; kingdom Metazoa; phylum Arthropoda; class Insecta; order Lepidoptera; family Tortricidae; genus Lathronympha; species Lathronympha strigana. The sequence goes on along the minus strand of OX421922.1, from coordinate 12,891,275 downwards.
TGTTGTAGGTGTTAGCAGTGGCTCTGCCGCTAGCGAGGGAACAACCAGACGCATACGAAGAGTTCTGGGAGACGCTGCCTGGCGTTCTAGAAACCTTCATGTTCGAGGCGCCGTAAGTGTCTATTTCTACGTTAATTATAATTATAGTCGCGTCTTCCTATAGGATAATTTTCATTGTTTTCAGCCAATATTAATAGTACCAATTAATTGACAACAAAGAATAAAATGTTACTACTTTTAGATACAGTCACGTCTATAAACATCTATACATTTCGGAACTTATTACAAGGGACGAAGGTTCAAAATTAAATACAGGTGCATTAATGAAGCCGACCGCACAAAAATTTTAGAAACTTGATGTAAAGTTTTCACACGGACATTATCGTAAATAAAACAATTGAGATGTTTTTAACATTGTATTTGCTTTTGTCTGATTGATGTTTTTGCACTACCTATATGTGTCTGAAAAGGTTTTTTTCTACTCCAGCACTTCTAACTGTCAATTAGATGACTGACAGCGATATTCAAAAAGTCTACATTATAACGTTGTCTATGGTATTCCATAAGAACACTGCTCCTATGGATTTTCATACAATATATTAGCACTGTTGTAGTTTTTTTTAATTTCTTTAGTGGGCACAACATCTTCCCTATTCTGCCACGTTTCTAGATTTAGCTTTTTACGCTATTTTAGCTGTCGTAGAAAAACTAGGGTATGCAACAGCTCATAATTGGGTCTTAAAACTCTCGGGTCTATTATTACAAAACTCGGCATCGCCTCGTTTTGTAACGGCGACCCTCAAGTTTTAAGAACCCTTATTATATCACTGTTGCATAAACTACTATTGTAGGCTACGTATTATCTAAACGTACCCCTGAAGTTGAGTTTAAACTCCATTCCTTAGCTTAGTCATTCTTTGTGTCTACCGGAACAATCCGACGTGTGTGTGTGTTTTTTTTCGACGATAACTCGAGTAGTTTTGATTGAGTTTTCGTGAAATTTGGTAGGTGGTTATATGAGTTAAAAATATTTGTATATCGAGGGCTGAGCGGTCAAATCCGGTAAGTCAAGCAAACCGATCTTTGAAATTCGAACTATGTGCAATTTACGCAACGTTGTTATTTAAATGAAAAAATATCTCGACTTACCGGGTTTGACCGCTTACCCCTCGATATACTCACATATCATTAGCCCTTTATAATGCGTTCAAAAACCGCATATCGCATGTAAAGACAAACAAATTTCTTATTTGTAAAAATGTTATTATAGTATCTTATATTTTATATTATAGTTAATTTATATCATCGTCTATCGAATTCGATGATATTATTTTTATCAAATTTCGAACATCTCCGACAAACAAGGTAATTTGATTTGACCTCCATTCTAATATCAGTAGAGATGACGTTTAGTTCGATACGAAGTGTGAATTGCAAATAATGTCGCTCGTTATTTGGTATCGAACAATATGAAAATTAGGCGGCCAACTCTAGTTTGTCTCTGAATTTTAAAAATATAAATTTTAAAAATTGGATGTCAGAAACGTTTTTTTTTTCATAAAAGTCGTAATGGCGGTCGATTTATATGCGGTTTGAACTTATCACGGCATTATGACTCGTGGCATGGCTCTTACCGCCAGTGCCTTTGATCTCGCCGCCCGCCGCGCCGCTCGCCGCCGCAGCCGGTCGCGCGAGTAAATTCACGCGCGATTTAGCCTACAGCGAATTCTCGTGGCATGCTTCTTTAGCGGTCTTGATTTTGTTTAATTCGCTCGCCGCTGGTCGCCTTAGACCAATGTCGTGGCCAGGCCATTATGTGTGTATATAAAGCAGTGTATGTAGTTGCAAATAGTTAGGCATTTATATAATTATCTTGAATTGTTAGCTGTCGGTTCTCCGAATAATAAATAAATAAATTAATTAATTAAAACACTCGTGTCGTGTTATTATGCAACTCACACTCGAGTTTTATTGTTTTCATTATGTACAATCACATAAACTACTATTAAATTGGAATATGATTCAAATCGGTCAAGGGATTGCTGAGATATACGGGTTGTGAGTTTACGTTCGGGGTAAACCACTAGTAATAATAAGGCCGGGATCCAACTGCGCCTCATGAATGACTCCGTTTCCCGCTCAGTAACGCACACGGCTGTAACCTCTTGTTTGATGTCCAGCGGCACGGGCGCGGACGGGTGCGCGCGCGCGCTGGTGGGCGTGGTGCGCGACGAGATCCTGCGCGGCGGCCGCGTGCCCCCGCGACACGTGCGCGCCGCGCTGGCGCTCGTGCGCGCCGGCTCGCTGCACCAGCAGCCGCCGCCGCCCAGTCAGTACCCTGCACCCAACTACACAAACTACACACTCACACACATATAAACCGAGTATAGTAAACGGCCCACTGAATGACAATGACCCACTGGATGACTTTAGACTTTCGAAAAAATAAACATATCGCTATTAATATAACCAAAAATAGACAACTAGTAACATTTGCGAATTGTGTTCTAAAACTTCCGACGATTCAATAAATAACTTAGTATTTGAGAGACAGTTTCCGTAACTAGGTGGTTTTAGCGAATCTGTTAAGAACTTTTATCGTGAAAGTCAAAATCATAACCACAATTTATAAGCGTGTTTTTAATAATTAATTATTAAAACTGTTAGATATTTTATTAAACTACTAATATAGCGTGTTTCACCTCACAATGTTTTCCTTTACAATACGTTCAATAACATTTCGTAAATTACAATAGATGTTGTATAACTATGTATTTCCACAGATAATGAATTAGAACTCCGAGAAAGAGAAGAGTTCGCGCGCGCCTGTTTCGAGACTTTACTGCAATTCTCCATGCTTGAAGACGTGGCGCTGTCCGGTGTTGAAGGTAATCATTTAACCCGTCATTAGACATAGTTTAATGAAAAGGATTCACTTCACAAAAATTTTGGTAAAACAATTTCTTCCGACAAAAATAAAAATCATCTCAATGACAGTTTTTGAGGAATGGCCCTTTTCAATAAACCACATCCAATTGACCATGAGCGCAACAGATTTTTCCATACGAATGTTATAATGAAATTTCCATATCCATATACAGATGTAGTGCAAAATGTTTTGCATTCGTATTATCGGGGGAACGCCCGATCGTGTCATGCTGTTTCACTCAGTGTCGGTAATAAAAGTACAGAGGTCGGTTGAAGTAGCATGACTTATACGAGCGTTTCCCAAATAATACGAATGCAAAATATTATGCACTACATCTGTAATTGTTACAATTTTAGTTGTGTTTGTTTTTCTTCCCCGTGCGATTATTCTAGTATGAAGGTAAATATTCTGTCATTATTTGTGAAAGTATATAAATTACTCTTTGTTACCATCTATGGTTTATAAATAAAAAATAAATAAGTAGATAAAATCAGTTTAATTCAGACAAAATTCCATATCGCACGTACCATACAAAAGTATACAATGTTATAAATATAGTTTAAAAATTCAAATTATCTATTGATTAATCGAAATTAATATATCAAAGTATCTAGTCTGATCCGTATACCCAATTTAGGGTCAATACATTAAGTACGGGTTACTGGATATTTTTCATCTCATCAATCATACTTAATAAATTTAATTTATTGCAGAAATCATAGAGAATTAATATAGTAGATTACGAACCGAGGCCTGTAAAGTAAGAAATGTCTCAGATCTCGTTTAATTGTCGTCCGTATCGAAACTGAGGCCATGTGATCTGAAGTTTTTTTTATCTTTTGGCTCAACGCAGTCGGCAAGTGATGTATTTGTCTAGCGTAGCGGCCGGAAATTTGCCGCTTGCCAACTTGTAGATTGTGTTACAAGCGATCAAAATGATATATTTCCGGCAAAGCGTACATTGAATTCTACAAGTTGAATCCTGAGCGCAATGAGGGATACAAGCGTTAACGCCCAAGACGAAAAAAATGTTGATACCGTCTGACTGTTTAGCACACCAACTAAGAAGAAATAAACAAAGCTGAAAACAGCATCATATCAGCACCACGATGCCACTAGTTAATGCCCGAAAACGTAAAAATGTGTAGTACTTGAACATAAAAGTGCCACTTTGATCCCTCCCAGCAGGGAAGAAAAGTGCCACATTGATCCCTCCTAGCTTGAACAGAAAAAACCTTTTTATGAATAGGTGTTGAAAAAAATATATTCTCTTATCGAATACAACGCTTAAATCAAAATAAAATAAAGCTATCTTTTGTTACTCATCAAACACTTTCGATAATTTAGTTTCCGCATTGAAATAACTGTGTTTTATAAAGTTTTTACAGTAATCACTATAGCATCTCTTATCTCTCACTTATCAAGAGAAATTGTATGGAACAAAATTTGATCACGATTGCAAAGCCACTTCATTGTTTAACTCGTCGTTTCAGATGAGCAAGACCCACTAGCGATAGCAGCCCTATTGGATAGGTTTCAAGAAGTCATATCGAAATACTCGAGGGACGAGGACAACAGTGAACCTTTACCTAGGTAAGTCACACTGAACTGGTATTATGCGCACTGTTTTTTACCGTGTCGTAACGGGAATGAAACACATTAAGTTATTATGTCTTATATTTAACATGTTTTCGTAATCAGCGACCCGATTAACCATAAAAACGATACCATTTTCTTGTTTTTTTTTTACTTTTTCACCCCTTTTCCCCCTTTTAGGGGTTGAATTCTCAAAAAACCTAAAACACGAGTTAACTTATTTATCTTTATCAAATACTCCTGCAAAGTTTCAAATAGAATAGTCCAACTAATCTTGTTTCTCCATACAAACTTTGGACCCCCAAATCATCCTGGGGTGAATTTTGGAAAATCCTTTTTTAGTGCACCTCTAGACGTGCCAAATTTGGAATCTCTAGGACCAGTGGTTTAAGCTATGCGTTGATATGTCAGTCAGTCATTCATTCAGTCAGTCAGTCAGCTTCTTCTTTTATATATTCAGATTTAGCTAAAGAGAATGTCATTGGACTTTCAGGACTGTGTAAACAAACCGCCATATTGAAATTGTCTTTGAATGATGAATTTACTAGCGATGGGGAAGTGCTATTTTAAGTCAAAATAAATTGATTACTAAAATACCAAAAGTAAAACACATCTCATCTTCATATTTTTAATCGGTTCAATCTTCTGAAAAATCGGTGCTTGAAGTTTTACTAGAGTCACTAGTCTTAATTATAAAAGGTGGCGTTACATCATTGGTATACCCTATCGATGATGCTGTCTAAATTTTTCATTTTATGCTCTTCTCCTATTACATGATCCACGCATTTCTTCCACTGCATGCATCCGCATCTGAATTTAGGTATTTATTTAATTTTAAGTATATTATACCTTACGCTAAGATCCTTTACTCATTTACTTACCGTGTAGTGTACACTATGCCTATATCAGGTAGATACCGTGAGTACCGGCATTACAATGTCACTAAGTTTAGTCACATCCCTAAACGTCATAGACAAACGTAGAATATAAAAGAAACAAAAACGTCATTGCATTTTGTCGAAATAACGTCACTTTTAAATCGTATTGAATTTTCAATGAAATTTCCAAGATTAAGTAATTTTTCCTATATTATTTGTTTTTTACGAGAAAGGCTATTTTAATAGTGTATGTTTTCAATGACTTTTGATGAGGTGGTGTGAAACTTTAAGGAGTAACAGTGATAAATCAAAGTGACGCCGTTTGTTTACATAGTCCTGAAAGTCCAATGACATTCACCTTATGTTTTTGGGTGGGGATTGAGAAAGAGAATTTAGCTCCCTGAAAGTTCACATTATCCTCACGGTATGCCTTGTTTGCCTTTTCCACATACTAAGATAATGGTCGATGCAGTTTACGTGTGCATACGTGAATTTTATATAAAACTAACTACAAATATCAAACAATTGCATCTAAATTAGGCTACTTGGACAAGGTGCCAAGCACGCAGGCGGCATTTCCGCACAGGATTGCGATATAATAGACTGTTAGGAAAAATAAATGAAATAAATTCTCATTTCGGTTATGTCTATCAGAGAATCATCTCGTGATTGAAGGGATTTAATTCAGAAAATTAAATGTTGCGAAGATTTCAAAGCAGAAGCTAGACTTTTAGAAATGGTGTTATAGACAAAAAGGAATTTGTGACAGGCATCAACTCTCCGAGATCTCATTCGTGTTGAAAGCCGTGGCGACGTTAGCGGAGTCCATGCAGCAGGCGCCGCGCAGCAAGGTCGACCCCGCCGCCTGGCAGAAGCTCATAGGTGAGTCCTTGATCACAATCGAAATCTAATAGCGTACACGTACGTACTCGTATTACGAATTTTAATCGTCATCTTTAGAGACGAAGCTCTGTCGGACGATTAGCTTAGGTTTAGAGACTCTTTATTTACTCAAAAGAACACACAGTTTGTTAACAAAGCAAAATTACCGTATATAAGATGACGCTAACCTGTGCGAAATTCAAGTGGTAATCTTCAAAATGTTAGGGTTTGGTGTGGATTTTGGACCGGTAATGTCATTGAACCGAAGTTTTTTCATTCAAAAATTACACCTACGGCGAGCATTACATTCGTTGACAACCAGCCTCCTTTGGCTCAATTTGAACAACTTTGACGTCGATAGCATGTTATTCCAGCATGGCAGCGCTACGTGTCACACAGCGAAAGCCAAAATAGATCTTTTGCATGAACGATTTATCGCGGGTAGAGGTGACGTGAACTGGTCGCCATGATCGTGCGATTTGACCCCGCTTGACTTTTTTTGTGGGGTTTACTGAAATCACAGGTCTACTCAAACAAGCCGCAATCCACAGATGCCCATAATATCATTACAACCCAATCCATCGCTTATATATTTTGTATTAATGCGGGAGAGTTATTGAAGATGACATTTGAACGGTATTGTCCAAATTAGTTTAAGTTACGGTACTTTGCTATACGCGCGAGTGCATACCTAGCTATAGATCGTTTATACAGTCCACTATCGATGTGAAGTTTTAGTTTTAAATAAATCAGCACCAAGAGAACACGTTGTTTGAGTTACAGAAATGCCAAGCAACCCAAAATCATCCTTAACGCCTTAACATATGGTCCAAACGAACCGGATAACTTCGCACCTGTGGGCAAGCGGCCGGCGCTCGAGAACAATAGGCGTACGAGATAAGGATGAGCCGGCGAGTGTTAACTGCAAGTTTTAAGTGCAATTACAATAATGCGTAATAACATCGAGTTTGAACATTTAAAACTGTTTGTATCTTTAAGTGATTTTTGAGGCTTTTTAGCTGAAGTTTCTTACGCTTAATCATGTGAGTGAGTTATAATAACAAACTGAGCAATATAAACCGAGTTTTAGAGACATTTCATCTGAGTGTTAGTTATTCTACGTATATCGGCGAACATTTGAGAGTTTTGAGTGAGTCATCATGCCTACGTTAGAAGAACTGATTAGTTATCAGGAGGAGTTAATCAATAATTTGAAGACTTCGCATAAGAACTACAAAAAATCACCTAAAGAGAGAATCAAGCAGCCTTATGTGGAAACTAGGCTCGAAGTACTTGAGCAACAATTTAAGGAGTTTCAAAGCGGACATAAGGCGATTATTTCAATGGCGCCAAAGGAGAGAACGGATACATATTTTACGCAGAAAAAGAATGAGGAGTTCGAGGAGCTTTATGTGGAGTACAAAACTGTTTTACGAGAAACATTGAAATCGTTTTTGCGACCGATTGAGTCAGAACCACGAGCTAGTGACATGGCGGTGGTTAATGACAATAGTACCTGCGACGTAAAATTGCCTCGAATCGTTTTGCCGACTTTTAGTGGCAAATATGAAGAATGGCAAACGTTTTATGATATGTTTTCTTCGTTAATCCATACTAATAAAAATATAACGGCGGTTCAAAAAATGCATTATTTAAAGAGCAATTTGTCTGGAGAGGCGCTGAGTTTATTAAGCAATTTTTCGACCACCGAAGCAAATTATGATGACGCTTGGAAACAACTAGTTCGACGTTATGATAACAAGAGATATAACTGCAATGCCGTTATGAGGAGCTTGTTTTCGATCAAGAAAATACACACGGAGTCTGCGAGCGCTGTGAGACAATTGTTGGACGCCACGTCGACATGTTTGAAGTCGTTGCAAAATATGGGCATTAGCACGAGTACTTGGGACGTAATTATTGTGTATTTGGTGATTACGAAATTGGACACGGAGTCAATTAAGCAGTGGGAGCAGCATTTAAACATGCTAGGCGACGATTTACCGACTTGGGAGCAAATGCGTGAGTTTTTAGAGTGCAGGTTCAGATCGTTGGAGATGATCGATACTAACTCGTCCCGCCCAGCACCACCAGCTAAGCCTATAGCTAAGATTAAAACATTTCACGCGGCTGTTGAGAACAAAGCCAAGACGAGTGACATCGAGTGCGCCATGTGTCATGAGACCCATCAGATTTATCATTGCAAGCGGTTTGGATCGATGAATCCCAAGGAACGTCAAGAGTTTGTGCAAAACAATAGACTGTGTTTTAATTGCCTGATGCCCACACACTCTGCAATAAAATGTCAGGCGTCGAGTTGTCGTAAATGTGGAAGGAGACACCACACTCTTCTTCACTTCGAGCGAGAGATCAACCAGGAGACCAGAACTACGAGCGAGGTTGCTGCGTCATCAGCGTCACCGAGTGCCCAACCCGAGAAGCCGAGCAACACACGAGGTGACACACGTATTACTACTGCGTTTTCGAGAGGTGCGCTTCGACCTAACAGAGTACTACTCGCGACTGCTAGAGTTAAGGTATTTAATTCTTCTGGTTGTAAAGAAACTATTCGAGCTTTAATTGATCAAGGAAGCATGGCTTCTTTTATTACTGAGTCAACTGTACAATTCCTTGGACTTTCACGTAAACCTGTAAATGATTCGGTGTCAATGCTAGAGGAGTTTAATGTGAAGGTCAAGTATATGGTTTCATTGCGCGTGATATCACGTCATGACCCAGCGAGCTTTGTCGATGTATATGCATATATATTACGCTCTTTAACCCCTGTGCTTCCAGCTACTAAGTTAAGCGTGGCTGAGTGGAGAGAAATCGAAGACTTACCTTTAGCGGATCCAACGTATACAACACCAGGTAAGGTTGAAATCCTTTTAGGTGCCGAGGTATACGCCGACATCATACTTGGAGGTTTGATCAAGCGCACAGAGAAGAACCATGGCAGTATGATCGCTCAGAACACGATGCTTGGATGGATTGTGTCTGGACGAGCATTGAGGGCATCTGCGACTAATGTAAGTACTACTAAATTTACAAGTATGCATGTTTATGTTCAGGAAGATGACTTGAGGTTTTGGGAGATCGAGAACGAGCCTAATACGGTACAAAAAGAGATGACTAAGAGCGAGTTACAATGTGAGGAGTTTTACAATTCAACAACTGAGAGAGACGACGATGGTAGGCTTGTCGTAAGACTACCATTCACAACCGAGGACCCTAAGTGTCAATACGGCAATTCTAAGAAAATTGCTATCAAGAGATTAGAGATTCTAGAGAGAAAACTGCTGAGAGAACCTAAACTTAGAGAAGAGTACAACAAAATCATGGAGGAGTATTTGAGTCTTAACCACATGCGAGTAGTAAGTGAGAGAGAGCTAGAGAATGAAAAGGCAGTGTACCTACCTTTTCACGCCGTGATCAGAGAGGACAAGGAGACTACAAAGGTTAGAATCGTCTTCGACGCTTCGAGTAAGGGAGACAATAACGTATCATTAAACGACGACCTTCTTGTTGGTCCCAAATTACAACAAGATTTGAGACACATTTTAATGAGAGCTAGGACACACAAAATTTGCCTTGTGGCAGACATCATCAAAATGTATAGGATGGTTCGTGTAGCTGAGGAGGACACCGAGTTCCAGAGAATCGTTTGGCGGTTTAAGTCAGACGGAACAGAGCCTATACAACACTACAAGCTATTGAGACTGACGTTCGGGACTGCTTGTGCGCCGTACTTGGCCGTCAAGTCGTTACAAAAGCTTGCAGAGTTAGAAGAAGGTAAGTATCCATTAGCGGCGAGAGTAACAAAACGAGACTTTTATATGGATGACTTAATTACTGGAACTGAAACGGAAGCTCAGGCACTAAAGATATTTGACGAAATGAATGAGTTGATGAGATCTGGTGGATTAGAGCTTCAAAAATGGAACTCTAACTCTGAAACTGTACGAGAGAAGATAGTAGAGAGTAAAGATTTAGGTGACCAGACAGTGCACATAAAACTGAACGAGACAATTAAGGTTCTTGGAGTGACTTGGAATAGAGATACTGATAATTTTGAATATGCCCTAAATCTATGTGACATTCAAACACCAATTACAAAGAGAAAGGTGCTCTCAGACGTAGCGCGGTTATACGATCCACTGGGGTGGATAGCCCCTGTGGTGGTTGTAGCCAAAATATTCATTCAAAAGTTATGGAGATCGGGCCTGGAATGGGACTCTCCATTAACAGAAGAGTTATTGAGAGAGTGGCAGTCATTTAGAGAAGAATTGGTGAACCTGAGGCAGCTGAAAATACCTAGATGGTTGAACAGCGTATCGAGCTCAAAGGTCGAACTTCACGTATTTTCAGATGCTTCAAGGGCAGCCTTTGCGGCAGCGGTTTATATGCGAGTGACTGACGAGCAGAACGGAGTACACGTGCACTTGATAACAGCTAAGACCAAAGTAGCCCCGACAGAAAGAGAAATTTCAATACCACGACTCGAGCTGTGTGCTGCAACCTTAGCCGCTAAACTTATATTTGAGGTGGCACAGGTAATGGAAGTATCTAAAGAGAATCTACACGGTTGGACAGACAGTACAATAGTCCTAGCCTGGCTAAAGGGAGGATCAGCTCGTTGGACGACGTTTGTGAGTAATCGAGTATCGACGATATTGAATATCCTAGAGTTTGAGCAGTGGGGTCATGTACCTACTGAGCTTAATGCTGCTGACTGTGCTTCACGTGGTTTACAACCGAAGGACTTGCTAGACCATTCGCTTTGGTGGAATGGTCCGGAATGGCTAGCACAACCTGACTTTGAGAGAAACGACACAATCGTGGAGGATACACATGAGGAGGAGAGAGTTACATCCTTAACTGTTATATCTCATGTTGAGGAAGAAAACCCTATCTTTTCAAGGTTTTCTTCGTTATCGAGACTGCTAAAAGTTCTTTCATACTGTAGAAGAATACTAAATCTAAAATTGCCTAAAAATGAGCGAGTTAAATTTTCAAGTTTTATAACTTCAGAGGAGTTAGATAATACATTGCTATCGTGTATTAACCGAGTTCAAGAACAAGAGTTCTCCCATGAGATAAAACAGTTAAAGAGTCGAGGCGTTGTGCCTAAAAAGAGTAGTCTTCGCACTCTTTGTCCTTTTTTTGACGAAAAGGGGACATTAAGAGTTAGTGGAAGGATAGAGCAATCGGATGCAAATTACGACACGAGACACCCAGTGATTATGCCTGGTAAAAATCATTTTACCACGCTTTTAATCATTGATGCCCATCATCGTACTTTGCATGGCGGTCCTCAATTAATGTTAAATTTCTTGAGATCAAAGTACTGGATCTTGCAAGCGAAAGACCGTACTAAGAAGATTTACAGAGAATGTGTCACATGTTTGAGATATTCAAGCAAAAAGTGTATTCCTCTAATGGGACTTCTACCTGAAGCGAGACTGAAACCCAGTAAGCCTTTCAAATCTACAGGAGTCGATTACTGTGGCCCTATAAATATACGGTTCTCACCAGGTAGAGGAAGCAAGTCTTATAAAGGCTACGTATGTCTGTTCGTGTGCATGGTAACTCGGGCAATTCATCTCGAGGCAGTTACAGATTTGACAGCTAAGGGTTTCATTGCCGCATTCAGACGTTTCACTGCAAGGAGAGGTTACTGTAAAGACTTATATAGTGACAACGGCACTAATTTCGTCGGTGCTGACAGAGAGTTGAGATACATGTTTAACACTGCCAAGTCATCATTACCTGATGAAATAGCAGCCATACTTACATTGGAGCATACGACATGGCACTTCATCCCTCCGCACGCTCCCAATTTCGGCGGTCTTTGGGAAGCTGGAGTCCGGAGCACTAAGGGACATCTAAAAAGGGTAATAGGGAGTAGCACACTTACCTATGAGGAGATATCGACGGTCCTGGCTCAGGTAGAATCGTGTTTAAATTCGCGTCCATTATCAGTATTGAGTGACGATCCTAGTGATCCTCTACCCTTGACACCGGGTCATTTTTTGGTAGGTGAAGCCTTAATAAATATACCTGATGAGTATAACCCTGATTGTAATGTGAGTAATTTAGATAGATGGCGCTTAACGCAGAAGATTGTATCTGATTTCTGGAAACGGTGGTATAAAGAATATTTAGTTAACCTTAACCAGAGATATAAATGGAATTCTAATTGTTCTACGGAACCTGAGATAAATGATATTGTTATTTTAAAAGAGGACAATATTCCTCCTGCAAAATGGATTTTAGGCAAGATTGTACAAAAACACACTGGACCTGACAATATAACAAGAGTTGTTACTGTACAATGTAAATCAGGAACTTTAAAGCGTCCAGTGAGTAAACTGTGTGTAATAACTAAATGAAACGATTGTTAACATAACTTTCAATTGTGTATTAGTTTTAAGTGTCTTGTTATGTTTAACAGATTTGTTACTTTATATTTAGTGATTTTGCCGTGTAAATTAAGAACTATGTTCTTGGCGGGCGGAATGTCCAAATTAGTTTAAGTTACGGTACTTTGCTATACGCGCGAGTGCATACCTAGCTATAGATCGTTTATACAGTCCACTATCGATGTGAAGTTTTAGTTTTAAATAAATCAGCACCAAGAGAACACGTTGTTTGAGTTACAGAAATGCCAAGCAACCCAAAATCATCCTTAACGCCTTAACAGGTATATTTCACAAATAATGGCATATCTAGGCTACTTTCAAATAAAACTAATTAATATTTTACGCATAACCTGTTTTATTGCATTTTAAAATCGACCCGCTCTTATTAGAAAACCCTTTACTTCATTCTAATTTTCGTATTTACCTTCGTCACCCTTACCGTTGCCGCTGGTTGCGCAACGCATGTTGTAAGCTGGAATTAGACTACATATTTGCCGAAACCGAAGGTTAGGTATCGATTCTTGTTTCGGCCAGAACCGAAACTTTGATGAATGTGATTAAAACGCTTTAAATTTAGTGGGCGGTAAAGTTCAGCAAGCGACGCCATATTGTCAGCCGTGCCGAGCTCACCCAACGTCAGTCGAACGTTGCCCTAATATATATAAGTTTCGACGCGGCCGAAACGTTCGGCCGGTTTTTGACCGAAACCGAACTTTAGGCCAAAACATGATTTTTAGGAGAAACCCGACCGAAACCGAAACTATTGTTGATATCTGCAGGTTTATACCCGTCCCTGGTGGCGCTGGCATGCAGTGGCCGAGCGGCGGCGGCGCGGGACGGGCTGCGCGAGGCGCTGCAACAGTTCGGCGCGCTGCTCGCCGCGCCGCTCTAGCGCCGGACCGTCTACACCATACACATCTAGGTACTGTCCATACACACGCGGTGTATACCCGTCCCGCGTGGCGCTGGCATGCAGTGGACGCGGGACGGGCTGCGCGAGGCGCTGCAACAGTTCGGCGCGCTGCTCGCCGCGCCGCTCTAGCGCCGGACCGTCTACACCATACACATCTAGGTACTGTCCATACACACGCGGTGTATACCCGTCCCGCGTGGCGCTGGCATGCAGTGGACGCGGGACGGGCTGCGCGAGGCGCTGCAACAGTTCGGCGCGCTGCTCGCCGCGCCGCTCTAGCGCCGGACCGTCTACACCATACACATCTAGGTACTGTCCATACACACGCGGTGTATACCCGTCCCGCGTGGCGCTGGCATGCAGTGGACGCGGGACGGGCTGCGCGAGGCGCTGCAACAGTTCGGCGCGCTGCTCGCCGCGCCGCTCTAGCGCCGGACCGTCTACACCATACACATCTAGGTACTGTCCATACACACGCGGTGTATACCCGTCCCGCGTGGCGCTGGCATGCAGTGGACGCGGGACGGGCTGCGCGAGGCGCTGCAACAGTTCGGCGCGCTGCTCGCCGCGCCGCTCTAGCGCCGGACCGTCTACACCATACACATCTAGGTACTGTCCATACACACGCGGTGTATACCCGTCCCGCGTGGCGCTGGCATGCAGTGGCCGAGCGTGTAGTACTTGTAGTGTAGTCACAGTTCATACACAGCTGATCAGCTGATACTTGATGCAGCTGATCTCCCATATATGTATTTTACTACTTTACAGAACATTAAGTTAACGATGCCATAAACCTTGACTTATTGTAATTTACTATACAATGGTTTTATGACCATTGCCATAACTTCCACTCGATTAAGCCTGTTAAAACTTTAGTATATAAGACCAGCGCTTCCTACCAATATATTCAGTATTCACTCGACTCTTGTGTTATCATTATAACCCCTGAACGCCGAACACTATATAGGTGGGCACTATCGCTTTCAAAAGTGCATGGGATATTTATTAATAAATTCGTTTATAATGGCCCATGCAGTTTTGAACGCCAATGTACACTATATTTAGGGACCTAGCTATAATACCGCTAAAATATGCTAACATGTGTTTTTTGTTTAAGAAACCACATCACATGATGAGCCGGCGCCGGCCCGTTATTCCTGCACACCGCGCTAGTCGTGAAGCCAGGACGCGCCTCCAGTACTGCTAGTATAAACGCTAATATTGTGTCATAATAGTAATCAATCAGATTTGGAAGTCTGTGTTATATTATATTGTTAGTGTTTTTTTTATACCACGACGATGGCAAACAAGCATACAGCCCGCCTGGTAGATAGCAGTCACCGTGGCCTATGGACGCCTACAACTCCAGGGGGGTCACATGCGCGTTGCCGACACTCCTTTATTTGAAGAACCCCATACTGAAAACGAAGAACCCCATAGTCTTTCGGGAAAACAGAAAACGTATATTAAATGTTAAAATACGTTACGGCGCGTCAAAAATGCTAAGGAAGTCAGAGCTAATAATTTGTCTTTCCGTTTCTTTAGGTACTGTAGGAAAAATGCTTATTGCCTGAAAAATAGGCAGCCGGTGACAATCAAGGTTCTATGAAAACCTTGTTACCGATACGTTATACATTTTTTAGCAGAGGCGTAACTAGGAGGGGGTAGAGGGGAGGATTTGTGTGAGGGGAGTATGCGTCGGGCGCTCATAGTTTTATAAAAAATAAAAAGATATACTCGTACATATACTAATGGCAATATAAACACAGAAACAGGAAAATAGTAGGCCATTATGATAAAGGTTCATATTTATTATCCACTAGCGACCCGCCCCGGCTTCGCACGGGTTATAATTATGTATATATATGTATAAACCTTCCTCTTGAATCAATCTATCTATTTAAACAAAACCGCATCAAAATCCGTTGCGTAGTTTTAAAGATTTAAGCATACATACATACAGACAGACAGCGGGAAGCGACTTTGTTTTATACTATGTAGTGATTTATCCTTATTGACTATAATTCAGTTACAGGCATTTATTTGTAAATCCAATTCGCCTTTGGCATTAAACACTGGACTTTTTCTACAGACTGTACTATACCCCGACTTCCAAATCTGACAGGACTGACACGAAATGTTGATTATGATTAGTAATATTTGTTTGTAAATAACTATTGCACTTATATTAACTTATATAAAATGAGCACCGACTTAGAAATCAGAATATGGTAATAAATATTATTTATACCTCATTTTCTTAATTTGTATATATATGGAGTAATTATGCATAGGTTTTTTTTTAATTAACTGATGCCATTGCGTAAAAATATAATTATATATTTGGTTTGAGATAAATCTAATGATATTCATATTCAATTCTTGTTATGAATCAGCTCATAAAACATTACCTACTGTAATATTGTCTTGTTTCCGCGATTGTTGTTTATTGAAATTGAACACTTTAGAACGGATTAATCGCGTTTATTAACACCATGACCAAGCCAGTTAGGGAAGCGTTCGTAAGTTGTATGTATGTTAATTCTCACAGGGTTTTATAATATTTAATTTTAATTGTAAAATGCCCTTCAGGGAATGTATTACTACCTATATAAGCCCCTCTGGGCATTGTAGACCAACCTTTGTTTTTGTTATTTTTTTGTATATAGTACCTAGTGTGTAAGTAGTTTGCACATGTAACTTTTTTGATTGTAAATTAAAATGTTTGGGGAGAATTTGCATTCTCTCAGTCATCGTTTTAACCCTGTGGATACGAGTGCTGTAAAGGGCGGACACATAGGGTAGGGTAGGGTGTTAATAAATGCGATTAATCTGTTCTAAAGTGTTTAATTTCAATTAATTACTGTACCAGAACTATAAGTTTTTTTACAAACATTGTAATATAATCAGTCGAACATGAAAATACTAATGTTTTAAAATTTTAGGGTGACACAAATCCATCTACTGTTTCTTAAAGCATATTAGACTTACGAATTCTGATTCTCCAGTGAAAATAGTGACTTAAAAAAGGCTTGACATATTAAAAGACTAAGATAGTTCCTAAATTACTGTTCACACCATAGCTGAATAATAATTATTGTAGGTTTGGGTCACCCTACACTGTTACACATAGAGGTCCCCTCACTCCGGGTCTTTCCTGAAGGCCTACCACGAACCACGAACGAAGTTTCACCTCTCTGTCGCACTTGAGTGAGAAATCACAAGTGCGAAAGGGAGGTATACTTTCGTTCGCGGTTCGTGGTAGGCGCTCTGGTGCTAAAGCTGTCCATCGTTGTTGAACGTGGCGAGTGGCACCTTTGCGTCTGGAGAGTCACTGGGTGGATTTTGGATCGAAATTTTAGTTAAGTGTAGGGCCTTTTTTAATTATCAAAATATTTTTGTAATTTGTAAGGCTTGTGACGGCCGCTGCTATTCATGTCACCAAGCATAGCTTTGTATTATCGCACGAAAGAAATAAATGTCACATCGATAACAGCGACCGTCATACAGTCAACAGCGCAAGTAACTAAGCGGTCAACGTGTTCACAATTTTCCTAGCACGAAAAACTACATTAAAAAGGTGTTCCAGACGCAAACTGCAAACTACCAATAATATTCAAATGTTCAAACTTTAAGCTTTTGGTGGATATATTCGGTTAAAATAAATAAATATTAAAGGACCTTTTTACACAAATTGACTAAGTCCTGCAGTAAGCTCAAGAAGGCTTGTGTTACGGGTACTTGGACAAATCCAGTCATTGAACTGACAGCTTGTATGGAAATTTTGACAGTTTGGGAAATAATTAATAATAGGATTTTTTTTAGCGTAACGGATATATCATGAGTCTAGTAAAGTAAGTAGGCAACAAAATCCAACAAAATATCGTTACACGCTATTTGTTACAAATATGTACACACATGTTACAAACATTTTTTTTGTAAGATTAATATGTATATATGTTTTTTAAGCCGTTTAAAATGGGTCACGACCAGTTTCTACCTATTAACATTTGTTTCTAGCGAAATAACACATCTACATCTATCACCCGTGCCGTACATTTTGTAGATTTAATGGTTTTACTTGAATAAGTTTTCTTCGGTTTCTCTTTTAACAGATAGAAGACAAATATGTCGTCATGTTCACATACAAGAAAACTATTTGCTATCGTTCAGTTAAAAAACTCGATTAAGTTTAGTTTTTTTTTTTACTATTTACCTACTTCCGGAAGAAAAGTTTGTAGGATTTTTGCATATATCATATATAAATATCCCATTTTAACGTAATTTGAAAAAAATCAGGCTATTATAATTTAATGTCTGTCAAAATCGTATCTTTAATATACAAATACATAGAAAATATCCATGACTCTGAAACAAGTATCTGTGTTCATCACACAAATAAAGCCCATACCGGGATTCGAACCTAGGACCATCGGCTTAGCAGACAGGATCACTACCAACTACGCCAACCGGTCGTCAAATCTGTTTCAAATCAAAGCTCATAAACAGGGCCCGTAATTTTCATGCCATGTCGGTTCCGTCATAATGACGTATATAAACACACAGGATATTTTAATACGAAATGAGTTAATGACAGATAAAGTCTATCAACGTTCGATTATATCGTCGAACGTAATAGTTTTGACACTATTCAATGACAGCATTATTCTTTCAAACGTAAAACCTAAAACATGATGTATGAAGCTTGACGTCATTTGTCTGTCATCGGCATGAAAATTACGGGCCCTGATCATAAGACTAGGCGCCTAGAACAATGATAAAATATCCGAGACATATTTGTTGTTCATATGACGTCATGACGCTGAGGGCCCGACTTTCCGTCGACGTAATAGTACGCCATTGGCGGTCAAAAGGCTAAAATAAAAGTGTGTCAAGCATTGAATACTTCATCCGCTCCGCTACTTCTGCTGCTGACTGTACAAGTAACTAATTACAATGCTCATGAAATAATCGACAAATAAACATGCTAGAATATGACATGTAGTTTAGAATAGCTAGTTATAGGTAGTTTTGTATTTTAATAGATGTGTGCAGTACCCGTTTTGCTATATTGTTGGTCACTTGCGCATAATGCCACCTTGTGAATATTATCACAGTTTAATACTTTTAAAAACATTGAGAATTCCATATACTTACAAAGGTGCCCACCTTGTTTACCGATCCTAAAATTCACTCTTAAGTTTAGGATAGATATGTGCGTTGTATTTTGTATCTGTAAAGGATGAAATGCAGTTTTGCCTTCAAGAATAAAAAAAGCCTTTCCAAGTTGGTGAGGTCACAAAAATGTAATTAATTCACATATGTATTTTGGAAAACTAAAAAAAATATCCAAAAATGTCCTATGTTCTAAGTATCGAATTTAAACTATCATGAGACATATATGTCCGTAATTTTATTATAAAATGTTCTAAGTATTATTTACTCCAAATTATATTTTAGCTCAAAGCCATCCTAAATAATTACCATCCATAAAGATTGCCAAAAAAATTAACATAATTAACTTGATTTTTTAGTGAGTTATTATTGAATTATTTAGTGAATTTTATTATGAAATATAGGAGAAAAATATAAGCTACATTTTGGCATACGACTTAAATCAGCGGGTCTGGGACCACGGCCCATCGCTCTTTTCACTGATCCACCAAGATTTAGCCAATAGCGGCGAATATTTTAATTTGATCCTTCGAGGCGCCCAGTGACATCTACCGTAACATCTAAGTACTAATATTATACCAACGGCATGTCCGAAACCGTTTTGAGAATAAAGTTTCACCCCGTACTAAAATAATTAAAGTTTTATTTCTAACGTAGCCATGATAGCTTTATACATTACTCAAGTAAGCTTCCATTTATACCAACTATTATATTATATTTAGTGTTATTAAAAATTAAATTTGTTGTATGTATTATTTGTGGGAACGAAACGAGAGTTGGTTTCAAAAATATTAAATATAAAAGGCGTATAACGAAATGTAAGAAATAGTGGAAACATTCGCCGGGGCCGATCGGGCGTCGATAGCTCAATTGGCAGAGTGATCTGACCGGTGTTTAGGTTCAAATCCCGCTCGACGCGGAGAATTTTTCCATATTTCTTTTACATCAGCGAAATAAATCAAAATCGGTTTAGCCATTTGTGAATAAAGAGTAATTTTAATACTTTGCGACTAAATCGTTTTAACTAAAGGAATATCTTATAAGTGATGGCAGAAAACCTTCCATTTCAAATTGTTTGCGTTTCTTTAATGTAATATACTTTTATAGAACTTTATTTAATTACTGGTGTAATCAAATTGCATCACATTATTTTAGTAGGTTTTTTATGTAGCGATATAAATTTAAGTAAATTTAATAATCAAACGTTTGTGTTGCTGATCGCAGTTCAAGGTTTTGCAAGAAGTTTGTAATTTTATAGACGTGCATTATACATATGTTTTATTACAGTAAAGTAAACACAAGTAGGTATAATATACCTCCATAATTAACTCAGCTTCCAACAGCATATTTTTTTTTCATAATTAAAATAAGATCGTTAGCAAAACGCCAAATAGGTAATAAAAAATAACCTGAAAATATCTTTGAAAATTTATAGATTTCCAAGAAAAGTGTGTCTTAAAATGTGTGGGCATACATTTAAGAAGTATTAAATTTCGACGCCATGTTAAATACAATCGCTTTCACTGAGACGCCATATCACCAGTGTCAAATCAAAACTGAAGTCGAACTATGTTGCTCTGTGGTCTTTGTCCGATTAATCTGGCTTGATCGTTCTACCCGCAGCGCCAATACAGGTTGTAACAAAAGACCGATACTTCAACAGCTAAAAAGAATTTATGGAGTCTCAACAAAAAAAAAATTGAATTTCGAGTTTTTTCCACTTACATGGCACTCAGGGTTATTGACCTTCTCAGCTGTTGAAGTATTGTTTGAGACTATATAAGTCTTGGAAGTGGAAAATGTTGAATCTAAATGAAATATAACTTCGTCAAACCATTTGTTTATTGTTTTCATGCAAATATTGGAACTTAAATTATAAATTCCTGAACAAAATTCTTTGTTCTCGATAAAGTACTGTAAATGTATGAAATGAGATATGGTAGCGTTCTATTTATTGAAGGCCCATATTACATTATCATATATCTTTGATCATAGACCTTTGCATCAAAGAAATAGTATGAATGAGTAATATCTTCTGAGATCATAGAAGATATGATATGATAAAGATAAATGATAATGTAAAATGGGGCCGAAGTGGAGTGACTTAGACACAGTTTGTGAATTAAGTTATATTTGATGCGAATGCGTTGCTGTTATTTGAATAAATGAAATGAACATTATACTTACCTCGTTTTTATAAAGTATTATTTTATGAACCTTCTTATGTTACTTACTTCTTTTTTGTTTTATACTACGACGGTGACAAACGAGCATACGACCCGCCTTATGGTAAGCGGTTACCGTATCCTATGGACGCCTGCAACTCCAGTGGTGTTACATGCGCGTTGCCGACCCTTTAAAAAAAAGGATTCGCTGTGTTGACAGCTAAAGGGGCAAGCTTTGCTCAGTGGCTCCCCAGCTGTCAACACAGTGAATCCTCTTTGAGCTCTGGCGACCTTACTCACCTACAGAAACACAACACTATGAGTATGGTCTAGTGTTATTAAACTACTTACTACTACTGTAACTACTTAGATTAAGGATTTTGTGTATTTATTTACACATAAGTAAACAGTATTATTTAAACTATAAAACTCTCTTGAAACTCGAACATACATATTAAATAACGCACGACTTCCCATGACGATCTTCGTAAAGATAGAGCTAAAATCGACTTAATTATGTGTGTTAACTATTTCTCGCCAGTAGGTGTCATGGTTACGGCATCCTGGGTCACTTTTAAAATCACAATTTTATGTCATTTTTTTTTTCAGTAAGTAGTTGGAATTTCCATGAGTCATCTACCAAGAATATCAGTAGAACATACTACAACTTTTCTTCTAACTATGCCGTGTTTGTCTACTGGCTAACAGGACATAACAACAAGAAATAGTTTGCTCACCCACATGAGTGATCCGTTTTAAATGTAATTCAACAGTACTATAGGTAAAAATATTTCTCAGCTTACTAGCTCGGAAAACGCTACGTTAACTTACATTTGAATAAGATTTGTTTGTATGTAGTTTATATTTTCGTCGCGATATTGAGGTGAAAAATGTTGTATTATACTCGGCGGCAAAGTTGAGACTTGAGACCCTTCGTAAAGCTCAAGTTTCCAGTTTTTGATCCACTCGCTGCGCTCGTGACTCAATTGTAGAATCTTTCGCTTACTCGGGTCTCAATATAAGCCCGAGAGTTAAACAACAACTTTGCCCCCTTTTAACCTCCTACGACCCAGATTCGAAAAGGGTACTTCCGAGGAAGACCCAACGTCCTAATATTAGAACTAATTAATGAAGTACTCAACGCCCAGACCAAAAATTGATCGTATCTATTTACCAATATCTTTTGTTCTTTATTCAGCACATTGGGCTGTCACACATAATCTGCACCGAATCGAACAGTCTTCAAAATCTTATAAAAAGGTTGTGTTTAAACACCTAATACCTACTAGTAAAGATAAAGATCAACAAAAATAGCTTTCAGCTTTATCTAAGTTACGGTAATAAGGTTTGTTTGTTTTAAAAAGCTCAAATATTACACATAAAATCAAAATTTTGGCATCAAAATCATTAAAACAAAAACGGCTAAATGAGTGAAATCGTTTATTTCATATACTAGCTTTAACCCGCGGCTTCGCCCGCGTACTAAACGTAATTTTCAACCGCATACAAAAAAGGAGGTTTTTTATTTATTTCACGTCCGCTAAGTTGGATGGATGAAAATCGTTGTTGGATTTGAAAATCGTTGTTGTTCTCGAAATCAGTGACCCGATTGTACACCCATATCAAATAAAATAATCGTAACTATTCTTGATTCCCGTTTACATACTTTGGACCATCATTTTACTCCTACTTTGAAAAATCCTATCTTTGTGCACCGCTTCACCTTATAAGAAACCTACGTACAAAATTTGGAATCTCTAGAACCAGAAATAAATATAAAAACGACACCCATATTGATATTTTGAGATTTCAACCCCATCGCACCCCATCAGGGAAGATGGTATCTCACGTTATTATTTTCGAAATCAGCGTCCCAATAAACCAGAAAAACGATACCCATATTGTGTTTTTACTATATTACCCCTTTTCCCCTTTTTGGGGGTTGATTTCTCAAAAAGCCTGAAACACGTCTTTACTCATTTATCTTTAGGAAAATTCCTGTAAAGTTTCGAATAAAATAATCCAACTAATATTGTTTCCCCATACACACTTAGTACCCCCATTCCACCCTATTTGGAGATGAATTTTGAAAACTCCTTTCTTTGTGCACCTCTACGCTTTATAAGAAACCAAAGTGCTAAATTTGGAATATCTAGAACCAGATATAAACATATAACGAAACCCGTAGTGATATTTTCAGATTTTGACACCATCGCGCTCCAACAGGGGAGATCGTATTTCACAATCGCCTCGTTGGATTTTAAACTCTACATTGTTTTCGTAATCCGCGACCTGATAAACCATAAAAATGATACCCATGTTGTTTTTTCTAATTTTTCACCCCTTTGCCCCCTTTTAGGAGCTGAATTCTCAAAAAACCTGAAACAGTTGTTAACTCATTTATTTTTATAAATACTTCTGTAAAGTTTCAAATAGAATCATCATCATGATCATTTCAGCCGAAAGACGTCCACTGCTGGACATAGGCCTCCCCCAAAGATTTCCACAATGACCGGTCCTGCGCCACCCGCATCCAGCGGACTCCTGCGACCTTCACCAGGTCATCAGTCCACCTTGCGGGGGGCCTACCCACGCTGCGCCTTCCGGTACGCGGTCGCCACTCGAGAACCTTTCCGCCCCAACGGCCATCGGTTCTACGTGCAATGTGTGCATCATATAGAATAGTCCAACTAATCTTGTTTCCCCATACAAAATTTGGACCCTCAAATCACCCCTAAATTTTGAAAAATCCTTTCTTAGTGCACCTCTAGACATTATAGGGAACCTACGTGTCAAATTAAGAATCTCTAGGACCAGCGGTTTGGGCTGTGCGTTGATATGTCAGTAAGTCAGTCATTCAGTCGTCTGTTTCTTCTTTTATATATATATAGATCAAGATCATTGTCTGACTAATTTAATTTTATTTATATTAATTTGATTTAATTTCATCTAATACAATTTATTTTATTTTGTTTAATTTAATTTAATTTAATTTTATATTTTATTTTATTTTATTTCATTTCATTTTGTTTTACATTACTTTATTTTAATAAAAAACGACACTCAAATTTATATGTTGACATTTCAAACCAGAAATTTACGTAAAAATGACACTCATATTGATATTTTGGCATTTCAACCCCATCGCATACCAACGGGGGCGATGGTATTTCACATTCGCCACGTTGGATCTTCAAATCGTTGCTTTTTTCGTAATCAGCGACCCGAAAAACCATATAAACGATACCCATGTTGATTTTTTCACTTTTGCACCCCTTTTACCCCTTTCAGGGGTAAAATTCTCAAGAAACCTGAAACACGTGTTTACTCATTTACCTCAAAGAATACTCCGGTGAAGTTTCGGATAATTCTTTAGAACCAGAAATTTACGTAAAAATGACACTCATATTGATATTTTGGCATTTCAACCCCATCGCATACCAACAGGGGGAGATGGTATTCCACATTCGATCTTCAAATTGTTGCTTTTTTCGTGATCAGCGACCCGAAAAACCATATAAACGATACCCATGTTAATTTTTTCAACTTTTCACCCCTTTTACCCCTTTCAGGGGTTAAATTCTCAAAAAACCTGAAACACGTGTTTACTCATTTACCTCAAAGAATACTCCTGCGAAGTTTCATATAAAACAGTCTAACTAATCTTGTTTCCCCGTACAAACTTTGGACCCCCGTTTCAACCCCTTAGGAGGTGAATTTTGAAAAATCCTTCCTTAGTGCTCGCCTACACCATAAAAGGAACCTACGTGCCAAATTTGAAGTCTATAGGACCAGCCGTTTGGGCTGTGCGTTGATATGTCAGTCAGTCAGTCAGTCAGTCAGTCAGTCAGTCAGTCAGTCAGTCAGTCAGTCAGCTTCTTCTTTTATATATTTAGATTGAGGGACGCAAAGCTAAAACATCCAAGATTTTATTTGTGGATAATGTAAAAACATTTTTAAACGAGGCATCCGATCACAGTTTTCTCTTACTTTACTTAGTACTTAAACTCCAATATAAATCAATGTTTTTCTTTCTGCTTTTCTATGTGTACAGTCACCTGCAATAGTATGACGCTGTGAAGGCCGCAAAAATATGTGACACGCTCTTATGGCGGTACAAACAAGACTGTGTCACATATTTTTGCGGCCTTCACAGCGTCATATACCTACTATTGCAGGTGACTGTACATATAGGTACAGTATGCTTATCATGTGTTGTAAGTAGTCGGAGGCGTTAGAGACTGAGCGTTTCTAAAGTATGTCCGTCTCGCTCCTGCCAGAGTAGTGGGAGGAGCAAGCCGGACATACTTTAGAAACGCTCAGTCTCTAACGCCTCCGCTACTTATTACTCATGGTAAGCACACAGGCCTTTAATAAGAAACGTCTTTTGCAGGAAGTGATAATTTTCGGACTCACTGCATGGTGCATATCGAGGATTGAAATTATTAAATACTATCATAGACTTGGAGAATCAAACACCAGACCGAACAAGATACTTTATAGAAAATCAAGACTAATTTCACCGCCCATAAAAACTCTAATAGTGGAGTCATTTAAAAGTTGAAGTCACATTAAATGGACATCCAAATTTCTCTGTATGGGTTAATTCCTTATTGTATTGTATACCTAACTGTGAAGTTATGATTCGATATCAACTTCCGTTTTTTAGATATATGACTTTTTTTAAATTCTTGTATATTTAGTACAGAATAATTCGCACCGTGGAGATATCTTACATAGTGGTTTATGATGATAATATTAATACAAGATTTAAATTTCTCCCGATAAAATACAAAATTGTAGTATTAATGGACACAAATTATTTTATTTTTATTTTTTATGCCTGAGAAATTCGTACAGTGGGAGAAAACAAATACAATATAATCTAACAGTAGTTTTAAGATGACCTTGGCATTTTCTCCCAAGAGACTTCTTTATTTAGAGAGAAATAGGGAATTTTCGTTAACAAACAAGAAATAATGCTAAGCGCAGAAAATGGACATCTCTGTTTTTTATGTAAGAAAAAGAAATACTTATTGAAGAATAACATTGCATAAATTTCTCCATATATTATATACTATTTACACTATATATAATCGAAAATAACTTTATCAGCAAACCAACGAAACGTAGGTGCTGCCATCTAGTTAGCTTGCCCGACTAGCGGGTTCGCGGCGTGCGGCATTGAGTTGCACGTCGTTGCCCGACTAGCGAGTACTGTCGGTTTCCGGGGTATAGTTCGAAATTTTGCCTGGTTGCGAAAGTGTTTTAAAGTACTATCGGCAAGTGACACCGACCTTGACCCACTGTTCAACAACTGAACAGAGCCCAATAATTTTAAAATACTGATGTGAACAAGTAAAGATGAATCCTCATCTACTACCGTTATGCCACCTTTAGAACCAGGCGACCACGCGATTGGCTGTGTGTGACAAATAAAACATGACGGCGAGTTGTGCAGATCAAAAGCTGAGTCACTCCTTATTTAAGGGGTAAGCTACATAACTCGGGCGTTAAGCGTTTTTTGTATGGAATTTGACAGCTTAACTCCGGGTTAGCGGCTCGGACCTTGTGTTGTGTAAGCAGGTCTAAAAGGATTAGTTATAATATCCCATCCACATATTAAAAGAACCAGGTTTAGTTGTTGTATTTTTTTTTTATTGTAAGAATTGTAGTTTAGTTATGTTTTTTTTTCATTGTAAGTGGATTGTCTAGAATTAAAAGCTCACAGATCCCTGTTTTATGCCATTATTATTTTTGTTAATGTTGCTTACTTAACACACAAAATGAGGTTTAGCTAAGTTAGGTATATGCATAGGTATAAATACACATTTAGTCTTGTGAAAATAAAACCACATATTATGTAGCATAAATATATTGTTTTTATTCAAAATGTTCCTTTTTAAAAGTCGGGTAAGTATACCTACCACTTAACATGAATGTAATGTAGTGAGCCCCCGAGTCCTTTATAAAGGCCTTAATATTAAATAGTGACATGCGTAAAGACTTGAATTTTTTAAATGAGGTGTATCGAAAAAAACCGGTGTCTTTTATACAGGACTAAATATTTGAAGCTAACTAACAGTAAGTACTAAAACGGCGTGATTTGGAGAACCAATGGCTCTAACTACGAATCTAAAATATATTCGTTATAATTCTCTCTTAAAAAAGAACCTAAATAAAAATAATGAATATTTCGCTCATTCCATCGCGAAATGTTAATCAAGGTAACCCGTCATCCATGCGAAGGTAAGTTTAATCTCGAATTTCGTACGCAATCTGCTGAGTTTTTACCCCCTGTTTACAGTTTGTATAATACAAATCTCAATAATTGAGATGTTTGTTTGTGTGTTTATTGAAAATACATTATTATTTTGGAATACATTAATACATTAATATTTAAGATAAAATTTAGAACTTTTTTAATTGGGATTTTATAAAGTTCTCTCGGTTTGTTTAGTAAATTGTAAACCGCAATTTTGGTCACTTGTAAAGGACAGTCGGCTCTTATTCTGTTGCTGTGAATCATAGTAAAAGTTATTAAAAGTGAGTATAAGCATAAACAGCAGAAGAATAAACGATTATTATTACGTAATTCACATTTTGATGACGACTAATTAAATGACGACGCTTTTTCTATCCGACTTATAGCTTACTGTAAAATGGGACAAGCAATCAGATTTAGATATTCATTTTGATAGTCATTACTTTAAGAAATAAAATGTTTCGTTTTTTTTTTCAAAGAAAAAATGACATTTACTAGTTTAGTTTTCTTTTCAATACAATTATAATGACTTGCCGAAGCCTACGTTGTGGATTGGATTATGTCAATCGTAAAATTTAATATTCTAAATAAATAAATAATTTTCGTTTTAAAAAAATATATATAATGACTATTTTAGTATTATTTTCTTATCAAAAGAACATTGTTTTTCATGCAAAATGAAACAACTTCCCGAGTCCCTGAGTCCGTTATAAAGGCCAAAATCGAGACACGTGTAAAGGAGACCGAGCACTAAAAAATAAAGCTATGCATAAACGCCGAGTGTCCGTTATAAAGTCCCTAAATTTTTGCGCTTAAAATCGGGCGATATTGGGTTGTAATCAGAAAGAAGCAAAATAATTTTATCAATAATATTTTGAATGCAGCACAATCCTCTAATCCCATTAGGAAGTTTAAAGCGAGCATTACGTACGTTGGTAAATTTCTAGACAATATGTTAAATGATTATATTGTTATGTGATTCTCCATTAAGGATATTTCTCAATACTAGATGTCAGTTTTTAATTAATTGAGTATGCCATGTGATGTTTAATAATTACTTAGAATTAACAGTAAGGACCTCACACTGGTTTTAAACAAGTTTTCCCTATTACCTACATAATATACATTTTAAATACTCAACTAGATAGTTACGTACACGAAGACATTGTTTTCTTTGTAATTAAGTTTAAAAAAATATATTATTTTATATAAAAGGTTTCTGACAATTGTTGTTAGACCATTGTTTTATAAATATTTGAGTATTAAGCATAGAAGTCACTTTGATCATGCGAGAACTTTTAATTCTGATGAGGGAACTAGACAAATTTTTGCCATAGCAGTTTTATACTGTATAAGATTTAATAAGTAGGTTTTTTATGTTTTTTCCAACAGGCTGGTTCAGTTTCTATTGTAATTTTTGCATAAAATAATATTTTAACGGTCCCTTATATTTTAATTTAATTTTTAAAGAAATACCCGGTTTTATACAAAATGACATATATTAGCCATATTAAGTACATAATCTTAATCGAATAAAAGCCAAGAAGCATTTGTAAAGGCCAAATAATTTTCAATTAAAAATATGCCTAAAATGTTCCGCATAGAGTAGGTATATAATCAACTTTGTTCCAGCGAAAATCCGATAAACTCATTTTAGACCTTAAAATAACCTATAAAAAGTTCAGGGCTCAACGGACTCTCGGCATTTATGCGAGTGTAGTCATATTTTATCCAGGCCTCAGGAGGATATTATTTTAGATAAAATTTAGGACTTTATGAATTGAGACTTTATAAAGTACTCTCGGTCTATTTTAGTAAATTGTAAACCGCAATTTTGGTCACATGTAAAGGACAGTCGACTCTTATTCTGTTGCTGTGAATCATGGTAAAAGTTATTAAAAATGAATGTTTTACTTAGTATAAGCATAAATACAAAAGGATAAAAGATTATTATTACGTAATTCACATTTAGATGACGTCTCATTAAATGACGACCCTAAATACGCTTTTTCTATGCAATTTATAGCTCAACGTAAAAATGAGACATGCAACCAGCATCATCAGAAATTAATTGACCAAGCTGGAACCATCTACTTTTAGATAAAATAAGATTTTTTTAAATCGGTTCAGTATTGACGGAGTTCTGAGGTAACAAACATCAACAAATAACACACAAGAATTGAGAAACTCCTCCTTTTTGAAATTTTGAAGTCGGTTGAAAATTAAACCTTATTTCATCTACTACGGCTTCTATCACTCGGAAGCGGGCGAACATCAAACAGCGCCGCCGCTGACGACGATCGCTTGCTATCATGTACGAATAAATGTGCGCTTTATGCACAAGGTAGAAAGTTGATTACCGTACTTTGTATCGTGAATGGATACACCTGGCCACCTGCCTGTGAAATCTCGCGCGGGTAATACAAACAGCGCAGAATTCTAAATATGATTTTACTCATGCAGTATTATACATAGCTGAGAGAATTTTTTGTTTTATATTTACATGTTTACGAGGTTTTATAAAACACAAAAAAATCCATCTGTCCATATACTCTACGCCACTAATAAATTTTTCACTTCTCTTGCTCGAAAAGTTCGCCTTTGTGTCGTGGCTAGGCGACACAAAATC
Source organism: Lathronympha strigana (assembly GCA_949128165.1). Classification (NCBI taxonomy): domain Eukaryota; kingdom Metazoa; phylum Arthropoda; class Insecta; order Lepidoptera; family Tortricidae; genus Lathronympha; species Lathronympha strigana. The sequence continues at coordinate 12,861,421 of OX421922.1, read as the reverse complement.
GCTTTTCATGCACTAGGGCATAAAGTAACCTCACAGGTGGAGCGCGCTCGCCGCGGCCTCACCCCCCGCGCGCCCGGCCGCCTGCGGGCGGCGCGCGGCGGGGAGAACCCAAGCGCGCTATGGATGTTACATTTTCAACGATTTAAACTGATATAAAACCTAATATTTTCCTTACAATCGAAGTGAAAAGCAGAGTGTATACCTCGGGCATAAATACCCATTTTATCCTCGGCTACTATATTGGTCCTCGTTACACTCGGACCAATAAATGACCTCGTCTAAAATGGGTCACTTTATGCCCTTGATGTACAATCTACTATTTTAAGCTTAAATTGTTGACAGAAAAATAATGGATAACTTTATGTCGGAGATTTTTGTGTATAACATTGTCAATAAATATATCTTAATTTACATATAACTGATATATATACTTTGCTTGTAATGTTCTTCGTAAACCAAAAATTAAGGTTTTAAAAATTTGTGGTTAGCAGGGTAAATAGGCAAACCTGGAGAAAACTATAAATTATTAATAAGTGATTGAGTGGGATTACGAGAATATAAAATCTCCACAGTGCGATATATTGTTTTCATATATTTTTTGGATTGAATTATTAATTCGTGTTTATTGCTATAATATAGATATTTTTGAGGAGAATTCTTTAAATATATTATTTTCGTAACATAGGTAATAACGTACCATGATTTCTCTACAGTGCGAATTAATGTAGATTTTTCATACAAGTCAAACTGTGCTTCCCGCACTATAAGCAAAAATGCACAACTTTCATAGTAAACTATTAGCACCAATTTTATTTTTGATTTGTTTTTTTACTTATCTAATTAAAATTTAATACAACACATTCTGCCAGTACTGATGTATGGCAGTCAAACGTGGGCCCTGACAAAAACTACCATGTCTCAACTAACATGCTGCCAGCGTGCCATGGAAAGGAGCATGCTAGGTATCCGTAAGGCTGACCGATGGCGAAACACTCTAATAAGAAATAAAACGAAGGTGCAAGATATCTCAAAAAAGACAAAACAACTTAAATGGAAGTGGTCAGGCCATATCATCCGAGGCGCTGACAAGTGGAGCAAACTAGTCACGCAGTGGTACCCTAGAGAAGGGAAGCGAGCGCGAGGGAGACCCCTATTAAGATGGGATAATGATATTGCTCAGGTAGCAGGGGCCACCTGGAACAGAGTGGCACTAGACCGCAGAGAATGGAGAAGGTTGGAGGAGGCCTTTGCCGAAGGGCAAGCAGATAAAGAGTACAAGAGATGGGAGATCATAGAAAGATAAAAAAAAAGGAAAAATTGTTTAAAAACTTTGTATTCCTTATCTAAAATTATTTGATTTTTTATTTACAACACATACCTATATCTAACATGCCTATCTTGTTTGTTTTAATTTAATTATCGGTGTGAGTGCATGGCTGACTTAATATTCCTCAGCACCCTCGCCTTCTTCTCCCTCGGCGGAGTCCATGCCGACCTCTTCGTAGTCCTTCTCGAGGGCAGCCAGATCCTCGCGGGCCTCGGAGAACTCACCCTCCTCCATACCCTCGCCGACGTACCAGTGCACGAAGGCGCGCTTGGCGTACATGAGGTCGAACTTGTGGTCGAGACGAGCCCAGGCCTCGGCGATGGCGGTGGTGTTGGACAACATGCACACGGCACGCTGGACCTTGGCCAAGTCGCCGCCGGGCACCACGGTGGGCGGCTGGTAGTTGATGCCGACCTTGAAGCCGGTGGGGCACCAGTCCACGAACTGGATGGTACGCTTGGTCTTGATGGTGGCGATAGCCGCGTTGACGTCCTTGGGCACGACGTCACCACGGTACAACATGCAGCAGGCCATGTATTTGCCGTGGCGCGGGTCGCACTTCACCATCTGGTTAGCAGGCTCGAAGCAAGCGTTGGTGATTTCCGCCACAGAGAGCTGCTCGTGATAAGCCTTCTCGGCACAGATGACCGGCGCGTAGGTGACCAGCGGGAAGTGGATACGCGGGTAGGGCACCAAGTTGGTCTGGAACTCAGTCAGATCGACGTTGAGGGCGCCGTCGAAACGCAGGGATGCCGTGATAGAGGACACGATCTGGCCGATCAGCCTGTTCAAGTTGGTGTAGGTCGGGCGCTCGATGTCCAAGTTGCGGCGGCAGATGTCGTAGATGGCCTCGTTGTCGACCATGAAGGCGCAGTCCGAGTGCTCCAGGGTGGTGTGGGTGGTGAGGATAGAGTTGTAGGGCTCCACCACAGCGGTAGAGACCTGGGGAGCGGGGTAGATGGCGAACTCGAGCTTGGACTTCTTTCCATAGTCGACCGAGAGGCGTTCCATGAGGAGAGAAGTGAAGCCGGAGCCGGTGCCACCACCGAAGGAGTGGAAGATGAGGAAGCCCTGGAGACCGGTGCACTGGTCGGCGAGCTTGCGGATGCGGTCGAGGACTAGGTCGACGATTTCCTTGCCGATGGTATAGTGGCCGCGAGCATAGTTGTTGGCCGCGTCTTCCTTACCAGTGATAAGTTGTTCTGGGTGAAACAACTGTCTGTATGTGCCAGTACGGACCTCATCTGTTAACAAAACATAAAAATTATAATAAACATGATTTTGAGACACACAAAGAAAAATAATTCACGATGCTAAAAAATGATCAGTTGGGCATGCCATCCATCCTTCCCCGGACTTGTCCTACTTTGGAACCCATCCGGGCCATTTAAAACTATCCGGGATAAACCTTATTGGGTTTAAGTTGATCCCTAGCGAAATAACAATATTTCAAATTAAAAATGGTTTACATTTGTGTCCAGACAGAACTATTTCAATGAAACATCCGGGATTTTTAAGTTTTGTCCGGTTAGGGCAATGTCCAAAGATGGCACCCCTAATCTTAGGTTTTACGAAGTTTGGATTTTGGAAGTGAATTTGAGAACGATGTAAGGCATTAACCTATTTTTATGGGATTTAACAGCAAAATGAATAAATTCTATGTAAAAAACTAAGTAAGTACTCAGGAGCTACAAACAGTTTAGGAAAATTTTGTCGCTGAATATTTAGTTTAGTTAGGTATACATAGTCATAATAATCTCTTTTTGAAACTTACCCACTACAGTGGGCTCCAAGTCCACAAACACGGCACGAGGAACGTGCTTGCCAGCTCCAGTCTCGCTGAAGAAGGTGTTGAAGGAGTCATCACCACCCCCCATGGTCTTGTCAGCGGGCATCTGGCCATCAGGCTGGATGCCGTGCTCCAGGCAGTACAACTCCCAGCAGGCATTACCGATCTGGACTCCGGCTTGGCCAACGTGTACTGAGATGCACTCACGCTGTTGCAAAGAAAAGATTTTATCAATACAAGCTGTTTTTGTTAGTTGCAGAGCTAAGGTTAACTTCAGTCCTACAAAGTCAAAGTGAAACAATTTATTATGTGTATTTATTATGTTACTATGTGTGTAAAAATCTTTTTGGGGAAAAAAAGTGTTCCTACAAGTCCGTCATTTGTTTATTACAAACGTCTTTTCAGTTTTATCATCTGCTCTGCTATCTATATCTATGGTATCATTACTTTATCCGCAAGAAAAGAAAGGTCAAGTACATAAATGTAGAAAGTTGAAGCTATTCGTGTTACAATGGAAGAAAAAGTAGCTCATTTCACTTACTCTTGATAACTACTTCACGCAAGAGAAAGGTGAAAGGCACTTAGCAACCCAGCCCTCTAAGGTTTCCTAATAACGACCCCACTTTAATCGATTTTAGTTGCTTATCTGAGAAAAAAGCCTACGGAAATATGCAAATTCGTTTCTGCTCGAGCTATCGGTCACAATCACAACAAGTGAGATCATCAATTTATCAAAATAGCCTTGGAAGAGGTCGCGGACACGTCACCGGCTTTCAACGAAAAGTAATTCAAAGAATAGGGTATAAAGACTTAAATCAAGAAAAGGATTATAAATATGTTGCGAAATGGAAAACTAGGTAATCGATTCAACGGCCGTGGCACCGGTGAAGAAGTCATGCCTCATGGTGACACATTCCAACGGCCGCCGGCCAGCCATGATTAGCGAAACAAAAGAAAAACTTTAATTATAGAACGCAATTTAAACTATTGAATTGGCCATATAATATAATAGCATTTTATTTGAAAGAAGAACATCTAGCACAGTAGAAAAGTACAAGAAATGAAAAAATGTGTATCTGCCGGCGCCTACATGAAATGGCGGCGTGGCCACCACGTGTCATTTTAACGGAAAATGCGTCGATAAAGCGATATTCACGAGAAAATTATTAAAAGAAACGAAAACAAGCTTAAAATAATGCAGTACTCACCATTTTGATTTGAGTTTTGTGTAAATGAACGTAGAAATAAATTAATTAAATAAGTCAGCCGTCGTTCGGCGCGACCGGTTAAGATTAAGATAAGAGGAAGAGGCGAGGCTTGCCAAACGGAAATTATGTTTTTTTTTTTGAGTAGCGATGCAGGGTTGCCAACTCAAATTTTTATTTACCACTAAAGCACAAATTGAAATCCCCTAAAACTGTAGTGATTTTTCGGAAAACCCCCTAAATAAAAAAAATAATGAATATTAAATAAAATTTCTTTATCCAACATTAATTATCGACATTACTCAGTATCTCATAACATGAAGTCATTAACGCACGACCGTTTACGCCACAGATTTAGTATTTTTGGTCAGAAAGGTTGAATGATGGCCGGTCCAGACGGGACTACTAAATGCAATTTGATAGATTGGGAGAAAATTTCGTCCCCGTTAGGATGTCTATTCTCTTACACATCACTGTAGCGTAAATCGGAGCGTTTGAGTTTCGGTCGTATATTTCTTTTTCAATCGCACACTTGTGAGTTCGAGCAACTGAGAGTGGAATGGACTGCAGTATAATTTCATTTTCAGTAATAATTTCGCTTCTCAACACATTTTTCGCTGTCACACATACATGGAATGGGAAAATCAAATATCCCTAAATTTACCCCTATAAATATTTCACCCCTAAAAAAACCTCACGCGTCTTGTTTACCCCCTAAATGTAGGGGGAAAACCCCTAAGTTGGCACCGAAGAAAAATCCGTTAGGAGCGCTTATATAGTGACGGTTTCACGGGGGAGCGACGCCTCACAGGCGGCGTTGTGATTGGTCGATACAGCTGCCGCATGGGCGGACTGGCCAATAAGGACAAGTCTGCATTATCTCACCATTGCCAGGCCTGTCCCACTCGCGCGTGTAGGTATCGAACTGTAAAGAGGCTCCTAGACGGGCCATATTTTCACAAAAATGTATAGCTGCAATAGTGTGGCTGGCAGCATCAGCCAGCATTTACGGCTAGACTATGCAACACTCGCAATATTTTTAGTATGGCCGGGATATATTGTCACATATTTTTAGTGTAGCCGATGAATGTTTAGGGTCCCAGCTATATTGCCGGAGCTATCGCTTCGTAATCGAAAATACTGCAATATTTCTCAGCCACTTTTATTGTTGTCTCGCTATACGGAATAAGTGCGTCCCTTTTTCATGCTACGTGAAGTTTGCCGCGATTCGTTCGAGTAGCGTGGCTATGTTCATTGTTCGTGTTTGTTTTTGTTTAGTTTGGTTCGGGTGCGTGTTTAAACTTTGAAGTTATAAATTAAAATACGGATCAAAATGACTGGTACATGGTTTATTGAAATAAGGTCGAATCCACATTTTTCTTGGTTTTTTTGGTTTCGACTTTGCTTTTAAAACAATGTAAGCTGCTGCAACGCGTATGAGTTCGTCAGCCATTGTAGCCATACGAGCCATGTATGTAGCCCATGTAAAGACAAAATAATGAGCCATTACTGCTACAGACATATTGCCGAGATAGACATTTTCCAGCCACATGCTGCATTAAAATGTTTTTTGTATTGCCGGGATATAGTCGGCAATGTTGTAGCCACATATTTCACCAAAAGTATAGCTCGTCTGGGGGCCTCTTTAAATTGAAATTTATAAGGCCCCTAATGAGAAAGTTATGGGGTAGTTCTGATTTCTTTCATTCCATGTGAAGTTTGGGGTGCTGAATCCGAATCTGAGGTTTGCATACTAAATTTCGTGACGCAACATTAAAAAAAATTAAAAAAAAAAAGAAAATAGTCGCTATTTTCCCGGGTTTTTGCTTAAAACTCGAAAACTATTAACTTTTAGTAAATAGTCTGTTTACAGAAATTAAAGTACATAAAATTTTCTACAAATATCACTATTTAGTTTTTTTTTTCGAATGAGCCGTTTGGTCTCAAGTGCGCGTTAAAAATTGGCAATTTTCAGCGGTTTCTGCAAAACTCACTTTAAACGTTCCAAAACTATTATTTTTTAATTAGATCGCAGTATGGAAAAATTATATGAGCCGTTGTCGTTTAAAAGGTCCCGGCTGAAGTTCTTCGGTGACGTTGGGTCCTGGTACATATTCTGCTTGACCTGTAAAAAAGTAAGTGGAGTCATTTCTCAAGGAGAGGAGAGAGAACGGATGAGGATTACAAAATTGATTGTGAAATTAAACATACCTTCCGCATCTTGCTGAGGTTTGTCGATGGCATCAGGTCCTGGCTCAGGGTCTGAGTGCGCCATCGTCAGCGTCGGGGGGGTTGGACTGTAGCAAAGGGGGGGCCGGGACTTAGAATATTTTTGGTCGAGGTGGTGTCATTATAACACTATTTTTAAATGATTGTAATGTGTAGATGGCGTCAAAACAAGCATCTTTTATTGGAAAAACTTTTCTCTAAACTTAAAAATGGCCGAGTTAGAGGCCTTCAAAGGTTGAAGTTTTTGAAGGGACTTGTAAAATTTTCATCGAGAGTGGTGTCATTATAACAGTATTTTTCAACCGACTTCAATATTTCAAAAGGAGGAGGTTCTCAATTCGACTGAATTATTTTTTTTATTTTTTTTTTTTTTTTTTTTAATGGATGTTCACTCATAACTCCGTCATTACTGAACCGATTTGAATTTTTTTTTTGTTTTCTAAAAGTAGACGGTTCCTGGTTGGTCCCGTTTTTTTCAAAATCCATTTCTGATGATGGGATCCATGAGGAACTGAGGGAACTCCTCAAATTTGAAAGGCACATGCATGCTGATTTGGGTGATTTCTTAAGAAACTCGAGCATTTCTTTACGAAAATCATCAATTTGGTGTAGTGGACCTGATGATGAAGACCAGGGATGGCAAAGTGGAACTGCTTCGTAATTCTCAGGACTATGATCCGATTTTAAAAAAAAATTTTTTGTCTGTATATAGATGGTTTCAGAATTGTCCCGTTTTTTTCAAAATCAATTTCTGATGATGGGATCCATGAGGATCTGAGGGAACTCCTCAAATTTGAAAGGCACATGCATGATGATTTGGGTAGTTTCTTAAGACACTCGAGCATTTCTTTACGAAAATCATCAATTTGGTGGAGTGGACCTGATGATGAAGACCAGGGATGTCAAAGTGGAACTGCTTGGTAATTCCCAGGACTATCGTCCGATTTTAAAAAATATTTTTTTTTCTGAAAATAGATGGTTCCAGATTTGTTCCGTTTTTTTCAAAATCAATTTCTGATGATGGGATCCATGAGGAACTGAGGGAACTCCTCAAATTTGAAAGGCACATGCATGATGATTTGGGTAGTTTCTTAAGACACTCGAGCATTTCTTTACGAACATCATCAATTTGGTGGAGTGGACCTGATGATGAAGACCAGGGATGGCAAAGTGGAACTGCTTGTTAATTCCCAGCTCTATCATCCGATTTGAGACATTCATCTTTTCTTTGTAAAGAAATACCTTCAAGATAGTCCTATTTGATTATAGTTCTATTTTGATGATGGGCTTCATGAGGGATTGAGAGAACTCCTCAAATTTTAACGGCACATGCATTCTGATTTGAGGGTTTCCTTAAGTAACTAAAACAGTGTTTTGGCGGAGTCAAAATTTTGATGAACTTGATCTGATGATGAAGACCAGGGATCGCAAAGTGGAACTGGTTAATAAACCTAGCTCTACTTATTATCCTAGTTGTGACATTCATCTTTTTGATTTGATTTATATTCTGATGATGGAGTTCTAGAAGAATTCAGAGAACTCTTCAAATTTGAACGGCAGGTTAATTGTGATTAGAGGGTGTTCATAATTAGCTTAGGCATTTTCTTACTGTGGCCATCATTTTGCTGGAGTGGACCTGATGTTGATAATCAGGGATGGCATAATGAATATGCTCGTTAATTTACAGTCTGTCATCCAATTTAACACATTGTTATTTTGTTTGTTTAAAGGTCTACAAGGGAGTTCCGTTTGATTATACTTCAAATGTAATGATGGAAGCCCTAGGACATTAAGAAAGCTCCTCAATTTTCAATCGTACACGTGCGGTGTATTGGATATTTGTGAAGTAAACTGGCTAACTCAAACAAATTCTTAATTTCACTTTTACCGGGAACCAAATGAAGTCGGTTTTTTTTTCTTAAAAATTATAAATGATTGTAATGTATAGATGACGTCTTAACAATCCAAATTGAAAATGGCATCTTAAGGAAAGGTCGGTGTAGGTACGACGACGAGCGAAGCGAGGAGGAGTGTTAGGTAGAACTGCGACCTTACAGCGCGCGAGCCGAGCGAGCGAAGCGAGCGTGCCGCGGCAGCGGCCGGCGAAGCGCCAAAACCGACTTTTTTTAATAAAAAATGCTTTACAGAATGGCACCTTAAGGAAGGTCGGTGTAGGTACGACGACGAGCGAAGCGAGGAGGAGTGTTAGATAGAACTGCGACCTTACAGCGCGCGAGCCGAGCGAGCGAAGCGAGCGTGCCGCGGCAGCGGCCGGCGAAGCGCCAAAACCGACTTTTTTTAAATAAAAAATGCTTTACAGAATGGCACCTTAAGGAAGGTCGGTGTAGGTACGACGACGAGCGAAGCGAGGAGGAGTGTTAGGTGGAACTGCGACCTTACAGCGCGCGAGCCGAGCAAGTAAAAACTCCCAGCTCATTTTAAAACATCAACCTTTGAAGGACTCTAACTCGGCCATTTTTAAGTTTAGAGAAAAGTTTTTCCTATAAAAGATGCTTGTTTTGACGCCATCTACACATTACAATCATTTAAAAATACTGTTATAATGACACCACCTCGACCAAAAATATTCTAAGTCCCGGCCCCCCCTTTGGTATAGTCTGACCGTCGGGGGTTCTAAAAGATGAAAGAGGCGGTGAGACACTGACTTGTCAACATAAATCTAGGAGAAATGAATGATTACATAATAACTTGTGAGACTCGACATACCTCTGTCTTCTGTCTCGTTTACGTATATCTCAGAGCTGTCTTCCGGGGGTGCAACGTTGTCACACAGTCCTTCACACCATGTGCAGATTGGGGAACAATGGAGTCCCACCTTCCTGCATCCACAATTTCATTGGCAGCCCTTTTTACATTTAGTAGACGAGACAGAAGACAGAGGTATGTCGATTCTCACAAGTTATTTTGCAATCATTCATCTCTCCTAAATATATGTTCACAAGTCAGTCAGTGTCTCACCGCCTCTTTTATCTTTTAGAACCCCCGACACTGACGATGGCGCACTCAGACCCGGAGCCAGGACCTGATGCCATCGACAAACCTCAGCAAGATGCGGAAGGTATGTTTAATCTCACAATCAATTTTGTAATCCTCATCCGTTCTCTCTCCTCTCTCTCCTTGAGAAATGACTCCACTTATTTTTTTACAGGTCAAGCAGAATATGTACCAGGACCCAACGTCACCGAAGAACTTCAGCCGAGACCTTTTAAACGACAACGGCTCATATAATTTTTCCATACTGCGTTCTAATTAAAAAAAATAGTTTTGGAACGTTTAAAGTGAGTTTTGCAAAAACCGCTGAAAATTGCCAATTTTTAACGCGCACTTGAGACCGAACGGCTCATTTGAAAAAAAAAACTAAATAGTGATATTTGTAGAAAATTTTATGTTCTTTAATTTCTGTAAACAGACTATTTACTAAAAGTTAATAGTTTTCGAGTTTTTACATATGTCCGTAATTTTATTATAAAATGTTCTAAGTATTATTTACTCCAAATTATATTTTAGCTCAAAGCCATCCTAAATAATTACCATCCATAAAGATTTCCAAAAAAATTAACATAATTAACTTGATTTTTTAGTTTTTTTGTGAGTTATTATTGAATTATTTAGTGAATTTTATTATGAAATATAGGAGAAAAATATAAGCTACATTTTGGCATACGACTTAAATCAGCGGGTCTGGGACACCGGCCCATCGCTCTTTTCACTGATCCTTCGAGGCGCCCAGTGACATCTACCGTAACATCTAAGTACTAATATTATACCAACGGCATGTCCGAAACCGTTTTGAGAATAAAGTTTCACCCCGTACTAAAATAATTAAAGTTTTATTTCTAACGTAGCCATGATAGCTTTATACATTACTCAAGTAAGCTTCCATTTATACCAACTATTATATTGTATTTAGTGTTATTAAAAATTAAATTTGTTGTAAGTATTATTTGTGGGAACGAAACGAGAGTTGGTTTCAAAAATATTAAATATAAAAGGCGTATAACCAAATGTAAGAAATAGTGGAAACATTCGCCGGGGCCGATCGGGCGTCGATAGCTCAATTGGCAGAGCGATCTGACCGGTCTTTAGAGAGGTCTTGGGTTCAAATCCCGCTCGACGCGGAGAATTTTTCCATATTTCTTTAACATCAGCGAAATAAATCAAAATCGGTTTAGCCATTTCAATGATACTTGTATTCAACTATTCACTATTGTGAATACAGAGTAATTTTAATACTTTGCGACTAAATCGTTTTAACTAAAGGAATATCTTATAAGTGATGGCAGAAAACCTTCCATTTCAAATTGTCTGCGTTTCTTTAATGTAATATACTTTTATAGAACTTTATTTAATTACTGGTGTAATCAAATTGCATCACATTATTTTAGTAGGTTTTTTATGTAGCGATATAAATTTAAGTAAATTTAATAATCAAACGTTTGTGTTGCTGATCGCAGTTCAAGGTTTTGCAAGATGTTTGTAATTTTATAGACGTGCATTATACATATGTTTTATTACAGTAAAGTAAACACAAGTAGGTATAATATACCTCCATTATTAACTCAGCTTCCAACAGCATATTTTTTTTCATAATTAAAAAAGATCGTTAGCAAAACGCCAAATAGGTAATAAAAAATAACCTGAAAATATCTTTGAAAATTTATAGATTTCCAAGAAAAGTGTGTTTTAAAATGTGTGGGCATACATTTAAGAAGTATTAAATTTCGACGCCATGTTAAATACAATCGCTTTCACTGAGACGCCATATCACCAGTGTCAAATCAAAACTGAAGTCTAACTATGTTGCTCTGTGGTCTTTGTCCGATTAATCTGGCTTGATCGTTCTACCCGCACCACCAATACAGGTTGTAACAAAAGACCTATACTTCAACAGCTAAAAAGAATTTATGGAGTCTCAACAAAAAAAATAATTGAATTTCGAGTTTTTTCCACTTACATGGCACTCAGGTTTATTGACCTTCTCAGCTGTTGAAGTATTGTTTGAGACTTGTTACACTCTGTATATAAGTCTTGGAAGTGGAAAATGTTGAATCTAAATGAAATATAACTTCGTCAAACCATTTGTTTATTGTTTTCATGCAAATACTGGAACTTAAATTATAAATTCCTGAACAAAATTCTTTGTTCTCGATAAAGTACTGTGAATGTATGAAATGAGATATAGCAGCGTTCTATTTATTGAAGGCCCATATTACATTATCATATATCTTTGATCATAGACCTTTGAATCAAAGAAATAGTATGAATGAGTAATATCTTCTGTGATCATAGAAGATATGATATGATAAAGATAAATGATAATGTAAAATGGGGCCGAAGTGGAGTGACTTAGACACAGTTTGTGAATTAAGTTATATTTGATGCGAATGCGTTGCTGTTATTTGAATAAATGAAATGAACATTATACTTACCTCGTTTTTATAAAGTATTATTTTATGAACCTTCTTATGTTACTTACTTCTTTTTTGTTTTATACTACGACGGTGACAAACGAGCATACGACCCGCCTTATGGTAAGCGGTTACCGTATCCTATGGACGCCTGCAACTCCAGTGGTGTTACATGCGCGTTGCCGACCCTTTAAAAAAAAGGATTCGCTGTGTTGACAGCTAAAGGGGCAAGCTTTGCTCAGTGGCTCCCCAGCTGTCAACACAGTGAATCCTCTTGGAGCTCTGGCGACCTTACTCACCTACAGAAACACAACACTATGAGTATGGTCTAGTGTTATTAAACTAGTTACTACTACTGTAACTACTTAGATTAAGGATTTTGTGTATTTATTTACACATAAGTAAACAGTATTTATTTATTTTTATTTATTTATTTATTATATACAAACATTTTACACAGCTTTACAGTTTGCACCAAAGCGCTGGAAAAATTCAGACATTACAAATACAATTTAACAATACAGTTTGATGTCAAAAAAATAATAATATATATATATATATCTATTGTATAACATTAACATCCATCCGCCATCTCGCAGTATCTCAGGCATTTACGACACACATTTACCCATCTGCTAGCAAACACATCACACTCAGGTGCTGATGACAAGAACTCGTTAATCATCCTCAAGGCTCGAAGCGTTGGAGAGTTCCTGTAGGATACAGTACGCGCCTGGGGAATAGCCAAGAGATCGGTACACCGGGGCCTGAGTTGGTTTTTAGGCACAAACGGCACTGCAAGTCTCACTAGCCTTGATACCAAGTCAGGACACTCACTATCTCCCCTCAGTATACTACATACATATGTCAAAAGTTTGTAGTTACGCCTTACCTCTAAAGAGTTGAAGCCGAGAGTCCCAAGCAAGAATCTAGTAGGGTATAAATAAGGATAGTACCCATGCACTTTTTTGTACAAAAACCTTAAAAAAGCTTTTTGTACTCTCTCCAGAAGTAAAGCATAACTACTCTCATAGGGATTCCAAACTATTGCCGCAGACTCAAGTTTACTCCGAACTAGCGATGTGTAGAGTAGCTTAACCACGCTTGGATTTTGGAAGTCACAAGCATTCCTGATCACAAATCCCAGCCTTTTAAAGCAGTCAGCGGCTAGCTGTTTTATGTGGTCATGAAAAGAAAGGTGTTTATCAAACAGAACTCCCAGATCTTTGATTGCTAAAACACGATTCACACTCTCAGAATCAAGTTTATATTCAGCATGTATCGGGTTTTTTGCTCGACTAAATGTCATCACAGCGCACTTGGCAACATTGAAATGCAGCTTATTAGTGGTACTCCAACTGTAAACCGAATCGATGTCGTTTTGTAACTTAATACAGTCAGCCATAGTTTTTATATCAAGAATTAGTTTAAGATCATCGGCGTATAGTAGGCATTTGGCATGTTCAACGGATTCCTCAAGATCGTTGATCATAATTCCAAACAGCAGTGGCCCTAGGATCGATCCCTGGCTAACACCCGAGCGCGTTGTATAAACCCTTGAGACAAAAGTTCCGTGTTTGACAAACTGCTTCCTATCACACAAGTAACTAGCAAAAAACTTTAGGAGCTTAGGCGAGAAACCCATACGGCATAGTTTGTGAAGTAAGATGTCGTTGTCAACGCGATCGAACGCCTTTTTAAAATCTAGATAGAGGACATCAACCTGTTCACCCCTATCCAAGTGCCCCGACAACATGTCCACCATAGTGAGGAGGTTGGAGTCAACTGACCTACTTGTCCTAAAACCATGTTGAGAATCACATAGAAAAGGTGAAAGTTGGGAAGCTATCAGTTTATGTAAAACAGATTCAAATAATTTAGCCAACACCGAGAGTATGGCAATAGGCCTGTAATTCTCAACATTGGATGTATCGCTCGTTTTAGGTATTGGGGTGACTCGAGTGATTTTCCAACAGTCAGGATACCTACCTACGGAGAGCGACAAATTAAAGATATGACATATTGGTGTAATTAGACAGTCTCTACAACCTTTAATTACATAGGCAGGGATGTTATCGGGACCCACGGAACTGCGTGGTTTTAGTCGCTTAATAGCTGACTCTACATCACGTGGCTCAATTGCGGGTATATGTATGTAATTAGATGCAGACGACTGGTTCTCGATTTCGACTGCCTTATAGTCCAGTTCCGGCACATCAGACAAAAACACACTGGCAAAGAAGTCTGCAAATGCATTTGCAGCCTCCGGACCAGCGAATTCCCGTCCATTGTACCGAAGAGCAGCCTCGAAACCACCTTTTTTCTTTAAAGAGCCGATATGTTGCCAGAATGCACGAGGGTTGCTTTTTATTCTTGTTTCAAGCCCGCCGACGTAACTATCATAGGCTTTAGCAATTCTACCTTTAATATCTACGCGCACTGCCGAGAAGCGGTTGTAAATAGTGACGTCTCTGGTTTTTTTCCATTGTCGATGTAGACTTGCCTTATACTTCAAATCCTTGATAATGTCCGCACCAAACCATACCGGATATTGTCTGGATTTATTATCAGAACGCATTTTTTTTGGGATGGCCACGTCAAAGGCAGAGTAAATAGTTGAATATAATTTGTTAACAGCTACGTCTACATCCTGAGCTTGAAGTACTTCTGTCCAAGACGCTTCAGTTAGAAACCTATGGAGATATTCAAAATTACCTTTAGTAAAGTTCCAGTCATGCTTAGAGTTGATATTACTAGGACAATTGGAGCTCCTTACTTCATCAGAATCACGGTCCATGAATATATCCAACGGTGGATGGTATGCGTCGCGATTGGGGACTCCCAAGTAGCACAAATGTTCTGTATTAACGCATTTTAAGAGTACACCTCGGACCTACCACTCTTAAGAAACTGCTGTATAGTAGCATTATAGCCTGCTATAGTGCTGCTATAACTCTGATTTGGGCACAAATTTCGGTCCTCGTAGCTGTACAATTGCAATATAGTAGCATTATATTAGCCTTAATAAAGGTAACATGTACCCTAAGAGCTGAACAGTGGCTGATTAACAGGGCATGTGGTATGTACTATCGTTGATATGCAGCCATACTCATACTCATACTCATTATTGGGTGAAGTGTGTACACCTTAAATGCATTAATGTAGCTTGTAGTACATTCTTAGTGAAATTGTGGTGCCTTGTGTAGCGTTATTATTTTTTACTTCAGTACCAATCGTCAATGTGCTTGTTTAAGTTCATGTGCGTGAAAGAAGGGATTACGGTTGCCATGTTGTGAATGTTGTGATAAATATATATTCCTTACAAGGTAAGTGAAACCTTGATTTTTACTCCTTATGTGTGAATATTCATGGGGAACGTAACTTTACTGTGAAATACCATACATTTTTAGATCAAAATTTTAACGCACTCTCCTAATAGTCATTAAATACATGAAAATTTTCCATAATAATATGATAATTTACACAAAAAAAAATTAAACAATGTAATTATACATATCAGCCGTAAACGTAATAATTTATTTGCTATCCTATACAATTTCTGAGAACATTGCCTCAATTTAACTAGTAGAATAAAGGCTAAAATTTGGCTATATTACGCCGTCAAGTACTTAAAATGGCGAATAATCGGGTGCACATTATTAACTTCAGTATAATGCTAAATGCTATAAGAGAGTCCACGCGTGGCTTATAATACAACATTGAGTTGAATAATTATGCACGTGTGACCAAGACACCAGCTATGGATCGAGATATAGCGCATTAACGGGTTACATGTGTCCCAGTTAGCCAAATTATCCACCCATACAGATGAGCTATCAGGGTTCTGCTGTTACTTAGCTAAAACCATGACATTCTTGTTTTTAGTGTTTGCTGAAGAAACCACTACCAATGCCGCTGCCACTACTATACAATTTCCGAAAGCAAAGCAAGATTTTATTAAAAACATTATAATACAGAAGAGAAACGAAACTGATATGTCATTTTGTAGAGTAATATATATTAATATAGAATTACGTGTATTTTATTTTATTATTTACCGATTGGTTTCAGATAAAAAAAAAGTTTAGGAATAAGTAGATGACGACGACATGAGCTCAAATCGTAAATGATTTTTCAAAAAATAAGAGAAGACGTTCCTGACCAAAATCTATTTAAAGACCTAAATATTAAGTACTGTTTTATTTTTATTTCTTGGTTGTGCGTCTATTTTTGTGAATATTAAATTGTACTAGATTAATTTTGTTAATTCTTAATAAAAAAAGTGATTCTGATTATTAATTACGCCATTAGACATTGAGAAGGTCACAGGCATCTGAATAGTCTGAATCTCTATGGAGGATGCTCATCGATGCATCGTCACGTCATAAGTAAAACTGTCGGATACGGAACCCTCCGCATCTAAAATTGTATGCGAACTTGACACTGGACCGTCACTCATATTTGCACCACTCACTAAGCCACGACGTCGTACTACTACTAAATAGAAAGAAAACTCAGGTTGTGGTCTATTATAACTTACCCAGCAGGTTAAACGCCCACATTCAATTCATTATTCAGCCCAAGTCTGAATAAAGGAACACGAGTGTCTATACTTGTATCTATGTGCTGTTTTATAACTGTATAAAGGGTCACATTAGGTATAATTGTGACCTTTATTAATGCTGATATACGAGTATACACTATCAGCTGAGTAACAGCGTAAAAGTGCACTTTTAAGCAGCATATAGCATTATATCTTTGTTAATAAAGTTCATGTTGTAACTGCTAGCATTATAGGAGGTCACTCGTTCCCTCTTAAAATGCAAGTGCTATAAGAGTACACCAGTAGTAGTTTATTCAGAAAGTTGCTGTATTTGTGTCCACAAGAATGCACTTTTGCAGCTCACAGGGTACAGCACCACTAAGCGCTGAATAACAGGGGACCTGTAGCCTCTGTGTGGCGCTTAATAGAATCATAGTACAGAATAAAGCA
The DNA here is from genome assembly GCA_949128165.1 of Lathronympha strigana. Lineage (NCBI taxonomy): Eukaryota > Metazoa > Arthropoda > Insecta > Lepidoptera > Tortricidae > Lathronympha > Lathronympha strigana. The sequence continues at coordinate 12,844,449 of OX421922.1, read as the reverse complement.
TTATATTGAGTCTCGGTATTTCTTATACAGCTACTGCAGACCATGTGATCACTTATAACTCTTTAATAATGCTTAGATAACCAACGTGAACCTTCGGTGGCATTATATAATGCAGTTTTGTGCTACTTGGGAGTCCACCTCCTCTAACCTCCAAAACGGACACTTTAACTCGTTCTGACACCAGCACTACATCTAGCTTACCTTCATGCGCATTCATCACTTCATTCCTCTCAGTCAGACCACAAACAGCTAAAAAATAGGCATAGTAGTTAAGAACATTTTGAGACGCATATGTAGGATTAATATTTAGATCCCCTACTACAATTATAGTTTGCTTTAGGGATATCACCGCAGACTCAACCTTTTGGAACCATTGCATATACACCTCGTCAGTGGCTCTCGGGGGAATATACACAACACATACGTGAAACAACGATTGTTCTATTGTCACTGTAGCCCATAGATCTTCACCTGTATATGTTTCCAGATCACTACGCCTCCTCATAGTGATACCGGGCCTACATGCTAGCATAACTCCTCCACCGCGCGTACTTGTTACGCGATCCCGACGCAACAGTTTCCAATCAACACCAAGAACCTCCGCGTCATCCACAGAGTCCGTTAAAAAACTTTCAGTGACAGCTACTAAGTCATTGTTTGAACTGATGACACTATGCCGGAAATGCTTCAGTTTGGTGTTCAGCCCTCTAACATTTTGGTAGATAAGGTGGACGGCAGGTTTCGACTTTCGCTGTGCCATAGCTCGGGGTCTCAAATTACTTTTGGCCTGGGGGCTTACGAAAAAGCCACTCTTTTACCCGAGCATTTACAGGCCATACCTCCGGAGACAGACATTTGGCAAAACAAACCACAGGCACTCCAATTTTATAGGATCGGTAGTCGCCCCTCGCTTTTAATTCTTCTACTGTACATGCCCCGTCGTCGCATAGGCTTTTCACATACTCCAGAACCTCATCCGGTCCAGACTGCATGTTCCAGAGGTGCAGATGCTTTCGCTCCTCAACTGCTTTTAGTGTAGTAATCTGAGGACCTGCAGTTCCCCGTAATGAGATACGTTTCTCGGTTTTTTCCGTCTGGGCAGGTTTTGGATCATGTGGCAATTTTTCGGCGTTATCTTTCTGTTTACCGACCTGAGGTATAGGTTGTGGTTGTGCCCTCTCATTGTACGTTGAGTTTGGTCCAGAGTGAGGTGTTACGTCAGGTCTAGTGGTACAGCGCAATGAGGAAATCTGCTTGGTCTTCAAACCTTGTTCACTCTCAATATGATTTTGGCCTACAGTACCACATTCCTTTGGTTGATTTCGCTTATTCTGCTTATGTGTAGCGGGCGGGGTGCCGGGTAATGTTACATCTGATGAAGTACTACGTAATGTATTCGGAGGTTTGATGGGCTCCGAGACCTTGGTGGTCTTTTTAGCACGTTTACGCTTAGATCCACGTGTTTCTCCCGCCTTGTTGAGGTATACAATCCCATCGCCATCGCTACCATTATTTGATCGTTCTGTTGAGTATGAGGCAGGACAACTGGATTGGATGAGCCTGGCCCGCTCCGACTCCTCAAGCCTTACGCTAATTACCTCAATCCTACTCACGCAGGAAGAAAGAGCCAGCTGATAGTTGCCCATAGCAGCAACAGCATTCGCTAACTGCTCGGTCAAGCAGGCTATTTGTTCACGAAGCAGTGAGATTTCTGTGCTTGAAGGTATAGCCACATTAGCCTCCGATAAAGGTTGGACATCATGCTGCGGGGGTGCAGGGGAGACGATGGGCTGTTTCCTAACTGCAACATTTTTTATGTTCTTTATATTAAGGGGAGTACCCACCGGTGTATTACAATTTTGTCCCAGGAGCAATAGGATCCCACAAGCGCTAGCAGGTCGCAGCACAAAAGGGCAGCTTCACGTATAGTAGCAGATGTAGGGGCGTATCGTCGTAGCTCGTAGCACTCACCCGAGGTCTGTAGCGCGGTGACGTCACGCTGCTGTAGAATGAAGCGTCGTCGTCCCAGCAGCTAGGCGGTACCAGGATCGCATAGGCGCTAACAGGTCGCAGCACAATGAGGCGCCGCCGCGCATCAGATGATGGAACGCGTCATCGACGCAGCGTAGCGCTCGTAGCACCGATTACTTCCGTTACGCTTATGCGCTCCTATTCTCTCTCTCGAATTAAATGAAAAGATATTTTAAATTAAATTAAAAAAAAATATATTTAACGCGGGGTCTTAGACACGTCAACACCGGGGTAACTAAGTATTATTTAAACTATAAAACTCTCTTGAAACTCGAACATACATATTAAATAACGCACGACTTCCCATGACGATCTTCGTAAAGATAGAGCTAAAATCGACTTAATTATGTGGGTTAACTATTTCTCGCCAGTAGGTGTCATGGTTACGGCATCCTGGGTCACTTTTAAAATCACAATTTTATGTAATTTTTTTTTTCAGTAAGTAGTTGGAATTTCCATGAGTCATCTACCAAGAATATCAGTAGAACATACTACAACTTTTCTTCTAACTATGCCGTGTTTGTCTACTGTGTCTACTGGCTAACAGGACATACTAACAACAAGAAATAGTTTGCTCACCCACATGAGTGATCCGTTTTAAATGTAATTCAACAGTACTATAGTACTAAAAATATTTCTCAGCTTACTAGCTCGGAAAACGCTACGTTAACTTACATTTGAATAAGATTTGTTTGTATGTAGTTTATATTTTCGTCGCGATATTGAGGTGAAAAATGTTGTATTATACTCGGCGGCAAAGTTGAGACTTGAGACCCTTCGTAAAGCCCAGCGCGTCCAGTACAACAACGCCTTCAGGGGGTTGTTGGGGCTGCCTTGGCGCTGCAGCGCGTCGGGGATGTTCACGGAACGGAGAACTGACGGGTTTCAAGCCGTGTTGCGCAAGCGGGTGGCGTCCCTGAGCGAGCGCATTTGGGGCAGCACCAACTCACTCCTGAAGGTTATAGCTGGGAGGATGGACAGCCCCATCTTAGCTCAATGGATGTCTGTGCACGTTACTTCCAATTACAATTATACATTCCACTAACAATAGTTATTTAAATTAGAATAAGATTTACTAACATAATATGGATCAATTTCCGAAAAATAAACAATTTCATTTCATTTTCATTTCAAAGCTCAAGTTTCCAGTTTTTGATCCACTCGCTACGCTCGTGACTCAATTGTAGAATCTTTCGCTTACTCGGGTCTCAATATAAGCCCGAGAGTTAAACAACAACTTTGCCCCCTTTTAACCTCCTACGACCCAGATTCGAAAAGGGTACTTCCGAGGAAGACCCAACGTCCTAATATTAGAACTAATTAATGAAGTACTCAACGCCCAGACCAAAAATTGATCGTATCTATTTACCAATATCTTTTGTTCTTTATTCAGCACATTGGGCTGTCACACATAATCTGCACCGAATCGAACAGTCTTCAAAATCTTATAAAAAGGTTGTGTTTAAACACCTAATACTAGTAAAGATCAACAAAAATAGCTTTCAGCTTTATCTAAGTTACGGTAATAAGGTTTGTTTGTTTTAAAAAGCTCAAATATTACACATAAAATCAAAATTTTGGCATCAAAATCATTAAAACAAAAACGGCTAAATGAGTGAAATCGTTTATTTCATATATTAGCATATTTCCAGGGATTGTCTAAAATCAACCGTGAGTACGAACAATGATTAAAAGTTATAAAATAATTGAGGGACACAAAGCTAAAACATCCAAGATTTTATTTGTGGATAATGTAAAAACATTTTTAAACGAGGCATCCGATCACAGTATTCTCTTACTTTACTTAGTACTTAACTTAAACTCCAATATAAATCAATGTTTTTCTTTCTGCTCTTCTATGTGTACAGTCACCTGCAATAGTATATGACGCTGTGAAGGCCGCAAAAATATGTGACACGCTCTTATGGCGGTACAAACAAGACGGTGTCACATATTTTTGCGGCCTTCACAGCGTCATATACTATTGCAGGTGACTGTACATATAGGTACAGTATGCTTACCATGTGTTGTAAGTAGTCGGAGGCGTTAGAGACTGAGCGTTTCTAAAGTATGTCCGTCTCGCTCCTGCCAGAGTAGTGGGAGGAGCAAGCCGGACATACTTTAGAAACGCTCAGTCTAACGCCTCCGCTACTTATTACTCATGGTAAGCACACAGGCCTTTAATAAGAAACGTCTTTTGCAGGAAGTGATAATTTTCGGAGTCACTGCATGGTGCATATCGAGGATTGAAATTATTAAATACTATCATAGACTTGGGGAATTAAACACCAGACCGAACAAGATACTTTATAGAAAATCAAGACTAATTTCACCGGCCATAAAAAAATCTAAGCAAAAATGCACAACTTTCATAGTAAACTATTAGCACCAATTTTATTTTTTTACTTATCTAATTAAAATTTAATACAACACATTCTGCCAGTACTGATGTATGACAGTAAGGGGGGGAGTCTGCTTGCCCTTCGGCAAAGGCCTCCTCCAGCCTTTGCCGAAGGGCAAGCAGATAAAGAGTAGAAGAGGTGGGATCATAGAAAGATAAAAAAAAAAGTAAAAATTGTTTAAAAACTTGCAAAACTTTGTATTCCTTATCTAAAATTATTTTATTTTTTATTTACAACACATACCTATCTAACATGCCTATCTTGTTTGTTTTAATTTAATTATCGGTGTGAATGCATGGCTGACTTAATATTCCTCAGCACCCTCGCCTTCTTCTCCCTCGGCGGAGTCCATGCCGACCTCTTCGTAGTCCTTCTCGAGGGCAGCCAGATCCTCGCGGGCCTCGGAGAACTCACCCTCCTCCATACCCTCGCCGACGTACCAGTGCACGAAGGCGCGCTTGGCGTACATGAGGTCGAACTTGTGGTCGAGACGAGCCCAGGCCTCGGCGATGGCGGTGGTGTTGGACAACATGCACACGGCACGCTGGACCTTGGCCAAGTCGCCGCCGGGCACCACGGTGGGCGGCTGGTAGTTGATGCCGACCTTGAAGCCGGTGGGGCACCAGTCCACGAACTGGATGGTACGCTTGGTCTTGATGGTGGCGATCGCCGCGTTGACGTCCTTGGGCACGACGTCACCACGGTACAACATGCAGCAGGCCATGTATTTGCCGTGGCGCGGGTCGCACTTCACCATCTGGTTAGCAGGCTCGAAGCAGGCGTTGGTGATTTCCGCCACAGAGAGCTGCTCGTGATAAGCCTTCTCGGCACAGATGACCGGCGCGTAGGTGACCAGCGGGAAGTGGATACGCGGGTAGGGCACCAAGTTGGTCTGGAACTCAGTCAGATCGACGTTGAGGGCGCCGTCGAAACGCAGGGATGCCGTGATAGAGGACACGATCTGGCCGATCAGCCTGTTCAAGTTGGTGTAGGTCGGGCGCTCGATGTCCAAGTTGCGGCGGCAGATGTCGTAGATGGCCTCGTTGTCGACCATGAAGGCGCAGTCCGAGTGCTCCAGGGTGGTGTGGGTGGTGAGGATAGAGTTGTAGGGCTCCACCACAGCGGTGGAGACCTGGGGAGCAGGGTAGATGGCGAACTCGAGCTTGGACTTCTTTCCATAGTCGACCGAGAGGCGTTCCATGAGGAGAGAAGTGAAGCCGGAGCCGGTGCCACCACCGAAGGAGTGGAAGATGAGGAAGCCCTGGAGACCGGTGCACTGGTCGGCGAGCTTGCGGATGCGGTCGAGGACTAGGTCGACGATTTCCTTGCCGATGGTGTAGTGGCCGCGAGCATAGTTGTTGGCCGCATCTTCCTTACCAGTGATAAGTTGTTCTGGGTGAAACAACTGTCTGTATGTGCCAGTACGGACCTCATCTGTTAACAAAACATAAAAATTATAATAAACATGATTTTGAGACACACAAAGAAAAATAATTCACGATGCTAAAAAATGATCAGTTGGGCATGCCATCCATCCTTCCCCGGCTTTGTCCTACTTTGGAACCCATCCGGGCCATTTAAAACTATCCGGGATAGACCTTATTGGATTTAAGTTGATCCCTAGCGAAATAACAATATTTCAAATTAAAAATGGTTTACTTTTGTGTCCAGACAGAACTATTTCAATGAAACATCCGGGATTTTTAAGTTTTGTCCGGTTAGGGCAATGTCCAAAGATGGCACCCCTAATCTTAGGTTTTACGAAGTTTGGATTTTGGAAGTGAATTTGAGAACAATGTAAGGCATTAACCTATTTTTATGGGATTTAACAGCAAAATGAATAAATTCTATGTAAAAAACTAAGTAAGTACTCAGGAGCTACAAACAGTTCAGGAAAATTTTGTCGTTGAATATTTAGTTAGGTATACATAGTCATTATAATCTCTTTTTGAAACTTACCAACTACAGTGGGCTCCAAGTCCACGAACACGGCACGAGGAACGTGCTTGCCAGCTCCAGTCTCGCTGAAGAAGGTGTTGAAGGAGTCATCACCACCCCCCATGGTCTTGTCAGCGGGCATCTGGCCATCAGGTTGGATGCCGTGCTCCAGGCAGTACAACTCCCAGCAGGCATTACCGATCTGGACTCCGGCTTGGCCAACGTGTACTGAGATGCACTCACGCTGTTGCAAAGAAAAGATTTTATCAATACAAGCTGTTTTTGTTAGTTGCAGAGCTAAGGTTAACTTCAGTCCTACAAAGTAAAAGTGAAACAATTTATTATGTGTATTTATTAAGTTACTTTGTGTGTAAAAATCTTTTTGGGGAAAAAAGTGTTCCTACAAGTCCGTCATTTGTTTATTACAAACGTCTTTTCAGTTTTATCATCTGCTCTGCTATCTATATCTATGGTATCATTACTTTATCCGCAAGAAAAGAAAGGTCAAGTACATAAATGTAGAAAGTTGAAGCTATTCGTGTTACAATGGAAGAAAAAGTAGCACATTTCACTTACTCTTGATAACTACTTCACGCAAGAGAAAGGTGAAAGGCACTTAGCAACCCAGCCCTCTAAGGTTTCCTAATAACGACCCCACTTTAATCGATTTTAGTTGCTTATCTGAGAAAAAAGCCTACGGAAATATGCAAATTCGTTTCTGCTCGAGCTATCGGTCACAATCACAACAAATACAAATACAAATCGTTTATTTCCTTGAACAAAACAACATAACATAAAATACAGAATTAGGCACTGACAAAGGAAAAAGGTATGGGCACAGCTTAGCTGGTTTTAAGCCCATCCAAGGTCAATCAAAGAGGGAGAAATTACAATTTAGGTATAATAAGGCAATGAATAGAATGTAGGTACACAATAATATAATAATAAATAATATAATATAATATAAATAATATAATATAAATATAATATAAATAATATAATAATATCAAAATAGCCTTGGAAGAGGTCGCGGACACGTCACCGGCTTTCAACGAAAAGTAATTCAAAGAATAGGGTATAAAGACTAAAATCAAGAAAAGGATTATAAATATGTTGCGAAATGGAAAACTAGGTAATCGATTCAACGGCCGTGGCACCGGTGAAGAAGTCATGCCTCATGGTGACACATTCCAACGGCCGCCGGCCAGCCATGATTAGCGAAACAAAAGAAAAACTTTAATTATAGAACGCAATTTAAACTATTGAATTGGCCATATAATATAATAGCATTTTATTTGAAAGAAGAACATCTAGCACAGTAGAAAAGTACAAGAAATGAAAAAATGTGTATCTGCCGGCGCCTACATGAAATGGCGGCGTGGCCACCACGTGTCATTTTAACGGAAAATGCGTCGATAAAGCGATATTCACGAGAAAATTATTAAACGAAACGAAAACAAGCTTAAAATAATGCAGTACTCACCATTTTGATTTGAGTTTTCTGTAAATGAACGTAGAAATAAATTAATTAAATAAGTCAGCCGTCGTTCGGCGCGACCGGTTAAGAATTAAGATTAAGATAAGAAGAGGCGAGGCTTGCCAAACGGAAATTATGTTTTTTTTTTTGAGTAGGGATCAGGGTTGCCAACTCAAATTTTTATTTACCACTAAAGCACAAATTGAAAACCCCTAAAACTGTAGTGATTTTTCGGAAAACCCCCTAAATAAAAAAAATAATGAATATTAAATAAAATTTCTTTATTCAACATTAATTATCGACATTACTCAGTATCTCATAACATAAAGTCATTAACGCACGACCGTTTACGCCACAGATTTAGTATTTTTGGTCAGAAAGGTTGAATGATGGCCGGTCCAGACGGGACTACTAAATGCAATTTGATAGATTGGGAGAAAATTTCGTCCCCGTTAGGATGTCTATTCTCTTACACATCACTGTAGCGTAAATCGGAGCGTTTGAGTTTCGGTCGTACACAAGCCTCCCGTCAAAACTGAAAACATCAAAGTCATAAACTCGTCCTTCACTTCCTTACCAAGTGAAGGAAGTGACAAAAAGAGATGTATATATGTTTGTTATTTCTCCGATTCCGTAGATTGAAAACAGTTTTGCTGATCTCTTTTGATGCAATTGGTCCAAGCAGCCAAATTAAACACATCGTTGTAATTTGGTAGTCGGTATCAATGCATTACAACTTAACTTGGTCGCATATTTTGATAGTGGATTTTACAAATGTCGTAAGAGGCACGTAATTAAGTTAGACTTGCGACATTTGAGAAATCCACTGCCAAAATATAGATCGCTCCAAACTGTTCTCATTTGACAGTTATCGTACTACTTCCACGCTAGTTATTCTTCCGTGGTCGTATATTTCTTTTTTGGTGCTTTTACATGCTCGGGCTCTCGGCCGAATGTTTCGGCCATGTTAGTACACGATCATTCGAGACAGACTATATAGAGAAAATTTAAGCCAGACCAGAGACAATTTAAGTACTTTTTCAGGTAGTTTGGTTGAGTTAAAAGGTGTCTTAAATAATTTCACTTCGGGTGAAGCTATTTAAAAAGTGTCTTAAATGGTTTCAATAACCAAAGCTATTTAAACACAGTTTAACTCACTGAAACTACCTGAAAAAGCTTAAATTGTCTATGGTCTGGCTTAAACTTAATCTATATAGTCTGTCTCGAATGAGCGTGTACTAGGGTGGGCCAAATCATTCGGCCGAGAGCCCGAGCATGTAAAAGCACCATTTCAATCGCACACTTGTGAGTTCGAGCAACTGAGAGTGGAATGGACTGCAGTATAATTTCATTTTCATCACACCTGCTCGTAAATGGTGATATTATATGCAAGCATACTTACACTTAAAGAGCTGTATTATTCCCATGGTTTTAAAGGATTCTCATACTACTTTACCGCCCGCCTGGAGCTCGCGGAGGACCTGCCCCGCACGCGCTCGCAGCACGTAGTCGCTCCGGAGTACTGTGGACTGTGCTACTACACTACCGCTTATCATTATTGTTTCTTTAATTGTATAGAGTTTATTTATTTCCTCGCAAATGTGATGAAAAACATTGTGTGTACCACGGGCAGTAAGGGGATTACTAACTCGGGTCATTTAAAGCCCTCCGCCTACGGCGTCGGGCTTCAATAGACCCTCGTAAGTAATGCCCTTCTTACCGCCCTAGATGCACAATGTACTATTTCAGTAATAATTTCGCTTCTCAACACATTTTTCGCTGTCACACATACATGGAATGGGAAAATCAAATATCCCTAAATTTACCCCTAGAAATATTTCACCCCTAAAAAAACCTCACGCGTCTTGTTTACCCCCTAAATGTAGGGGGAAAACCCCTAAGTTGGCACCGAAGAAAAATCCGTTAGGAGCGCTTATATAGTGACGGTTTCACGGGGGAGCGACGCCTCACAGGCGGCGTTGTGATTGGTCGATACAGCTGCCGCATGGGCGGACTGGCCAATAAGGACAAGTCTGCATTATCTCACCATTGCCAGGCCTGTCCCACTCGCGCGTGTAGGTATCGAACTGTAAGTACCCCTCGCGAGGGGCAAATCAGTAGTCGTTCAGTTAAATTGTAATTTATAAGGCCCCTAATGAGAAAGTTATGGGGTAGTTCTGATTTCTTTCATTCCATGTGAAGTTTGGGGTGCTGAATCCGAATCTGATGTTTGCATACTAAATTTCGTGACGCTGTTTTAAAAAAAATTAAAAAAAAATAGAAAATAGTCGCTATTTTCCCGGGTTTTTGCTTAAAACTCGAAAACTATTAACTTTTAGTAAATAGTCTGTTTACAGAAATTAAAGTAGGTACATAAAATTTTCTACAAATATCAATATTTAGTTTTTTTTTCGAATGAGCCGTTTGGTCTCAAGTGCGCGTTAAAAATTGGCAATTTTCAGCGGTTTCTGCAAAACTCACTTTAAACGTTCCAAAACTATTATTTTTTAATTAGATCGCAGTATGGAAAAATTATATGAGCCGTTGTCGTTTAAAAGGTCCCGGCTGAAGTTCTTGTACCGTATACGTGGATCACTACCTAGTTAATCGATAATAGGTAGGTACCAATTCAGGCGTTTTAATACCTGTCGTTTTAGTACCTGGTAGTTTCTCATTACTTACGTGTAAGTAATGAGAAACTACCATTCAATTTCAATATTTAATTTCCAGGCTCCCGATCCGATAGAAAAGCGCGTATCTTTGTAGAAGCTGAAGCAAATAGTTGTTTCATACAGCTAACCCAACCCAAGGCAAGAGGAAGATGAGCACCATAAACGCAATCAAATTTTTTTATTGATACTACTGCATGCATATTTGCATATTTTACCGAACGCCAAGATCATAATATAATAAAACAATGCATTAGGGTGGATTTCAAAAACCGGAGAAAAGTTACGCGTCGGTCTCTATAAAAAAAAGTATTGAGTTTTATGTTTTGTAATTTTTTTGTCGTTACTAAGTAGTTTTATCCGGAAGGCTCTTTATCCAAAATAGCAAAAATCTATGTAGTTTTTTTTTAATATATTGTTTAATATGTCACAAGTCATCACCATCTAACAAAAAAATCGGTATCTCTACATTTGTAGTGAAAATTATCGCAAATCTAATGTACGATGTGTACGATTGCGAATTTTATTTCAGTAATAGTTTTTCAATATTCTCGTTATACATATAAAAAAATATGAAAAACTTCCTTCATCAAGTTGGTATTATTAAAAATATTAAACTTCAACGCTAATTAGAAGCCTATATATTTGAGAGCGGCAATTCTGATTGCAGATGACGTAGCGGTTCATAATTGGATGACACCCACCAACAAGTATCCCTTCCTCCCTCTTTCGATACCGGTTTTATCCCCACCAGGTCGTAGCCGTGGCGATGGCGCGGCTGGTACCTCATTGGCGTTCTGTTTGTCGGAACGTAAGGTTCAGTACGAAAAGTTCTAGCCTAGTCTATGATTTTTCGTAAGTTTTAATTAACGGTTTTACCGTTCGATTGCTATTAGTTATAATTTACAGAAAGGTTTGACACCCGATCGATTCACGCAGCGTAGCAACCGTAAGTAAAAGTGTTGTAATGTGTTTAAAATTGCTTTCAGTGAATCGGTTCGTCCTAAGACGGAACCAGGCCAGTAAAAAAGGTGATATCAAGCTTTTACGTTCCTACAAACAAGGAGGTATAATGAAATTATAAAATTTCCGAAAATAGTACATTAGAACTGCCGGAATACGCAGATCTTTATAAAGGCGCTCACAGTACGACGCCGCTGCTACCTAGCAAAATAATTTGTTATAGGTACTATAATCGGACGTTACATATAGTGGGTTTAAATTGCCTGGCCTGGTAATTTTCCGTATATTTTTGTACGAATAACTGTAAACCTGGTAAACCATACCTACCCTCAAAATTTTCATTTCTACGTTGAGATCAAATGTAACGTAAAATTGGTTACAGAATGGGCAAGTGCCCACCTTAGAGATCAAGGCTTGCTATTTTCCCTTCGCTGCATTCCTATCTGTAATTTAGCAAGATTGTAAGAAATTAGCATTTTATGCGTAATATATCGTATTATTCTTATGTTACGATTTATTTGAAATCGTAGTTGTTTTTAAAACCTAACCTTGTACAGGCAAAGCCTCCTTGGTCTGTTTGCTTATAGCAGCATCTCTTGTCTTCTGGTTTTTAAGCACCTAATATGATAAAAATATTTTGGGAGTCCTAGCCTATAAGCTGCTGCGCAAGCTCAGCCACATCAGCAAGCTCAGGCCATGCCTATTAATGCTAATATATACGTAATGAAACCGCTTGTATTTGATTAAATATTATGGCACTAGCAAGCCAAGCGCCAAACAAATAAAATTAACCCACTACATATGCCAAAATTATCCTTACCTCAACCTGCGCAAGGTGTATTTCATTATTGTCTGCTGCGCCAAGCAGTCAAAGAGTTACTTACCTACATTAAGGTAAAATTAATGCTATCAGGCAAGCATGTAGGTAAAATTTTTTGTGCATAAAATCTAACATAGTTTAAAATATCTTCTGTCTGCGCAAGGCATACGAGATAAAATGTTGTTCATATCACTTATTTAAACTTTCACGATTTTCACACATTATAAATTTACTAAAACGGGGCTTAATCGTGTATAAACTTTGAAAACAAACCTCCGACGTTTCAAGGGCGACATTGCCCCCGTGGTCCGGAGAAAGTCTTTCTCCGGGACCACGGGGCCAATGTCGCCCTTGAAACGTCGGAGGTTTGTTTTCAAAGTTTATACACGATTAAGCCCCGTTTTAGTAAATTTATAATATGTTGTTCATATGTAAAATACAATTCAGAGATCGGAAACAGTATATACTCGTAACTACAATTATTGATTATTGTATATACTTACGAAATAAGAAGAGTATTCACTGCTGCGCAAGCAGATTTTAGTTGAATGAATGTTTTTATATAAGTTATATACTTAACTTAAACTATGCTGCAATTACTAACCCCATATTTCTTATCGTCTGCGCATAAATTGCAGCATAGTTTAAGTTAAGCAGTTTGCATTATTCGTCCAATTTTAGCATTTGAATAACACGAATACTTCGATTTGCAATATTCGAATTTTTCGAATAAAACGAATATTTTTGAAAAATAACTCAAAGTAATGATTTCAAGTTTAATTGTTAAATATTCGTAAAAAATAATAATTTCTGAATAAAATCTGCACTATTCGAAATATTCGTTTTATTCGAATAATGTGGAATTCGAATAATATTTATGGCGAATAATTCAAAATTAGTAATTGCAGCATAGTTTAAGTTATATATATAATGGGAAGTAGCAGAGCACTGTTTCGACCAAATTTTTTGTTTCCGATTTCATGGAAAAGGTTTATTTAATATATAAAAGAATTAAATTAAATGTAATTAAAAATAATAATAATAATAATGGCGTAGGGATGTGACGACACCATCGCCCACTGGTTTCGACCGGTGCAATCATTCAACGCAGGGCAGCTTGTGGCGAGCTGTTGGGGAGTAGCGACCCCACGTACCTGAGCTCTCCTGGGGGACTCCGTCGTCCGACCAAGTCCTCCGCCTCTGGCTTGCCTTAACCGGCCGTCCAGAGTGGGGTCGCGAGAGCTGTGTTCTCGAGGGTAGATGTGGAAACCTAAGTGGCGAGTTGGCTATATGTTTAAAGTCCAGTGACACCTCTCTACCCCCAGCCCTCATACCGGTGTTGCCCTCGAGCCATCTTAGATGTCGCTTTTTGTGGGGGCCCATCTTATGAGGGCGAGTCACCGTCTGCCGGAAATAAAATTGATTACCATTTTGTTAGGCAGACGTCCGATTTTATTCTCCATAACCCAGTATTTAGTCCAGCACTTTCACCTAATAGTCCAGTATATTTTAGATTCCATTAAATCTCAATAGTCTTTACACCCTCGCGGATGCTGCCTCTGCGTGCGTCCCATGACTCGGGCAGGTGCAACATCCGCTCGGTGTACCCCTTACATTTCATTAAATTGTCGAAAGGGCCTCTGCGTGTTGGCTTCGGCTCCGCGTACGCCTCCCAAAGGTCCGGAACACCATTGTTCCGTGATGGGAAAGACATACAAATAATAATACAAATACAAATTACCTACCTATTTCGGCCCCTACAAAACCATCTCCAAGGATGGGTATATCTATACGAGGCATGGGGAACTTCATATTGAGCCATATAAGGTACACAATATACAACACTTTGATAACTCATCAGAATTCTTTATAACACAGCCTACGCGATCTAGAATTGTCTCTCAGTAGGTCTGTATTAAAATCACCCATAATTATGTGATGAGCACATTCGGAACCAATACCTGACAGAAGCACCTCAAGAGATGAAATATAATCAATTGTTGGTGGACAGTAAACTGCCCCCAACATAACACTTACTCCGAGAAGCTTGACCTCGACAACTAAATGTTCCATGGAACCGGAATAATGAGAGGGTGAGGAATCTACAATTTTATACGGGATGTCGGCGCGAACATAAATGGCAACACCTCCACCGCCTTTGCCTATTCGATCGTTGCGAATAAGAACGAAACCAGGGAGGCTGCAGGAGGTGGAAGATATATTGGGTTTAAGCCAACTTTCACTGACGAGGATGGCGTGGACATTACACGAAGAGAAGGCATCTAAAAAATCAGTGAAGTGGCTCATAATGCTCTGGGCATTTATATGGCATACGTTGAAAGCATTTTTATTACTATGAAACTCGCATTTCAATGAAGCATCGAGCGTACTAGACACATCGGACTCATCGACCGAATGAAAGGAACTGGACAAGCTGCAAGCGGAATGAAATGAGTCATTATCTCCATGACAAGACATAAGAATCCAATAATAAAATAAATATATATATAAATAATATTTATATAAGATATATAATGATAAAATAACACACACAACACAAGACAGGACGTCTTGGCGCCGCAGAATTAGGAGAGCCGACCCCACTTAAAGTGGGATGGAGCAAAGAAAGAGAAGAAGAAGAAGAGTTATAATGATAAAATTAATACTTTAACGCCAATTCCCGTTAATAAATATTACGGGTCTGTTTAACCCGCCGGTCAACAACACAAACACATATTCAGTGAAAATTATAACAAAAATTTACACACATCAAAAGAGAAAAAGATAATTCCTACATAGAAATGTATTACAAGGAGACATTTAAAAGTAAGCATAGTTTCTGAACGTACCCGTCAAAATAACACATTAATTTTTTAATTTTATTCAACTGACACTGACAGTGTCATAATGCCACTCATGCTCATGCACTGCTTTTGGTAGTTTTTATTTTTGTAATGTTGGTGGAAAAGCTAGAGGAACCCTTTAACGTCAAAAAAAAGTGTTCTAAGTTCCGTCTCTTCTTAACGTAGTGTTATATTCTCTTTGTGATGGACGTCCATAGAACTCGATTCTCATCGGCTTACTTCATTTTCAGCTGAGGACTTTCCTACAGCTCATAGAAGGAAAATTACCTCCGACTTTCCTGTGCACACATTTGACAACGTGGCGACTGCCGCCATCAGATATATCGGTGCTGCCGAGGTTATCACAATTATCTGAACATGCACTCTTTACGCTTTGACAATAGAGGCGTGTTCAGGTATTATTTGTGACCACCTCGGTAGCTCCGATGTAGGTATCTAGTTAATCTAATAAAGACCTACTGTCGTTGTTATAATGATGATATATTCCTGTTATCACTCTTATCACTAATTAGTGACTTGGATGCAATGCTCGAAGAGACTTCAGAGACTCCTTCCAGCTCTTTTCAGACGACGCCAATTTAACTAGACTTATTTTCAATGTAGGCCATTAAGTAACGAACTAACTTAACTCGATAATTTTTGTAAATTATTTTTTAAGTTCCTTGTGGAACTGGAAAAAATACATAGTTACAGACAGTTTGTATGTACTTACCTACCTAATGTAGCGTATATAGCGTATAGTAGGGATGTATTCTATACAGTGGGTTAACTTCATACAACCTACACGGTCAGCGGCCCGGCTCGGTAATAGCGCTCCGCTCGAGGCTCAGGGTTGTCAAAAACTATGCGGAAGATATTTACTACTTTTTTGATAATTTTGTGATTTGACACGGGGTCACAAAAGGAAACGTGGGAACTGATTTAAACCACATTTAAACATATGTATATTTAATGTTTATGTTAGAAAAGGCGGCCATCTTGAATTTCTTCAGTTTTCATCCTATCGTGATAAAAATTGATATCTGAGGGTCCGAGAGGTTCAATATAACAAATATGAGGTGAAAATTGCGAGAAATGGCCGCCATCTTGAATTTCTTCATTTTTGATCCGACCGTGACAAAAATCGACATCTGGGGATCCAAGAGGTTCTTTATAACGAATCTGAGGTCATAAATTGACAACATTTCAGTTTTGTTAACACCTAAGAATTTATACATGATTCGAAAGCCTTTTGCCTCCTGAACACTGCAATATATTTATATAAATTTAATATCGCTTATTTTGGAAAATATTAAATAATTAAAAAAATGTCGTAACATTTCCAATTCTACGCAACAATAGGTGTAGTGCCAGTGCCCTGTCAGATAAAAAAAAATAAGCTGTCAATTGACATTCCTAATAATTAAAGTTATGTACTTTAATTATTAGGAATGTCAATTGACAGCTTATTTTTTTTTACCTACCTTATTACCTCAAATTAAATTCTATGCTATGCTATCTAACTGCCGTACCTAATTTCAAATTGTGTAACGAACTAATGAAGTACCTTTTTATATAGGTACCTACTTGATTCGTCTTTGAAATGGAGGCGGACAAGCCTGCATGGATGGATGAGGTATATACTCCTCCGAAGTATACCAGATATTGTTTCGTGCCAAACTGCAAAAATGATTCGTTGAAGACGCCAGACAAACATTATCTACGTATGCGTCTCTGGTTGAATGCAACATTTTAGCACCTCTAATTTCAGCGGCGTTGAAGTCGTCATTGTCTCGCATATATTGCATCAGCATAAAATAATCTACATTTGGTAGATTTCTGCTGTCTGCAGCACTAAAACCGTCGGGAATTATCATATCGGTAGTCCTTTTTAAACCGTTCCAAATCGTCAGTGTTTATAATCGTCCGTCGAATCCGTATCCGTTATTACAGCCAAAGTCGTCGTAAAAACCATTTAATTTGAGCAAAATTGTTTAAAACAGACCAGTATACCACAAACTTTTAAAATATTGACATTGACACTGACGTCTAACAATTACAACGTCAGACTTACTTTTTTTCAATCGAGGTAAGACTAAGGCAAACGTCTATTATTGCGTAGAATTGTAGTTAGACCTTTTAGAATAAGCACATTTTAATAAATTAATAATAAATTAAATATAAGTCCAAATGAAAAAAAAAGCCTATCAGCGTATTCCTCTTTTCAAACTGAATACAGAGAACCAATAATATTATAGGCTCAGAAATATGAAATGTTGTCAATTGCGTAAAATGACCGCCATTTTGAATTTCCTCAGTTTTGATCCTATCGTGATAAACATTGATATCTGAGGGTCCGAGAGGTTCATTATAACAAATATGAGGTGAAAATTGCGAGACATGGCCGCCATCTTGAATTTCTTTATATTTGATCAGATCCTAACAAAAATCGATATCTGGGGATCCAAGAGGTTCTTTATAACGAATCTGAGGTCATAATTGCGTAAAATGGCCGCCATCTTGAATTTCTTCAGTTTTCATCCTATCGTGATAAAACTTGATATCTGAGGGTCCAAGAGGATCATTATAACAAATATGAGGTGAAAATTCCGAGAAATGGCCGCCATCTTGAATTTCTTTATTTTTGATCTGATCCTAACAAAAATCGATATCTGGGGATCCAAGAGGTTCATTATAACAAATATAAGGTGAAAATTGCGAGAAATGGCCGCCATTTTGAACTTCTTTAGTTTTGATCCTATCGTGATAAAAATTGATATCTGAGGGTCCGAGAGGTTCATTATAACAAATATGAGGTGAAAATTGCGAGAAATGGCCGCCATCTTGAATTTCTTTATTTTTGATCAGATCCTAGCAAAAATCGATATCTGGGGATCCAAGAGGTTCTTCATAACGAATCCGAGGTAATAATTGCGTAAAACGGCCGCCGTCTTGAATTTCTTCAGTTTTGATCCTATCGTGATAAAAATTGATATCTGAGGGTCCGAGAGGTTCATTATAACAAATATGGGGTGAAAATTGCGAGAAATGTCCACCATCTTGAATTTCTTCATTTTTGATCCGATCCTAACAAAAATCGATATCTGGGGATCCAAGAGGTTCTTTATAACGAATCTGAGGTCATAATTGCATAAAATGGCCGCCATCTTGAATTTTTTTCAGTTTTCATCCTATCGTGATAAAAATTGATATCTGAGGATCCGAGAGGTTCATTATAACAAATATGAGGTGAAAATTGCAAGAAATGGCCACCATCTTGAATTTTTTCATTTTTGGTCCTATCCTAACAAAGATCGATATATATCATGGGGATCTAAGAGGTTCGATATGACGATTCTGAGGTCATAATTGCGTTAAATGTCCACCATCTTTAATTTCTCAAGTTTTTATCCGATCGTGATATAAATCGATATCTGAGGATGCGAAAAGTTTTATATAACTAAACTTGAGTAAAAACTGCGAGATGATTAGGAACTTATCTTTATTTTTGGTCCGCTCATGTTGAAATTTTACATTATCGTTTACATATTCAGCGTCTTAGAACAAAGAACCCAATATCCGATGAAAAGAATCAACACCTACGTCATGAGTAAAGGAACACGTTTTTATGAACCTGATGTTAAAATCTAAAAGAGTTGTTAGAATAGTATTATGACGGTGTAGCTGACACATCGGTCACTACAATATACCTATGTTATCTTTTAGTTAGAATAAATAAAAAACATCTATTTTAAGTTTACAGTTAGGAGTAGGTACAAATAAACCCTTCGGCACACTGCATAAGCCGCGGCCGTTACCGGTCCGGCCATAAAACACCATTACGTGTATTGTTCAAGTCTTGCCGCTACGGTCACTATTGTTTAGACGTAAAAGTTAAGTTTATTGTATTAGGTCATTAAGGTTTAGCGGTAATGGTTATTAGGGTATCATTCCTCTGTCGGTTATCGGCAAAGTCAAATAAGTATTGTTTACTTAATTTTTAGTGATTAAGTCGATTTTATTATTTTGTGTTATTGTAAGCCCGTGGGAAAACGCCGTGGGTTTCACCCCTCCCGGCGCTTCCCCGGGTACCGTAATTGTAGAATATAATCGGGCGTTCGCTTGAGACATTGTCATTCTCTCCTCACTCGCTCTACTGACCGGTACTTACACCGTCAGTATCACTGTACATAGTCTACGCTAGCAGAGCCCAATTGCTCCTAGCTAAATATCTAATAAATAATCTGCAGTATCGAGATCCAGCTTTTCTTAGGAAATATCTCTGCCAATCCCTGAAGCACCTATTTCCTAAAACGGTATTTCGGTTTCTACAAGGGTGCCGTTTTTGCCATTTTGGCTACCGACCCCTAACAAAGGCGACTGACAGTCTTCTAGCGTAGGTATATATACGTTCAAATCAAATACACATGAAGGCATAGCATAGGCATTTAGCTTATTTTACAGAAATGTCTAATACATTAAAACTGTCTACACTTTAGAGCAGTTATTCAATGCTCAATTAGACATTGAGAATACCTAAGTACCCAACATCAAAATTGAATAGATTAAAGATGGCGGCCGTTTTTTGCAATTTTGACCTCAGATTCGTTATAAAGATCCTCTTAGATCTCCAGATATCGATTTTTGTTATGATCGGATCAAAAATGAAGAGATTCAAGATGTCGGCCGTTTTACCTACGCAATTATGACCTCGGATTCGTTATAAAGAACCTTTTGGGTCCCCAGATATCGATTTTTGTTAGGATGGGATCAACAATAAAGAAATTCAAGATGGTGGCCATTTCTCGCAATTTTCACCTCATATATGTTATAATGAACCTCTCGGACCCTCAGATATAAATTTTTATCACGATAGGATGAAAACTGAACAAATTCAAGATGGCGGCCAGTTTACGCAATTATGACCTCAGATTCGTTATAAAGAACCTCTTAGATTCCCAGATATCGATTTTTGTTAGGATCGAATCAAAAATGAAGAAATTCAAGATGGCGGCCAATTCTCGCAATTTTCACCTCATATTTGTCATAATGAACCTCTCGGACCCTCAGTTATCGATTTTTATCCCTATCGCACAAAAACTGAAGAAATTCAAACCGGCGGCCTTTTTAAGGATTTTGACCCTAGATTCGTTATGAGTAACATCTCAAATATCGATTTTTATTGATTTCGTGATTGGATCAAAAAGATTTTAATGTAGCACCAATATTCAACCAAAAAAATTACTTTTGTTTACACGAGTTCACCTTTTACCGTCGTCATGGCAAAGTAACTTCCATTTACCACCCCTTAAAAATAGACCGCCGAATTTTCATACAAATTCGGCGGCATTTCCTCCCCGCCCACCCCGCGCGCCCCTCATCGCTGACCCAAAAATCGGCGGAGTTACCACACTGTATAGAATACATCCCTACGCTGTACTAATGTCCTTTTTATTTAGGCCATTTCTCGAAACTGACCAAATGCGTTCAGAAGCGATGTCTGAGTTTACTAAAGGTTCCGAAACATGATCAATTTCGAAAAATTACAGGAACATGTTTTCGAACCTCTAGGAACCTCAGATATCGACTTTTAAGTCCAGTAAGGAAGTCCCAAAAAAGGACACCTTTGAAAAGTAATCTTAGGGACTATGGTTAATCTAGATTGAGAATTGATTTAATCCGGATTGAGGATTGATGCGTTAATTCGGATTGATGCCAACACTGGATAACATGCAATAGAAGTGGTGTAGGTAATGAAGTGTGAAGGTCGGTACTGAGATTGTATTGCGAACCGCAGATGCATTTCAATTTGCAAATGTAGGCTGAAACTGCTACTTATATGGGTGAAATAAATGATATTCAATAATTATTCACCACAGTGAAACCGTATGTACCTACTATCTGCGTGTAGGTTGTATATATGAATTTGAATCCGCATGTTGATGTGGGTTCGCGTTGTGTATTGGGATCTGAATCGAACGAATGGTAGGTAGGTACTCTATTCAATCAAATGTCCTACCTACTTTATGGGTACGCTTCGAGAATACTGTGATGTTTTTTTATGGCCTACTTTTTAAAGCTAGGAAACTGACCAGACTCTTGGAACTTGAATTTATTAAAAATCTAATTTTGGTGCAAGAAATTAATGTCCCTGAAATTAAAATTCAGACTTATTTTAGGTAGGTAATTCAGGGTATAAATTCAATTGAGTTTCTGGGCATCTAGTAAGGAAAACTAGAAATTATTGTATTCTATTCTATATTTATACTCAATGGGGTGGTTGGAAATAAAACAGTAAATTCACATAATTTCTTTTTTATTTCACATCACGGGAATGTGTGTGAGTGCATGACTGACTTAATATTCCTCAGCACCCTCGCCCTCTCCCTCGGCGGAGTCCATGCCGACCTCTTCGTAGTCCTTCTCGAGGGCAGCCAGATCCTCGCGGGCCTCGGAGAACTCACCCTCCTCCATACCCTCGCCGACGTACCAGTGCACGAAGGCGCGCTTGGCGTACATGAGGTCGAACTTGTGGTCGAGACGAGCCCAGGCCTCGGCGATGGCGGTGGTGTTGGACAACATGCACACGGCACGCTGGACCTTGGCCAAGTCGCCGCCGGGCACCACGGTGGGCGGCTGGTAGTTGATGCCGACCTTGAAGCCGGTGGGGCACCAGTCCACGAACTGGATGGTACGCTTGGTCTTGATGGTGGCGATAGCCGCGTTGACGTCCTTGGGCACGACGTCACCACGGTACAACATGCAGCAGGCCATGTATTTGCCGTGGCGCGGGTCGCATTTCACCATCTGGTTAGCAGGCTCGAAGCAAGCGTTGGTGATTTCCGCCACAGAGAGCTGCTCGTGATAAGCCTTCTCGGCAGAGATGACCGGCGCGTAGGTGACCAGCGGGAAGTGGATACGCGGGTAGGGCACCAAGTTGGTCTGGAACTCAGTCAGATCGACGTTGAGGGCGCCGTCGAAACGCAGGGATGCCGTGATAGAGGACACGATCTGGCCGATCAGCCTGTTCAAGTTGGTGTAGGTCGGGCGCTCGATGTCCAAGTTGCGGCGGCAGATGTCGTAGATGGCCTCGTTGTCGACCATGAAGGCGCAGTCCGAGTGCTCCAGGGTGGTGTGGGTGGTGAGGATAGAGTTGTAGGGCTCCACCACAGCGGTAGAGACCTGGGGAGCGGGGTAGATGGCGAACTCGAGCTTGGACTTCTTTCCATAGTCGACCGAGAGGCGTTCCATGAGGAGAGAAGTGAAGCCGGAGCCGGTGCCACCACCGAAGGAGTGGAAGATGAGGAAGCCCTGGAGACCGGTGCACTGGTCGGCGAGCTTGCGGATGCGGTCGAGGACTAGGTCGACGATTTCCTTGCCGATGGTGTAGTGGCCGCGAGCATAGTTGTTGGCCGCGTCTTCCTTACCAGTGATAAGTTGTTCTGGGTGAAACAACTGTCTGTATGTGCCAGTACGGACCTCATCTGTTAACAAAACATAAAAATTATTATAAACATGATTTTGAGACACACAAAGAAAATAATTCACAATGCAAAAAAAATTTCAGTAGGGCATGCCATCCATCCTTCCCCGGACTTGTCCTATTTTGGAACCCATCCAGTCCTTTTAAAACTATCCGGGATAAAGCTGGACTTTATTGGGTTTAAGTTGATCCCTAGCAAAATAACAATATTTCAAATTAAAAATGGTTCACATTTGTATCCGAACCGAGAACTCTATTTCAATGAAACATCTGGGATTTTAAGTTTTGCCCGGGGCAAGTTCCAAAAATGGCACCCCTAATCTTAGTTTTTACTAAGTTTGAATTATGGTAGTGAATTTGAGAAACATTGTAAGGCATAAATATATTTTTATGGGATTTAACAGCAAAATGAATAAGTTCTATGTAAAAAACTAAGTACTCAGGAGCTACAAACAGTTAAGGAAATTTTTGTTGTTGAATATTTAGTTATACATTGACATAATCTCTTTGTGAAACTTACCGACTACAGTGGGCTCCAAGTCCACAAACACGGCACGAGGAACGTGCTTGCCAGCTCCAGTCTCGCTGAAGAAGGTGTTGAAGGAGTCATCACTACCCCCAATGGTCTTGTCAGAGGGCATCTGGCCATCAGGCTGGATGCCGTGCTCCAGGCAGTACAACTCCCAGCAGGCATTACCGATCTGGACTCCGGCTTGGCCAACGTGTACTGAGATGCACTCACGCTGTTGCAAAGAAAAGATTTTATCAATACAAGCTGTTTTTGTTAGTTGCAGAGCCAAGGTTAACTTCAGTCCTACAAAGTCAAAGTGAAACAATTTATTATGTTACTATGTGTGTAAAAATCTTTTTGGAGAAAAAAAGTGTTCCTACAAGTCCGTCATTTGTTTATTACAAACGTCTTTTCAGTTTTATCTGCTCTGCTATATATCTATGGTATCATTACTTTATCCGCAAGAAAAGAAAGGTCAAGTACATAAATGTAGAAAGTTGAAGCTATTCGTGTTACAATGGAAGAAAAAGTAGCACATTTCACTTACTCTTGATAACTACTTCACGCAAGAGAAAGGTGAAAGGCACTTAGCAACCCAGCCCTTTAAGGTTTTCTAATAACGACCCCACTTTAATCGATTTTAGTTGCTAAGCTGAGAAAAAAGCCTACGGAAATATGCAAATTCGTTTCTGCTCGAGCTATCGGTCACAATCACAACAAGTGAGATCATCAATTTATCAAAATAGCCTTGGAAGAGGTCGCGGACACGTCTCCGGCTTTCAACGAAAAGTAATTCAAAGAATAGGGTATAAAGAATAAAATCAAGAAAAGGATTATAAATTTGTTGCGAAATGGAAAACTAGGTAATCGATTCAACGGGCGTGGCACCGGTGAAGAAGTCATGGTGACACATTCCAACGGCCGCCGGCCAGCCATGATTAGCGAAACAAAAGAATTATAGAACGCAATTTAAACTATTGAATTGGCCATATAATATAATAGCATTTTATTTGAAAGAAGAACATCTAGCACAGTAGAAAAGTACAAGAAATGAAAAAATGTGCATCTGCCGGCGCCTACATGAAATGGCGGCGTGGGCACCCCGTGTCATTTTAACGGAAAATGCGTCGATAAAGCGATATTCACTAGAAAATTATTAAACGAAACGAAAACAAGCTTAAAATAATGCAGTACTCACCATTTTGATTTGATTTTTGTATAACTTTACGTACAAAAAAGTTAATTAAATAAGTCAGTCGTCTTTCGGCGCGACCGGTTAAGAGGCTTGCCAAACGGAAATTATGTTTTTTTTTTTTAATTTATGGCCTGGTAACTTTTTTTTTTTTTTTTTTTTTTTAATTTATTAAGAGCATTGGCAACGAGGCCATCAGCTCAAACCAAATTACATCTTACAAAACAATACAATCAATTTCTATTATTTACATAAATCCAATAGTATGAGATATAAAATCATAAATGATGGCCTGGTAACTAGATTCGAGACAGACTATATAGAGAAAATTTAAGCCAGACCAGAGACAATTTAAGTACTTTTTCAGGTAGTTTGGTTGAGTTAAAAGGTGTCTTAAATAATTTCACTTCGGGTGAAGCTATTTAAAAAGTGTCTTACCGTGCGTTTACATGCTCGGGCTCTCGGCCGAATGATTCGGCCCACCCTAGTACACGCTCATACGAGACAGACTATATAGATAAAATTTAAGCCAGACCATAGACAATTTAAGCTTTTTCAGGTAGTTTCGGTGAGTTAAACGGTGTTTTAAATAGCTTTGGTTATTGAAACTATTTAAGACACTTTTTAAATAGCTTTACCCGAAGTGAAATTATTTAAGACACCTTTTAACTCAACCAAACTACCTGAAAAAGTACTTAAATTGTCCCTGGTCTGGCTTAAGTTTTCTCTATATAGTCTGTCTCGAATCATCGTGTACTAACATGGCCGAAACATTCGGCCGAGAGCCCGAGCATGTAAACGCACGGTCAGAATCCTTTCCTGATCTGATCCTTTTTTCCAAATTCTGTCCAATCCGTATTTTATACCTTTAATTCCGTTTCCCTGCTTTTACTACTTGTCTGGCTGAATGCGCCAGGAGCGCGATGCCATAAAAAAAAGTCAGATTCAGATGGAGTCCGTATAAAAGGCAGCCAAATAATCGGCAGCCCAATAATTCGTGTCCATTTTTTTGGTTGCGGATTATTGGGTTGCTGATTATTGTACTGCTAAAACTGTGGCTTCGGATTATTGGCCCGCTACCGAGCTTGTCCGACCCGATAAAAGGCAGCCCAATAATCGGCGACCCAATAATTGGCGACCACGATGTACATGGATTATTGGGCTGCCGATTATTGGCCTGCTTCGAGATTGCTCGACCCAAGAAAAGGCAACCCAATAATCGGCGACCCAATAATCCATGTACATCGTGGTCGCCAATTATTGGGGCGCCGATTATTGGGCTGCCTTTTCGCGGGATGCGAAAAAAGTCGGTTCTGGCTGTTAGGTCGCAGTTCTACCTAACACTCCTCCTCGCTTCGCTCGTCGTCGTACCTAAACCGACCTGCCTTAACATTCGATCTAAGGAGTCTGTATAAAAAGCAGCCAAATAATCGGCAGCCCAATAATTCGTGTCCATTTTTTTGGTTGCGGATTATTGGGTTGCTGATTATTGTACTGCTAAAACTGTGGCTTCGGATTATTTGCCCGCTACCGAGCTTGTCCGACCCGATAAAAGGCAGCCCAATAATCGGCGACCCAATAATTGGCGACCACGATGTACATGGATTATTGGGCTGCCGATTATTGGCCCGCTTCGAGATTGCTCGACCCAAGAAAAGGCAGCCCAATAATCGGCGACCCAATAATCCATGTACATCGTGGTCGCCAATTATTGGGTCGCCGATTATTGGGCTGCCTTTTCGCGGGATGCGGATTAGTGGCACCCGTCAAATTTATTTGACCAAAAGTGTTTTTAACGAATTTGTAAATTGGTTGAAAACAGTCTTCATTTTGTAACAACAAACACTTTAAGGCGGCGGGAGGGGTCGTCTGTGATTTCAAGCACTTCCTTTTCAGTTATTTCACTGGCTAGAACTAGACGATCCAATGAATATGTTGGACACGAAAAGATTACGTGTTGTATGTCACCGATATTACCACAGTTGGTGGCACCAACTTGGTGCATTTATCATCACCAACGATTCCAAGTTTGGCTAGGTGTGCAGGTGTCTTAGTGTGACCAAAACGAAGGCGATTGATTGTAGTGATGAAATCACGATTAGCTGATTTTAACTTGTGGCAGCATGGCTTGACTGGTAAGTCTGTTTGAAAGAAAGAAAGAAAGAAAAACGTTTATTCGGGACGCTTCAGTGTACAAAAATATAAAAGACAGTACGGTTAGAATTATATGTTTGGATACTTCCATACCATTTTCCTTTAACTTCCTGGTTTTCCAAAATTCCTTCCATAAACTTCTTATTGCGTAGTTAATTGTGGAATAACAATCAGTCATAGTCATAGGTATATTTATCATTAATGTTACATTTAATGGGTTAATTCCTTCATTTGCAGCCTTATCAGCTATCTCGTTTCCGGTTATTCCTTTATGTGACGGAATCCACATAAAGGAAATTTCAATGCCCTTTTTCTTATAAAATAAATAAAATAAAAATCTTTTATTTCAGACACATGATCCATATCTTGTTAGTACCAAAACAAAAAAAAAACAAAAACAACGAAACACTTAAAAAACGAATGTTAGTATTTTAAAAGAAACCAAAACAAAGAGACACTTGTGGTCCTGGCCTATTTGCCATATGTCAGTGTAGTCCTGACCTGCTCAATCCAATGCCACAGTATATGACACTGAAATCTATTAGCAATGACCTTCAGAATGCTGTTCCGACTTTTCCTGACGCGACCCAACAGCGACGTAATTTTTTTCCGCATTATCGCATGAAAGTCATCAGTGTGGGCCTTTGCGAACATTTCTGACGCGCTACACCATTTCGGGAGTCTCAGCAGCATTCTGAAAGCATTGTTGTATTGAACGCGCAGGGCGCTGTAAGCTCGTTTGGTATACCGAACCCACAGACCGCCAGAGTAAAAAGATTGGCTATATGCTTTGAATAGCGTTATTTTCACTTCAACTGAACATCTAGCGAATCTGCGGGCCAGCATATTACTTCTCACTGACAACGCCCTACGCTCTCTCTCGATGTCACTATCATCGCTCAAATCATCAGTTATAATGTGGCCCAAGTACTTAAAGCGATCCACTACCTTCAGGACCACTCCACCAAGAGTCACGGGAGGTATATGATAGGGTTTAACTCTACCTGCTTTAAAAACCATTATTTCACTCTTGGTGGAGTTGTACAAAAGCCCATGTGCCCTCGCGTACTCCTCACATTTGGCCACTAGCTGTCTAAGGGCCCCTATAGACGGACTCAGCAGCACCATGTCATCTGCGTAGCTTATATTGTTAACACAAGTGTTTTCGATATAGCATCCAGCATGCATGCTGCTGAGGCCGCCTATTAGATTATTCATATAAAAATTGAACAATTTTGGAGACGTCAGGCCCCCCTGCCGTACCCCACATTCCAGCCTGTACTCTGCAGATAGAGCCTTGGCCCATCTCACCTGATTTGATTGATTTTGATACCAGTACCTTAACAAGCTAGTACAGTCACCCGGAATGCCTGCCTCCCTCAATTTTTTCCAAAGTGTATTATAATCGACTATTATAAATGTTAATCATTTCCTTTATCTTATAATATAAATTATATACAAAGTTTTGAAATGAATCTTATAGCTTTCCAAAGCTTTAATTAAGCTTAAGGAGTCGGTGAGAATAAGAAATTTTTGATGGCTATTTACATATCTTACAATTTTAATGGCCTCTAAGGCTGCATATGCCTCTGCAGAGAATATACTAAAGTTAGTGTTCAGAACGAAGCTTTGAACAAATTTGGTTTGAGGATTATAAACAGCACTACGTACATGGTGATCTCCTTTACTACCATCAGTATAAAGTTTATAGAATTCTTTATTTTTACTTAAAAATTCTAACATTTCTTCATTATTATTGACTGAATCCTTAATTACTGAGACCTCACAAAACAAACAATCATATGAATGAGAATAGCATGGGCAAGGTAAAGTACAATATACTGATGGATAATTTTTCTTTAGTTCCAGTAAAATGTGGGACATTTCAGGAGAATGGCCATTAAGAAGATCAGCACCTGTTGTTAAAGGCTGACTACAGGCTAATTCACAAGGTACAATTTTCTTAATTATATGTTGATTATTAGAAGCCAGTAGTTTCACACCATATCTTTCTGCAAGTAATAACCTTCTCAATGTAAGTGGCATGATATTAGTTTCTGCCTCCATTGATTGCTCTTATAGGAGTAGAGCACATAGTCCCCGAAATTATCCTCAAAGCCTTGTTCTGAATAATATCTAATCTTTGTACACACTTACTATCTAAATATGCCAAACAACTAGGTATAATCAAAATGACTCCTAACTATGGCTTTATACAAAATTGTGAGTATTATTGGGTCTGCCCCCCAAGATACTCCTGCCAAACATCTCAGTATGTTAAGACCTTTTGCAGAATTTTGTGAAATATATTTAATGTGCTTTTCAAATGACAAATTACTTTCAATAACTATACCCAAAAATTTGTGGTGATTAACTTGGGGAATTATTTCATTGTTAAATAAAATATTATTAGATGGAAAATCTTTGCTAAAAATCATAGCTGTACTTTTAGAGGGATTTATTTGTGATAGTAATTTATTAGAGTAATATGAATGAAGTTCCTCAAGAGCATAATTCACTCTATTTACGGCAATGTCTACATTATGATCAACTGAGTATTGTAACACATTGTAAAATATTAACAAATTTGGTATTTACATATTTACAGATCTCACTAGTATACAAATTGTATAATAATGGGGATAAAATTGCGCCTTGCATAGTACCCTTAGATACAGATCTTGGCCCATGTAACATGTTATTATGTTTCACATACAGTATACGGTTACTTAGGAATTCATATACCCATTTTGCAAGTAGACCAGGTATTCCCAAGGCAGTTAAGACTTTAACCACAGAATAAATAATAGTACAAGTACAGAAGACCCTCTGTTTTGATGTTCACGAATGCCGCCTTTTTACGTGCCTATTAATTATTATTAGCACGGACCGCACGCGAGCCGCGCTGTCATTGAGTTCTATTGCCCGGCGCGAAGGTCGATATTACTCCGCACCTCGCCGAAGATAGGGTTGTCATTTTTTTGAACGACGTCGGTGGCAAACAAGCATACGGTCCGCCTCGGCGACAATAAGATATTTCAATGTACATATCACCTACGCATCTTGTACCTACCCTTGATCCAATAATATACACACACAGAATACGCGAATTATAAATATTAAATAGCACGCGTGGTATATCTACATGCATAAATTATTACACTTAGCAGCTACTTAGGTAAATAACACCGAAAACATAACAGGCGTGTGACCGCAAACCGTAACGAAGATCGTAAAGTCTATCTCCATCTCTGTCACACTTACTATTCGAGTGACAGAGACGGAGATAGACTTTACGATCTTCATTACGGCACAAAACTAACGCTCTCAAAGGAAGTGAAATACCTAGGAATAACCCTAGACGACAAACTAAACTGGGGAAAACATCTCTCTAACAAACTGAACAAAGCAACAGTTACTTTCTGGCAATGCCGAAGGATGGTAGGCAAGAAGTGGGGACTAACTCCTCATATCATACTGTGGCTATACAAAATGGTAATAATGCCAATGATGAGTTATGGCGCGGTCGTGTGGTGGCCTCGCACACAACAAACTACTGCAATAGACAAACTAAACAAAACACAAAGACTAGCATGTGTGGCAACTACAGGCTGCATGAGAACCACTCCGACTGCAGCACTAGAAATAATGCTAGGACTCCTACCATTACACATTTACATACAGAAGGAAGCGGCAGCCACGGCGCTTAGACTGAAAAACCTAAACTTGTGGTCAAACCTCAGCTCGACACACAAGAAAATCTATGACAACATGATCTCCAATATGCCAATGCTGGAAGCACCGGTTGACAAAATACCAAAAACAATGATATTCTGGAAAGACTATGCCATATCGTTAATGGAGGACCAAAAGGAAGGATTAAATCAAACAAACCTCAGAATATTCACGGATGGCTCAAAAACAAATACAGGAACCGGATGTGGTGTCTTCTCAGAAGACCTAAACATACACATCTCAAAACCCCTAGGAAAATACAACACAGTATTCCAAACGGAATGTGTTGGAATAATAGAAGCTTGCAAAGCAGTAAAGCGACGGCAAACGAAAAATGAAAATATACTAATACTGTCAGACAGTAAATCGGTACTACAAGCGCTACTTAGTGATAAACATACGTCGCAACTCACACTCGAATGTCACAACAGCCTAACGGAGGTGAGTGAGGAAGGAAACAAGGTAACCGTACAATGGATAAAAGGACACAGTGGCTCAAGAGGAAACGATGCAGCGGATGAACTGGCAAGGAGAGGGTCAGAGACACCGACATACGGACCGGAACCTATCATACCACTACCTTTATCGCACATACAAAATCAACTAAATCAATATCACAGACACCTTCACAACAAATACTGGGACAACCTGGGGACATGTAGACAAACCAAAGAGGTTTTACCAGAGTTGAACCAAAAGTTCACAAAAACCCTACTCAGGACACCCAGACACCAACTCCGGAAAATAGTAGGGCTAATCACAGGACACAATACACTAAACAAACACCTATATAATATGGGTATAACAGATAGCCCCATATGCAGAGCCTGCATGGAAAATGAGGAAACAGCAAAACATATTCTCCTAGAATGCAAACAGGTAGAAGAATACAGGAGTAAGTATTTGGGGACTCCAATAACACTCAAGGAGGCATTTAGCAACCTAAAACCGATGCTTGGTTTCGTTGAGGAGCTGGGGTGGTTGGAATAGGGCTACCTCGTTAACACGCAAAAAAAGGCACAATGGATGTCGAGTTGCGGAAAAAAGCCCAGAGAAACTAACTAACTAACTAAAGGCTTCGTCAGACTAGCGCGTGGCGTGAGCGGGGCGTGAGCGGGGCGCGAAGCGAGCGCGACACGCGCTTGGACGCAGCGCGGCGCTAGCGCCGCGCTCCTATCGCGCCCCGCTCACGCCCCGCTTTCAACGCGCGCGCGGCGCGCGGCGCGACCGCCGCGCAATCACAGCGCAAAGAAAAATGCTCGGTGAATCGAGCGCGCGGCGCTAGCGGCGCGCTCGCGCGACGCGCGCGTGACCCGCGCGCGATGCGCGCCTGACACGCGCGCGATGTAAGCGTGCCGCGCTCCCCGCTTCTATCGCGCTCTGCTCGCGCCCCGCTCGCGCCCCGCTCACGCCACGCGCTAGTCTGACGAAGCCTTAACTTACGGCACAGAATACATATTAGTACAAGTACAAAAATCCCTCTCCAACAACTCGTTTAAAGAAATAACGACTCATGTTACGATAATACTAAGTTAAAATTCCGACCGCGCAACGCTGAATGCCTACAATTATATTCACGTAAAGTGCGCTCTCTTTCTATCGCGTAACTCGTTCCTTTTATGATAATATCAATGTTGTCTTCTTTTAATATAATCTTAATACTTAGTTACTACCTTTTTATATTGCTCTACTTTAGCTCGAATAAACCTAAGATATGTCTAAGTGGTATGTAGGTTTAATTCTAATAAATTTGCGTGCAACTAGTTAGGCATAGGTACTTACTTAGATAGGTACCTTAATTGAAACAGGCCTGATGAACCTACCCAAAGGCCTTGAATAATTCCGCCTTTTAGTTATTTTAATATAAATAAAATTCTGTGACGGCGTTCGAATCAGTACGTAGGTATGCGACGAACAACTCTCGCGCGTGCGTCACCGCTCGCCCGTGAGTCCCTACTGATTTGGCCCCTAGCAAGGGGTACTTACAGTTCGATACCTACACGCGCGAGTGGGACAGGCCTGCTTTAACTAAAACACTAGGCTGGACATTATCAAATGCCCCTTTTACATCTAAGAAAGCACATGCAGCACTAGAATGACTGTTTTTTGCATATTTCAGGTCGGAGATGAGGGACAAGAAGCTGTCTGCACAGCTCCTGCCCTTTCTGAAGCCATATTGTACATGCGGGATGATGCCGTTGGCCACCAACCAACCAGTCAAGTCGACACTTAATAATATTTTCAAATATTTTGCCTACACATGAAGACAAGGATATAGGTCGATATGAATCAGCGTTATTTGGAGATTTACCTGGTTTAAGGACTGGGATCACACATTGCATTTTCCAAGATTGAGGAATTATTTGTTTTGTCCATAATGCATTGAAAATGACCAATAAAATGTCTAGTACTGTTGAGTCCAAATTTTTTATTAGTATGTAGGGAAAGTCGTCTAAGCCAGGGCTAGTATTTTTACGTGATAAAAGACTTGATAAGAATTCGTTTCTTGAAAAAGGTTGTAAAAGAAACTTGGAATTGTTGTTGTTATTATTAAGATTCAAATTCATCACTATAAGATTTATCTTTATTTGTATTTATACCTTTAAACCTTTTTATATAGTTCCATATGATGCTTATTGGTGTAGTTCTATTGAAATAATTACAGAGTCATTTCCAGCCATTACTTTTTTCCTCTGCAATAGTTCTTTTTTTTAATGCATTCAGTCTTTTGTATTTTATATAATTGTCCATAGTAGGATTAGCTCTATAGTATTTTAAAGCTTCATAAGAGTTGATGACACTCTGTTCACATTTGTCATTCCACCAAGGGGCTGGAGGTTTGCTTATACAAGTTGACGTTTTAGTAAATTTAGGTACCTATACATTGTTGTTTAAGAGTATCAAGACCAATGCAAAATTGATTGTAAGATTCTAAAGGATTCTCAATATCAACAGTTAAATCTTTAAAGATACTGCTTGATAATTTATTGAACTTTGTCCAGTCCGCTTTGCTGTATTAAATACTTATCAATAGGAGAGTTTGCTTGATATCTGTCAACTGAAAGTGTAATGTCTGTTATGGTTGGGAAATGATAACTACCCATGTTGTTATCATTTACCGACCACTCGCAAAGAGGAGCAATAATAGGACTAATTAAACTAACATCTATGGCAGAAGGATTACGATTTGGATAATTAAGAGTTGTAAAGCTAACATCATTCAATATGCATACGACTAAGTCACACTCATCTATCATGCATGTCAAATAATTGCCGGCCACGTGGTTTAGTAGACACGCAACCGAAAGCTATGTTATGGGCGTTGAAGTCGCCTGCTACGAATATAGGTTTCGGTAGGTCAAGTATTATTTTCTTAATCATATTGCTCGTAGTCGTAGTTGGTGAGACCGAGATGCAACTTAACGAGATATAATATAATATAACTATAATATATATATAACTTAAATGCCGCCAGCATCCTAGGTACAATGCCTCAAGGACCTACTTTAGATTTAAGGTAGGTAGAGGTAGGTAGTTAGGTAAGTTACACTTACTGTATATATTTCGAGAATAAATGATATTAGATTACGAGATATAAATATAAAATAGGTTACTACATACAGCAAATCGTGGTATTCACACGTACTAATCTCCCAGACGTAAACCGACGACCAACGACAATATGCCACGAGATATTTCCAGAGAGGTCACTCACCCCGTTTAATTCCGTACAAGACAGGGGTTCTCTCGCGTAAAAAGGACGTAAATGTTTGGGACTACTCTGATAATTAATGCCTTTTGGTATAGTGGGATGTAGTTTCTTCCTGTTGCCGTCCGCAGTGTGTGGGATGCCTGGAAATATGCCGGCTAAGATTGTTTCCGTGATCTCAGGTGCTCCCTAGAACCGGTAGCCGTTTTGTTGGGAAGTCTTCTACCCACATTCATAAATTTAACAGTTTACTTTAGTTTCATATACAGCGTGGGTATTTGATACGGGCGAATATTTTAATGACGATTACTATTGGACCTAGGGAACCTATTTACATTAATTTCTTTAGAAAATTCAGATTTTTCATACATAAAAATTCAGCACGCAATGTATTGCATCCACATAAATTAACGTAGCTATCTAAACATCATACGAGTATCATGTCAGTGTCATTTATCATGTCAAACAAAGTCGCACCTTAGAAAAATCATTACACCTAATTAATAACAATAAAAAATCATTAAACCTAATTAATAACACAATTTAACGAAATTATTATCCCATACGATTCATATGAACAGGTACTATAGCTGGATTAATTATTCGCCCGTATCAAATACCCACGCTGTATGTATTGAGTACAGTCAGCAGCAAAGATACAGGACTTTATTGCCTGTACATGAAGGTCGTGCATAAATATTTTTGGAACTTTGGGTCTATTCATATATTTGTTGCTGACTGCACCAAAGTCAACTCAATACTCTCAAGCTCGAAGTTTGGAGACTCCATAAACTAAGCTTAGCCTGTATTTAGGTAGTTAGTTTATTTATGTCGGTAAGTTTTTATGTAGTGTGTTCTAGAAGGTATAGTAGGTGAGAGCTCTACATATATAGGGTACCCTTATGCTATTGGCTTGGCTTGAGTCTGTGGAGGGCTATATATATCATTATTTTTTATACCACGACGTTGGCAAACAAGCATACGGCCCGCCTGATAGAAAGCGGTCACCGTAGCCTATGAACGCCTGCAACTCCAGAAGGGTCACATGCGCGTTGCCGACCTTTTAAAATCTTGTACACTCCTTTTTTAAGGACCCCATAGATACTGTAATCTTTCGGGGAAACCTCGGCATCCCTGCTCATTCCACAGCCGAAGCTTCCGCGAGAAGAAACTATGCATGTTAAATGGCAAAAGCTACTGTTCATTAACTACCTACACCGCAGCAGGCCACACTTCAAGCAGAATTACTACGTCCCTACCTTCCCTCCATTTAATCCTGCCCTGTGACAACAAGTGCTGTTACTCGAAACGAAGGGATTTAATTTCCATGTGTGGGTAAAGTTAAAAACCTACTTAAACGCGGTACCTACCTAAAGAAGCAAATATTAAATACAATAGGTCGTTTTAGGTATAAATAGGTATATAGCTAGTGAAAGACTGGTATCGAAATGAAGAAATCTCAATATTTTTAGTATTTACTTATTACCTACTATGTACCTACCTATATATGTTACCTAGTATGTTTAGTCTTAAGTTTGCTACATAACGAATGTAAGTAACTCAGATGCACAACTCGTAATTGGTAGGTACACTGCGATACAGGCGAAGCCTAGTGAGGAGACCCCTGTAAAAGTCTGTAAAACATTTGAATAAAGATATTTGTATAATTTTGTAATAAAAAAAAAATATGTAGGACCTTCACAGCGCAAGTCATTAAATTACATATTTAGACTGATAAAAAACAAATTAAACCAAATCTGGGTCAGTTATTTCAATTAACATTTCTACATCCAATTAATATTTCTAGTGATCCATGTTTACTCAGATGTTTTCAAGCTAACTGCTGTTTCCTCCAAAATGAGGTCATTATCGACCGTATACGATGGTGACACTGCGGTGATGTCACCGCCGTACCACTTCCATATTGAGCGGGCGGGCGCTCTTGGGCCCATATTATAAGCTCGTATCGTAGGTAACATTACCAAATTATTCTAAGTTGTTTTGACATGTAAAGAAGTGGTCACACAAGTTAGTTACAGTTGCCGAGAAGCAGATTCGATAGAGATTTTTAATAGGTACTTGCTTTCTTCTATCTTACTTTAATATCTGAAGACAAATATATTTTCTTAACTAGATAAGTATCTAGTTGCTGCAAACTGACATTATTTAGTCAGCAAAAAAACGCAAATTGCTTCCTCTGTTTTGAAAACAACCGGGGGTTTTAGTAAGTATGGCTATCAGGTAATTTTGTATCAGCTAGCTGGGTGTACCTGTACAAAACGCAGCAGTAACTAAGCAAGTCAGGAGATCCATCATTTAAATAATACCGTTTTTAAGTCTTAATGACTTAATACTTTCTACAACTTCCATCTTAGTAGTTATTGCGCTGACTACACAATCCAATCAATGAGAAATGAGTTTTAAAATTCTCCTTCCTAAACAGCAGTGATGGACGCCCATAGAACTCGATTCCCATGGGATTGCTTCATTTTCAGCTGAGGACTTTCCTACAGCTCATAGAAGGAAAATTATCTCCGACTTTCCTGTGCACACATTTGACAACGTGGCGACTGCCGCCATCAGATATATCGGTGCTGCCGAGGTTATCACAATTATCTGAACATGCACTCTTTACGCTTTGACAATAGAGGCGTGTTCAGGTATTATTTGTGACCACCTCGGTAGCTCCGATGTATCTAGTTAATCTAATAAAGACCTACCGTCGTTGTTATGATGATGATATTTCCTGTTATCACTCTTATCACTAATTAGTGACTTGGATTCAATGCTCGAAGATTTTACTCAATCTTCAGCGACTTCTTCCAGCTCTTTCCAAACGACGCTAATTTAACTAGACTCCTTTTCAATGTGGGCCGAGCATGTAACGAACTAGCTTAACTCAATAATTTTTTGTTCCTTGCTGCTAAGTGAGTTGTGTCGTCGTGTTCATTGTTACATATATTAGGTATTCATAAGTTACGGACAGTGTAACAGGCTCTTTACCTTTACACCTAAGCCCCAAAACCTGCAGAATTGCAAACAGCTTTACTAACATTTTATCATATTGGATGTAGGCAGAACAAGGTTTCGTGTAGGATGGTATTCGAAAGGCAGGAACCAGAGATGACGTATGTTGCCGGTGTTCATTACGTGGGTAGAGTTTCTTGTCAAGCGACTGGATCGATTGCTTGGTTAGATAATATGCAATAGAAGTGGTGTAGGTAATGAAGTGTGAAGGTCGGTACTGAGATTGTATTGCGAACCGCAGATGCATTTCAGTTTGCAAATGTAGGCTAAAACTGATATATATATGGGTGAAATAAATGATATTCAATAATTATTCACCACAGTGAAACCGTATGTACCTACCTATCTGCCTGTATACCTATATGTTTCAAGTTTCAAGTTTCAAAATCTTTAATGTCATAAAACACATGTCAAGAATAATAAAAATAAATTAAATTTAAAATACACTATATCATTACAATTAAAAATTAAAATACCAATAAAAATAAAAAAAAGGAAAAATAAAAAAAAAAACAGAAAAGGTAATTATATATGTCAAGTATACATTTTAATTATATATGTCACTCACATTGTAGTATGCTTTTTCAAATAAAAAGTTCTTAAGCTTCTTAACAAACAGCTCATAAGAAGAGGCCCCCTTGATTTCCCGGCTCAGGCTATTATATATTTTTATGCCGACTACCCTCAGTGAGTTCGAAGATTTTGCCAGCCGGACTAATATCGGATTTAGGTCACGCCCAATGTCTCTCTGATCAGGGCGTCGTGTATTAAATTCCTTTAAGTGCATCCACATGTATTTTGCAACTTCGAGAATGAATAGACATGGGACGGTCAGGATTTTTAATTTTATGAAGTGCTCTGTCGCAGGCGTTAATGGCGGTACCCCAGCTAATATTCTTACGGCCCTTTTTTGGAGTAAAAATACTCGGTCTCTGTCAGCTGCTAGCCCCCAAAGGTCGATCCCGTACGAAATGATCGAGTTTATGTACGCGTAGTAAGCCATACGTAGATTTTCGCGTGAGAGTGCAGGAGCAAGCCTAGACAATGCGAATGATGCTGAAATTAACCGACCGGTAAGTACATCTATATGTTTATCCCATTTTAAACCAGCATCAAATTGGAAACCCAAAAACCGCGTGTTTTGTACTTGGGGAAGCTTTATATTATTAATGGTTATTTCCAGGGGCGTCTTGTATTGTCCTTTTAACCAGAAGTGCATTACAGATGTCTTACTAAGATTAATTATGAAACCGTTTACTTCAAACCAATGAGTTAGTTTTATTAATGTGTTGGAAATGTTATCTTTTAAGTCGGCGAATGATTCACCATGTACTATGGCGCAACCATCGTCAGCAAACATTACGAAATCCCCATCATGGAACAAACTAATTAGGTCATTAACCATTATTAAAAAAAGGAAATTTCCGACCGCTGAGCCCTGAGGAACGGAACAGTCATCTAGAGTCCTCATCTCCGACCTAGTTGCCCCTCCATCTACTGACACGACCTGTTCCCTATTCTTTAAGAAAGACTGGATAAACGCCAGTAGACTGCCCTGTACGCCATATTTTTGCAACTTGATTAAGAGAAGTTTATGATCAACCGAGTCGAAGGCGCGTGACAGGTCACAGAAGATAGCAGCTACAAATTTTTTCTGATCCATAAGATGGAGAACACGCTGATAGACCGCACGCGCAGCACCTACCGTGGACCTACCCTGGCGGTACGCATACTGATGATCATGAAGTAGCTTATTCTTTTCAAAATATTTCATTAACCTGTTACATAAGCCCAGCTCAACAACCTTCGATAATGCTGGTACCAACGATATGGGACGGAAGTTTTTTATTTCCCCTTTAGGTCCATTTCCTTTATAAACTGGGGTGACTTTTACTATTTTCAACGAACTAGGATAATCCCCCATAATAGTGCATTGATTTAAGAGCGCGCAAAAGATGTCAATTACTTTATCTGGGAGTTTCTTAATAAGGTCAGCAGAAATATCATAGAAATCTTTAGAATGTTTCGATTTTATTGTTTTTAATAACTGCTTAATTTCAGACATCGTAAATAGGAAGGTGTCAACAGTCGACACCACTGACTTAGTAGCCTCCTGTAGGAAGTAAAGTGCCTGTTCTATATCAGGACGGTTTTCCAGAGTTTTATTTAAGTCCACATAAAAATCATTTATTCTATCCGCTAGTTGTTTATGGCCAGTACTAGATCCAGTTTGGGCCATCAGCAGCTCATCTATTGGATTAGGTTTGCAGTGTTTTTTACATGTTTCCATGTTTATAATGTTCCATAACATTTTACTAACGTTTTTTGAGCTTTCAACTTTTTTATTGATATACCTACAACGTTTATCACATTTTAATTTTCCAATTTTAGTTTTATAATTTTCAACAAAGTCTATCAAGCCCTCATGTGTTGGATACCGTTCGAGTAAACAAGTAATATCATCATAAAACTGAACTTTAAGAAATATTTCATCATCTACCCAATTTATTTTCTTATTAATATTTTGTGGGTACTTCTTCAAAGGAAAATGAATGTCAAACGTATTTTTAATTATTGTGATTAGGTTATTCATC
The DNA here is from genome assembly GCA_949128165.1 of Lathronympha strigana. NCBI lineage: Eukaryota > Metazoa > Arthropoda > Insecta > Lepidoptera > Tortricidae > Lathronympha > Lathronympha strigana. Next base: position 12,804,901 of record OX421922.1, on the reverse strand, counting down.
TTTTCAGAAGGTGCAATGTCGGAATGGAATAAATTATAAAATGAACGGTTCGAGATGTCTTCTATAAAATTGTGAATCTTAAATGTCGTGATATTCCTCCGAAACACTGGTGGCATATGGGTATTTTTCCGAAAAGTGTGGATTTTAAATATTTGAGCATCGTGATCACTCAGGTGACTGAATATATATGAATTTGAATCCTCATGTTGATGTGGGTTCGCGTTGTGTATTGGGATATTTGGGATCTAAATCGAACGAATGGTAGGCACGCTATTCAATCTACCTACCTACTTCATGGGTACGCTTTGGGAATACTTTGATCCGTTTTATTTATGGAATACTTTTTCTCGATTTTTCTTTTTAAGTATAATTTTCTTATTTTATTTTATATTTATACATGGAGAACCAACAGCTGTAATAATGATAATAGTAGCAACAGAGAGCCAATTATAGGATCTCACCACATATAGTAACGCAACAATATTTAACAAAAAGTTTAATAACGAGCACTAAGCTACGTTAGCACATGCAATGAACTTCAATATCGAGTTGAAGAAATATTACTGACTTTTATTTATTGTTTATTCCATAATTTAATTGTTTTTTTTAAATGAGAAGTTATATTTCATTTAAAGCTAGGAGAAACTGACCCGGCTCTTGGAGCTTGAATGTATTAAAAACCAAATTTTTGTGCAAGAAATTAATGTCTAGGGATTAGACAATTATTAAAATTTCAGACTATTATTTTAGGTAGGTATATAATATAATTCAGGGTATCAATTCAATTAAGTTTCTAGGCATCTACTTAGTAGTCTTAGTACGGAAAACTGGAAATTATTGTATTCTATGTCTAATCAATGGGGTGGTTGCAAAATCAAACAAAGTAAATTCACATAATTTCTTTTTTATTTCACATCGTGCATGACTGACTTAATATTCCTCAGCACCCTCGCCCTCTCCCTCGGCGGAGTCCATGCCGACCTCTTCGTAGTCCTTCTCGAGGGCAGCCAGATCCTCGCGGGCCTCGGAGAACTCGCCCTCCTCCATACCCTCGCCGACGTACCAGTGCACGAAGGCGCGCTTGGCGTACATGAGGTCGAACTTGTGGTCGAGACGAGCCCAGGCCTCGGCGATGGCGGTGGTGTTGGACAACATGCACACGGCACGCTGGACCTTGGCCAAGTCGCCGCCGGGCACCACGGTGGGCGGCTGGTAGTTGATGCCGACCTTGAAGCCGGTGGGGCACCAGTCCACGAACTGGATGGTACGCTTGGTCTTGATGGTGGCGATAGCCGCGTTGACGTCCTTGGGCACGACGTCACCACGGTACAACATGCAGCAGGCCATGTATTTGCCGTGGCGCGGGTCGCATTTCACCATCTGGTTAGCAGGCTCGAAGCAGGCGTTGGTGATTTCCGCCACAGAGAGCTGCTCGTGATAAGCCTTCTCCGCAGAGATGACCGGCGCGTAGGTGACCAGCGGGAAGTGGATACGCGGGTAGGGCACCAAGTTGGTCTGGAACTCAGTGAGATCGACGTTGAGGGCGCCGTCGAAACGCAGGGATGCCGTGATAGAGGACACGATCTGGCCGATCAGCCTGTTCAAGTTGGTGTAGGTCGGGCGCTCGATGTCCAAGTTGCGGCGGCAGATGTCGTAGATGGCCTCGTTGTCGACCATGAAGGCGCAGTCCGAGTGCTCCAGGGTGGTGTGGGTGGTGAGGATAGAGTTGTAGGGCTCCACCACAGCGGTGGAGACCTGGGGAGCAGGGTAGATGGCGAACTCGAGCTTGGACTTCTTTCCATAGTCGACCGAGAGGCGTTCCATGAGGAGAGAAGTGAAGCCGGAGCCGGTGCCACCACCGAAGGAGTGGAAGATGAGGAAGCCCTGGAGACCGGTGCACTGGTCGGCGAGCTTGCGGATGCGGTCGAGGACTAGGTCGACGATTTCCTTGCCGATGGTGTAGTGGCCGCGAGCATAGTTGTTGGCCGCGTCTTCCTTACCAGTGATAAGTTGTTCTGGGTGAAACAACTGTCTGTATGTGCCAGTACGGACCTCATCTGTTAACAAAACATAAAAATTATAATAAACATGATTTTGAGACACACAAAGAAAAATAATTCACGATGCTAAAAAATGATCAGTTGGGCATGCCATCCATCCTTCCCCGGACTTGTCCTACTTTGGAACCCATCCGGGCCATTTAAAACTATCCAGGATAAACCTGGACTTTATTGGGTTTAAGTTGATCCCTAGCGAAATAACAATATTTCAAATTAAAAATGGTTTACTTTTGTGTCCAGACAGAACTATTTCAATGAAACATGTCCGGTTAGGGCAATGTCCAAAGATGGTACCCCTAATCTTTGGTTTTACGAAGTTTGGATTTTGGAAGTGAATTTGAGAACAATGTAAGGCATTAACCTATTTTTATGGGATTTAACAGCAAAATGAATAAATTCTATGTAAAAAACTAAGTAAGTACTCAGGAGCTACAAACAGTTCAGGAAAATTTATTATTATTTATTAGGTATACATAGTCATAATAATCTCTTTTTGAAACTTACCGACTACAGTGGGCTCCAAGTCCACAAACACGGCACGAGGAACGTGCTTGCCAGCTCCAGTCTCGCTGAAGAAGGTGTTGAAGGAGTCATCACCACCCCCAATGGTCTTGTCAGTGGGCATCTGGCCATCAGGCTGGATGCCGTGCTCCAGGCAGTACAACTCCCAGCAGGCATTACCGATCTGGACTCCGGCTTGGCCAACGTGTACTGAGATGCACTCACGCTGTGGCAAAGAAAAGATTTTATCAATATAAGCTGTTTTTTCTAGTTGCAGAGCTAAGGTTAACTTCAGTTCTACAAAGTCAAAGTGAAACAATTTTTTATGTGACTACTTATGTAGTCTTCCTTCAAGTCTGTCATTTGTTTATTACAAGTCTTTTCAGTTTTATCTGCTCTGCTATATATCTATGGTATCATTACTTTATCCGCAAGAAAAGAAAGGTCAAGTACATAAATGTAGAAAGTTTAAGCTATTCGTGTTACAACGGAAGAAAAAGTAGCACATTTCACTTACTCTCGATAACTACTTCACGCAAGAGAAAGGTGAAAGGCGCTTAGCAACCCAGCCCTCTAGGTTTCCTAATAACGACCCAACTTTATTAGAACAAAAGAAGTGTTTTCATAGTTTTGGAAAAACTGGGGTAAAAACGGGGTTGAAAATTGATGAAGCGGGGAAATAAAGATCGATTTTAGTTGCTAAGCTGAGAAAAAAGCCTTTGGATGTATGCAAATTCGTTTCTGCTCGAGCTATCGGTCACAACAAGTGAGATCATCAATTTATCAAAATAGCCTTGAAAGAGGTCGCGGACACGTCACCGGTTTTCAACGAAAAGTAATTCGAAGAATAGGGTATAAAGAATAAAATCAAGAAGAGGATTGCGTAATAAATAAATTGGTTGCGAAATGGAAAACTGAATCGATTCAACGGGCGTGGCACCGGTGAAGAAGTCATGGTGACACATTCCAAGATTACAACGGCCGCCGGCCAGCCATGATTAGCGAAACAAAAGAAAAACTTTAATTATAGAACGCAATTTAAATTATTGAATTGACCGTAGAATAACATATTATTTGAAAGAAGAACATATAGCACAGTAGAAAAGTACAAGAAATGGAAAAATGTGCATCTGCCGGCGCCTACATGAAATGGCGGCGTGGCCACCCGGTGTCATTTTAACGGAAAATGCGTGGAAATAAAGCGATTTTCACGAGAAAATTATTAAACGAAACGAAAACAAGCTTAAAATAATGCAGTACTCACCATTTTGATTTGAGTTTTGTGGAACTTAAAGTACAAATAAGTTAATTAAATAAGTCGTTCGGCGCGACCGGTTAAGAGGCTTACCAAACGGAATTTATGAAGAAAAATCCGTTAGGAGCGCTTATATAGTGACGGTTTCACGGGGGAGCGACGCCTCACAGTCGGCGTTGTGATTGGTCGATACGGCTGCCGCATGGGCGGACTGGCCAATAAGGACAAGTCTGCATTATCTCACCGTTGCGGGAATATGTGGGTTGGTGATTCATTCGACTTTAGGGATGTATTAATATCGATATTGAGTTAAGTACATATTCAAGTAATTGTGCATACTTGTGAAATATAATATTATTTATCTTTACGAATATTTACGGCATACCGTGGCCTGTTCGCATCTATATTTACAGTACATATGTATGATGCTATATCACCGCATTAGTGCGATACTAAGCACTTTATGTGTCAAGCATTTCAAGGGCCATATGTACTAAAGAACGTTATACGTTAGACGTGCAAATAGGTAATTCACAACTCGTGTCGATTTAAAACACTCCCTACGGTCGTGTTTTAATTTGAAAATGAAAATGAAAAATCGTTTATTGGTGATAAGATATGGTGTAACAAATTAAGAAAGGGTTGGGATCTCCTATTAAGTATAGCAATACTTGTGCCAGGAGGCCCCGCTCTTCCAGCAGCAATTTAAGGTTACAAAACCAATAACTAAAGTTGTGAAGTTTAATTAATGCTAAAATTATAATTATACATTAAAAGAATAATTTACCTTATTTAGAAAATAGTGTGCCTGTCAAAAAATGTGTCTTCTTATGTGTGTCTCTCTCTATCTCTCTCTGTTAAATGTGTGCGTGTGTGTGTGTGTGTGTGTGTGTGTGTGTGTGTGTGTGTGTGTGTGTGTGTGTGTGTGTGTGTGTGTTATGGGTGCGTGTGTAGCGTATATGTGTTTATCTATCTATTGAGATATTGAGTTAGTAGTAATAATTCTGTCTCCTGATAATCTAGTGTACTCAGCCAATCCCGGATTACTCTTTTGCATTTCATTATCTGCATAGGATGGATAGCAAGTGTAGCGTCGATCACATTATACAAGTGGGCGGCCTGTGCAGCATTTTGGCGCTTTGCAAATGCTGACTTCAAATTTGGGATAGATGCGGCTTTATGTTTTCTCCTTCCAGCAGCATATGTGGGTTTAAAGCAGAGTGATTTATGTAATCTTAAAACAGTGTTTAATATATATAGTTTACGCATAGTTAGAAGATTTGATTTAAGATACAGTTCAGTTGTTGGGAATCGGTAGGGTTTTGAATTCATAACTTTTATCAAAACATATTTTGGCAACTGCAGGTAGGGTGCGCAAACTTATTTACACCTTTAAACTTATACGGGAAGCTACCGACGGCCCCCTTCTCAGAATTTTATACTTGACTCTTTGTCAATCGGTCATAGGATATTGCATACTTGCTTGGGGCGGCTCTGCCAAGTCAGTCCTGATAGTTTTGGAGCGCGCACAAAGAGCGATTATTAAGGTATATTTGCAAAAACCTCGTCGCTATCCGACCACAGAACTTTTTAAAGATTCGCGCGTCCTGAGTGTACGTAGATTATTTATTCTACGAGCAACCCTATATGTGCATAGAAACGTCAGGCGTCTGCCTGATAGTGCTATGTCACAGAAAAGGATCTTCAGTCTCACCAAACCTCGTGTTAATACGACCTTTGCGATGAGGTTCTCGATATTTCTTTTTCCTCACATATACAATAAAATGTTAAATATATGTGATATTAGGCACTACATATTTAAAGATGCAAAAAAACATATCCATTCCCTACTACTCTCATGGAGTTATGAGAAGTCTGAGGACATTTTGAAATGTTAAAGATATATTTTCTTCGCATATTTCCACTTAATGCGTTCACATACCTACACTCCCTCACACTCACGCACACACGCACACACACACACGCATACACACATCCACACACATTGCTAAAATTCTTAATTTTGGTAACTCATAGGTAACTCTGTATGACCTAGACCCCCACGATACAGGCTATGCCTAGTGTGGGGATCACTGTTTCTTTGTTTTTTGTTTACTAAATATTGGTGAATAAATATATTGTTATTGTTATTGTTATCAAGCACCTTTGGCCTCGTTCAACATCAATAAATTTTGTTTTGCATGAACCTCCCCAGATTGTTATGCAGTATGTCATAATAGATTCAGCTAATGCAGTATATATTTGTTTTAATAGGTCTTGTGACGCAACGTGTTTTAACTTTTTAAAGATCCAAATGAGCTTACGTATTCTGCCATTTACATACTCTACATGCCCGTACCAGGAGAGTCGTTGATCAAGAACAACGCCAAGATATTTAATAGATTGAACTTTTTCAATTGTAGTGCATTGACATTGTTCGGTGTTTGTTAAGTTACATCGGTGGTTTTTCAGGAGTAGAGTATTTGGTGGTTGAGTGCTGTTGTATTTAGTAAAACATATGTGTTTGGTTTTGGAATCATTTAGTGTAAGTAGATTAGTTTTAAGCCAGATAGAAATCTTGTGGAGCCCCTTTTCGGCCTTAGCATACACTGCTTTCTAAGAGACATCACTAAAAGCAACAACCGTATCATCTGCGTATGAAAAGATAGCTCCGCCATCAATAGGAAGATTTGTCAGATCATTGATATAAGCTAAAAATAGGGTGGGGCCAAGCACACTTCCCTGAGGAACTCCAAAAGAAATGGGCTCCTCACTAATTTATCGCCACTCATTGCGAGCTTCCTACTTTTCGCACTTGTATTGTAATGTACTATTTTAATACAGTTACTCAGGTACTCAGGAGTTAAGCGTACGGAAAGTTCGATTTAGCGAACTAGTTATTTTTTATTTTCCAGCTCTTAAAAGGTGGTCGTATGAGTGTGCTTAAACAAAAGTTGCATACCTTTGGAATCTATTAATAACACAATATAATCTAGGTGCAAAATATCCAATTTAATGTAAGTTATATATGGAAAATTCTTAAAGTAGATGTAGTACTTATTTAACCAATATGCGTTGAATTGGCATAATGTCCCCAATGTCAATAAAACTGAATAACTTAAAGTTGACAAAGCATATCAATTATGAAATTCCTTTGAATATTTTTCGTTTCTCATTTCATTAAAATTCAAAAACATTAAAACTAATTAAATCGCTTACCATAACTCCATTCCCTACATTTCGAGTCATTTAGGGTTGAATCATGACTGAAAATAGATATTTTCCTTGTCATCAATAACGAGTGCTCTAAAGGACACGAAATGCAGGGAATGAAGTTAGATAAGTTAATATACGTTTATAAATCAGTTTTGTCACGCTTCAAGATTTGGGTACTTATTAGTAATACATATTAACCGAAGAATATAATGAAAATATCAAATATAATATTTCAAGCAGTATCCATGGAGCTGGAATCTTGTGTATCCCAGAATTCTCCTCAATCATAAACTTACCACATAAAAGGAAATCATCAGAGCTTTTGAGTTTTACTTTACGCTAGGCCAGTGCCTCGTCCTCGGCTATCCACTTGGTGACTTTATTAGCTCCTTCATCGGCTAGTAGGTCTTCCAGGCATTTTGAATATGGTGCTCAAAATCTTTATTTTGCATGTTACTGAAAGAGAAGATCTGGAACAAGTAAATGTACTTTTGAAGAAATGAAGCACAATTTGAAGGCTTGCGTTGCTCAGATCCTCGAGCATTAGCTAAAGTTTTGTGGTGGAAGAGGCAAAGGCCAAATTCCACATGGCTACTTTGCTCATTTATTTTCAAAGTTACCCCTACTTTTTTTTAATTAAGGTAATTTTTTATGTGATTTCCGTTACCATTATGTCATAGACTTTGTATAGCGGGAGTGGAATGGAAAGTTTGATAAATATATGAAAATTTGGTTCGAACCTCCTATTAGGATCGAAAGATCACGCGATTCTGAGTAGGAATCACATAAAAAAAATGGTCGTGTTATAAAAGTGTGTAGGGGACACCTTTAAATAAAATGGCTCACAGGCAATTTCAAGGTCGCCAAAACGCTGTTGCCAAAGTACTATACCTACTACTAAGCGCCACTTGCACCACCCATGGCTAAAAGCCTAGTTTTGTACTTTACACTTTAGGTAAATCATTCCTTATTGAGATGATAGTGTAAAGTAAGAAGAAAACAGTACATTTCTTTCCTACTATCTTTTCTGCAAAGCGGTCTTAGCTGAACATATAAATTACATTTCTTTCTACTTGCTAATATAATATAAGAGCGTTTATCGATATCGACAATATTGAGACGCTTTGTGTGCAGCACTAAAAAGTTCGTTATTCTCATTGTTTATTATTTCGGTTATAAAGGGGGCTTTTAACACAAAGATTTTTCTTATAATTTAGACATTTTTGAGTACAGGAATTACAGAAGAACCTGCATTACATCATACTACCATATTTATATTCACACATGCGCAAAGCAACAACTTGTGGTTGGCCGGACGATTTCATTGCCTTATATGGTAGTGCCGGCCCAGCCGGACTAAAATAGGACATAGGCAGGTCTGTATGGCATAGTATCTCTTTCGCAAATGTTTTAGATAGTTATTCCAACTTCCTAAATTATTCTATGCATTATGCACCTACCGACCTAGGTATTTATCTACTTGGTTATACTACACTATGTACTCCTATGTTTTAATCTATTAAGTCGAATATAATTTAACCACATGGATTAACATAATTTATAGATATAAATTATGTCAATCTTACCTAATAAAACAATTTCAATTTTTTTAGTAAGTTGTGTACAGCGCCATCTACTACGACGTTACACAGTCCGATCGCTAGCTAGCGTAGACCGTAGTCAACTGCACTCACTTGCCCGACGATGCTGAAAAAGAGCGCCCTCTATTGAGCTTTTATAAAAATTACATAGGGCTTCCGTAATTCGGAATGAGGACTACCGCGAGTCGATTTTCCGCTAGGGGCGCTAGTGGAACGTGGGTCCTGCGGGAACATTTCATACGTCACTTTGACAATTCTCTCATGCTGACACAGGACCCACGCATGAGTGGCGCCGCCTGGTGAGCGACAATACGGTAGCTCCCATTCCGCACCCCTTGAAAGTGTCAAACATGACCCTACTCCCTATTAGACACTTGTAGGCCTAAGTGTATTTAGCATTAGTAAGGAAAAGTGTAAATAACGATGTAAATATGTCAGGGTGTTGGGGTGTCACATGTATGCCAACTTAGCGCACGTGAAATAAATAAAAAAACCTCCTTGTATGCCGTAACCTTTTGTATGCCGGTTGAAAATTACGTATAGTACGCGGGCGAAGCCGCGGGTTAAAGCTAGTAATTACATAATGATATATTTTTTATTTATAACATGCATGGAGAGCAATAATCATATTAATCATTGAGTAGGTCTATCGAATAGTTTACTGTTATATTTTAAATCGTGTATAAAGTAAACAATAGAGAATTATTGCGTAGAATGTAGTTATTTTCGTATAGTCAACAACACAGCTGTGAATACAGCCAAAGTGTCAAAAATATGTATACAGAACTTTATTGCCAGAGAATTAAGGTCGTCTATACATATTTTTGGCACTTTGGCTGTATTCACATTTCACAGCTGTGTTGTTGACTGTACAATACTTCAAATGGTAGGTCACAATACTTATTTGATCGCGATGTAACTAATTTGTTTCATACGAAATCCACTGTAGAAGTGAAAAGTTATGTTTTACTAATAAAAGGTTTTCTTATCGAATTTTAACTACATATCGTGAGACATATTAATATTATAATAAAATAACGGATAACACTCACGTATTTTAGTCACTAACATTAAAAAGTTTTTGCATATCGCGAAGTTGTTATTATTCTAAAACAACATAAAAATACACGTCTGTCTTCCAAGAAAGCGCCGCCCGCGAGAGCCCGCCATCACGTCAGCGTCATCTCGCTCGCCGGCTTCGATATTTCCGTTCAGTTTTCCCGCGCACCGACCGAGTGCGCGCGCAACCGTCTCGCGCTTTTCAAATATCGAACACGAACCGCCTAAAGTGCCACCTGTGTAAATTAAAAAATAAAAATATTTTATAATCTGTGTTAGTTTTAAAAAGTGTTTTAGTGTTGTGCCATATTTTATATTCAAGGATAGTCGATACGTAAGTATTTTTTTATTTATTTCGCGCTTGTTTTATGACTTTTATGGTTTTATATTTTTTTTTGTAACCTAAAAAATATGACCGGAAAAGGGCTTTCTTTAGATAAAATGCCTGTCGGCCTTGTATGGCGCATTGATCGCCGTTAGATCTTCAAATAAGGCTTTGCCGCGATCTAGGCTGGCCTAGGACGCAGGGATACCTAGGTACCTATACTAGTTTTCTAGTCGGAGGCTGGCAAGCACGATACGGTATTGTACTACATAACTTCATTTACTTGATAGGATATGTCTGACTTTCTAATACGGTTTGCTTAGTTGATCAATTGGAATATATAGGATTTTGTAAGGCAGAGCAGAGTTTTTAGCAAAATGCTATTAGAATTTACAATTGTATGTTTAGTTAAGATATGGATATTAGAGTTAAAAAAACATTTTTACTACAAGGAAAACAAATATCGAGTTACGCCCTTAGCAATAGCAAACAAGCGCACGGCCCACCTTAGGAGCGCTCTCAAGATTACCTATAGGCACCACATGCGCGTTGCTGGCGTTACTGCCCCAATAAAAAAATGTAGGTACTTACATTCATTTTATCAAGAACCCGATGTATGTACCTAGTTAATGTAGAGTCTTTCAAGAGACCTTAGCAGGGAGTCCATAACTGTTGGAGTTTTCGCGGGATGTGAAATCTTCTGTAACCGATCAATGCTGTGTTGACAGCTGGGAACCCACGGAGCAAAGCTTGCGCCTTTAGCTGTCAACACAGCGAATCATTTCTTTTTTAAAAGGTTCGGCAACGCGCATGTAACACCCCTGGATTTGCAGGCGTCCATAGGCTACGGTGACCGCTTATGAGTAGGCGGGCCGTATGCTTGATTGTCACCGTCGTAGTATTAGCGTATGCTGTCAACACTGAATCCTCTTGGAGCTCTGGCGAACTTACTCACCAACAGAAACACAACACTATGAGTAAGGGTCTAGCTAGTGTTATTAAACTGCGGTTTTCTGTAAGGTGGAGGTACTTCCCCAGAAGGGGTCTGCTCCAGAAATCTATCTCCGATGTTCGATATCGCAGGGTCACTATGAAGCTTGCTATGTATAATAACGAACCATTAGGTACCTATCGTGCAAACCGATTTGCGCAGATTTATCGAAGGCGTGTATGACAACTATCTGCAACGATATGTCATACACAACATCGATAAATCTGCGCAAAATGGTTCGCACACACAGATTAATCGCTACGATATATCGTTACATGTGAGCAAGCTTTACCTACGTTCATTCGGGTTGTTTTCATAAACATCAATTATTACAGAATTAAGCTTAATTGGTGCGCTTAATTCAGAATAATAGTGAGATAGTGACTCATATCCCAGGATCGAAAGGACCTTGTCCTCTTTACTCACGGCTATTTGCAAACCGCGAATTATTGAGAAAACACTGAAACCGATGTGTTGGATGCGTCAGCACGATGCAGTCATCCCCGTGAAGAATGGATCAGTGTTGAATAATGCTGATGTGAATAATGTTGCCCCTCGTGGCTAAATCTTTCTGTCTCAATTAGCCTTCAGTATCCGCCATAAGCCAGTTGAGATAGTAAGATAAATTCAATAATGGCGAAGGGTATGTAAAAGTTGCACTGTCTATTGTAATACCATGTAATACAGATCAATTCACGAAATCTGGCGCGTAAAATGTATGAAACAGTCATTGATTTTATAAATATTCCGTATAAGTAGGTTATTATTGCCTACGGGTATATTTCATTCATCAAGGTGTCACTGTCAGGTGTGATGTGGGCGACGTCGCTACCATATGGCTACTGTAGTCGTTATAAGCCGACCATATACGTTCGAAATTAAGATGACAAAACTTTCTAAGAAGACCCCACTTTGCGTACGATTTAACAACTGTCAATATTCAGATAAACCAATGGGTCTTTCCCACCAAGATGGCGGGAACGCGATCGAGTAAATCAGCGAAATTTTTTTGAAACGAGATGTTCAGAATAACATATTTTGAAGCAGGCAAAAACAGCAGGATTAAAGTCCTTGTGCTCCTTACTCAGGGTTATTCGTGAGCGAATAACCCGCACGAAAACCGCAAGAAAACGTCGAAAACCGCAGCATGCGTCAGGATGCGCTCATCCCCATAATGTGAGGATATTTATTGCACCGCTGACAACTAAATCTCTCGTTCTTGTATCAGCGCTTTACGTTGGACTTTAGCCCTACGTAAACCCTTTTGATTTGCCATTCCTCGGATCCAATCTAATGGAAGTATCAAAATTTCGTTAACTGCCACTCTATCGTTCGAAAGATATTTAAACGTCTAAATTGCCTATTAGCCTCCGGTCTTTGTTGGAATCAGACTTGAGGGCCTACCACGAACATCGAAAATTGGCATTGACCGAAAAACCTCTTTGTCACTCCTATACGCAAGTGTGACAGAGAGGAAGATACAAATTTTGGATCGTTTCCTATTCGTGGTACCTACCTACTATACTTATCCCAAAGGTTGTCTGGAAGAGCGATAAGATCTATCCGTGATAACAGATACCTACTGCATCAGTCCTTCAGCTCGACTTTCGCACCTCACTGAATTGCACAGTACAGTATTATTGTCCCCAAAGAAACTTAGTCATCTTGCATTTTGTGGTTTACGAACAATATAATAACAATTTGTTTCTTTGAATCATACAATTGGTAATTTATCAAAAGTCTGACGTTGAAAAATTACGGTGACCATTTGTGAATTTTTATCACAATTGGTCATCTTTTGTCGCCTGCTTGTTCGTAGGATTGCTTTCCATTCTGACGTTACCAGATTCTTCGTGACAACAAAGCTTTTTTAATTGTAATTCCTCGAGACCTGCATAGGTAGGTACTATAGCGAATTTATGAATGAATTCATTCATAAATTGCCCATGCAATTCTGAACGCGTGTGTACATACTAGCTGAAACGCTTTAAAATAGGTAAACAAAGTTCATTATACGAAAACTAAAACACCAATTTCCATCCAATTTCATAACCTACCTGAATAGGTTCATCAAATCGGGTGTTATGTTATGTGTATGTCACAAAATATAAAAAAAGATTCCGACGAATTGAGAACCTCTTCCTTTTGGTTTTAGAAATCGGTTTTAAACCGTCCAATTGCGAATTAGGCAAGTGTAAAAATATGGCTGTGCTGTACCGACTCAAAAATATGTCCCATAACCTCTTCTTCCTGTGTAATAGGTTTTTGCTCTTGACTGTACGTCATACAAGGGCAAATCCAAATTCGAGATTACATTTTCCTTGACCATTTTCGGTAAACTATATTACATAGCGATATATTAAATCCACTGAGGAGGTTAAATTTAATGTTCCTTCTCAAGGTACTCTTGCCATCTGGTCGAAAAACCGCAACTATCCAGTCTGACCACAAAGCAAAGTTTTACGAAACCCTGCATATTCCAAAAACAATGTTTTCTCTGTAAGCGGGCCGATGACATCAGACGGGCTAATATTAAAGTTGGCGGCTCGCCACGAGCGCCGCCACTAAGAATATGCCGATATGACATAGGTTAGAGTTCGCCTGTCGATCCCACACGAAGGAGGCAGAAGAATGACCGTTTATCATCTCTAGCTAGTATTCTTGCATCCTTGTTCAAGTTGTCTATTGACGAATATGTAAATTTCAACGGGCCAAAAATACAGATAATTCAAGGATCTGCTAGACAACTAGGTATGAATATGAATGAACGCCGATATGACAGGTTAGAGTTCGCCTGTCGATCCCATTCAAGGGAGGCAAAGGAATGACTGTTTATAATCTAACTTTTTAGATGCTGTCCTTGTCCATGGTATTCCACCGAGTAAAAAGACAGATTACGAGGGATCTGCTAGATTTGCCTGAATTGCAGGACCTCAAATCTTAGGATAAGGGAATATATCTTTGAAGCGCCTGCTTACTATGAATACGCTGATATGAGGTATATTAGAGGTCGCCTGTCGATCCTCCCAAGGGAGGCAGAGGAATGACCGTTTATGATCTCTAGCTAGTATTCTTGCATCTTTGTTCAAATTGTATATTGACGAATATCTACATTTCAACGGGGCAAAAATACAGATCATTCAAGGATCTGCCAGACAACTATGAATACCCCGATAAGACATAGGTTAGAGTTCGTCTATCGCTCCCACCCACAAGAGCCAGAGAAATTACCGTTGCTAATCTAACTTCTTTGATGTTTAAAGTACTTGGGAAGCGACAATCAAACACGAGTTTCAGATCCAGACTGCCCTCATATATTTTACCTACCCACATGCATGCATATACATTAATACAGGCTTACCTACAATTTCCTCTTTAAAAAAAAAAGAAAAAAAAATTACATACACTTACAAGCAGCACTTAAAATACAATTATGTAGGTATAAATATTCTAATCAGCTTTGAGTTTTTGTTGAAGGAAAAATTGGCAAAACAACGTTTTCAAACAACCATGCCATAAGATTTTTAAGTAAATACAAAACGAAACCACATTGATACTTAATAATTTGTGTAACAGAGCAAGAATAAATTTTATCTCAGATAAAATGTTACTTGTAAATCTGTATAAACAATTACCTATTTTATAATTAAAATTAACATTTTACATTCTTAAAATAATTAATTGATTTACAAATTTCAGCATACTTAATTATTAAAACCATTATACATCACAGAACTGCATTCTGGCTAAACTTTGTGATAACAAAGGCAAAGTACCTAACAATTAGATTATTATCCGGTTTTAAAGTGTCCATGCGTAATTTCATTTCTTATTTCAAATTATTTATGTTGTTTGAGATACGTTACCAGTCCAATCGGTTTAACTGCCCCATGAACCCCATCGATCAGGCGCAATCACCTCCCTGCCGGACCGAGTGACATAGTTATTATTATTATTAGTGGGAGCAGATAATAAACTGGATTGACCGGGTTGCTCGACCGTGCCACGGGAATCGAACCCGGTGTTAATGGCGTGCGGTGTGTTGCTCGGTGACGTCACCGCGTTATCACTGCAGGTACCGATATCATCGTAAGGCAGAGAGCACATTGGAGTGTATGGCGTCGGACATTGATCAGAGTCTTTTATAAGATGTCGCCTATTTCTAATTAGAGTGCCGCCACCACATATTTTTACAAGATACGATCGTATACCCCGTAATGATACCACGGTACCACTAACCCAACGACGGTCTATTCTCACCTTTACGTTTTGGCCAGGTCGCAGTTCAGACATGTCGCGAGCAGATTTGTCAAACTGATATTTCTGCTTTTCTTGACGAAGTTCTAACTCTTTTTTTACATTTTTCTGAATTTTAGGTAAAAGAAGTTTTGGAGGACACGGTACAATGCTTCTTAGTTTACGACTGTTAAGAAGTTCAGAAGGGGAGGCCAATTTATCACTAATAGGAGTATTTAGATATTCCAGCAGAGCTAGCCTAAACTCGGTTTTTTCGTATTGTGTTTTCTTAAGCAAATTTTTAATAGTTTGTACCGTCCTTTCGACTTGCCCGTTAGATTGTGCAAAGTGCGGCGATGATGTTATATGTTGAAAGCTCCATTCCGCCGCGAATATTTGAAAACTGTTGGATCTAAACTCAGGTCCATTGTCTGAGATTACTGTGTCCGGAATACCGTGTCTACTGAAAATTATTTTTAAGTCCTTAATAGGCTATATGCACTTGAAATAGATAAGGCTTATATTTTTTTCTCAGAAACTATGTTGGTTCAGCATTATATCCCTATCAAAATTTCTTAATTTTATTTTATTTTAGCTGTGAAAATAATTATTGAAAAGTGCAAAAAAATGTGTGAAATTACAAACGGTTAAAACGCTGTGACGTCGAGTGTGACGTCATTGGATAGTGGTGTCTGTACACCAAGCCAAGAACGCGAATGAACAGAGAGCCGCTGTATGTAATCTCGCGTCTCGGTTTCTCAAATGTTTGGTGTACAGCCGGCACAGAAGCACTAGTATCCAGATCATTAAAAAAAAAGCATGCGAATCGTGAATCGTCTGTGTCAAATTGTATACATGTTCTCGTATGGAATTTCCTTCATAAGATAGTGTTTCTCGTTCTGCTACTCATATTTTTGCATTTTGGCACAATCCAATACATATCCCATCTTTAAAGCGGTTTTATGACTTGTATGTCGTTTTCCATTGTAAATGTAAACACAATCGGCTGAACAATACAAGACTAATTAAATAATAAACATTTTTTAGGTTATGTTGGGCCGATCAAACACGTTCATAAATCATAATCTCAATTCACATCAATTGATCTGAGAAATTTATTATATCTGAAAAAATCAGGATACGTGTGAGCAATATCTAAATTGTACGTAATTTTATGCATTATTAATTCACAATATAATTGTAATTATGCATCGTAATCTGCATGCCTACCACGAACATCGAAAATTGGCATTGACGGGAAACTTCTTTCTCACTCTAATATGCAAGTGTGACAGAGACGGAGGTATAAATCGCAATCGTTCGATTTTCGTGTTATAGGCCCTGATTCAGACTGTGTGCCGGCCTTAGATGAGAAATGACGTCACGGCTCAGCTTGTCGGAATGGCGGGCGTTTCAAACGCCCGTTTTTATTTGGAGTTTTTGAAAGAAGATTTATCTACTAAATTTTAGTTATTATGCGCTGAAATTTATTTTACAGTATTTTTATGATAAAAGCTATCATCCAACAGTATTTAAAAAAATAGTGAATATTCCCTATTACAGTATCAGAGGTCAGCGAATTTAATTTGACAATCTCAACATATTTGCTATAATAATCGACAACAATTAAGTATTGCTTACCCAGAAAATGAAATATATCAACACCTAACTTGGACCACGCCCTGTTTGGCACTGGGTGGGGAATTAGGGTTTTTTTTTATTTTGATTTTTGAATGTCAAACATGCTTGACAGTTACTAATGTAATCCTCAATATGTGCATTAATATTCGGCCAGAACATACTCTCTCTAACACGCAATTTACACTTCTCTAAGCCTAAATGTCCGATATGCACACGCCTTAACATCTCGTTGCGCATTGAAACTGGCATTACAATTCTGTCGCCTTTCCATAACATGCCATACGCTAGCGTCAGCTCATCGCGGTAACCCCAGTATGAACTAGCCTGAATGTCAACATCATGTTTATGTGTTGGCCATCCGTCCCTGACATACTTGATTACCGATTGTAATTCCGTGTCATTTTGCGTAGCAACTTGTATTTTTACAAAGTGTGTGTCGAGCAGCGGGTTACTTCCCGCAATCGCACAAACCTGAGCTCGCAAATCCAGCTGATCTCGCGGCTCGTCGGCCGGATGCCCTGTCGTCGGTTCTACAGCGCGTGATAACGTGTCAGCCATATATAAATATTTTCCAGGCTTATAAACTAGTTTGAATGTGTACGGCTGTAAACGAAGTAACATTCGTTGCAATCTAGCTGGAGCAGTTGCTATGGGCTTGGAAATTATACTGACCAGGGGTTTGTGGTCCGTTTCTATTATTATGTCGCCCCTACCATATATATACGTATAAAATTTCTCACACGCATAAACTACCCCCAAAAGCTCTTTTTCAATCTGAGCGTAAGCTTGCTCAGCTTTCGTAAGCGATCGCGAAGCATAACAAACCGGTAAATTATTTTGCATAAGACAAGAGCCTAACCCATTTTTTGACGCATCTACTGAAATCACCACGGATTTATTGAGATCATAAAACTGCAAAACGGGAGCTTTTGTTAAACTGTCTTTCAAGTCATCAAACGCTTTCTGATGGTGCTCTGTCCAATGCCACTCTGTATCTTTACGCAATAACTCTCTTAATATAAAATTTCTATCGGACAAGTTAGGTATAAAATTACCTACATAGTTAATCATGCCCAAAAACCTCTCTAAATCTTTGATGTTTTCTGGCCGAGGCATATTTTTTATAGCGGAAGTATGAGAGATATCAGGATATAACCCATCAGCACTAATTTTGTGACCCAAATATTTAATTTCTGTCAAACCAAACTTGCATTTATTTTTATTTAATTTTAAATTTATTTCCCTACATCTACTTAAAACTCTTTTCAGCCGGTCATCATGCTCTTCCCTCGTTCGACCGTGAATTAGTAAATCATCTACAAAAAGACACACCCCTGGAATGTCATCAAAATTTTCATACATTTTCTTATGAAAAACTTCCGAAGCGGAAGTTATCCCGAAGGGTAGCCTCAGAAATTTGTACCTACCAAAACTAGTATTGAACGTGCAGAGATCCGTGCTATCTTTGTGTAAACGCAACTGCCAAAATCCCTGTTTTGCATCCAACGTACTATAATATTTTGATCCCAACAAATTTACAGTAATTTCGTCTAAGGTTGGCAGCTTGAAATGTTCCCTTTTGATGGCCTGATTTAAGTCACGTGGGTCCAAACAAATTCGCAATTCACCATTTGCTTTCCGAGCTACGGTCATGCTGCTTACCCAGTCAGTAGGGCCTTCCACCTTTGCAATGATGCCTTCATCAACCATATCATCTAGTTTTTTCTTGATACTATCTTTTAAAGCTACTGGAATTTTTCTAGGAGCGTGAACCACGGGTCTAACACTACTATCTAATTCTATCTTGTACTCGCCAGGCATACACCCTAAACCCTCAAACACATCGTGGTACTCATAAAAAATGTAGTCATAACCATGCGAACTGCTAACATCCTTCACTAACTTAACTACATTAAGTTCACAACATGAGTCCCGACCTAAAACCGGCACCGACTTCACATCTGCGACCACAAATTCCAGTACATAAAATGTATTTTTATACTCCACTTTTAAGTAGCATTTGCCCAGAACAATGATATCGTTACCTGTGTAACTCTTATATCTAACATCCGTTTTAGTTAACTCCCGCTCAACTAAACCAACTTGACTTAAATATCTCACAGGTAAAACGTTCACATCGGCCCCGGTATCCAGTTTAAATTCAATGACATTTGCTCCGAAAGTCAAACCTATAGTCCAATCACTAAGCGAACTACTAAGGCAATAAATTACCTGATCGATGGGCTCCACAGCTGCAACATTATACACCGTACACATTCGCGAGAAATGGTCATAGTTGTTACAACTCAAACACATCTTCCCTAAAGCCGGACACCGCATATCGACACCGTGAGTAAATCCGCACTTTAAACACTGCACTACCGATTTATTTCCACCATAAGATCCAGTTTGTTGATGTTGCTGTCTTATCGCTCGTGCTGAAACAGCTATGTGTGAAGGAGGTTGGCGGCGGGGCGGTGCGGCGCGCGGGGGCTGCGACCAGCCGCGACCTTTGCCCCGCGGTGCGCCTCGCGCTCGGTACCCTCCGCGTCTCGATATCCAATTGACCTGATCCTGCGGGCTACCTTCACCCTCTTGTGTAAACCAGTCTTGACCCTCACTCGCAGTAATATTATAAGCATACGCTTCATGTTCATTTGCCTCTTTTTTAATCGTGCCCGCCTGCACCTTTGCTATTTGTGCAACATTACATATGTCCAAAGACTTTTTCAAAGTTAAATCTGGCTCCCGTAACAAACGCTCCCTAAGCGCGTCCTCTCGTATACCACATATAAGGCGATCTCTAATCAAATCCTCCATTAATTCCTTAAACTCGCAAGAACTTGCTAATCTCTTTAGCTCAAATGCGTATTGTTCAATGGACTCGCTTTGTTTCTGAGACCGAGTAAAGAATTTGTGTCTCTCGATTGTAATATTTTTTTTAGGCGAGAAAAAAGATTCGAATCTGTCCAACAAATCCGTCACACTAGCGAATGTACCATCAAACTGAGCATATACATCGCGACACTGCTCACCAATCACATGAAGCAATATGCTCTTTTGCACCTGAGCCGTTTTCTTTGATAACTCACACGCCTCATAATAAACTTGAAACGATTTTCTCCATTTTTCCCATTCCTTGGACAAATTTCCCGACGTGACATTCTCTAAATTATTAATAAAACTAAATGGCGATGGCGGCGGCAACACAGCTTCCATTATGTGACTTGTAATTATAAATATCTACAAAATCACGGTAATCCCCACTATCTTCGAGGTTTTCACTGTTCACGGTAATTAATTAATGTACTAGTCCTTCAACAAAAGGTTCCATTCGGCTGCGCCATGTTAAAGTACTTGGGAAGCGACAATCAAACACGAGTTTCAGATCCAGACTGCCCTCATATATTTTACCTACCCACATGCATGCATATACATTAATACAGGCTTACCTACAGTCCATGCTGGTATATGATCGATCGAAAAAGACAGATGACTGACGCTAGCTGAGGCCGGGCTGGGCCAGGATGATGATGACTGTGTCAATTTATGTAGATAGCATTATGTGATAGCTCAGAGATTATAATATCCAGGATCTGCTAGATGGGTCACACACATAAAATGGTAACACGTCCTTCCGGTGGACTTTCAAGTGAACGCAGGAAAGATTGGCTCTGTGGTCAATGGTTACCAGCTTGTGGACATGTAGTAATAATTGTTATCATACAATACAATAGAAAAGGAGTACCCCTGTAGATAAGGATTAAATAGGAAAATAAAGCCTCCTAGCCTAGTTGGTAGTGACCCTGCCTACGAAGCAGGAGGTCCCGGGTTCGAATCCTGGTCAGGGCATTTATTTGTGTGTTAATCACGAATATTTGTTCCTGAGTTATGGATGTTTTCTATGTATTTAAGTATTTATATGTATCTATCTATTATATATATCGTCGTCTAGTACCCATAACACAAGCCTTATTGAGCTTACCGTGGGACTAGGTCGATTTGTGTAAGATTCTCCCACAAATATTTATTTAAATATTTATTTAAATATTTATTTTAAAAGCTTTTTTGGCCGAACCATCGTTTTGTGTTTGATCTAGATGTACCTACCTGAATTGCAGGACTTACATTCTTAGAATGACTAAAGATAAATTTTTTCGCGTCAGATATGAATGAAATTAGGTGGGTAGGTAGGTAGAGTTTCTTATTCTACGTTAGAATTTATGTCGCAAATTCGGATTTTGTATCTCTATCAAGCGGCTAGATAGATACAGAATTTGAATGTGCGACAAAAATTTTGTACCAAATTTCCCAGTGTGTTACGAGAATCCTATACGATTTCGTAACTCAGTGGAAAAAATTAAAGGACATACTGGGAAATGGGAAATGAGGTCTATCTTGAAGATAATAAGGAACTGTTCCTATCTACCAAATTTCATTTAAATCTAACGCGAAAAAAAAACGACAATATAAAAATCCGCCCATTTACGTCTATTAATTTCTAACATGCACTCTTCAGAAGCCTATTGCATAATGACTTGTAACTTGTTATATTAGTGGAAGTCTCTTTTCAATCCCTTTTATTAGAAAGAGGGTTCCGCTAATATTACAAGTTACAAATGATTATGCAATTGACCCCAGGGGTTCATTTTCCATTACCTATATTTGCTTATATTCATGCTGCACATCGACATCTTAAAATAGGAACACAGTCTCTATTCGACAGATTCACAAAAACAACGGTTATCAGGTTATCATGTATTATTTTCATTTGTTATCTTTTAACAAGTTTTGCAAGTAAATATCTTCATAATATAATAAGTATATACATAGGTATTACAAATTGAACAGTTCTTATTTAAGTAGGTCTAAAAAGGCCAAGGCTCTCTTGATAATTGCATTACTTACATTTTTGGAGACCTTGTTTGTATCAAGCTATCAAGTCAAGTCGTACCGTATATTCAAGTTTAACGTTCGTAAGACCTAGAGCTACCGGATGTCCTGCCTTTTAGCTTCAAATTCTGCACAGTTTCATTTTAAAAGGGTACAACTTAGACATAGACAATAACTGGAGTAAACTTGTCTGGCATATTCTATACAAAACATTCTGCCGAATTTTGCGGGAGGGTTTAATATATTTTTTATATATGGGTACCTACTTTACGTTAGGTAATATAGACATGTTAGATATAATAATATGTAAGCCCATACAAAAACTTGATTTTTTTGGCAGAGGGGACATTTTATTGAACGCCTAGGTGCTCTTGAATTCTTGATCTCTATGCTTTAATGTAACAGACCATTCGTTAGTATAGTACCTACCTAACTATACCCTGAAATGAACCAGAGCTTAACTACCTACCTCTTATCATAAACATTTACAACTACCTATGCCAGTATGCAACTTTACGACTCACGACACAGAACTCACAGAAGTAACACTAATTGCTCTCCATTGCACATGTTGCATTTAAATAGGTTTATAGTGTTATAATGTGACAAGCATGTTGTTATATACTTATACTGTTTGTGTTTGTATCATTTGTCTGTATTTAACAAATTCTTGAACATAAATCTGAATGGCCTTGAGTAACCTCCGTTTCGCGTTAAAAATATTTCGGAGCTGAATAACCAATCACTGACAAGTACGCTAATGCTTTTAGCATGTATTCCAAGTGTTTACATTGTGCCGCAATTCACTCCTGTCGTGTCATGTCGTTTGCTATATGAAGGAAAGAGATCACGAATGTTTAGGCAAATCTCGATAGCAATACGCGACGCGAAGTGAATTGACGGCATTAATTTGGCGAAAATGATTTTCCTTTTGTCCTTGTTTCGCAGTGTTCTTTAATCAGTCCAAATTGACGTGTCCGGTCCTGATTCCACTCACAATAGTAGATTACTCGCGAATTTGACCTCAGAAATCGACCTTTTTCGCGGGGTAATGACATTGACATGTAGATAACATTTACTCAGGGCATTTTTTAAAGGTCTTGCGTGCATTAGGAAAGTATATCGCTCTAGGGCGAACCCTATCACTTTCCACCCGCTCCACAGGTTCAAAGTGACTTAAGTGACCCACTTTTAGAGCATGAGATATGAAAATGAAAACATATTTTGATCATCACTATCATCAAGTAATATCAGTGCCTATGGAGTAACGAAGACCTTCATTTATTTTATGTTTATTTACTATTATTTAGTATCGCGTTTTAAATTGTATGGGCAGTTCATAAATGAATTCATTCATAAATTGCCTATGCACGGACAAAATACGTATGGCTAGAATGACAAATATAGTTCCTTTTCTTAGGTTGGTACAGTACACTTGGTACCTTGTGTACCTATGAGGATCAATAAGGGTGGAATCACATGTATCAGCATCGAGCCGCAGTTTGTATACATTACATATGAATAATGAATATATGACTATATGAGAAATCGCTCGTTAGTAAGGGGATGCGTACAGATCGGAAAGCTGAAAGGATGCGTAAGTACAGATCTTCATAGTAACGATCTCTCATATTTAAAATGCGATTTCACCCTACGGAATCCTCAATAAGGATTCCGTCGTGCGCCGTGTTGGCTACGTCTTTTAGCCTGTGTACCTATCATGCCTCGGTTTCTTGCTACAAAAATAATATGTCTAGGTATGTACTTAAATATATTACCTACACTCAATTTTTGACACGTTACATTCCCGTTAGGTTATTCTTTAGGTTATTATTATTGAAGGCGAATGGCACAATTCTCAGAATGCTAAAGTGAGTTAAAGAAACCGGTTAAGGTCAATAAATTAAATGTGTTTTATTCATAGCTATAGGTACCTACTAAGAATACAAATGTGTCATTTGTTGACTGTCTCCAAAGGTTGCGCGTGCGCCTGTTATGAGTGGTTTCATTCAATGCCAAGCGGTTGGTTGACTTCTGTTTAATTCTAGTCATCACTAAATTGAGAACTAGTCGATGTTTTTTCAGTATTATTGTTGATAAACAAAGTAGTGGTCTGATTTTATTTGGGTGACGCGGACTAGGGTTTGAGCTAAAAACCGAGTTTTTCCCACACAAAAATTTACCGAAAGGATTCCTTTATGCGGGCATAATATCGCTTACTTTATCTTTGTTCTACTTATATGAAAGAAATATTGCAAGAGAGTGAAAACAACCATCGGCTTTACTTTTACATTGGGGCTTCCGGGGCTTCTTTAAGACTCTTGTTGGCATATAAATTGGCAATAAAGAGAACCTCACGGATTGTCAGAAATCGATTTTAACACGATCGGATCAAAATCGAAATAATTCAAGATGGCAGCCGGTTCTCGCAGTTTTTTACTACAGATTCGTTACCTACTGAGGAATCTCTCGGATCCCCAAATACCGATTATTATCACGGTCGGATTAAAACTCAATAAATTCAAGATGGAGCCCCTTTTCGCAATCCTGATCAAGAACTTATTTTAGATTTAAGGTAGGTAGAGGTAGGTAGTTAGGTATGATACACTTACAGTCTATATATTTTTTTTAAATAAATGTTATCGATCTCAGATCTGTTAAAAATAATCTCTCGGATCAAAATTATCGAAATTATAAATGGCAGCCGGTTTCGCTATATTTATCTCAGATTTTTTATGAAGAACCTCTTGGATCTTATCGATTTTTATTACAATCGGATAAAAACTGATATTTTGTTTTTCACGTTCGTTGTACTAAATATCACGGTAGATAACGCTGTACGGTATGTTAAATTTATACATCGCGCTAACGGTACTTTGATTGGGTTTGTATATAAATATGGGCTGGGATTTTATTTTAATAGATATTTGTCACTTTTGTTGTTACGTTTGCAATTTTGTCATATGTAAAGAGCGCCTTTTTTAACACTTTCGCGCAAGCACCGTCATTAGACGTTAAAAATTGACTGAAGGGCCGGGACACAACGTCTGATCACGTCATTATAAAAATATATTTTAAGGGCACAACGTTTTGTAACGTCCGCTGGTCTCACTAAAATCCTTTAGCTACGTCCTTGCGTCACAACATGTCGCAATTTGGATTACTTAGCGCCACGCAGAGTCACTTTTTTTGGATTCACTATTGGACTCACTCACACACATATAAGTGTTCCCACTCACATAAACAACGTCACTGGACGCCACCCGCTCCTGTCCGTGCGGTACATTTAGTTCGCCTGCGCGCGCGCAGAGGGTGACTCGTGTGTGGTTATGTAGGTAGCTGCCGAAATTTTGTGGGCAACGGAGATTGTATGTCAATGTAAGTACGTTTTTTAATTGTTTTTGAATGTGGTTTGTATTATTAGTAATCGTCGAAATAATATGTGTTGAGTTGACTACGTGCAAATCAATGAAATTTACTTGTTGAACTTGTAGATGGATAAAAAACAACGCAACAAGTTTATGAAGGTGTTCGAATCGTCTTCGTCGCGGGAGTCATCATCAGACCCATATGAGGATGACGGAGAATATGGATCTGATAAGGATTACGACCCAGTGGATGAGCAACACAACAGTAGAAGTAGTTCCGTAAGTGTTTTGGCTGAGACATCAAGTAATCAAAAAGATACGTCAAAACAACAAAATATGTCAAATGTACCAGAAGATTCTATTACGAGTGAGTCAGATGATTCAGAAAAATATAATCTTCAAGTTCTGATAGCGTCTTTGAACTTCGGTCATCACGTAAACCAGTACGTTCTTGCCCTCGAGCAAAAAAACAACATTTACTGCCCCCGAGACGTAATTCAGACGTAGATACGGATACTGCTGATACGGTTTCAGTGGATTCTATGCATAGTTACATATTGCATACACTCCATCCGTCACCACTTCCGAATCCCATGGGAATGGAGGGAAATTGTTATGTGTCTCCGCCTCCCAGTCCTGAAATAGAAGGTAACGCAGCGCTGCCTTTTGTACCTATGGAAATATAGCGTAACTTACCATCGCACGCTTTACCACATTCTGTAGAAGTAGACGGTAATGTATCATCATATTCACAACCCTTGATGCAGCTTGCTGCTGACCCCGTAGAGATGGAGCGAGACCGGTCACCGCACGCAATGCCACCTCAGGATCTTGTGCAATTTGAAGGCAACCCAGTACCACACGCCTTGCCTCCTCCCGGTCCCGAGCAAATAAAGAAAGCGTCGAACGCCTCGACACCTCCCCATCCAGAGGAAGATGGGGGCAATTCAGTACCGCACGCCTTGCCTTCTCATAGTCCCGAGCAAATAGAGGGAAATACATCACCGACCGCCTCGCGAACCCCAATTCCTGAACATTTAGAAGAAAATACATCATCGGTAAATTCGCCATCTGCTAGTACCGAGGAAACAGCAACTCTTCGTTTCTCGCATTACGTACTCTTGGTATTGAGGGAATGAACGGTAATATGTCATAACACGGGACTCCACCTCATGATCGCGTGCAGCTAGAACATGACCCGTCACCGAACGTGGCACCGTTCCCTAATGTAATGGATAATGAGGGTAATTTGCCAGACACGTCACCATCTCCTGATTTAGGGAAAGTAGGGAGTAACCCATCGCCTCATGGATCGGCACGTAGCAGTAGCTCCAGTATCAACGCATGTCTCTCGCAGTCGTACCCGAAGTAATTCAAATTCACCTACAAGTAGACGAGGCCCAAAGTGCAGAACTCCTCTTAGGGACCATGTTTGGGAAAATACGACTGCGGAAATACCTACTTTTGATTTTGATACTATTTCCGCTGAATTTCAATTCGAACTAGTAGGACCAAACGCTTCAGTTGAAGACGTATTTGATCAATTATTTCCTGCACATATAGTGGACTTCATAGTAGCAAGAATAAACGAATATGGAAGAAGACTCTGCTTCACAAACCTACAACTAGAAACTCGCGTCGTTATAAATATAAATATACAAACCCCAGAGAAATATACGAATTTTTGGGATTATGTCTTCTTGTGGGACAAATTAATGTACCAAGAAAACGGAAAATTTTCACATACACCGATCCCCCATACTATCACCCCATCTTTCAATATGTCATGACTGGGTGCAGATTTGAACAAATATTGCGATGCCTGTGCGTATCTGAATTAAATGCACCAGGAAAAGAAAAGATTATACGCTTTATTGAAGCCATTACTAAGAATTTCCGTGATTGCTATAAGCCTACAAAATAACTCTCTTTGGGCGAGTCTTTACTTATTATGAGTAAATAAGTCAACAGGGTATAAGTTAGACTGAATTATGAGAAACGCACTGCAAGTAGTAGTTTTGTTGTAGAAGTATACTCGTATAAGTTTTTGTTTTATTCTCGGATGTTTACAATGTGTCAGAAAATATATACTCGTAGCACGTGAAAATTGTTAAATGGTAATATTTTCAGTTTTCTACCTGTTCTATTATAGGTCTCTGAATGGTTATAATAAATAAATATAAATAAATAAATTATATATATTTTTTTTATGAATGTCGTGTATCAACGTTGTTGTTGTATACACTGGTCATACTTATAAATGATGAGCCGGAACGTTTATAAACGTCCAAGTCCTATGACGTTGTAACTTTGAGCAAACTTATCCGTTATTAGTATGCGACAGAACGTTCATAAACGTTAACGTCCTTACACGGTGGTCACACAAACATAATCAAATACAGGATCTCATACGGCGCAACGTTTATAACCGTCCACGTGTAATGACGTTGATTAGTTATTTATGAACATGTATAGATGGCATATGGCAGAACGTCTATAAACGTTAACGTGAGTTAACGTTGGTCGCGTAAGTGTAATTATTTTTTCGTCAAATACGGCGGAACGTGTATAGACGTTGACGTGATTAGACGTTGTTACGTTAATTATGTACACCAATGGGTAGCATTACGGGTGAACGTATATAGCCGTGGACGTTGTTATACGTTTGTGTCACTAATAAACTTATTTTTGGTCAAATTATAAGAAGTACGCACATTAACGTCGGTCCATAGTGTATGGGAAAATATTGTGTCATTCCAAGTACTAGTGGTGAAGCGAGGTGCTCGCGCGAAAGTGTTAAACGTACTTACCTAAAAACCTGACGTACTCGTATTTACTCATTTCTTGTTAGGAATACTCCTGTGAATAAAATAGTCTAATTAATCTTGTTTCGCGATAACCCCCCCATCAAATCCCATTTCATCCCTTTAAGATGAATTTAAGATGGCGGCCGTTTCTCGCAGTTTTGACTCCGGATTCATTATAAAGGACCTCTCGGATCTTCTTTATGATCTCGATTAGAAGGTGAATTCTGAAAAATCCTTTCTTAATGCACCTTAATGAGACACCTACGTACCAAATTTGAAATTCTACAAACAGAAATAAACAACAAAACAACACCCATATCATAGGTATTGATATTTTGAGATTTCAACCCCATCGCACCCCAACAGGGAAGATGGTGTATCTTACGTCCACCTCGTTGGATTTTAAAATGGTTGTTGTTTTTGATTTCAGCGACCCGATAAACCATAAAAACGATAATCATGATGTTTTTTCACCCCTTTTTCCCCTCTTAGGGGTTGAATTCTCAAAAAATCTAATACACGTCTTTACTAATAATAAGATGCTAATAATTTATGGAATTTTTTTTTTTCTGAAATAAATAATTATTTAATTTACTCATTTATCTTTAGAAATACTCTAGTGTAGTTTTGAATAAAATAGTTTAACTAATCATGTTTCCCCATGCATAGTTTGTACCCTCATTTCACCCCCTTTGGAGGTGAATTTTGAAAGTTCTTTTCTTTGTGCACGCCTTATAAGGAACCTATAATGCTAAATTTGGAATCTCTAGAACCAGAAATAAACAACAAAACGACACCCAAATTGATATTTGGACCTCAGGTGGGCGAGGTCAGTAGGAAAATGTTTGCTGCAGTAGGTTCGCTCCGCAGGCTAAGAAACTTTTTGCCCTACGCCACTAAGGTTGCGTTAGCCCAATCTCTCTTACTCCCTATATTAGATTATGCTGATACCTGCTATTTGGACCTTTCTGAGGAACAGCTTAATAAGTTGGAACGTCTCCAAAATCTCTGCATTAGGTTCATATTTGGCTTGCGCAAGTTTGATCATGTTTCTAATTTCCGTTCTCAGCTTAAGTGGCTTCCCATCCGTCTTCGACGTGACTCTCATATTCTTTCCCTTCTTTATGGCATTCTCTTTAACCCTGCTACTCCTCCTTATCTCAAAGAGCGTTTTAAGCGGCTCTCTTCTGTTAGATGTTCTCTGGTTCATATTCTTGCTCCTCCAGCATCTACTTCTAAATTTTTCAACAACTCCTTCACGTTTCGGGCTGTCAGGTTGTGGAATGCTCTGCCAGTTAAAATCAGACTAGCCAAATCTCTGCCCATTTTCAAAAATCAGCTGAAGCTTCATTTGCTGTCTCTGCCATAAGCTGATCATTTGCTATTTATTTATATGTGTATGTGTATACTTATGTGTATATATATATATATATATATATTTATTTATGTATATATTATTTTATAGATTTATTTTATTTTATATGTAATTTTTTGTTTGTTTTGGCTGCTTTCATTTTAGGCGTAGATGTGTGTTTGTATCTTGTTATGCTCTTACTTTTAGTTTTATTTTCATTTTTTGCACTACCTGTTAACTGATACGCTTTCTTCATTTCCCGCTACCCTAAGGTTGTCTGGAAGAGATCGCTTTTTAGCGATAAGACCGCCTGTTGTTACCCAATGCTATTGATTCTTTGTTTCCTTCTGATACTGTTACTGTTATTGGTGCAATAAAGAATATTATTATTATGTCTTTCCCATCACGGAACAATGGTGTTCCGGACCTTTGGGAGGCGTGCGCGGAGCCGAAGCCAACACGCAGAGGCCCTTTCGACAATTTAATGAAATGTAAGGGGTACACCGAGCGGATGTTGCACCTGCCCGAGTCATGGGACGCACGCAGAGGCAGCACCCGCCAGGGTGTATAGACTATTGAGATTTAATGGAATCTAAAATATGCTGGACTATTAGGTGAAAGCGGTGGACTAAATACTGGGTTATGGAGAATAAAATCGGACGTCTGCCTAACAAAACGGTAATCAATTTTATTTCCGGCAGACGGTGACTCGCCCACATAAGATGGGCCCCCACAAAAAGCGACATCTAAGATGGCTCGAGGGCAACACCGGTATGAGGGCTGGGGGTAGAGAGGTGTCACTGGACTTTAAAAATATAGCCAACTCGCCACTTAGGTTTCCACATCTACCCTCGAGAACACAGCTCTCGCGACCCCACTCTGGTCGGCCGGTTAAGGCAAGCCAGAGGCGGAGGACTTGGTCGGACGACGGAGTCCCCCAGGAGCGCTCAGGTACGTGGGGTCGCTACTCCCCAACAGCTCGCCACAAGCTGCCCTGCGTTGACTGATTGCACCGGTGGAAACCAGTGGGCGATGGGGTCGTCACATCCCTACGCCATTATTATTATTATTATTATTATTTTTAGAGTTCGACCCCCTCGCGCCCCAACCGGGAAGATGGTATTTCACAATCTCCATATTAGATTTTAAAATCATCGTTGTTTTTTTAATCAGCGACCCGATAAACCATAAAACGATAACCAAGTTGGTTTTATTTACTTTTCACCCCTTTTCCCCCTTTTAGGGGTTGAATTCTCAAAAAACCTGAAACACGTGCTAACTCATTTATTTTTATAAATACTTCTGTAAAGTTTCAAATGGAATTGGCCAACTAATCTTGTTTCCCCATAAAAACTTTGGACCCCCCAAATCACCCCCTTAGGGGTTGAATTTTGAGAAATCCTTTCTTAGTGCACCTCTAGACTTCATAAGGAACCTACGTTCCAAATTTGGAATCTCTAGGACCAGCGGTTTGTGCTGTGCGTGGATATATATGTCAGTCAGTCAGTCAGTCAGTTTCTTTTTTGTATATTAGATAAATACACCTTTTTTTTTTATTTTGATGAGAAACCTTTACACATAAAATAAAGTCTCTAGCTAAACAGAAAACCTTCCGCTATACAAACTTTCAACAATCTTTTCATTCTTATAAGGGTCGAATTTTCGAAATCGCTGAAATTACTTTTTGTAAACTCTAATGAGGATTCTTTTCACAAAGTTTGTAGTCTATAACTAAAAAGGAAACGCTTCCGCCATACAAACTTTTAACACACTTTTCACCCCTTTTGGGGTTGATTTTTCCAAAACGCTAAAATTACTTTTTTCGTATTTTAATAACAAACCTCTACACCAACTTTTGAGACTCTATCTAAAAACAAAATACAAACTTTCAACCCCGATTTAACCCCGTTAGAAGATGATTTTTTCAAAACCCTTTCTTATTCGTTACCTTCGTTAAACACTTAACGTAATGTGAAAATTTCAGGATCATACGTTTAGTAGTTTCGGCTGTACGTTGATCAGTGAGTCAGTCAGTCAGTCAGGACCAGGACTTTTCCTTTTATATGTATAGAATAGATCTAATGCGTTTCCGCAGACTACCTCAACTACTTACTAGACAGAGTATTAGAGTATACAAGACAACTCGACGCGTACATATGAGTCCCGTACCTACTATTTTATTTTTGTAAGGAAGTTTTCGTGAAAATTAACATTATTTACAATTATTGTGTTTTAGGGGTGAACCTGGAATGTTGTGGTGTAAAATAGTATAGGGTAGTAGTCGGTTATGCTCATGGATCTTAGAAATTTACATGTAAAACTGTGCATATGTGCGGTGACCTAATTCTCTTTGTATAGGCTTTCATAATGCGGCGTCTGTGTAGTCTGGGGTTGGAAATTGGAACACCTGGGCTTATACCACGAAAATCGAATGATTGCGGATTTGTATGTCCATCTCTGTCACACTTGCATATTAGAGTGACCAAGAGGTATTTCCGCCAATGCCAATTTTCGATGTTCGTGGTAGGCGTGCTGTGATGTGAAGTAAACAAGTTGATAATTCCCTAGAGAGAACTTACCTATAACTATGACACCCCATACACCTGCCTGCTGGAATAACACGGGATCAGAGCAGGTGTGTAGGAATAGGATATTAATATATCGTCTTCCGGGCCCTTTCTTTATAGTTTTCGTTGACTTCACCAACATGAAATTGAGAAACGTAGCCTCCGACACTTGTTTTAGCTTTCGTCTGTTTGTTTAGGATGTTGCACACATTTATCGGTTACGTTTTTGCATTTATTATTAAAAACTATAGTTAATGTATATACCTAAACAACTTTATACTCTCTCTCTTTCTCTATACCCCCCCAATAAACCCCACATACCATAATTAGAGCCGACAAAAGCTAGATCTCCAATAAAACGTTTAGCAAAGAAAACCCGCAAAATGAGAACATTTGTAACGTTTTATTATAACAGAATGGTGTCATAACATCCTATGGTGATGTATCGGGCTTTCGGAAGTGACGACCGTCTATTTCGATCGCCACCTGCCGTGCCAACTGGGCTGTGACTGTGAGCTGAGTCAGGACTACAATACAATATTTACGGCATAAATGAGTGTAGGTAGAAACTTATTTAAAGGTATTACAGTCTTCGTTGCCAAAGCGGAGCCCAGGAACTGAGCTGTAGCATACATAACCGGGAAAACGCTAAGCAGAAGAAGAAGACTTCGTTGTGTTGTGCCGTTGATGATATATACCTAAGTAGGTATAGTTGGTGTTCATTCTCCCTTTTCTCAAATTGATGGGCGTTTAGAAATTTGTAGGTAGTTGATCTAAAAATGTGAATGATTGCATACGCCAAAAGGATTCCATATTCGTCATATTTTTCCAAGGATCTCCAGAAGTGCTTCTCGAAAATTTATGTTCGCATATAGTGCATGGTTTACTTAGTTGGTACTTTCAGTGATAAAGGTGAAGTACAGTTCCAGAAAAGTGATCTTATAATATAAAAATGTGGTTAATAAATAAATAAATATTGTGGGACAATCGTACACAAATCGACCTAATCCCACGGTAAGCTCAATAAGGCTTGTCTTGTGGGTACTAGACGACGACATATATAAATAATAAATAAATAAATAAATATTATGGGACAATCTTACACAAATCGACCTAGTCCCACGGTAAGCTCAACAAGGCTTGTGTTGTGGGTACCTAGGTTAGGTACACTAGGTACTAGGCGACGATATATATAATAAACAGATACATATAAATACTTAAATACATAGAAAACATCCATAACTCAGGAACAAATATTCGTGATAAACACACAAATAAATGCCCTGACCAGGATTCGAACCCGGGACCTCCTGCTTCGTAGGCACGGTCACTACCAACTAGGCTAGGAGGCCGTTTAACGTTATTAATATATAATAGATAGATACATATAAATACATAGAAAACATCCATAACTCAGGAACAAATATTCGTGATAAACACACAATAAATGCCTTGACCAGGATTCGAACCCGGGACCTCCTGCTTCGTAGGCAGCGTCACTACCAACTAGGCTAGGAGGCCGTTAAAGGCCGTTATGGAGAATAAAATCCTTTTTATGAATGGTATTAGAGATGCTAGGATTAGTTAAATGAATGTCACATGTCCTTAGTAACAGTCGTATGATAGACATTCGTCGTTGTATCACCTTTTTTTTCTCAGGGAAAATCTGTTATGGACTTCTTTCAGCCCAGGAGAAACCGAGTATATGTCCGACTCGATACGGTCTAAAAACCCTGAGGAGTTCCACCGCTTCGCTTTGGGGTCGGGTTGGGTCTCCTCAGGGCTGCCACTAAGGGGGGCATTATGGGGCAATGCCCCCCTTAAAATACAAGTTGCCCTACCTTAAGAAATATCACCAACTCTGCTGATATACCCCACCATGCTTAATTGCGCCAGTTGTGCCCTAAATGTAATGACCCTGGGTCTCCTAGTATCACCTAATAATCTAATATAATACTATGAAGTAAGGGGAATGTACTCAATGTACTTGCCGTAATAAGTATAATGTTTTTCAATCCCATTTCGCTCTTCTGTCCTATAAACCCAATCGGAATGTAGAATGACGGAAACCATCATCCAGCTACGTGCCGTATTATTCAACTGGGACCTTGTGTCGTCAGTTAGAGTCAAACGTATGTAGATTTATTGTAAATTGCAAGAGGGCGTCTGTCTTGGCAAAACACTTCCGTTTCAGGCTGGATAATAATGTAAACCTGAGTACCTACATATCTCTACACATAATTTTACTCTGAAACCCACGGTTTTCCTTAGTTTATTTTATTATATTATTTTTTATATTATGGTTTCGGCACCATCTCAAAGAAACAAGATTATCAAAATTAGAATAATAACATTCATTTACAACAACAGGTTTTAACATCATAATAAATATAGCTAATTGTGTTATATAACTTTATTACATTTTGCATAAAAAAAGAGAAAGAATGATAGTTACCTCTATAGAGGTAACGTAAAAAGCGGGCGTAAAGTGGCGCTTATAAGCGCCACTTTACGCCCGCTAACTAAATAAGCGTTTATAAAAATATAAAGTATGAGATCAAATCTCAGTGAGTGGGTCAAGTGAGCCTAAGCGTCCTAAACTTTAAAACACAGACTATAATATATAAAACACGTATCAGCCAAGGTTTTCCTGTTCCCCAGATAAGCTATAAATTCGACCTGAATCCAAAGTGTCCAAACCAGTCTGCCTGCTTAAAATTCCGGTCGGACCTATTTTTCGGTGACCTTGGATGCTTTAGAGCTAATTCATTCTATATTCGGCTTACGAGAAGCTGTCAAATTAACAACAATGGCAATTAATTCAATGAAATTACGTTATAATACGCAGATAATTTAAGGATACGCGTCGAGAACAGTAAAGTTAACAACTCCAGCATTGTGTTGCAACGTTGCGAGTGCAGCGACAAATATGCGATTATATTAGTTAATTCTCTTGATAAATTGTAACTTTCAGGTTAGAGGAATGTCATTGTTGGTTGAGGATAAGATGCTACCTTCTGCCAAAAGCATTCACGTAGGTATTTGGAAATGTAAATTTTCAACAGCCGGCGAACTTTTAATTTGTAAACATCACAATGGGAGCTACCGTATTGTCACTCACCAGGCGGCGCCACTCATGCGTGGGTCCTGTGTCAGTATGACAGAATTGTCAAAGTGACTTAAGTGACGTTTAAAATGTTCCAGCAGTACCCCCCCTGCAGCTGGACCCCCGTTCCACTAGCGCCCCTAGCGGAAAATCGACTCGCGGTAATCCTCATTGTGTGACGGCACTAAATTACTATTGGGCATCACCACACAATTTGTCAAGAAAAATACCATCGCATCTTTAGTTCTCTTTTCATCTCCCCCTTCATCTTTAGGGATTTGTCCTATCCTGTTGGTCCGGTTATGTTTACTTATCTAAAAGAGTTTATTGCTAAGGTGAAATGTAATAAGTACCAACATTAAAACGAATTTATCGCTTTATTAACACTATGGTCCTACGTTTTGAGCCCTTAACAGCTTAACGTAGGGTCATGGTGTTAAACGCGATAAATCCATTTTAAAGTATTTAATTGAATTGAATAAGTAATAATCGCGCGGTGAAAGAAGACAATATTATATTGCAAAACAATATTATCTTGTAATTGACTGTTCTAAATTAAACAGTTCACGTAAAGTTATTCTCCAACCACATAACATACCTATCGATTTGATTCTCTAAGCGTTATCCTTATATTATAATACAAGAATACGACGCTCATTCATACTTTTACGCTGTCGCTCTCCTTGGAAGTTGCCCTCGGCGACACCAACACAACACAACACAAACACTGTAGGTGTTCGTTCGCACATCCGCTAGACTATTTTGGTTTTCTTAAAAATAGTTACCTTGGCAACGAGACTAGTGTGTAATGGGTTGTAAGTAGCCGGGGGCGTTAGAGACTGAGCGTTTCTAAAGTATGTCCGTTTTGCTCCTACCACTATGGAATTTACAACTCATGATATCTAAGCACATAGGCCTGGGCTAGTACCACGAGAATCGAACGATTGCGGATTTGTATATCTGCCACACTTGCATATTGGAGAGATAAAAAGGTTTTCACTTTTCCCGTCAATGCCAATTCGTGATCGCGATAATCCGTTCTAAAGTGTTTAATTTCAATGAACAACAATCGCGGAAACAGAAGACAATACTAAGTATCTAAGTACGGGAGAAGACAAAAATCATAATAAATCCTGAAGGAAACACCCCGATATATTGACAGGTGTTCCTTTCGACGGCCTCGGTGACAAATGTGACAATATCGACAAGTTTGACAACCCACCGAGCGTGACGGAAACAGATACACATGTGAGAGTTACGTAATTGGCAGGTGATGAAGGATTTACTTGCCGAAATACGGTTTGAAGCGACGGTTTTATTTCAACGTCAGAGTATTTTGGATTATTTGCGTATTTTCTACATTGGCTTGACTACTAAGACTCGCTCCCAAAGAATATCTTTTAGCAGTTCAAGTCTCTTGATAGCTAAAGAGCTATATAAACTAGCGCTCTGAAAACTCAACTGAGCTACTGAGACCACACCCGTGGTCCCGAATTTCTCCACTATATTTCCCTCTCCAGTTGAACTTATTACCTCAATGATTCTCTATGACAAACCGCGACGCAGCACAACGCAACGTGCCAGTAACGGAGCACCTCGCTTGGAGAAATTTCTGTACGAGATCTTGGATCTTCTAAGTTTGAGCGAAGGTTTTTCAAATGATGAAGTAAAACTTTTTTTAAAGAAAATATATCAATGTACTTTTCTGCATATTTAAGTTCTGCACAAAGTTACAACTTACAAACCTATACCTTTATATCACGTAAAATAACTTAAGTAAAAAATAAATATAAACTAGTTCTACTCGGTACATACTGATTAGCAGCAAGTCAGTTAAGTAACCATAAATATGTAAGTATAATACCTATAGTAATATTAAATTGCAGACCAACGTCTGCTCTGTGTATTAAAGGCTTGATTGTTCACTATATTGCCTATAAAATGTGATGCTTACTTATTTATGACTCCATTGTGACCACGGGCAAATTTATGGTCATCGAGTTTATCTGATTATATGGAACTGGTTTCCTAAGTCCACAGATAACATAAAGTTGAGAATTATAACGATATTTTGTGTCTTTCATGCTGCCTTGTTAATATTTAAATGTTTTTTATTTATTTATTTTAAGATTTAGTTTTAATAATTTGAATTTAATAGTAGTATTAGTTTTTTTAAGTATGTACTTAGGTACTTTTATTATATA
Source organism: Lathronympha strigana (assembly GCA_949128165.1). Taxonomy (NCBI): domain Eukaryota; kingdom Metazoa; phylum Arthropoda; class Insecta; order Lepidoptera; family Tortricidae; genus Lathronympha; species Lathronympha strigana. The sequence goes on along the minus strand of OX421922.1, from coordinate 12,767,717 downwards.
ATAATTTATGTTCTTTTTTTAAAGTTTTTAGGCTTTATAACAGATAAGTTTGTCTAACAGCATGTCATATAAGTAACAAGTGGAAGTGTTGGAGTTAACATCATTTTTTTATCACGCCCTTTTGACAATGCTCTTAAAAGGTGCGGTACTAAAGTTTCAAGACTGACACATTTTGTTAATTTAGTTAGAAAGTGCAGGATGAAAAGTTGCAATTTATCCAGTTGTTGTTTATTACTCCAGTTTTGGAATCGTTTCTTGCTTAGTCTCTGTCTACTTTGGTTTTCCTATAGCTAGCCAGGTCTTAAACTGAACAAATCGGAAATATCTATCAAAAACCCGACCGTTTTTGCCAAAAAAGTTTTTGGTAGAGTCAAACCACGTTATCTCTTTCAAACAAATTAAAAGTTAAACTTTAAAGTGTATTTTAAACGTCAAACTTCTATGAAATTATGAAGTTTATTGAAATTAAACACTTTAGAACAGATTAATCGCGTTTATTAACACCATGACCCTACGTTTCGAGCCCTTTACAGCACTCGTTTTCTCTTATATATCTTAACCCTGTGAAAACGAGTGCTGTATTAATAAACGCGATTAATCCATTGATGTAAGTAAAAGGGGAAGATATGGTACCAGGCGCACTTTCGTGTGCCACGAAATATAGGTTACTGCACCTATATTGAAATAGTCGTGTGACGGCGGCCGATGTGTCAACAGCGTGGTCATCTGGCACGAATATTAAAGAATCATGCCGTGTTGCGCCTTTTTTGAGTATTTCAACAGCTCAAGACACAAAAACAATGCTCACGGTATTACTTTCCATTCATAAGTACTGTTTATGGTATGAAAATATTATATTTTAGCAAATAATATTCAAAATGATCTTTGTTATTGAGTGAGAGAGACAGCTAAATATCTAATACCTACGCGAGTAACACGTGTATCCGATTGTCACATTACGTCACTTCACTTTCTTGATAGGGTCAGCAAAACAAATTCTGATCAATATGAAATGTTTTTTTAATTTATGCGCTCCTGTTACTTAAAACACATCTGATATTAATTTTATGCCACACCTGGCCATAAAGTGCCTTTTTTCCGCACGCTACGCGCTACGCGTACAGAAATAGCCGATTTCTGACCAAGTGTAGGCATAAAATGATGTACCTAACACGTGAGGTAATAAATAAAGCCCTTGATCGCATGTAACACTTATAAAAATAATGTACTATTGTAACACTTATAAAAATAATATGGGTAAATGGCCAGGTGTGGCATAAATTATGTTTGTATGCATGCATACCAACGACGTTGAATTTCATAGACTCACCATGACCGCTTAAAATGTGTCCGGAACAAATCGTGCTTAAATTTGTTCTAAGCACAATTGAGCTATCAGTAGCGCGTCAACCGTCCTGCCGTCAACATGCCGAAGTGCTCCGTTAAAAAGTGCAAAAATAACACATTAAATACGCTTAAAAAAGATGGCATATCGTATTTCCAATAAGTAATATCTTACAGTTTAATAATGCATTAGGTTTTTAGTCAAAATTGCTTTGTAACTTACTAAAATCTTTTTTTTTCTAACATAAGTAAAATAAATTTCTTGATTTGGTCTTACGCAGTTGGCCCTTTCCCTCACGCTACGCGCTACGCGAGACGGACAGCGACAAAAGATGTAAAAGGCAGAACATAGTTGAAATTTAATGAATAGAGTCGCCGGTTTATTAATTTTTTAAACAACATTATATTATTAGAGGCGTTTAGATTTTAATAATGTCAGACTAATTACTAAATACACCGATTGCGACAGTTAAATTATCCAAGTTTATAGATAAAAACAAACAACCTGGCAATAGCTATCGTTAGTATCGTTACATCCTTATTATAAATAATAAAAAAGATTTTTATTTGCAGTTCCTCTTAACCATCCCTGATCTTTATCATTAGGTCCACTCCACCAAAATGATGGTTTACGTAAGAAAATGCCCAAGTTACTTATAGAAATTGTCAAAACAAAACACATGTTCCGTTAAAATTTGACGAGTTCCTTAATTCCCCTTTAAAAGGCGATTTTCGGGATAAAAACTATCCTATATCCTTTCTCAGGTGTCAAACTATCTCCATATCATTTCAGCAAAATCAGTCCAGCGGTATTAACGCGAAGAGGTAACAGAGAGTTACTTTTGCATTTATAATATTAGTATGGATATGGATGATTTTTATGACATAACAGAATTTAATAATGAGGAATCTTAATTTTGACAAAGCAAATTTTAGGTATAAGTATTTGACATGAAAAAATGTTCATTTTAATTTTAATTTTATTTTATTTTATTAATAAATAATTGTATTGTATTTTATTGATTAATTTAAATGAAATTTGGAATTTTTATAAATTGTACCAATATGTTAATTATTTTTGAAAATTGTTAATTAATCTTATTTTATTTTCTTTTGACGTGTATTGTATGGGTGCATTTACGAAATAAATGAATATGAATATGATATGGAACTATGGATAGTCACCTAGTAAGTACCTACTCGCCAAGACAATCAAACAAGCCTAAACTCGATAGGGTTTAGGTTTTTATTACATATTTCTTGGCCATCTTCAAGCTCCATCAGCAGATCAGCTTCATATCATAATGAATATTATGATATTGTATTCTGACGTGATATACCTACATTTGCATATAAAATTTCAGCTCAGCTATTAAAGGTATTTGCTTCTAAATGGAGTTGCAATAGCCAAGTTGTCTGGGTTATTCCACCCGAACAAACATATATACATGCATGCATAGTGCATTCATATATACCTACATGAACACTCACACACATACATAGTTACATACCTAGCTACATGCACACTTACATACAAACATGCACAAATACATATATACATACATACATACATATAAACATACATACATACAAACAAACATACAGACAAACAAACATACAGACAAACATACTACATGGTTACATAATTTATTTGTAAGATAAATAAAAGTTTGTAAAAAAAAATTAGTCACGACTCCACGGTGTCTCTGTGCCGATGCGAAAAACTTTACTATGATTCTTGCAGTACAAACCGAATTGAACGTTATAGTGATTCGTATACGGTGCGGAACGTAACAAAGAATCGACGGGTAATAAATTTTTTACGACTTGCGCGATGTTCGAATTTCGTAACATCATAACCGCCAATTGCACGCATTTGAAATAAAACATTAAACTCGACGATTTAAAGTTGTTATTTAAGAAACAAGAAGTAGGCTTGACTATGTGTTCAAGTTTTAACTTTTCAACTAGACGCACACATTCGTAACGTAGCCGTTGGACACTTTTACGGGTAGAATTTGTACGTCGTGCTGTTTCTATCTAATCCTAATTCTATGATGCATACCTACGTAGGGTACCTATAGGTACATACTCGTGCTTACCTCCTGTGACTTGATGCTAATAGTTATACTTACAACTTTTAACCCCATTTTCACTGGTTTTCACCATATTTTTGGTTGAATTACAAAAATTATAATTGGTATGGTAATAAGTTTATAATGTCATATTGTATATTTTAACTTCTACGTGTTAGTGGGACGTCTTTTTAAAAGGAATAAAAATGTCTCATGATTTTGGGCATTTAGAATACTTTTATTTATATCACCGGGTGTCTACGATATTGCAAGACTTAAACAATCACACATATATGTGTATTATGTGTAGATTGTAGTATAATAATTTAATATAGGTACAGATTTCTTGCCGACGAAATATGGAGAGATAAGTGGCTCACAGAGGTTCGTGTTCAAAGAAAGGATCCAGAGTGGATATCTACCAAAAATAGTAGAATATTTTCCATACACTTTAAACTAGAACATATTTACACCACCAACAAGGGTAGAAGAAGAATAACGAAAGGCGCTATTCCTTACTTTCAAACTTATTTTACTCTTAAAACTTAACAAGAACTTTATCTCCCGCGAAAGCAGGAGGTCGCTGGTTCGATCCCAGCCCTCCTCACCGGGGACCTTGGTCACTTTTTCTTTAGTATATGACATCTCTTTCAATTTATAAGAACTTTAAGTTAAATGAAATTTAATATAGCTGTCAATACAAAGAAAGTAAACATATTATTTAATATTTTTAATTTTACCATGTAGGTAGGTATTCCGGTGAGCACCGACTATTATTGAACGTTATTTTTAGTTTCATTATCTGTGAAGTATGTACATTACAATATTAATAAAATAGGGTCCCTACTTGTAATACGATCTCTTATTTCATTCTGTTTCATTGTGAAATTAGTAAATTGTTTAAGTAATTATTGACTTTGTTTTCTGACGCTACCTAGATTTCCAACTCAGGGCGCTAATTCCTACAGCTTACCAGCGTAACTACTCGTCCAGTAAAAGTGAGACCTGTTTGCCTTGTGAATATGCCCAATCGGAGATCACATCTTAAATTTGTCAAGTCTTATCCCGCACTTGGTAAGCTATTGACAATATCGAAGTACCAGGAGTAAAATTTTTTGATTTGATATTGATAATAGCCCTATTCGCTTGCTTTCAAGTGGTCCGTAAGGGACGGACTAAGATTATTATCAAATCGAAGTCCTCTTTTTTAAAATCGAAATGACACGGCTTCTTATTTATAGAGGTATTGTAAGAAATACGGGTGTCTCGCTTGCGCAAATGTATGAATGCTTTTGTTTATCTCTGTCGCTCCGTGTGTAATACGCAAAATAGGGGAGTCTCGTTTGCACAGCCATGTAAATCGTATTATTTTATCTCTATTGCGCACTGTGCACATACACATTACAGCGGTGTGTAAGAAATTGCAAGTGTGTGGGTTTTGGCCTAGCTTTCCGTGTTGACAACTATGAGCGTCACACATCTTCCTCTTTTACTTATATCAATGGATTAATCGGATTAATCCGTTTTAAAGTGTTTAATTTCATTGAGTTATTCATTGAAATTAAACACTTTAGATCGCGGTAACAGAAGACAATATTATGAAGTTTAATGAACACTGTCACAGTGCTATCAAAATCTAGTAAAATAGAGTACTTACTCTTTTTTGTGTTCCCGTGTGCTTACCATGAGTTGCACGCAACTGTATTCGATAGCGAATTAGCGACTGGGGCGCTCGAAAGTATGTCCGTCTCGCTCCTACCATTACTCAATACTCTGGCAGGTGCGAGACGGATATATCCCCCGACGCCGCAGTCACTATCGAATACATATTGCCACATACTCGTACAAGCACACTTGTTCTTTGCAAAAGACACGCAAAAGTTTTGACGGACCTCTGGCAACCTTCTTAACCAGTATAGGGTCACTTGTTGTATTGTATGTAGGGCTGCCATCTCGTACATTGCCGAAACCGGACAAAAAAGTTGAAAAACCCGGACATTTCATTAAAATCGCGGTCTCTCCCCGGACACTAAAGAAATCAATTTTTATTTTAAAAATTTTGCTTTTGCTAGGGATTGACCTGAACCCAAAAATGTCCGGGTTTACCCCGGACAGTTTTAAAAATCCGGGCCGGACGCTCCCCGGACGGCCTCCAAACTAGGACAAATCCGGGGAAACCCGGACGGATGGCAGCCCTACATTAGTAGTGAGCTATTCGATTTAAACATGTATTGTCTATTCGAATAGCTCACTACTACATACAACAGGTGACTTACTTAAGTTTTTCTCCTATAGTAAGTAGTATTCTTGGTCATGAACGCCACGGTATAATATGTGGCAGCTGGATTGTTCAATCCCACATATTATGTGAATTGTTTGGCAACACACTTTCGTTAGTCACCGTCTTACTCACACAGGTGGTTGCCAAACTCACATGTTATTTAAAAAAAACTTCCGCTTCCTCACCTCGTTCATAATTCGAAAATACTACGACGACTGAAAATGTCGTTAGTATTAGTCATTAGACGACTGAGTGTTGCGAAGGAGTCCTCCAAGTTACTGAAACCTGAGTTTTGGAAATATGTTTGTTGTTGATCGGATCCCGTGAAATTGTAGCGGATGATTAAATGAGATACAAATAATAATGATTGTGCGGTAAGGGATAACTCACTCTAGAACGGGACGGGACGATCTGTCAGTTTCTATAGAAAACGTCACGTGACATCCGAGGGCTCCGAGCTATCGCGTGGTTCTTTCTATACAAACTGACAGATCGTCGAAGACAGTCGCTATCAAATACAGTTGCGTGCAACTCATGGTAAGCATACTGGACGTGCAGTTTGATTTCGGGTTTGTGGATTAATATAGAACGGAATGGTCAGAACGGAATGCCAGCCTTGGAGTACCGCGTATGCGAACATGGTTTGTGTTAGTGTGTTTATTGCCTTATTGCTGAAACCGCATTTCAATTAAGTTTTCCCGTATTTTGTAGGTCAAGTTCGCGCCTAAGTTTCATCATGTTTGCATTCATAAGAAAACATTGTACACGCTATTACGCGCTAAAAATCCAGACAAGGGAGCAAATAGGAAATATTCACCCGCGGGAATAAGTGATGTGATAATAATTTCATTATTTCTAGATTTAACTTTCGGCCTAAGCTAGAAAAATCCGGTATTTGATAGTTAAATTAATCTGCTTTGTTTCTTTGTTCGAATGGTTCGACTGAAAAAAAATTAGGTAGTAGGTACATACCATTCAAGCTTTGATTATCAAGTACGGTACCTACTGCTGAATAAGGAATTCTAAAAGTGACATTTATTATAAAGATACTAGTAAATACCCTAAAAAACAAAGTTAGCGATAGAATACGACAAAATTTTTATACTAAAAAATCACACAGTTAGATTTCTTTATCTGAATGAAGATACAAAAATCAATTACATACAAAAACAAACTGATCCCAGTAATGTGTTAACTCGTTTAAACTGGCTGCTAACGTGTCAATGATTATGCAAATGTTCCGATTTAGGGCAAGTGGGCCAGCGCTGGCCGTGGGCGGCCGGCATTCTGTCCAGTCCGCCCACTGCTGGGCAAAAGGCCGTATGTTCGAGGAGTTTGTGTTGAGATATTGGGTGCCGTGAACTATTGTGAACCGACTTCGGTTTCGAGGGATTCTCTGAGAAGGTTTATCGTTGCAACAGAAGATGCCAAATCGATAGCGTGCCATTTGCTGTCAAGATGACACTTTTACTGGTAAGATGGTAAACTAACAGCAATAGCCGGTAGCATGACAACTTTTATCGTTTTCTTTATTTTATTGAATAATCGCGATGGCGGGTAAAATACTATGTTTGTTATTTGAAAGGAGAAATTGCAATAAAATTAGAACATACAAATGTAGGTCTAGGTACCTATTGAGTATTGACTTTACGTTACCGACGTGATTTACTTGGCACTTTATATTTTCATTTCTATTTTTAATCCTGGCATGTGCCAAAACGGGACTTTATTTAACGCCTACACTTGCTCAGGATCCTGTTTTATTGAAAAAATCGCGTAAGTTTAAATCTGTCTTAATATTAAATTGCAACGATGAACACTCAAGTATTTTTATCACGATAGGCGTGACATGTTTCAACTGCATCGGGCAGTCATCGTCGGACAGACAGAGTGGTGTTGTTGCCTTCGCTGCTCGGGCATCATAAATGTTTTCCGTTAACGCTAACCGTTTATGGCAACTACACATCTTCAGGATATATATAAGTTTATTTGCTATTGACATACTGTTAAAAATAACAAATTGTCTATGGCTTGTAAATGGTCACTCAAATTGCATAAGACTGCCATTAATTCGATAATCTATTAAGAGTCTACCAGATTACGCTTAATAGTGATCCACCACAGTGTAGTATAAGAATACGTAGGATGTGTGTAGGCACGTAATAGGCACGTGAGACAGCCGTTGACAAGGCCGAGTTACATATGATATTCGCGTCCGCCGAATAATGAATGAAAATTTACACTGAAGACTTCACGCAGTTAGACGTTGTTATTGTCTGAAAAAAACATCTGTTTTCTTTCTTGTAGTTGGTATAATTAACTTAGCCACAAATGCCACAATCATTAGTGAACCTAATGGATGAGAAAGTGACAGATGATGTAAAGGTTGGTAAGCGGTCACCGTAGCCTATAGACGCCTGCAACTCCAGGGGTGTTACATGCGCGTTGCCGACCCTTTAAAAAAAGGATGATTCGCTGTATTGACAGCTAAAGGGGCAAGCTTTGCTCCGTGGGTCCCCGAATTCGCGCAGATTTCATCGTAGGCACCACTCTTTTTCCTTTCAGACTTACGAGACATATAATCAGTCATTGTGTAGGTATGTATGTTATATCGGCATAACATTGGTATCTACAGTAAGCCTTATTACAATGTGATAAGGTTCCCGGATCACCAGCATTTTTGTTACACCCTGTAGTTATATTTGTCACTGTCTCTTTCACTATCAGTCTGTTGTTCCAACTAGTGAGACAGTTAACAAAATTCGCAAGCCAGTTGGTGCAGATAAGCCAAGTAATTATGTTAAACTTGACCCGGTTATATATGGTCGCGCCAACCGGCCGGCCTCGTGATGTCATACGTTATGTCATGACGCTTATTGTGCCTGAAATTAATTTCATGGGAGTTTTGGAGCAATTAGGTCGAGGATTTTGGAAGGTAGGTGGGTCACAGAGATGGGCATTATTCGAATAAAAAATTATCTAAATGATCATTCGAATGACGAATAATCTACCAATTTTTTATTCGCGAATGATTTATTCGCGGATGATTTATTCGCGGATGATTTACCTATGCACGGATGATTTATTCGCGAGTAACTTATCGGCGAATAAATATTTCAACCGGTTTTTAACTTGAGGAATGACTTACTTATTATATTACTCCTATAAATTTACTAACAATATTTAAGGTTTGTTGGTTATTCTATTAAAAAAAAAAGAATCATATTTTAAAAATTACAAATTTTTACTAAAGTTCACGATCGTCTCAGAGTTTAGTTATCTATTCGATATGATCTATATGAGCCCCGTTAATTTTATTATGTACCTAGTAAAAAACTGCACGTGTTTAATGATTTGTATATTGAGCCTAGGTGGCGAAATAGGAATCTTAATGCAACAAAATGTGTAGAAATATGCTTTTTAGTGCCGACCGGCGACAACACAATGGGATTATCCTACCTGAATGATTATTAAATTTGTTACATTTTTTCCAGACGTGTTGAGCTTACAAGAAATAAGACCATACTTCCATAATTCTTTAATGGGACCAAACGCACAGTCGCTTCGCTTATCGTAAAATAACACCTTTTGTTTAAAATAGGTGTTCATTTGGCATTGTTGCAATTATGTATGTTATTTTTTCTACTCCAGCACTTCTATCTGTCAATTTAATGACTGACAGCGATATTCAAAAAGTCTAGATTATAACTGTCGCATATAGCTGTAAAATATGTAGGTTAAGTCTATCAAGTAGGTTAAGTCAATCAGTTTTTATAAATATGTTGTTTTCGTTTATTTACACTCGACCAATCCCATAAGAGAGATTGGTCCACATATGTTATAATTGATGTTCTTGCTATTATTTACCATCCCATAAGAGAGATGAGTCTATATCATGTATACACCGATCCCGTAAGAAAGATCGTATGATTGTGTCAATCAAAGATTGACAATGTGTTATTGTTACTATTACTAAACGTAACACCTATTTAAAAGAATATTAATGTTCCTAAATAAATAACATTAACCCTATACCTCCCCGATTTACATGTAATAATCGTAAGCTTATTTGTTGCAATAAAGATGCGCAAGCTAGTATCGTCCACCCACCTATATGGTAGACGCGGGGAGTATACAAATAAGGGCCCCCTTTGCCCTAAAAATCAGTTCTACAAGTTTCTACAAGTCTACAACAACTCCCGCGCCTCTGCTAGTACGGCGCGCTTAAAACTTACTATGAGTTTTATTTCATCCAACCTGGTATCCTGGTAACAAGGCGGTAACAAGAGGCAACGGGCAGCTGAGCATCGGCCAGAGCAACGGGTCTTCTATCTGCATAATTTTATGGAGATTAAAGTCTGCACTCCACAGTGGTCCTTCAAGAGCCGGATAAGAAGAACCTGGCCCAAAGAAGAAAGAAAAACGAACGCGCTGATTGTGACGCTACAGTCCTCTCAGATTTCAAGAAAGAAACAAGTACGCGCTGAGTGTGACGCTATAGTCCTCTCAGAATCTTCGTTTTTCTACGGTGCTCAGTTTGTTGCAAAACTTGACGCGCCCGCCCGCTTTAGCGGAAGAGCCCTCGCATGACACATAGCTCTGCTTGGTGCTGCCTCTTGTTACCAGCTCCGCTGGACGGCTCACGCCCGCCCGCTTTAGCGGAAGAGCCCTCGCATGACACATAGCTCTGCCTGGTGCTGCCTCTTGTTACCAGCCCCGCTGGACGGTCCATTCGTGTTGAGTTCACTCCACGTCTGTTGACCTGGCAACTTTCGTTGCATACGTCACAGGGTTGACGTCATCACACTGCCGTCAAACGCTCTGGCACTGCACTTAGCCTTTGCGGGAGACACAGTGCACCGAAGGATCTACGCTGAAAAGTGAGTCCAATAGGGATTTAGGGCGCAGACGTTGCACTAAGTGGCGTCTGTGGTTAGGATTTTAGGTAGGTAGGGAACCCCACGTGCGTCCAAAACGAAGAAGATGTCCGACAAAGGAGGCAAGAACTTGCGGTCCCGCAAGCAGAAGGAAGACGCCGCGGCAAAGAGCTCATCAGAAAAATGGAGCAAAGGCACCGGCGACGACTACAACGACGGCCGTGATAGTGAAACGCACGATTCGCGGTCGAATAGCGAAACGCGAGCTCCTTCGGACAAGGACGACGGGTTAGATTGTACGGTAGTTAGGAGTGCACCGAGCACCCTAAAACACGCGCCGTTACGCCGCGAAGAAAGTGATAACCGCGATAAAATCAGTGTCCGCCGCGATAACAGTGCTCGCCGCGAACGCGACCGCGAAGTGCCGCCGCGTAGTGAAAAATCTCTCGAAGTGTTGTTAGCTGAACTCGAGGTTCGTAAAGCCGCTCTCGCCGTGGCGCGAGAACAGACGGAAGCTGCCAAATTGAACCTGCAGGCCGCCAGAATTGGGGCGCGATCTGGCAGGGGTAGCGACGATTCCGATTCTGTTCACAGCGTCCACCGTGTGAGAAGTTGGGTAGAACAACAGTCACAGAAAGCAACACCGAAAGAGACGCGTAAAACCATTTTCCCGCCAAAAAATAGCATCACGCACCGTAAAGAGCCAACCTACCGCTCGCAGTTGCCGCCCCCGCTAGAAGTCCCTACGCAGTATGCCCCCATAATACACCGGCCCGCGCCGGAGTTGCCTCCATTCGACGGTAATATAACCGAATGGATCGCGTTTAAGGCAGAATTTACAGATACCGCGCCTTTGTTTAGCTCAGTGAACAACGTTAGTAGGATTAGGCGCGCGCTCAAAGGCGAAGCGCGTACCGCCGTAAAATCTATTATGTTCACCGTCCAGGACCCGTACGAAATAATGGAAGCCTTAGAGAGGCATTTCGGGGATCCGGACGAAATAATATTAACGGAGCTACACAATGTGAAACGCATGTCCAGACTGGCTGAGGACAATAGCAACATAGTGACTTTCGCCGCTCACGTAGCAAACGCCGTGGCCACGATAAAATCTCTGGGCCAAGATAGGTATTTGTACGCCCCAGAGTTAGTAAATAAAATCATTGACAAAATGAATCTTATCGTGCGGTACGAGTGGTCGAAAGTCCGTCAAGCCAATCTAGACACGCCGGATCTTGTCGTAATGTCAAATTTTCTTAACGACATTAGTTTTGCCACTAAACGCACTAATCACCCGCGGTTGCAAAAAATCAAAACCTCGGTACACGCGTTCTCTCACGAAAAAGATAGCAGGTCTAGACCACGCGAGCACCCCTCTCACTCGCGCGATTACTCTCGCTCCCGCACGTATAGGGACGAGAGCACGGGGTCCGAGGATTCACGCTATAGGGAAACGCCGCAGGTTAGGATTGAAAGCCACAAACGAGGATCGGAAAAACGACCTGTTGTGGCACAACATAAGCCCCGCGAGGCAGATTTCAAGAAAAAATCGGCCCCTAAAGGCGCTAAGCCTAAACAAAGTTCCGTAAATTCATCGCGTTCTAAATGCGTTATTTGCGATAGTTCGCACGACCACAGAGTATCGTCGTGTAGAAAACTGTTAGCGGCTTCGATAGCCGAGCGATGGGAACTTGTTAAAGGGGCAAAGTTATGTTTTAGGTGTTTAGGCGCGTCGCATCGTAGAGGTGAAAAATGTAAATACTCACCGTGCGGCGTTAATGAGTGTGAAGCCGGGCATCATAAAATATTACACGGTCTTAGTGCGACCACCTCCGCAGAGGCCCCTAAGGCAGCGGGGGGAGTGAACACTATTCGACTTTCTCCTACATATTTAAAAATGGTACCCGTCGAAGTTTCCGGGCCATTAGGAGCTACTCAGGCCCTTGCGTTGTTAGATGAAGGCGCGGGCCTTTCAATCGTGTCTCACGAAATAGCCGATCAGGTCGTTCCGCGTGAACGAGGCGAACCATTTGATATAGAAGGAATAGGTGGCGTAGTCAAGAATACGGACTCTCGTACGATTCGATTCGCAGTTCGCGGTTTTTGCAGCCGTCATTTAGAAATGATGGAGGCGCTCACGGTCGAAGAAGTGGGCGTAGGGCCACAGGGCGTCCCGCGTGACGTTGTAAACCAGTGCGACCATCTGTCTAGTATCGCGGACGAATTATGTTACGAGACGGCCACACCTTCTATAATCATAGGCCAGGATAACTGGCACCTGATAGTAACGCGACAAATAATAAGCGGGAGATCGCATCTTCCCGTCGCGAGCCTCACTCGTCTAGGATGGACCCTACACGGGCCTCATAGGGCTCCTAGGGCCATGGTACCTTTCGTAGGCCACGTTCGTACCCCCACCGCCGAGGACGAGATTGTAGAGCTTATGAAAAAACACTTCGACATCGAGTCGTTAGGTGTAGTTAAAAAACTGCCACGCGCGGACCCCGATCAAAGAGCATTAGATCTACTAGAATCGACATGCGTTAAGATACCGGGGGAGAATAGGTACCGCGCCGGGCTACTATGGAAATCTGATAACGAAGATTTACCAGACAATCGTACGCAGGCGTTACGACGATTGTACAGTCTCGAGCGAAAGTTAGACCGAGACGAAAAATTGAAAATAGAGTACACTAGGCACGTCAATAACCTATTCGAGAAAGGTTACGCAGAAAAAGTAGAACCCGACGCCCACGCAGCCTCCTCTAGGTTGTGGTATTTGGCGCACTTTCCGACATTTCATCCTCAAAAGGGCAAAATGCGTTTAGTTTGGGACGCTGCGGCGACTGCTAGTGGTAAATCGCTCAACGGTGCTTTACTGGCCGGGCCAGACTTGCTTGAGTCGTTATTCGGAGTGCTAGTACGTTTTCGCGAAGGAAAAACCGCCGTTATTGCGGATATTAAAGAAATGTTCCTGCAGGTCGAAATTATAGAGCAGGACCGCGATGCCTTGCGTTTCGTTTGGAGGGGGGAGGACCGCGCGAACCCACCCAAAGAATTTAGGATGAAAAGATTAATATTTGGGTCCGCCGCTTCGCCGACGACGGCGTTATACGTCAAAAATCGAAACGCCAAGGAAAACGCGAGTGAGTTTCCTATAGCCGCGGAGAAAACGATTAAGAATACGTACATGGACGACATGTTGCTAGCATTCGACCAAGACGAGGGAACCGTTAGGCGTATCGTGAACGAGATTCACGAGTTAAATATGCGCGCGTCATTCGAACTCAGAGGTTTCGCGTCGAACGAACCGAGAGTCATATCGGACGTAGCTCAGAGCTCACAAGAAACGTCACTGATCGCTAAAATCGAGAGCGAACGTACGTTAGGGCTTAAATGGAATCATACGCGAGATACGTTAGGTTTTAACGTAAACATGCGAAACACGCCCGCGGAAGTACTCGATGGTACTAAGCTGCCTACGAAAAGGCAAATCACGAGTAGCGCAATGTCAATATTTGATCCCATAGGATACGTGAGCCCGATCTCTGTCCTAGGGAAGGCATTGATGCAGGAGGTCTGGCGTAGCGGCATCCAATGGGATGCAACTATACCCGTCTCACTCACACCCGCGTGGCGATCATTTATAGAAAACGTGCAACAACTTAGGGAATTAGAGATACCGCGTCACGTCATCGCATCGAATAGGAAAGCGGATATTCACGTATTTTGTGACGCTAGCGAGAAAATATACGCCGCCGCGGTATACTTAGTTGGCACGAGCCCCGACGGGCTAAAAACGTCCGCGTTAGTGGCCGCCAAGGCCAGAGTAGCGCCGCTAAAAATAGTTAGCATTCCTAGGCTCGAACTGCAGAGCTGCGTACTAGCCACGCGGCTAGCCGACACCGTCGTTAGGGAATCCGAATACGAAATCGAAAATAAATATTTTTGGAGCGACGCGAAAACCGCTCTTTCGTGGATTAGGTCGGACCCGCGCAGATTCAAGAGCTACGTAGCTCACAGAGTAGCTGAGATAGAAAATACGACCACCCCCGCTGACTGGCGCTGGGTGCCGAGCGCGCTAAATGTAGCGGACGACGCCACAAAGGGCGTACCCGCGCGTTTCGGTGCGAACCACCGATGGTTCGTAGGTCCCGATTTCATACGGCAAGGCCCCGAGCACTGGCCCCGAGAGAAAAACCCCGCTCAGATCGTCGATACGGGCGAAGAGCGCGCGATAAAAAATATTTGCTCGACAACCGTCGCGAAAAAGTACGAATACCTACCGGAGGTAAGTAGGTTTTCGAAATTTGTTAGGTTAGTTCGCGCCACGGCCAGAGTATTAGTCGTCGCTGAGGTTTTTAAGGCCAGATTGCTGAAACAGAAACCAGAAACAGAAATGAACAACAATCATCTAACGCTAGCGGAAATATTGCTCATTCGACGAAGTCAACATGAGTACTACGCGGAGGAGATCAAGCTTCTGGAAACTGGGCGGGTGCTACCGAAGAAGTCTTCGCTACACAAGGTGGCAGTAAAACTCGACAAGAACGGCGTCATCGTGCTCAACGCTCGAATAGACAGAGGACAAGCACATATTCCTGTCTTGCACGCCAAAGAGGCATTTACTAAGCTGCTGATCTATCATTTTCACGCCTTGTTTAATCACGCAAATCATGCCACCGTGATAAACGAGTTGAAACAACGATACTACATCGTAGGACTGCGTGGTTGTATTCGATATATATCGAACAAGTGCCAATGGTGTCGGACCTATAAAGGAACAACCCTCAAAGTTCCCGTAGGCGACCTACCAGCAGAGAGGCTCAAGGCGAATCAACCGCCCTTCACAGCCACCGCAGTCGATTTATTCGGCCCTATGCATATTACCATAGGCCGGCGCCGCGAAAAAAGATGGGGAGTACTGTACACATGCCTAACCACTAGGGCAGTACATTTGGAGCTAGCCGCCTCTCTCTCGGCAGCTTCCATGATATTATCCCTAAGAAGAATGATCGCTCGACGCGGCGCGCCCTCGGTGCTCTATTCAGACAACGCCACAAACTTTTACGGCGCAGAACGCGAACTATCTGAGGCTCTAAATACCTTACCCGACAGCCTCAAAATGTTCATGACCGAGCGACGCATGACCTGGAAGAAAATCCCGCCTGGCAACCCTTCCGCCGGCGGGGCTTGGGAGCGTCTCGTAGGCAGCGTGAAAACAGCTCTGAAAGTCACACTAAAAGACAGAGCGCCACATGAAGAGGTATTACATACTCTTTTACTCGAGGCCGAGCACCTAGTTAACTCGCGACCTCTGACCCCAGTGAACCCAGACATGAACGCCGAGGCACTGACGCCAAACCACTTTTTAATCGGACGTTCAAATGCTATGTCACCGCTGGGCGCCTTCACAGACAAAAACCTACAGTTGTCGTCGTGGAAGACGGCACAAGTCTTGGCAGATCACTTCTGGCAGCGTTGGATAAAAGAATACAGACCCAGTTTGCTACCACGCTCCAGCGCCAATCAGCAAGCGACGAAACTACACGTCGGCGACATCGTACTCATCGCGGACAGTTCTATGCCACGAGGTACATGGCCTAGAGGCGAAATCGCACAACTCTTTCCCGGCCCTGATGGCCACGTAAGAGTAGCCATTGTACGCACCCGCGCAGGAGAAGTTCGCCGTCCAGTTTCCAGACTCGTCCTGCTATGCTCCACCGTTACCGACGGTGCTGACGCACGTGGGGGAGAATGTCGCATATAGCTGTAAAATATGTAGGTTAAGTCTATCAAGTAGGTTAAGTCAATCAGTTTTTATAAATATGTTGTTTTCGTTTATTTACACTCGACCAATCCCATAAGAGAGATTGGTCCACATATGTTATAATTGATGTTCTTGCTATTATTTACCATCCCATAAGAGAGATGAGTCTATATCATGTATACACCGATCCCGTAAGAAAGATCGTATGATTGTGTCAATCAAAGATTGACAATGTGTTATTGTTACTATTACTAAACGTAACACCTATTTAAAAGAATATTAATGTTCCTAAATAAATAACATTAACCCTATACCTCCCCGATTTACATGTAATAATCGTAAGCTTATTTGTTGCAATAAAGATGCGCAAGCTAGTATCGTCCACCCACCTATATGGTAGACGCGGGGAGTATACAAATAAGGGCCCCCTTTGCCCTAAAAATCAGTTCTACAAGTTTCTACAAGTCTACAACAACTCCCGCGCCTCTGCTAGTACGGCGCGCTTAAAACTTACTATGAGTTTTATTTCATCCAACCTGGTATCCTGGTAACAAGGCGGTAACAAGAGGCAACGGGCAGCTGAGCATCGGCCAGAGCAACGGGTCTTCTATCTGCATAATTTTATGGAGATTAAAGTCTGCACTCCACAATAACGTTGTCTATGGTATTCCATAAGAACACTGCTTCTATGGATTTTCATACAATATATTAGCACTGTTGTTGTTTTTTTATTTATTTCTATAGTGGGCACAACATTTTCCCTATTCTGCCACGTTTCTAGATTTAACTTTTTACGCTATTTTAGCTGTCGTAGAAAAACTAGGGTATGCAACAGCTCATAATTGGGTCTTAAAACTCTCGGGTTCGGCATCGCCTCGTTTTGTAACGGCGACCCTCAAGTTTTAAGAACCCTTATTATATCACTGTTGCATAAACTACTATTATGTATTTTGTTATAACAAGAACGGATTCGGAACGGAAGAAAATGATACCATAGAAGTCAATTACTTGTTTAATACTTCTGAGCAAAGAAACCGCCTAATTTCTATGGCATAGATTTTGTCAACTTTCTGTACATTTCAATGGCATATACCATCTCCGTCTAAAAGGGGCCTCGTAGTTCTCATTAAAATAACCGAAAATAAAATTCATTCCATGTAAACTAGTTTACGGTCATAATGTTAAAAGAAATTGTGTCAATGAAACTAGGCGGTTGAAATGAAACTTGAGTTATGAATTCATAATTAGATAGCTATTTTAAACAGAAGTTGATAAAGTATTAAAAAATTATCCGTGGCAATTCATTCGGCGAATAAATTATTCGCGGATAAATTATTCGGCGAATAATTTTATTCGAATACAAATAATCATCCGAAATTTCATCCGTCATCCGCGAATGATTTGGTTATTCGTCATTCGTCATCCGTCATTCGAATAAATTTTGCCCATCACTGGGTGGGACCAGGTAGAACCTACAGTTATTTGTTTTATTTATATTTGCAAACAATCTTATGGGTCCCGCGTCTTGTATTACTAGTAGTAAGAACTAGAGTCTTGTAGATTGTGGTTGTCCATTTTCCAATATCTCCACGCAATGCCAGATAAAGGCATTTGGTGGAAAAAGTCTTCCACTTGACTCGACAGTTGACCAGATGGGAGACGCAGAGTCAATCTAGTCTTTTTTTTACTAAAATCTAAACTAAAGTTATCCGTCAGACTAAAGTCAAGACCGGACATCACCGGTTCGCTCATTTACCACTGACCTATGGTGTCTCATCACCGACCCGTAGAATGCAGATGCACAATTATAAGACCCATTACATATCGGCGATGATTTCACGTTTTGCATACATACACTCGTCCGTCCACCTTTTCTGTCAAAAGCAAACAAGTTAGCAAACATTAGATATTCACTTACGTAACCTAATGAGATACAGTCGCCTGCGCAGCCTTCACGACGCTCTGGTATCGGCAGGAAGTTTAGCTTATCGCCGTTCCTTGCTAATTAATTAATTATTTATAGTCAGCAAGTGATCCAAGTGTCCTTACCAAGAGGTTGAAATTTAATGTAGATACTTATCTATAGTCTCACTATAAATTGAAAGAGATGTCATATAGCACAGACAAAGTGACCAAGGCCCACAATGTTCAGGGCTGGGATCGAACGCAACCTCCTGTTTTCGCAGCAGATGTTCTATTCTAACCACTAGGCCACCCGACCACGCCAGCCGGAGTCCGAAATTTCTAAAGTATATGCAATCCTTTCTTCTTTTTGAAAAGCGCTCAGACTTACGTCTAGTGCTGTCCTTCTAGATAACCATTACAGACTATTTTCAACTAGAAGCGAAAGATGGCGCCACCGTACTGTACAATTGTAAAGCATGAATTAAATCATGTATTAAATATAATAACTTTTTTGGTTCATGTTTCCAAGTAGGTAGTTAATTCATGCTTTACAATTGTAGAGTCGCTCTGTCAGTACATCATGCTCGCACTTGATTTTCTTTTAAATCTATTTAGGTAGCAACTCATGGCAGAGACACGCCTACCACGAACATCGAAAATTGGCATTGACGGGAAAACCTCTTTGTCACTCCAATATGCAAGTGACAGAGATGGAGATACAAATACGCAATCGTTAGATTTTCGTGGTATACGCCCAGGGTGTAATTGTAAATGCGCCTTCGTAAAACCATAAAATACATATAGATATATTCGGGAACAACCATACACAGATTGACCTAGTCCCAAACTAAGAACAACTGGTGACGTCTGTGCTTGATGATTTTGGAAGATTTTGATAACCATGAATTTCCCCATTGAAATATTTTTTGGAAACCAATTGAATCGCGCGGTATACACCCATTTGCCAGAATTTCATTTGCCATAATTTCATTTGCCATAATAGTCAAAAGCCATTATATTGTTTCCCATAATAACATATGCAATACTTCTTGTTTACTATATTAGTCACGTGCCAGAAACTTTGTTTCCCATAAAATCAATATCAATAATATAATTTGACATCATCATTGTAAGCCATAATGATCACTAGCCATAATATCATTTGCCATCCAAATTGCTTCCCAGAAAGTAGGTTAGGTTAGGTTTGGTTAGAACTGTGAACTTTCAATATAATAATATATAATACAAAGTTATTATAAGTCAGGAAACTTGCCTACCTATTCAACTCTAAGGCAGGTTAGTTTAGGTACGACGACGAGCGAAGCGAGGAGGAGTGTTAGGTTGAACCGTGACCATACAGCGCGAATACAGAGCGAAGCGAGCGTGCCGCGGCAGCGGCCGGCGAAGCGCCAGAACCGACTTCCAATATAATATAAAATTCTATTTAATAATATATAATATAAAATTCTATTTAATAATATATAATACAAAATTATAAATAAAAACAACTTTAATATATACCACATGTTTAATAATAACAAGTTTGTAAATATTTGTAGAGCGCCTACAGGAATATAAATTTATTTATTTAAAACTTTATTGCACAAAAATAAAAGTACAAATTGCGGACTTATTGCCTTAAGGCATCGTGAGCAAGCATGCATGGATTCGGAGAAAGACCATTATTTAGTATGGCGTTTGAATATTCTATTAAATAATATTATTGCACTTAATAATATGGACAACAATTAATATGGCACTCGTACGTTCTGGAATCGAATAATCGGGTAAACAAAGAGTATGTCATATCATTTTTATGGTTAACAAACAATTCGGGCAAATGAAATTCGGGCAAATAAAATTCGGGCATATGAGTATTATTTTATATAACTTTCGGGCAAACAATAGACAACCGAATCGCGCAGTCGCTATCGACTCGGTACGTTAAACTCATGGTAAACACACTTAGGTTATAAACTTAACTTACAGGAAGTGTCGTCGGTATCGGTTCCTTGCAAATATTGGTGACCAAGTTTAGATAAGTGCGGTATGTGGAGTTACAGACTGATTGGGAACGAAATATTCATTAGTAAAGTGTTACGTTGCTGATTTAATCGCCTTAATTATTGAAAACTAGCCTGCGCCTGCGACTCGCCTGTATAGAAATCGTTAATACTGGAATTACAAAATATTACTCGAATTATGTGTCGAATTGTGTGAACTTTTGCGAAACAGTATGAGTCAGGACTATGCGAGAGTATGTTCTGCTAATTGCTAGACCATTGACCTGTTATACAATAGCCATCTTAAAAAATTGTTTTCAGTTACTCACTCGGCCTCACGACAGTCACCTCATTGGTATAACTCATTTTGCTTGTTTGTCACAGTCACAGTACCTCACACCGCGAAAATGTACCAATTCAAAAGTTTTGTCCCACACCCCAATTTGTCATCTTACCTATTTTTTCTTACCAAATTTGCACAACATACATGCAACTTACCTATTTTATTGCTCGTCGATGTAGTGTTGCTGCTTATTTGCGAAATCTATAGCAACTCACGGTAGATACACAAGATTCCTCATTAGACTACTTAGCCAACTATCACTGTCTTCCCGCCAATTCGCTTCGTGTGGA
The DNA here is from genome assembly GCA_949128165.1 of Lathronympha strigana. Lineage (NCBI taxonomy): Eukaryota > Metazoa > Arthropoda > Insecta > Lepidoptera > Tortricidae > Lathronympha > Lathronympha strigana. The sequence continues at coordinate 12,746,829 of OX421922.1, read as the reverse complement.
TTTGCGTAATGCAGCTGCGTCATATTCGTTTCCCATAGTAAGTAATTTGATCTGTGCCCAATTGCCCATAGGAAAGAGATACCACAAAGTGTTGATCAAATACCGAAAACAATAAACGAATTGAATAGGTTGCTTTATATTTGTGTGTGACATGTGTTAACCTTTATATCGCTAGTATTAATCGCAAATAGTAACAACAAGGTTTAAATTAAATGAGTGCAGGCAATGAAGATCAAAGTCATCAGTCTATTATTGTAACAAACAACTTTATGACCACTTAGTATTGAAATGGATTTTTATTATTAAAGGATGACTCAGACCAATCCGATCCGATCCGGGACGATATGTCAGTTGCTATAGAAAGAAAGAATCACGTGATAGCTCGGAGCCTTCGGAGGTCACGTGACGTTTTCTATAGAAACTGACAGATCGTCCCGGATCGGATCGGATCGGATTGGCGTGAGTCATCCTTAATGCGGTCTCAAGGTACTAGATCTCTTATTTATCTGCATCAATTAATGACTAGACTAACGTAGGAGATTCTGGAGATTTATAGGCACTTATATTTTATTTAATTCGTGCAATTTTTTTAATAAATGGCTTTTGTCCAGTGGGACCGTTTCGCCAGTGTCAAGGTTTATTCAGCAAGTGCACAGTTTTATAATTTAATTTGCTCTTGTATGTAAAAACCATTTATTCTCGAAATATATACAGTAAGTGTAACTTACCTAACTACCTACCTCTACCTACCTTAAATCTAAAGTAGGTCCTTGAGGCATTGTACCTAGGATGCTGGCGGCATTTCCTCGTTGTATCGCAATGCTGATACGTTGTGCGAGGAAGCCATCAGCTCTTCGGTCACCAGTAACATCAACCAGACGTTTCGCGATTTCTACGAAAAATTTGCGTGCGCTGGGACCCCATGGACCAAGAGTTTCGACCCCGAATGGTACAAAAAGGTACTCTCTGCCCAGGCTCTTATATTTATTACGTTTTAAAATTTCGGCGCATTCAGCCGCTCCGCCCGCTTTTACATTAGTTCGTTGGAGATGGGACGGCGCCAGCGTGTCTACACAGGTAGCATCCCACACTAGCATCCGTCCCAAACTCCAAGGAATCAAGGACACCCCATCAGGTCTCTTGCCATCATCCCTGAAAATGCCAGTCGGCTCAAGGAGAGCAGGCACGTTGATGGTGGCAAGAGACCGACGGATTATGTCATTAAGAGATGCATGTCTCGAAAAACGGCCTGCACTTTTTTTACAACACAATCCATGGTGTCCCAGTCGGTCCACGTCTGTGCCACAAGGACATGAGTGTGGCGCACACACCGAAACCCCCAGTCGCAAACCAGTCGCCAGTCTAAGGGAGGCCGGATCCAAGAAAGTACCAGTATTGGGCGAAGGATGGGCATGAAGCCAGTAACCAGCTTCCCGGGATCCGACCGCCAAAAGCCTCGCGCGATCTGGACCTGTAGAGTTATTTAAAAGAGTATTGTAAGTTAAATCGCAGTAAACATTATCCCAACTCCTTTGTGATTAGGGTGTGATTGTCTGGAAAGTCTTTGCCCGGGCAGGCAATTTTAAAAGCATTTTTAGCATCCTCAAAGCTGGCGATCTCATAGTTTGTGGGCAAAGCCCTTAAAATATTTCCTATGAGACCGGCTGTGCTATGAGTGGATGCTAAAAAGGCTGGGGATGCCACACTGGAAATTTTGCGAATTCCTAAACCCCCGAACCGAATAGGGAGGGACGCCTGAGACCAGGAAGGCTCATTGAGCTGAATGTTTAGAATCATCTCTAAACTAATTTTGATCAAATCATCTATGGGTGATAGTAAATTTAGATATTTCCAAAAAGGACAGCATCGGAGCACATATGTAAATTTAGGGACAAAAAGACAGAATTTAAGAATCACAAGAGCATAATGAGGGCTAATTTCGAGTAAACGATTCGTGTGACTTTTGAATTTTGATATCGAGTTAGAAATATAGTCGGGAAAAGATTCTTCAAATATAGGGGAGCTGAGGCAAAGAGAACGTTTTTCTACTAACTTGATATTAGGAGCCAGATCGTCAAATTTGTGTTTTAAATCGGCAAAAATACAAGATGAATTTTGAATGAAGAGTTCGCATTTTGCAAAATTCAGTTCTAAACCAATATTTTTGAAACTACTCTTAATGAGAGACAAGTCAGAGAGCACAGTATTTACGTTGCCTCCTAGGGTCCCGTCATCTATGTACCAGACATTGAATTTTGATTTCAATTTTTGGATGATTGGATTTATAGCCAAACTAAAAATTGCTGGGCCGAGAGGGTCACCCTGCTGACATCCAACCTCAGAAGATAATTCATTTGACTTGTACATTAATTTAGAAGAGTCCGAATAGCAAAAGAAAAGGTAATTGTACAGTTCAGGAATTTTGTCCCTAATTTCTGTCAGCAAAGTGTCCCTATTAACCGAGTTGAAAGCATAAATTTGCTCTTTGAAACTAGTAGCTGATCTTTACAAGATGTCGCGAGGTGGCCACGAGCCCGGGTCTGAGACCCTCACAGCAACAACTTTGCCCCCTCGTAACTTTAGGTAGGTAGGTGCGTAAGTACCTACCGTATTATAATGTGTCATCGTTCCAGGAGCTACCTGTGTTTTGTGTTTTGTCACGGTCTTCCAATATAAAGACGCATATATAGGTAAGTTTATTTATTGATTCTAGGAACTAACTAAGATCTTAGGTTCGTTCATTATGTAAAATAACTCTCATATTGGACTTTAAAATTCAAAGAGGGTAAACGAATTAACCTGGGACGGGAATTAGGTATGACTAATGCACCAATAAAAATCTTTGATTGTTTTTAATTACAAACATGAAGTTACAAAAATGCCCGCGTCAATTCTTCGGATGAAGTTAATCATAAGAAAAGTGAGCCGTGGCAAAAGGCGTGGACAACGGATTTTAAGTGGGTACTTACCTAAGTACATCATTTTAACCATGGTATTAAATTTCTGGTCATAGGTACTCGTACCACATCTTCTGGAGGTCCAGCATGAACGACTTCTGTCGTTCGTGTTCGTAATTCGTAACATGACTTTAGGATGTCAGGATTTTTAACAGGAAATATAATTTGTCCATATGGTGACCCTACTCTGGAGTGCAAGCTCAGTAGGAGTATCCCAGAGCAGTAAAAATCAGGTGAGGTCGCGGGAGGGGCCTGGATTTTCCCCAGACACGGTCCTATAGCTCCAAGACATTAGCATGCATGGAGTTGGAGACCAGCCAGGGTAAAAAGGGGAAATGAGATATCAGCGGAATTTCATGAGATCTTTATTTGCAACCAAAGTACCTACATTAGTTAGGCCCATGGACATTAATAGTAGGGTGTAGCAACATCTTAGGACTAAGTTATCTTGGACCATGTGTGAATGAGTCCAATCGCACCCCTGGTAGAACTATAAGGGCCACTTACGCCAAACAAGGTTAGCCCACTAACCCTGAGTTAGCTGAACATGAAACATGAACTTGAAGCGATATTCTTTCACAAAACAATCGGTCGACTTAAATATATCTGCCCATCCTGTTAACCTTAAAATTCGACCCTTGAACATTTTTTGTGCACTAAAAAAGTGTTTAATTACCGAGAGAGCGAGCCGGCAGCACCCCCGAACGGGAGTGAAAGAGAGGGGTTGTGTAAAAATAAAATGGTGAAGTTGGCGATGATGTCATGGGTACGGATAGCGGTCAAGGGTACATTGCATTCGGTGATAAAGGAGAAATATTCGGTATAAATATGTATATTGGTTTTATTTTATCGCGCGTTCCGCTACTGGGGATTGGAATGTAGTACCTATTATGAGAACAGATCTGGGTAAGATTTTTTTAAGTACGTATCGCGTATTAAGTACCGTAAAACGGGCTGATTGGGAATGACAAGAGCAGCTGGGTCATGATCATGAACTGGGAGACGGGACAGGAGCGAGTTGGTGTTTGGGGACCGGGGCCTATACCACGAAAATCGAACGATTGCGGATTGGTATCTTCATCTCTGTCACACTTGCATATTGGAGTGACAAAGAGGTTTTCCCGTCAATGCCAATTTTCGAAGTTCGTGGTAGGCGTGCAGGGTGGTTATAAATAGTGACTGCTACGAGTGCTACGTAATTAAGCAATTTGCAAGAAATTTTCCCACCTCCCCCATTGGGGACAGTAGGGATAGCCCTACTGTCCCCTAATCGCCCCAACCATGGGGTGTGGTAGGTTTTTGTGTAGGTATATCGTCAAAATTACACTTACACACTTATTATACTTTCTTTGGTTAACAACTTTTGATATTCTTTTATGAACCTCCAGGTCTTTTTTATTGTTGTGTTTCTATCTGTACACTATATGTACGTTATCTCATGTTTTTTTTATGACTGTTTGTGTTCTAAATAAATTAAAAAAAAAAAAAAAAAATTATGAAACTAGGTACCACTACTCTAGCAAGTCTAGCAGGAGCGAGACGGACATAGCCTACGGCTACTTACAACTAAGGTCCGACCGAGACTTCTTATTTTGTCTCGGCCGAGACCGAGACCGAGATTTTATCGAGAAAATCGCGCATTTTCCACAAAAACATGTAATAGTCAAGAATTAAACTGTTGTTTAAAACACAACATTTACAGACAAAGCTTGAGAAAAAAAGTTATAAGTAATTTGCATTACAATACGATAACACGGTAAACTATAATTGCTTAAAATACCAACCAATATCGCAAAAAGTGTCAAAATGGAAGGTTCGGCCAGGGCCGAGAATCTCGGCCCTTTTTGGCCGAGAGCCGAGACCGAGACCGAGTTCTCGGTGAGACCTTACAAATCATGGTAAGCAAAGTAATATCTGTAGACCTAATTCCGTTGCAATAAGGATTACAAAGTGCCAGCGACGACACGAACGATATTACTGGCAGTACTGGGCTAGTACTATGAAAATCGAACGATTGCGGATTTATATGTCCATCTCTGTCACACTTGCATATTAGAGTGACAAAGAGGTTTGTCCGTCAATGCCAATTTTCGATGTTCGTGGTAGGCCTGCTGACTGACACGTCCTACTATTCTATCATAGCACAGTCGCCGGCGCGTCGCCATAGTAAAAATCTACTTTAAACTAAAATGTCATATGTTTATTAATATTCATAAAGAGTTACGACCTTTTCGTTTAATATAAAATGTGTGGGCGAAGTGAATGGGTGACGCCAGTGCTCGCCAACGCTTTACACAACTTAATAAGGCTGTGTGGAGCTTACCTTGCTGTTTTAAAATGTCTTATCGTTAAAGAATTTTAAGAAACTTATGTCGTTTTTCTACTGAACTGTGTAGTGTAAATAAGCATAGTGTATAAGAATTATCTGGAATTTAGCTTATATGAATGTACATGTATGTATATGTACTATATGTAGTATATTAAACAGTCATATGGTTATGATGAATCAAGGTGGTGATTAAGTTTAAGTAATCGAGTTTATTAATTAAACGTGTTGAATCATTTTAACTATAAAACTCTCGTGAGACTCGAACATATTAAATAATATTTAAAACGGGTCACTCACGTCATTTAGTCGATTTTCGCTCGACATGTTGCAACCCGGTTGGCAAAAGCGATACTGAGAACGAGGGTAGATAGATCGTCCGCCGTGTCGCCCCCCGCGCCGCCGCTACCACCGCCAGCTGCAAGTAGCAGGGCTGATAGGGCATTAGCCCGCAGTGTACGACTTGCCTCTGTCGCGGGTGGTCGCTCCTGATGACGTTCTTCGTAAAGAACGAAACATGTCGAGCGAAAATCGACTAAATTACGTGAGTGACCCGTTTTAAATATTATTTAATGTGTTGAATCATGTTATTTATGTACGTACATAAATTAGTACTTAGGGTTATGTTATGTATTACTTGTATTAGCTACGATTATGTGAAAATGAGAATTGAATACTTTTTGTATATAGCCATTCAGAGTGTCCCACTGCTGGGCAAAGGCCTCTCCCTGGGATCTCCATAACTCCCTCGGTTTTGCTTTATCGGGCCAGTTAGTAAGGAAGGTGTCCAAGTCATCTCGCTCTATATGTACAAGTTGTAGAATTAAAAAAAAACATTCTCCAATTTTTTGTAAACTCTCATAAGAAAATTCTCATGTAAGTTTCCATATTTAGAATGTTCCCGATCAGATTCGAGCTTGTTATTCAATATCCAATAGAAACTTTCTATAGAAAACGTAAAAATAGAAAACTCTGAGCTATCACGTGATTATTTCTATAGAAATTGACAGATCGTCCCTTCCCGCCCCGTTCTGCCCAGTTCTAATACATGTGAGTCATCCTTAACTGCTGACTATAGTCTTCATTTAATATTTACGTCACTCATTATTAAGTGTCATAGTCATAGAAATCCAAACGAACTGTAGGAAGCAGGGTAGCATTTTTGGCTTTTAAAAATAAAATAAAAAGTATTCTAAAAGTAAATATACTAATGTATTTATAGCTAAAGTGTTATTATAACTAATTCGTGGTGCAGACTGCAGACTAACCGCTTGAGCCAGAATGGGGTCAGTCCGTCGATGTGTTTATATATAACTGAAGCTTTTGAACCGTCCGTCTGTACACCTGCTTCTTTATTTTTAAATTAATCTGTATTCAATTGAGCATGTTAATTTGTTGAAAAGATAAATTCTGAAACGATTTTGATGGATCGAATTTCAGGGACGTACTCCTTTCTTTCATTGATGAAAATGTACCCACTGTCAACTTTTTTAATCTAGTGCTATTTAATGGGTAGACCAAAGCACACCGCTTCCAAGGATCGTCACCACCTGCAGAAGCTATAGGTACATGCTTGACTCGTGTAGACAGTTGAATACGTACGTAAGCAGCTTAAAAGCTGGATATTTTCTGTAACTCTTCGCCATGCCCTGGCCCTGGTATCATGCCTTTAAACAGACTAAAAAATTACAAGTTATCTTTAGCAGTAAAGGATGACACACTAGACACGGGACAGGCCGGGACGGGACGATCTGTCAATTTCTATAGAAAGAATCACGTGATAACTCGGAGCCCTCGGATGTCACGTGACGCTTTCTATAGAAACTGACCCAGTCTCATTCCGGCCCGTTGTAATAAGACCATTATCATCATCATTAAGATCATTAATACTATTGTACAAGCTTTTATTTAACCTACAATGCAGTTAGCTTTTGAGGGTCAAATCTTGCAAGCTGAATTTGACCCAGATTTGAGCTGATTTTATTATAAACTGAAACTTCACTATGCGGTTTGGATGACAATATAAAGTTATGGTACCAAACTACTTAACTGGCAAAAAACTTAATTAGCGTAACGTCCATTAACAAAGACATCGCACAAAATGATTCATTCATAAATGTTTATCTAATCTATGGCTTTCCAAATAAGGTTTGTACGTTGGCTTGGCTATCGTCACACATCTGTTTGGGAGCTCGCACCGTACTGACAGACTTGTTTATATTCCGCTCACGGCCCGCGTGCCGTGACATAAGAATACATAAGTTTTATCACTTGCTCTGTACCTACTCCAGCAGAATTTATGACACATCACTTCACAGTAACGCTCCTGACTTTATAATTGTTATTGTGTTTGACCCCATACCCCATACTTAAGTCCCACACACATTCTCCCAGAGGGCACCGAGATTCCTGGCAGCTGCAGCCCGGTATCTGGAGTCAGCCTCCACAATCCACCACTAGGCAGATACAAGAATAGGCAGATACATAAATGTTACATGCGCGTTGCCGACCCTTTTAAAAAAAGGAGGATTCGCTGTGCTGACAGCTAAAGACAAGCTTTGCTCCGTGGGTCCCCAGCTGTCAACACAGTGAAGTCCTCTTGGAGCTCTGGCGACCTTACTCACCAACAGAAACACGAACACAACACTATGTATAGGGTCTAGTGTTATTAAACTGCAGTTTTCTGGAAGGTGGAGAAAATTCCCCAGATGGGCTCTGCTCCAGATTTGAGCGAGACGACATTCGTTGTGCTGTGCCCTACCACACTAAACGATATATATGCATCCGCTGTGCCCATACCTCTCTCCGCGTTAAGATGTCATGGCTTACCAATCCATGGCCCAGAAGGCCTAGTATAAAAATTGTACGACATTAACTTCTCGACCGCGTTAGTGTATCGAGGGGTCAAAATATGAAAGTTGCCGGATGATTTAAATAAACGGCAAACATAATTTGAACTCCCGATACGCTAATAATGTCGTACAATTATTATACTAGGCCTTCTGGTCCACTTTCGCTAAAAAAGTGTTTACGCTATAATGCACATGCGATTGTTTTAGTAAAACTTACCGCTTTGTTGATTGACAATGAGGCGCTAATGGTATAAAGATTCGTTTAGAAATGAAAATCATTTGCTTATGATCAAGCAGACAAGCACATAATATAGGTTAGGTTTAGATTATGAACACACTTACTTACACCTAACAAACACCCAGCTTTACTACGGCAAGGTTCTACCGCAAACCTGTTGGCATTTCGCGATGCTGTCTAGGAACCATGACACAGTAAGGACAGATTTGGCCTGCTGAGTAAATGTTTGCATAACTTGTAAGTAAACATATGTCCGATGTATTCAATGTAATATAAGTTTTAATGTTCGTGAAGCACAAAACTGTTTTTACGGGCCAAACACCCACGGCCAAGCCTTTATTGGTCATTTTCTGTGGTCATAATTTATATTTTTATAGTTTTTACCATACCTAGTTGGTGGGACACCGTTCGATATTTTAGACTCCTACGCAACGTCACTAACTAATAATGTAACGGTGCTGTATAAAATGCATCGTGGAGTTGGTTGGTCTTGGGTTGTTGTGCAGTTCAGTTCTTATTTTGTAGTGAAAATCGGTGTTTTGCCAAGTCAATAAGTTTGGGACATTAAAAAAAAGGTAAAACAGAAATATTGTCTTCTGTTTCCGCAATTGTTATTCATTGAAATTAAACACTAGAACTCCAGTCATCATTTTACTGCATATTCTTCTGAAACAGTACGATATACCATCTCCTTGCATATTGTCAAATTGAGAAAATCCTTAGGCGCTTTGTCTAGTAGTGGACATCTATTGGCTGCAGAGTTGATGATGATGATCCTTCCTTATTTAATTCTTCCGTCTACGTACTTTAATATAATGTACCTGATACCCTGTTACCACATAGCCCTTTGCCTCAAGAAAGCGCGTCCCACGCTGTGTTAGGTTTCACCGCCAAATACGGCGTAGGCCGGCCCTTGTGCTGTGCGTACCCGTTTGTACGCGCTCATTCAATTACATTTAAATAGACAGTGATTACATTATTTATTATCTTGGCCTTAATTATGCCTAATGGATCAGTTTGTTTCCTTTGGGTTCCAATATGAGGTTCAAAAGACGAGCATACTTGTCGAGGGGGCTCTTAAAGTTTGCATATGTACATTATGTACCTACACTACCTACATCTTTTGATGTTCTTTATTATGTCCATGGGCGACGATAACCGCTTCCCGTGAAAAAAGGAGGTAAAGAGTAATATATATTTACTACAATTAACTTTTGGCTAGTGGAGAAAAAACAATAAATAGTCGTTCTATTTTAATTTTAATTAGAGTTAGGATTCATTGTCATATAACGATCTAGATTTGATATTTACTTTACAATGCATGTGCGCGAAAAGTGCGTTAACGGTAATGGAGTCAAATCGTGCGGAAAGTAGTAATTTTCCGCACTAGTGCGAGAATGGATTTTCATAGTACTTTTCCGCACACACCACTCCCGGGTCTTCCGGAAGACCGCGCCGCACGTCACCGCTGTCGGCGCCGAGCGTTGTACTGTACTTACAGTGCCAAATGTTACTACACTACCGCTAATTAATAAAGTTTATTTCCTGGCACAATGCATAGTAAAACATTGTATGAAACATGTGCGTACACATCATTTCCGACTCGTGCCGACTTATACACTCGTCGGAAATCACCTACTTTCCGCACTTGTTCCATAAATAGCTATTTATTTTCACTCGTGGACTAAGCTAATATTTAAATATTACGTTCTGTAATGCACAGAATACCTTCTAACCTGCTTGCAAGAAAATGCATTAACTAAAAGTTTCTGTTTCTGTCACGACCTTATACACTCGTTACAGCGTCACAAATATTTTGAGGTAAATAATATCAACTTTTAGACACATGTTCCGAATTACCCTAAATAACTCAAACAAAACTAGGTAGATATCATAAATGTATTTATATCATACAGTTCACGTTCTAAATAGAACTCGGTTTATGAAAGATACACTATTAAGAAGAACCATGTACAAGCCAATGTGTACTCTATTTGTACTCTTATATGGTTTTTATTGCCACGACCTGGCCTCGCTGGAAACCAGCCATTCATTGCCTGACCAGACGTTTAATAGGACCCGTAATATATTTTTATGTAGAATTAACTTGTGATTGTGAATAACATACCTATGTAAGTAAGTCGTCTTAGATAGTAATGTGTCTGATGATTATCCGGGACGGGACGGGACCTACAAAATATAGGTATTTGTATCCATACTACTTAACATTATAAATGGGAAAGTCTGTGTGTTTGTTTGTTTGTCCGTCTTTCACGGCAAAACGGAGCAACGAATTGACGTGATTTTAAATTAATATTTTTGTAGTGCAAAAGCTAGTAGAATATAAATTAATATTTTTGTGTGTTATTTTTGACTAAACTGTAAATTTCATATAGCCACATTCGTGACACAACTTTAATCTCTATCCGTATTAGATTCGGTCGATGTCATTTGTCTTTCATTCTCTAAGGGGTTGATTTCTAAAAATGTAGCTACCAATGCTAAGAATAATTTCATTTGGTTCACTAGTTTAACCGTGGAAAGGTAACAGACCGACAGACGACTATTCTCTTTTATAATTGCGTTTCTATTTTTGTTAGAAAAAAGCCGTAAGAGACTACAGCCATAAGAGCGTGTCACATCACATGTTTCGGCGACCTCCATATCGGAAGATACTATTACAAGACTATGTACTGTGTTCCTATCATTAAAATTTATTGTTTCGAGTTAGTGGCGTGAAATCGCAGACAGCGCCTCAAATTACCTAAGGTGTGAAGGAACAACGGTAGCACTTACGCAATGCCAGCACACAACTAAACTTCAACACATACAAGGCTAATATAGAGACACATATACCATAGACATTATACAAGAAACTTGTGAATAAGAAGAGCACGATTGATTTGCAAATTATGTAAATTTGGGTAGTAGGTACGAGTATTGGGAACTAACAGAGCAATTTGTTAGAAGTTTAATTTAGTTGGGCTGTTCTTCTTTTATACCGACAGTGATCTGTATCCGCGCTGAAAAATTACTGATTTAGGATTTAATTATTATGTTTCCTATAGGAGGTATATACCCGAAATTTTAGTTTACCTTATCAGTACAGTATACTTGTTACTTCTCTGGTTAGTGATTGTAAACTTACCTACCTACGTTAACCCAAAACACGTCTTCGCTGAAAAGGGCCACTCTGTCACGGTGTTTTCTAGAACACCACTTAAAAGAATAATACCTTACCGACATGAAGAGAACTATCAATAGTCTAATTGTTGTTTTTTGCAACACATTTGTGTTTTTTTAAATAGATAGAGTGATTCAAGAGGATGGTTCATATGTATAGGTAATACATTGCACCCGTACGAAGCCGGGGCGGGTCGCTAATAATATTCTAAATATTACATGTCAACAACGCACAACGTTTTTAAATGTTAAACTAAATTACAATATTTGTGCTAAATAAGTTTTTCTTTATCTACAGGTAAAGTGGCTGCAAGATGGCGACCAAATCGTACAGCAAGCACAAGGAGTTCAAAGAGTTCTCCAGCAGCAGCAGCGGCGGCCACACGCCCTTCGCGGGGGAACAATTCGGTAAGAAACAAGACATCAGGTAAATTATGTTTTGAGAAATATTGACCGCCGTGGCCCGCAAGGTCAAGGGGCTATGGTGTCTGCTTCTAATGCAAAAGAAGTTATCCAACGCCATCTACATATTAGATCACTTCTCAACCGAAGCATTAGTCGACCAACGGCTTCGTAGCCTACACGCTACAACGAACATCCAAAATTGGTACTAACAGGGAAACCTAGCTCTTTATTGTCACTCTAATATGCAAGTGTGACAGCAAAGGAGGTAAAGTCCGCAATCGTTCGATTTTCGTGGTATAGGTCCTAGTGTTACGTTCCTGAGTTATGGATGTTTTCTATGTTTTTAAGGTTTAGATATACCTTGAGACTAAGTCGATTTGTGTATGGTGTATTGGTATGATTGTTTATTTATTGTGTAAATAGATAGTGGCCCGATAGATGGCGTTGTAAGCAATGGCCTATAGCGCCATCTATTGGGGTTGAATACTTGAAACCTATAATTTATAGACATGCTGAAATCCGAGCTGATCCCGGCGAACAGCAAGCTCAACAACGCCGGCAACGGCGGCCATCGCGAGTACCACTATGAGTACCGCGAGGAGAAGCTCCCGCACGGGAAGTACGACCGCAAGGACCTGCACACAGTCGAGGTGAGACATCACCTTTTACCAATGCAACTCTCCGCGTGAACTGGAGTCGATAGTCTTTTGTATAGTGTCGGTAACGACTTTTCACACATACCGCGCCCGCTGGTGCCCGCCGCCGCTAATATTAGTATATTTCTAATCGTAGGCAACTCTAGCGTTATGCGGGGATGGTTCAAGCGACAATTAAGCGTATATAGCATTTTCTGCAATCTATTGACATCTTGGACATGACGTTAAACTTCATCATGGGATACTATGTTCAAAATATGTTTCTCCCTTTCCTTCTCATCCTCATAAGAGAGCCAATATTGTTGAGCGTGAGTTGAAAAGCTTCTAACCTTATCTTATCACGTTGCCTCGTTGTACACGTTTTGCTTCCGTAGGGAATTTACTACTTATAACTAAGGTATACTTAGTTATAACACAGTATAAATAATAGTACAAGTGTTATAAGTAGTAAATTACCTATATACTAGTGGCATCCATAAATCATCAGTTGATGCTCAGTGTTTTTTTTTAGGAATGAGGCTGTTAGACTACAAAAAGGGCGAAATCCCTTTCCAAAAAACAACTCCTGTTTCCATTAATACATTTCAACATATCTTCAGTTAGTCATCCATAATTTTTTTCTCCATTTCAGGAGTACACAGTACCCCCGAAGACGCAGCCGAAGTCCGAAGCCAACTCGTACTACTACGAGCGTGAGGAGCGCGACCTGCCCGCCATCACGTCTGGCACCAGGACATACAATTATGAATCCAGCGCCAGTTCGACTCCAGGTACTCGGGTTTTTGCCAAGTTTATTTTTTTCAAACTTACGTTCTCAATGGGAGCATTGGGAGCTACCGTATTTTCGCTCACCAGGCGGCGCCACTCATGCGTGGGTCCTGTGTCAATATGAGAGAATTGTCAAAGTGACGTTTGAAACGTTCCCGCAGGACCCACGTTTCATTAGCGCACCTAGCGGCAAACCGACTCGCGGTAGTCTTCATTCTATATTATGTTCTGCGTCTCCTATTAGTTCTATCTATGAATCGATTTTGACGAAGATTTGTTTTGGTACCTCAGAGGTAGATTCGATTTTGGATTGATGATCCAGAGAATGAGGAAGGCATGGTAATTTGAGTGTTTTCTTAGCGAAGGAGAACTGATTTCAACTCTTCAAATGAAATTACTTATACATCAGATCTCGATTTGTCGGAGCCAATAGATAAGCTTACTAAATCCAGCTCTGAATCTGCTATCAGCAAAAGTATTAAATTATACTATTTGTGCAGGTTACTCAAAGGTGAAGAGCAGCAAGGTGACCAAGGACCTGTCACACAACGTGGAGGAGCTGGACTCGCTCCTCGACGACCTGCAGAAGGACCAGGAGCGACAGCTCTACAAGAGTAAGTAGTACAACAACAGCTATCTTGATATTCTTGGTTATATCACTTCAGAACCATTCGACCAGAGTATCGCTTATAAAATCTACTGTTTTGGTTTTTAAGAGTGCTAAGGATTATTTATTTGACTCGCTACACAAAGAGATTATTTAACTAGCGTTTTCCCGGCTTATGGCTTACGCCACGGAACAGGGAGCCTGGGGTTATACTAAAGCAACTGCCATCTGACCTTTCAACCCAGAAATTCCCAACCCTACCCAGAGACAGACTACCCAGAGACTGGTCTCTGCTCTGGGTTGGGTTGGAAATTTCTAGAAGTGCCTTCTAACCTAGAGATTATCTTATATTATAGGTACATGACGTTATTTACTTAAATGCTTCTTTTATTTATAGGTGGCTACACTTCCGATACAGCTGAGAGCACTTCATTCGACTACAAGCGAAGGTATGTTCTCGCTACAACATGATTGTTTTTTATATTTTTCACTCACTGTTTCACGCTCCGCTCCAAAAATCGTATTGCCGATGTGGGAGTTAAGACCGCCAAGCTGAAATGGGACTGAGCCGCCTGAGAATGGGATTGATCGTAATAACCTACCTTTAAAACGATTTCAAGTTTTATGATATGATATGTTATGATAATACGTCCGTTTCAATAGTTCAGTGGTGTTTGATGTGATGAGGTAGTGTGAAAATACAAGGAGATACAGTAACAAAACAATGTGATGCTTTGTGTTTACATCTAAGGTAAATCAGACAGGGTTTCCAAAAGTCGTCTGCATAAAATTTCTGCCTAGTATACTAATCTCTCGCGACATTGTGCTGATCTGTGTAAAATAAACTTCTGAGAGATGCAAAACGATTTCATGAAGATATTATTATATTGGTCACTCAAACAAGATTCACATTGATTTAAATGGCATACATTTTATTCCAGCATCCCGGCGAAGGCGCCTTCTAGTGGCTACTCAACCCTGAAGCGTGAGGAACGCGTGGAGTCATCATCATGGGGTTCCAGCCCCCCTCCCCCTCCCACGACTACACGCGCGGCGGAAATCAGGCAGGAGTTGTACCGTGAGGAGAAGACAGGTAACATATAGGCATTGATAACCAGCTGGTTACAGTATCCAGCACCCCAGAAGGGTCCTACCAGCGGCTTCTCATCCCCTGGGCTTCAGCTCTGATCTCCCACTACCACCCGCATGCCTGAGAGAATATTTGTGAGGAGAAGACAAGAAATTGGTCAAACGAATCTAGTGTGGGTCAGCCACAACAAGTAACATTTGAGATGCTTTCTTTTCTTATATCTCCGGAAAAGGGGCAGCCCGATCATACGCAAAGGCTTTTAAGCGAGATAACATGTTCAATCAATAGTGAGTCTTGGTCGCCATGTGATGTCATGAGACTTCATGAGAGAAACCAATTCATCAGGATTCAATTCAAAAGTTACTTACTTTATTTTGTTTTCACAGAGTCCCGCGTGGTGCCACAGGTTGTGCCGGCACCAGCGCCGATTCAAAGCTGCACGCATTGCCACCACCAGACCAGCTCTACAGGCACTGTAAGTCCACCTCATTAATCTGCTTTTACGATTACATCCTAAAGGAACGAACATGGAAAATTGGCATTGACGGGAACACCTCTTTGTCACTCCTATATGCAAGTGTGACAGAGATGAAGATGCAAATCCGCAATCTTCGATTTTCGTGGTATAGGCCCGGGGTCTGTATTAGCTTCTTAACTAAGAATTACTGGATACACTTCGATGTAGTTGCCACGAATAACATTTAATACCTTGTCTCCATGTGTGGATGATGGAGCTCAAAGGAAAGGGTTTGAATTCCTTTAGTTCCAGGCATTTTCCAACAATGACGTATATCCTTGTTTGCCTGGAACCAAACTACCAAGCAGATAGTATTATCTAAATGCTGAGTGACGTTTACACATAAATTCAAAGTGTTTGACAGAGAGAGGGATCTAAACCATATTGGGTTAGGTTGGCTCTGCTTCCTTGGGATGTTTCCATTGTCAGAACCAAATGTTATGTTACCTAATAATAACATTATTAAACCGGAGATAAACATTGGGCAATTTATGGATGACTCTTTCACTTTTCTTAAATATTTCACTTCAATCTTGCAGCTGTCTCGCTCCAGCACGCCCATGAACAAGGTGACAACGACAGTGAAGACCTACACATATGAGGTCCCCGCCGACCAGGACCCGACTACCGTGCCCATCCCCACCCACGATCACCACACTTACGTCAGCGACTCGGAAAATGTCCGCACGTAAGTACCTACCACAGAAAACTATTCATACATAAAATTCTAAAACTACCCTCAAAAAGATTTAAAACATTTTCTAAAACTAGCTTAGATCGTTCTTTACTGCAACGGGACTTAATCCCGTCAAACATTTAAAATTAACTTCAGACGTTTCAAGGGCGACATTGCCCCCATGGTCCCGGAGAAAGAACTAGTTAGTTTAGTTAGTTATTTTTTTAGGTTAGTTTTCAATATTTAACGCGACTAAGCCCCATTGCAGTCAATTAACTCAGTGTCCTATTCTACAAAATTAACTTGGTACGTACAGAGTATATGGCGCATCGTCCCTTAATTTAGCAAAAAAAGAGATGGTCGTGAGTTCAAGCCTCCTCGGCGCTCAATAGTCCGAACGATTCTGGCTGGAAAAAAAATACAAAAAGAGGGTAGAAGAGTTTGTATGACCTGTCATACATTACCAAATTAAGGGCATTGAATTCAAAATATAACTTGTGACTTCGCTAGCCGATTAAGAAGTACAATCTCCTATCGGTAGATGTCGCTGGGCGCCCATGGTGCATAGGAAGGATATATACTCCGATTTGTAATTAATGGCGAAAGACGAACCCTCATTATTTCCCTTCAATTTGGAGTGTACAAATAAATTATCTCATTGTGGTTTGTTTCATAAAAATCATGCAAAAAGTACAAAGTTAAAGTGAAAAAAGTGAGGTTAGGTTTCAATTAAAAATCGGAGTTGAGTAGAGAAATTCGCAGCCAACGGGTAAATCTCGGTAACTCTGTTGGTAGTTTGAGTCTCGCCCGCAGCGGCCGCAGCCATGAATTTTTCCACTTTTTCTTTTATTTCTAAGCATATAAATCAATTGGTTGCAGATTGAGTAGAACAACCACCGCTCCCTTGCCCGTGGCGCCATCTCCCGGCGGCTGCCAGTACTGCCAGCACTGCAACACTAGCACCAGGGTGCACCGTGACCAATATTCTGCCACTGACGGTATGTGTAACATATAAAGAAAAAAATCTAGACGACGGACAATGTATGTCTGAAATACATCTGATTAGCTCAACTCAAAGAGTATCTATCAAGATCACAGATCATGCACCCATCAGGGTGATCATGTCAGTTTTTAAGGTTTTTGACAGTAAATCCTCTACTTATTCTACCTCCATGGTCTCTACTGACTGCAGTTGTCCATTGCGCAGCGCCATCTCTTAGCAAGTTGAGTTATTTTATGTTTTTCTAAAATAACTCGACTTGCCCCCATCGATGTTTACAGCTCTCTTAAGTAACTCAACTTGCCGTCAAAGATATTTGCGTCTCTCTATAATAACTCAAGTTGCCCTTAATAATTGGCACCGCGCAACTGCAGTAGTGGCTTCGTAGCTTAATAACAGATAAACCGATATGAATGCGGTCTTATCTAGTGTCGAAATAGTTTAAAATATCAATCCTCTTTTCAACCCCCTAGCCTTCTTCCACCTAGTGTTTGTCCCAGCTTATTTTCCCGGCCACGGTTCAGGGAGCCTGGGATCCGCTTTGGCAACTGATCCCAAGATTTGCCGTAGGCTCTAGTTTTATGAAAGCGACTGCCGGCTGACCTTCCAACCCAGAGGGTGAACTAGGCCTTATAGGGATTAGTCCGGTTTCCTCCCGATGTTTTCTGTCACCTAAAAGCGATTTACCCCCCTAATTATCTAAGTTTTCACCCCCCTAGCAGTAGAATAATAAAAAAATAAAAAAAAAATACGTGTGGCACTCGGGGACTGCCACGGTAAAGCTATTGCATATCATTTTGTATCAACTTATGCAATTATAATTATTTATTTATTTTATTCATGCAGTATTTCTTTTTCTTTGATATTAATTCAAGTTACACTTTTTGAGCGTGGTGACCGATAAGAAAACAAATTTTTCTATTATTAAATAAATAAACAAGCACACAACGCGGTGTCGACAACGCCGTGTCGAAGACTGCCGAACTGAAACGACGTTAGACGATGCACGGCCTTCAAGCCACACCTCCGTGTCCGTTCCGTCGGAGTGGGGAGCGTGAGGTTTTTTCGTTACAGAATTTCTGGATTCGGTCCCCGCGCTCAAGGCCCGCGATAGAAGCTATGCAATAGCTTAACAGACGATTTGAGAACCTCCTCCTTTAGAAATATTGAAGTCGGTTGAAAAAGCAATAATAGTTTACGCGGACATATTCATCAACAAATACTACTACACTAATACTACGGAGGCTAGGGGGAACTATTCTTAAAACCTCGTGAGTTCAATGAAAACTCGCTTAGCAGCCGTAAAAGCAGCTGATGGCGGCTACACAAAATATTAGTCGAGCGAAAGATAGATTTATACTAGTAAAAAAAAGTTAATTGTAGCATTTAAGAGCTATTTGTATTTTTAAGGGAATTGGTCCTTTTCAGTTTTATTTCTAACAGTAAAGTTACAAAGTTACCATTATTAGTGACTAGCTGTTACCCGCGACTTCGTCTGCGTAGTATTATAATGTTTGGTAGTGTATTTTTATTAGCATAAGTATTAAAGACCAAATTGACTTGAACTGTAAATTGCTAATTAAATTCCGGGGCCGTATAAAACAAATAACTAACTTGCAACTACAGTAACCTGTTATTATTTTTTCTCGTTAATAATTCAGGATATAACAAAAATGCTGGTGATCAATATTGTAATCTGATTTAGAAAAAATAGGACTGAATGTTTTTTTGACAAACATTTTTTGTAAAAAATTTCTGCTTATCACAATACGATACCGATTACGCATTTAATCGAATCAGCAGCATTTTTGTACAGCTGAATGTCTCTTTGTATCTACCACATATTAATCTTTCAGTGGTTGGAATACTTTGTAGATATGGTAAAAAGTACGTCCAAGTTTACATAAATTACTCGTATCTTTTAATTAAATAAGTAATCAAGGCCGAGTGTTTTTGATCACAGTTTAAAACAATGTCTTAAGCTCACTGAATTTAACCCATGGAATGCCATTCGATACCTGATTACAACTTACTTCCCAGTGCAGTGAAGAAAAACATTGCGAGGATACCAAAATAATTACGTCGCGCATATAAACTTTCATTAGGTAGTAGGTAAGTATATATGTCTTATCCAAGGACGATCCTATGATAGGATCGGCATAGGCCTTTATTCGCATGTACCTACTCAACATAAGATAAAAACAAAACTACTGTAAAAAAGTGCAATGCACAGTATTGAATTGACTATTTCACTTGCTTTCTTTCCGCTTTGCACCTCTATATAGGATGATTTCCGTAACAAAAACTATCCTGTCCTTTCCTAGGAGTCAAAACATCCCTATACCAGATTTCACCTTAATCCGTTCAGCGTTTTTAATTTACTTTGAAATGGTAACAGATAAGAGTTCATCTTTAAAATTTAGCAACGCATGGAAATTTGTCCAAAATTTAATTGAAGAAACCGTGCTCTGGTTTTGTGACTGCTTCACTAACGCAACATCAGTTTGCTTGACAACAAAAATAAAATAGATGCCAAGTAAAATGTATCTAAATCTAACGACATGATCTAAGAATGTTTTTGCGCAAAGTTAAAATAATTTTAATCAAATCAATTTAAGGAGGATATAGGCGATACCTAGTTCGATTAGTGGCATATAGATAGAACTGTAATAAGTGCCATCCTAATCCATCAAGTTGTGCATATTCAGTAATTTTTAGCCTTTTAAGTATAGTAATCATACGAAAAAATCTAAGCTTAGCCATATTATACATTGAGTTGCCTTCTTTGTAGTGGTTGGATTCCGCGTATCTGTCACTATAGCCTCAATGATATTGTCCTGAGGTCTCTTCAGTCAGCGGCTGTTCATTCCGTTCTGGAGCCACTGAGTTTAGGCGCAGTGATAGCAAGATGGAGTGACGCTGGTGCTATGGGAGACGGGGCGGTGTTTGGTGTGGGATGCTACATGCGTCAGCACATTTTCGACTACCCATATTACTCGCACTTCCCACGTGGCAGGAGCCCTCTGCCGAAACTTTAGCGGCGGCGAAGCGGCATTAGTGTGCGCTCCCTTCTAAGATAAGATCCCAAACGGATAGCGGGATACTTACGTAATAGGCCAACACATTGTTACATTTGTGTGTCGATTTCTGATAATTCTATACAGTTACTCACATTTGACAGCAATCACCGTCGCGCTATCCATGCAACTTGTCTTTTCATGAACTTATAGCATTATCATTATCAGATGACATTCGTGGATAACCAACTTAGGTCTGTAGGACATGGATACAATACATGTTCATACCTTTGGTGGTGGAGACTGCGGGCTGCTTTGGGGGAACCCAAATTGTTCTGCATGACATAAGCCGTCGACTCAGACAAAAGGGAGAGGAGCCCGATCCAAGGTTGTCCGTAGCCATCCAGCATGGAAATGCCGCTAGTGTTCTGGGCTCTTTTGCACCAAGAATGGCGAAACACGGGTTATTATAATAAGACTTGTGTTTGGGTTTTTTTTATATGTAATTCAGTTTTTAAGTAACTGGCTGTGATTAATTTTTCAGTATATTCAATTTATATCATTAGGTTACCCATTTAATTTCATAGATTTTGTTTGACAAAACCTACTAAACTGTTAACAGCGCCATCAAACAAATCTAGAAGACTTCGCGGCTTAGTATGTTTCCTTAGAACGAAACAGTTAGATACCTACAGCTCTTAAGTAGTTCTACGTGTAATATATAGATGGCAGTGTAATAAACATAATATGAACGGGAAAATGTACCTTTTATGCCTCTGTGCCCATTTCTTCCGATAAACGTATTAAATGTGGCACAATTTTATTTAAAATAAGTTCTGCTGATTAGCAAAATATTGCCATAAAACCATGAATTTGTCGTGGCATATTCACTTACTTCATATCTAAGCAAATAGATGGCGCCAGTGTACCTGAGTTAAAATATTTTTTGGATTTTTGAACATTATTAATAACTGTTGGAATTAATCAACTTAAATTTACCGTAATATGCTTCTTAAACGGGAAATCACGTAGTGGTACACGTTTAAAGTATTTGAAACGTATGAAGTTTGCATTAATTGCAAATGTTTTACATCACGCTATCGACATTTTTAAATCACATTGCATAAATACAACTTCCAATTTACTAAATTTAATACTCTATTGCAACTTTCAAAAACCCTCTAAAATTTTTTCGCTTATAATATTAGTGGGATTTTATTTATTATCAAATTTATCACAGCATTAAACATATCATATTTACATAGATTTAATGGATCCCGGCACATTGGTCACTTTTCAACTAATTTCCTAAAAACACAGTTATGTATTTTTTATGCACTTTCGTCAGTAGTGACAAATATGTACTTAAGTTTAATTTCTGTTTGTTTATGACACTACTGAACAAAACAAACTTAAAATAAATTTGGGTACATTTTCGTCTGCAGTAAAAGAGAGCTTTTTTATAGGCGAACAACATACGGTGATCATCGTCTTCGAACAATATTTACAGCACGCAGCAATGTCACCTTTGTGATTATCACAATAAGGAACAAATCTAATATACCAATAGAAAATATTTGATAAACAAGACAAAGGCATATTTATTTTGACGTTTGACATCGCCGTATCTCTGGTAATAAGAGCTACTGTCCTCAATATTTTGTATAGAATATGACACTTAGCGACATTCGTTTGGAGATATATCCTTTCCCCGATAAAGAACTTTGTAACAAAGTGAATAAAGTCGGTTTCGGTCCGTCGGAGTGGGGAGCGTCAGGTTTTTTTTCGTTACGGAATTTCTGGATTCGGTCCCCGCGCTCAAGGCCCGCGATAGAAGCTATGCAATAGCTTAAAACCTTTCTTAATGGAAATAATGGAGCTCACACTTAGAGAATGTGTGATTCTAAATGATCCTACCGTCATCAGTTAAGGATGTAAATTATCCGTCCGTATGTTTACCTAACGCTACTTAAAAATGTTCCAGTATCGGAGCACACGACGGAGCGCATGGTGTACCCGTCGCCCGCCAACGAGGTGAAGCTGCTGCCGTCCAACCCCCCGGCACCCGTCACCACGCATCTCACGCCGGAGCGCAATGGACACGGCCCTTATGTACGTGTACTATTTGTATTATGGATGCCGTGGATGGAGTGTAGCAGGCCTAAGAATTAGCGGTTGCCGAATGTATAGCAGACAAAAAGGCTTACTCGTATCTTATCCTCTTACCATGGTGGGCGTTATACTTGCATGCTACCGAGACCAACATAGTAAAAACATATTTCTAGCATTTTTTCAAGTTTCTCGGGAAGCCTGGTAATCAAATCACAATATTTCCTGCTAGTACTAGTAGTTGATTGTGTTACAAGGGATCAAAATAAGATATTTCTGGCGATGCCGTGGATTGGATTAGATAGAATAGAATCCAGAACGTAATCCTGAGCACGCCCAAGATGAAAAAAAATTGATATTTTAATTATAAGGAAAATTAACAAAACCTGTAATAACCAAAAACGGCATCATACCAAAAACGGCATGATGCCACCAGATAATGCGCAAAAACGTAAAAATGTGAGGTCCTTAAATAGAAAAATGCCGCTTTGATCCTTCTGAGTTCGAACAGAACAGGGCCACTTAAATCCCTCCTAGCAGGGAAGAAAGAAGGTGGTATGTGTGTGTCGAAAATGTTATTTATTATTTCTGATTTGAATATTGTATTCTGTTTCCCTAAATAGGTATGAATGAAGTGAAACTACAAAGTTGCTACGACTAAAATTACACTTCAACATTATTGTTTCGCCAAAGAAATCAATATTAATGTGTTCCATTGCGTCTCCGTAATATTTTCGCATTCATGTATATTTTGTTTATTAGGTTTAAGTAAATTGTAATCGTTTTACCAGGCTCCATCGACGTACAAGTACAGCGAGACGACGTACTCGCGGCACGACACGACGGAGCGCGCGTCCCCCTCCCCCTTCCCGCGCCCCACCACCCCCTCCCCGCGCGACCAGCAGCCCCCCAAGCGGCTGGACGACCTGCTGGCTGACTTCCCTGAAGCGGTAACCACTTAACTATAGCTTGACCAGGGACTGTTATTATCCCCTCGCATATAAGTAGTCAGAGATAATCATACTGTCATTTTCGTATTCTAGTATTACTATCCTAAAGAAAGGGATGGATACAGTGTTTTTGGTCTATGGTTACTGCATTCGTTGTGTAGCCAGACTGTAGTTTAACTTCTAAATCATCCTAGGGCCTGTAGCACCCACTTAATACTTCATTTAAACTTCTGGTGACTGGTGTGTGTTTGTTTTCGGGTTTGTACTGGGAATATTTGAATAAATATAGATGGACAAACATATCTGCGCCATTTTTGGTTTATTATTAAAGCCCTAGAAGATACTTAAACTAAAGAAAACTAAAGAGTCGTTCGACGCGTTTAGTAAGATATTTTAAATTAATTCAAAATAATCGTTTATTTCCAGAGATTCCCAACGCAGCCCGACGGCGTGGTGCGCCGCAAGGTGGAAGTGACCCACGAGAGCTCCCACCAAGCCTCGCCGCCCACACCCAGCGCCACGGCCAAGGCCCCAGCAGTGGGCAGCAAGAACGTCGCTGGACCAGCTGTGTACTACCCTCCTGGACACACGCCGTTCGCGAAGAAAGATGCGCCTATTGCTTATACGGCTGGCGGAAGCGCTGTAAGTATACATACTGCTAGGCTAGGTGTATTCCCCCCTAGGTGGAAGCCGTTGCGCCGCCAGAAGCCTCCATGGCCATTTGATCGCCTATCAGATCACTCACTTACACACTTATTAGAACGTGACACCTATTACGATACGTGGTAATAAAAGCGCTAGTAGCACTACCATCTTAACTGGCAAGGGCAACAAGATAATATTGTTTGGCCAGGATCTTTTCCCATCCATGCATTATCATTTTCTTACGCTAGTATTACCTGGGTGGAAAGCGAGCTAGTGGACACACGTGGCAACGTAGCGTGGAGAGCGAGATGCGAGCCTTTAGGACAGGACTGAGCTGGAGCAAAGCCAAGAAAGTTGCTCAAGATAGAAAGGTGTGGAAGGATCTTGTTGAGGCCCTATGCACCTCCGGGGTGCCCTGAGATGGCTAAGATCTAAAACAACAATACAACAACAGTATTACCACGCACACAGGCTATAGTTTGTTTCCTCTTTGTTAGTGTACTAGTTTACCAAACTATTTTTTTTTTGCCAACAGTCAGCGGCGCAAGGTGGCGGCGCTTACGCATCCGGCCGCGGCATGTACGAGTACGAGAGCGGCGCGCGCAGCAAGGAAAAGCACTCAGAGAAGAAGACCGCCGTGCCCATCTGTCTGCCTCTCTGCTGCGCCATGCCCTGCGTCATCATGTAAATTTACGAGTAGATCTATACCATCGCCAACATTGTTAATTAACCATTCGTAAGCCGTATTGCAACGCCATTAGGTCTACCGATGGTCAGTTAAAGGCTGTTTGTACTGCGGTACCTAGGATTCCAAATGACATTGGACAAAAACAATTTAGACGACTGGACACGGTCGTATAACCTCGCGTTCTTCCGCAATAAACGCTGACGCGCCGCTGCGCTAAGCCCTGCGTCATCTAGGTAAACTTAGATCTATATATAAGAAGGTGTCAAGATTCCAAATTACAGAAAAAAATGCATTCTAGGCTTACAATGTGGGCGCGCGGGTATATAGTCTCTACATCGGCCGCGACTTAATATATGGAGTGACAGGCGACAATATAAGTGTACTATAGGATGTGTATATAAATCCGCGTTCTTCCTAAATAAACCGCTTGCTCAGATTATTTAGACCATCGAGTTAGCGCCATCTATTATAGGATTTATAGGGCAAGTTGGGTTATTTTAGTTTCTCTATAATAACTTCACTTGCCCTAAACAGATGGCGGTTGTTTACTGAAGTTGAATGCATGGCTGGTCGATAGAGGGCGCTGTTTAACCGTATTAGAAAAGTCTGAGCGAGCAATTTATTTTAGTAAGATGCGACTTTGTATAGACAGTTTTAAGGATACTTGAGTACAAATTACCTTCAAATGTATGATTTTACATTCTAAGAGTTAAAATCAAGAGAGGACCGTTTAGTATTCACATTTAATATTTTATAAGTATGTCATTTTGACCCTAAATATTAGTTTGTGAATGTAAGCGTAGGTTTTGGTCATTTGGAATCTCTAGTGTCGAATTTGTTCTCATGTCAAATTGTCAAATCTAAGATGTCTGGAATGTGTCGCCATAACTTTACAAGAATTTATCTGGGCATCTCGAATCTAGTGTTATTTTTGGTGCCAATTGTCATCGAATGATGAATTTTGTGGATGTGTTAAGTATTGTATGCAAGTTTTATGTGATTGTCAACTTATTTTGTATGACCTAAAACTTTTGACTTGCCGGTGTATTTAATGAAATAACAAAATTGTATTAAAAAATCTAAACTGCAATTGACTTTTAAAGTTTCCCAAAAAGGTGCTAAATTTTTTAAACGTCATTTTACATTGTAAATTTATTTGTATAATAAAGTCTGTACGCTTCTCTAGGACATAGTATACAAGAACTTGCAAGTTGAGTCAAAAATATATAAATTTAAAAAATCTAACTTGCAAGTAACATGAGTAACATTGAATCTCAGGTCGATTTTTATATAATAGACTATTTAATGTAAACGAAACAATGCGACTAACAACGTGCCATTACTGATATTTTAAATGTAAGTGTCAATTACAATTTTGTATAAATGAAGTGTAATTTTATTATTAATAAATTTTATTAACGTAATATTCGTATTCTCATTGCCCTGTGTCACCTGCAATAATATCTTGAGCTATGAATGACGCTCTTATGGCTGTACATTGTACAATCATTGTGTATTAAGGGTGGTAAACAAGAAATTACGAACGAGTGTAAATTGAAGCTTAGTTTTAGCACGACACGAGTTCGTAATTCTTGTACCGCCGGTGATACATACATACACACATCACATTTGCGAGGAAATAAATAAACTGAACAGTTTGATGATCGCAGATTGCCATCAAATGTATAATATTTAAGATGTAATCTCTATATATAAATAAATGAAAAAAAAAGACGAATAAACGATAATTATTAGCGGTAATATAGTAGCGCAGTCCACTTGAGGAGACCGGCGGCTACGTGCGGCGTTCGCGTGGGGCGCGGGTCCCCCGGAAAGCCCGGGCCACCGGTAAAGTGGTATGGAAATCCATTATGCCCATTGGCTTAATACAGCTCATTATGTCTAAGTTTGCTTGTATATTAATATCGCCATTTACGAGCAGGTGTGATGGAAATAAGATTGTCAGATATTTTTGCGGCGCTGGCGGCGGCAGTGCCCATGGCGGCACTTTATTACTTTTTTGACGTCGCGCCGAAAAGGATAAGCATAGTGAAAACCTGATAGCTCAATTGGGCTTGTTTTGTGAAAGATTATTTATTCTGTGGTGAAAGGTCAAAGTGTCACGCTTGTTGATAAGGTTCATATAAATGTCACAATTGGTTAACAGCGTTGGTTCCATTGGAGCAGCGAACAAGGTTGCCAATTAAAGTAATAATACTAAAACACGACATTAATAACATGAAAAATCTACAGTCAAAAATGTTACTACTTTCTTATAACGAAATCTATAGACAAAAATGTTACTACTTTACTTAGGACTAGGAGCAACAATAAACGATTTAAAATTGTAAAAATTGAAGTTAAGCTTTATACCTGTGCTTTAAGGTCCATGTTGCTCTGTGGTCTGTGGCGGATAAATCCGTCGTTGGATCGAAAAGGTTACACAAGCGAACGGCAAATAAAACAATGTATCGTAATAAAAACACATATATTTTGCTTTTGTATTCCAAATTCTCGGAGCTTGTCCAGCAAGGCATTCAGCGGGTTCTAATCTATACAAGCCCCGCGCGCGGCGGCGCCCGCTCTAAGGCCAAAATACGCATGGCGCAGTGAATCAGTCAATCATTAACAATATAACACTTAGTTGATCGATAGTATACCTTATTATCTTGTAATAAAGTTTAGAAACGTCTAACCATGTGGGACATGCCTTAGCAATTCACCTATAGGGTCAACACAGACTAAACTTGAGATATTATAGTTGAAATAAACTTAAAACGTCATAGCACATGGCGCAAGCAAGGTATAGAACAAACGACGGGTCTCCCTCGACATCCCTAATATCGTTTATCTTAAAATCACTTGCCCTAACTGTTTTGTCCTAATGATGATAATCCCTAACGGTCAATTGTCCTAATGATTATTTGCCATAATCGAATTATTGCCCAAAAACGACTTTTGCTCATACCCGAATCGATGTTAGAAATGTCAGTTAGGTAAGGTTAGAAGTTAGAACCTCACAAAGAGTCGAATCGCTACTAGAAAAGTAGGTTAAAACGATGTTAGAGAAAACATGAGTTTAGAACAAATGATTATTATGTCAAACATGTTATGTCAAACAGTATTAGGGAAATCAAAAATAGGATAAAAAAACTAGGGATTCCGATATAGATCTACAAACAACATATCACTCCGAGGCACTGGTCCTACCAAACGCGAGTTGGGCATTAGTGGTTTTGACGCCCAAGAATCTAATGAAAAATACTCCGCATCCGCATTGAAAAATCGCTACTTGCGAATCGCCGATAGCCGCTGGGACCAGTGTCTGTGGATCGCGACTTTGCACGGACATAGACGTACAGTCTACCAATTGGAACCCTAGGCCACTGTAGGACTACGTCATAGTGACGCTGTGAATCAGATTGTAAGAAATCTCTTACTGCTTGTCATTTTGACATGGTTCTAGAGTGGACTAGGGTTCCAATTGGTTGACTGTACGTGGGATTTTACAAAAAAAAAAACCTGATTTCTCCAAATCTGGACGTGCTTGGGCTCATTCGACTCAGAATCACGAGCTGATTCAATCTGATAATAATAAAAAATGTCTCAGAATTTTCATATAAAATGTAAGTTTCCATTCCGCTACGGTCATAGTAAGTTTATAGTGAAAAATGACGTGGAAGGGAATTTTATGGGACAATTTTTTTATTATCAGGATTGAATCAGCTCGTGATTCTGATTCCACTGAGCCAAAGCAAGTTCAGATCTGGAAGAATCCGGTTTATTTTGAAAAACGCTCACATACAGTCCAGAAGGCCTAGTATAAAAATTGTACGACATTTATTTCTCGACCGCGTTAGCGTATCGAGGGGTCAAAATATGAAAGTTGCCGGATGATTTAAATAAACGGCAAACATAATTTAAACTCCCGATACGCTAACGCGGTCGAGAAGTAAGTGTCGTACAACTTTTATACTAGGCCTTCTGTTGATCTCTCAGTAATGAGTATTAAATCGGAGTTAAAAGTCGTTTAGTCTGGATTGATACTAAGGTTATCACTATCTAAGATACTAGTTATGCTGATAGTGTCACCTACCAAAACTTTATAGAAATCATTCAGTAATATAAATATCTCCATTTTGAACATAACTATAATCATTAATATGTAATAATCCTTAACCAACGTAACCTTATTTAGCTTTGCCTCGATATAATCATCTGGATGAATTATGATGTAAGTAATATAAATAAAAAATCACACGAATTGAGAACCTGCTCTCTTTGAATTTGAATGTTGGTTGATAAATACATTTTGCTATAAAATTTTATAATAAGAATGACATTTGAGACATCGATTGGTATTTCTTGTATAGTTTGGATTAATTTGGTTAAAAATGGCACCGAAAATAACTAAGTATTTAGATAACGTAACATAACATTAAATTCAAGAAGAAAGAAAAATAATAAAACAATTTAAAAATAAACAAATATGAAAGCAATATGTACAAATATAACAACTAATTTGGCTTTTTATTGAGTACAGTCCGCATCCGATAATAATACTGAAAGTATTTATAGGCATTGAGCAAACGGGTAGACTGTTCATTTTTTATAGTTTTGGGATTTGTTCAAAAATATTGAAAACACAATCAAACAATATGATTGTTTAATTGACAGATTTAAATTAAACAAATCACAAATATATACCACTTTGGATATCTTCCCAAATTATCATCGCAGTACAGTTAAGTGCAAAAATATGTATCGGCTATGTCTCATAAATATGGTACTTATTACACCATAATAAGACATGTTCAGTCAACCAATTGTAACCCTAGTCCGCTGTAGGACTATGTCATAGTGACGCTATAAATCAGATTGTAAGAAATCTCTTATTGCTTGTCATTTTCACATGATTCTAGAGTGGCCTAGTGTTCCAATTGGTTGACTGTACATTTCTGCAATAAGACTATGCAAATTTTTTAATCTGAAAATACTAAAAAATACTGCGATAACATTTATTAAATCATGAAAGAAAAACGTAACGTAACATTCAAAACACATTTGAACATATTAAAACTAATCCAAATTAAATATCAATATTGAATATTTTTCCCTAAACTGCGACCACACAAGGGTATAAGAAAACAGACAGATAACTGACAGACGTATTATGACAGATTCACTGCGCCAGGCGCGCCCGCAGGCGGCAGCGGAGCGCGTTACCACCCCGGGACTCCACACTTTGTCTTTTACTTACGATCTATCTTACTATTAGACTATCTGTTGCAATAAAGGGTGCATATCATCCTACTCTGCTGTCAGATAGCCGTACAAAATGGATCGTAAGTAAGGACATGTTACCAACTCGTTGGCAGTAGTAACATTACTGACACATTAAACTTACTTAGGTATTATGAGTATACACTTAAACAGTAGTTGTTAGGAACAAACAAATTGTATGAAGATTTTTCTCTTCATAAATGGATGTGCATATGATTGAAGGCAATATAAATGCGATTTATAAGCTGCTTTTAAGTATCATCTAGATGGGATGAACACTATGTATGATTTTTGTATATGAAAGACTAGATTATTCCGTGAAGAGTGCAATTTAATAAGTGAATTAAATAACACGGAAAATTAAAGTAATATAATACGACTGCAATGTAGGTAAAAGGATTACAACTACAAAAATCTGTCAATAAAATTGGAACTTTCGGTCAAAAATAAGTTATTAATTTCAGTGTCATTTTTTCCGAGGTTGATCTTTTTCACTACAATACAAATACATCTATGTGTTTATATGTTCAGAAAACTTATAAGTCTCTTTCATATTGGACTAGTAAGATAGAGACGCATTGAATGAAATGACGCAGTAACGTGACGGTGGAAGATTAGAACAAAGTATTACTTACAAATGTAAATGTGTCAGTAATGTTACTAAATGCTGACCAGGTACTATCAGTGAAAATAACAGTATTTTAAATACATACTTGTAATACAACGTTCTAATTATAAAAGGACTTTTTGAACACATTCATTAGGTAGGTAGGAGCCATTCAGACAGTTTCTTTGACAAGTAAAAAACATAACATTATAAATTCTATTGTACTTATAATATATTGTATGACTTACACAACCACATATAATAGTATAACAAATGTGTAGAAACTGTTACTTTCCTGATAGTATAAGGACAACCAAATGTTAATCAATTTCGTTCACTTGAGACACTTAAAAGATAATTGCTTAACAAACAATTACAAATCGTACAGTGGTCTTCCATTATTTAACTTAATTTATCATCAAAAATCAAAAACTTCCAATTACTATAGAAAAGTATGAATTGCGTCGGAAGTATAATTTTTAACAAGAAATTCGGTTGAATAATTATTTGATAATTCTAATTATAATTTTGTTTGATATTTAGAATGGTTGATATAGCAATATATATGTATAATATACAATTGGAACTCCTATTATTATTAATTACCTAATTTTTTTCTTTATAAATCACATTCGGTAACAAGATAACTCAATACGAAACAGTCTGGAGATTTTTGTCTTATTTGGAAACTTGTTTCTTTACAAAATATTTGGTGGATCAAATAGTTTTGGAAGCAGTTGTCTTGCTTCAGCCTGAAAGCTTGATGGGACAACTAACAAGGTACTTAAAATAGTTTCTCATTTAATAATCATAAATAAAAGAAAGTAATTACATAATAGGATATTTGGGTCACCAAGCACTTTTGACAAAATAAAACTTCAAAAAATTCGCTTTAGTATGCCACATGAAAAATCTTCACTTTTAAACCTTTTACAAATAAAAAATGTCACCTTCTATATAAAAAATTTGGTCCAGATTATTAAAGGCAAAGTGTGCGGAATATTAGACCAAGACTGTACCTCGTGAGGTAGAAGTAATATTCTGCTCAAATATTCATACCGAGTTCTTTGCGGCGCGTAATTTAGATCCGATTTAAGAGTAAATTATAAAAGTAACAATACTTTTTAATTTCAAATTTTCTATCAAAAGTGCTTTATAAACGCTGCCATCGCACCAAGCCTCCAGGCAAAGGCAGACAAATAAAACTGCTGATATAAGTCTAAAGAGAGGAAGTATTTGGAATTCAGTGCTGGCATCAATACAGTCCGCGCCTTTCTTATCACATAAGATGGTCTACTATAATGCGATGGCCAAAATTCGTGGGCTTTCAAGCCATTATGAGAGCTGCCATTGCCAAAGAATTAACCCCAGGATATATATTTTATAAAAATAAATTTGTAGCATGAAAGTATCCAGGTTTTACCCAGAAGCTTTTCATCTGGAAAGTCCGATGACTCAAAATTAGGGACCAGGGGACCATTGGCAGCTCTAGATATGAGACAATCTATGATTGGTGCGGTTTATAAACTAGTTGGCCCCATGTAGACCCACGGACCGTACCACACCCCGTATCACAACAGTTGAGAGCGATCCACCGTAAAAATATCCACCTAAAATGGGCACCTCGCTTGGTCTAAAAACTTTTGATTAAATGTATCATTTGATTGAATGTTTATTACCTAATGTGTCTTATCGACAGAATAACAAAAAAAAACTCGTTGGGGATCAATAAGTGTGCTGCCCATCTGATGTTAAGCGGACACCGCAGCCTATAGCAGCAAACTCGCTTAAAATCTGAAAAGAGGCATAAATAACTATCTATCGTAAGAGGTTTCTGACAATAGGATCCCTCATGCAACATTGAACTAAACAATACATTCAATAAACATTTTTAGCTCACACAGGTAAACCCCTAAAACAATATAAAATAAATACATGACTAAACACATCAGGTGACGCGACTATCGACACAAAATAAATTTTTGCAAACTCAAAAGCCAGTTAACGCACTGTTAAAAAGTCCCACCTCGCACAGTCTCATTGATTTCGTCCTAACTACATAGCTAAATCGTATGTACATTCAAGGGCACACATCCAACACCGTATGTACATTTAAAACTAACGTAAGGACACTTGGAACGTCGGAACGGAGATTTGGCACTATCACATCAGTCGATCACAACGTACGGCAGCGCGATTAGTTCGCCCAGGCGCGCGCACTCGTGCCACTCGGCGAACGTGCCCGAACGGGACGGACGGCCTCGCTCGTCTCGCTCTGTCGCCGCGGCCGCCTCGTCTAGGGCCGTCAGTAGCGCGTCACTCACCTCCGTCGCCTCCTCGGGCAGCGTCACCGTCGGCGCGGCGAAAGTCTGTCCGTATTCAAACTCTATCGACCGCAGCGCGTTTTGACACGTGTCATACAACGCTCGCCCGTCGAGATCGACACTTTTCGTTTTCTCCACAGTTCTGTGATCGTTCTGCTCGCTCGCAAACTCGTCCGGCACTTCACTAGCACTCTCACACTTTATCACTTTTAACACCGTCTCGTCGGGCGGTTTCAAACGTTCACTGGGCTCGACTTTCACTTCCACCTCCATGTTCTCGGTTTGACTCGTATCATCCTCCTGTTTGACTTCGTCGATGGGATAAGGCCGTATGGGGGGCGGCTCGGGGGCGGGGGCGAGCTCGGGAGGGGAGGGAGCGAACTCCGTCCAGGGTAAATGCGTGCACAGCGGGACGCGCGACATGTTCTTGACGCAGTAGTCGTCCGCGTAGTCCGAGTAGTTGTACAGGGGTACGATGGAAGTGAAGAGGTCTGGTTGGTCGGGGTCGATGAGTTTGCGCACGGCGAACTGGTGCGGGTGCAGCGGCGCGCGGGTGCCGTTGACGCCGGGCAGGTGCGCCTGGTGCAGCGCGTGCACATGCACCGGCAGCACTGCGGTCCTGCGCGCGGCTGGACACGACTCCTCGGGCTCTTCCCCGCACGTGCACTCCCTGATCTCCCGCGGGTCCTCGAGGGGCGCGAGCGGGGAGGGGGGTGCGGCGGGGGAGGGGGAGGCGGGGCGCGGGGAGGCGCCGCCGTTGCGGAGCGGCGATTCCGGTTTCGTCGGACTCGCTGTAACAATCAAAGGTTCAATATAGAGGATCTATATGATAAACAATCTGCGCGATCTCGGTATGTGGACATTTTCGCGAGAAGAGAGCCAAAATCATTTTTTTCTAAAACAGGGAAGGTTAACACGTTCGCTGACAGTGGCGCAGTTAAGGATCGTTAAGCCTACATCTACCCCGCCTGTCGACGTACTGTCACCGAACGCGTTAATGGTTTTCCTACTCAGAATCACGAGCTCTTTCGATCCTACTAGGAAAAAAAAACATATGTATTTGATCACTCATCAATCACTCTTAGACCGATTGACCGTGATCTATGTGAGCGCCCCCTTTGAAGAGCAAACAGGCTCAAGTCTACCATTTGGAAACACAAGCGTGAGCGGATGTATTAGTATGTAAAGGAGTGCTCACGTTCGTCGGGCTCTATGAGCAGCACGTCGGGCGAGGCCGGGGCGCCGCGGGCCTGGATCTGCAGCAGCAGCTCCTTCGTCGTCTTCACCTGCAACACACAAGCCAACCATTGTCTTCTTCTTTTTTTTTTTTCAAAATGTATAAATCTTATAGTACTTTTAGGGACATTACTACATAGTATAAAACAAAGTCGCTTCCCTCTGGCTGTCCCTGTTTGCTTGGATCTTTAAAACTACGAAACGGATTTTGATGCGATTTTTTTTAATAGACAGTGATTCAAAAGGAAGGTTGGATGGAATAACAGATGCATAATATAGTACAGAAATACTGATAATTTTAGAAGTTTCCAATGCGATGTTGTAAATAAACTAATTTTTACGCTACACAAAAAAGTCCGCGATGGTATATGTCTATCCCTTAGGAGTACCCCACAATAATCATTTTTAAGAAATACAGCATTGATTTTTATCCAATTAAATACCATAAATGTACGGCCATTTACAACATGTAATTTTAATGAATATTTTCGAAAAAAATACCAAGGGGGGTGTCAATTCGCGTTTAACGTTGGACACAAAATCTTCCGCCTATGGGTGGTTTATACTGTCAAGGTTCGCTCAACGCATTACCTCACGGGTGCGTTCAAATATATTTATATTTTACACATCGCATATTAATTTGTACTTAGACAAACCAATACTAATAAATCACTAAAAACGTGTTCATATAATACAAATAATGTTGGGATACGGGCTATTCTCCTTTTTTAGCTGCAATAAGCTGTCTCCGCGCGAACGCGAAAAATGTCTAATTTAGAATTAAATTATTACGTTTATGGTAGGAGGTAAATGCCCGAAATTTTGGATTACCTTATCAGTACAGATAACTTATTATTTTCCTGGTTAGTAAATGTAAACTTACCTACATTCTTTAACTCAAAACATTGTGACAGAGTGGTCAATCGAAAGGCTGTTTTTGAATAAGCTTCTGTACTGTAGAGTTCGTCACTAGTAGATCCGTAACATAAGTAGAACATCACTAGCTTGGATGTCACAATTTGACAGATGGGATTACTCGCTAGAAAATGGAGGTTAAGATTGGGGCTTAAGTTAAATGTTAAATCTGTATAAAAAGCATACAATAAAAGTAAAAGTGAGATTTGAAATAACAAGTGGTTTTTGTTTATAAACTGTACAGTGTACATGTACTACTACTACTTATTCTGTTAAAAACATGGCAAGTTATTGCCATGTTTTTAATTATTTACCTTCTGAGCGGCAGCTGGAGGTATCCTATTAATAACAATGGTGTAGGAATCTAGCGGTCTGCCTATGTCGGTATCCTTGTGCGCCATGTGTGGCGTGCGCACGCGCCGAGCTCCTATTGTATTGACACAGCGTAAGGATGTATTCTATACAGTGGGTTAACTCCGCCGATTTCTGGGTCATCGATGGGGGCGCGCGGGGAAGGAGGCGGCGCCGAATTTATGAAAATTCGGCGGTCTATTTTAAGGGGTGTAAAATGGAAATTAGTTTGCCAATCAGACTGTAATATCTTTCGCATAGTTTTTGACAACCCTGAGCCTCAGCACGAGCACCGAGCCGAGCCGCTGGCCGTGTATGAAGTTACCTCACTGTATGGAATACATCCCTACGCTGTGGTATTGAGTAGCGCCAGCATACGTTACCTTCTTGGCCCCGGCGGGCGGCATCCTATTAACCAGCGCGGCGTAGGGGTCTAGCGGGCTGCGCACGCCGTTCTTCTTGTGCGTCGCGTGCGGCTGCGGCTGCGGATGCGGATGCGCGCCGTTGCGGCCCAGCCACGCGCCCGCGCCCGCGCCCGGCGCCGGCGTCGTGGTGCCGCCCGACAGCGCCGCCTCCGTGCCGGATCCGGCGCGACTGTGACCTCTGTGCCATACATACATATATTGCGGAACAATCTTACACAAGTCGACCTAGTCCCACGGTAACCTCGAGACTTGTGGGTACAGTCACCTGCAATAGTATAGGACTATATGAAGGCTGCAAAATAATCTGACACATTCTTGTTTGTACCGCCATAAGAGCGTGTCACATATTTTTGCAGCCTTCTTAGCGTCATATACTATTGCAGGTGACTGTACTAAACGACGATATATATAATAGATACATATAAATACTTAAATACATAAAACACCCATAACCCAGGATCACATTATTCGTGATAAACACACAAATAAATGCCCTGGCCAGGATTCGAACCCGGGACCTCCAGCGTCGTAAACATGGTCACTACCGTCTAGGCTAGAACCATTTAACAATCAACATAAAGTAGAACCCGCTTAATACGATTCTGATGGGACCTAGCAAAATAAGCATCTTAAACGAGAAATCGTAATACATGTTGGAAAATATTTTTTTGCCAATTTTACGTCATTTATCACACATAATATGGGGTCACCTACGGGTAAGTTTAAGAACCCGACTTGGTGAAGCCATTCGACTACAACATTTTCTAATTATTCAAGCTGTCTTATTTTCGCTCCTCCCGACCTGTATTTTTCTTTTAACTATCTTAACTATGAAAACTCATGGCAAAAAATTGAGCTGAATCAATTAAATTTAACACAAACACAAGTCAATTCGCCGCTAGGAGCACTAGTGGGACGTGAGTCTGGAGCGAATATTTCAAACGTCACTTCGACAATTCTTTCATACAGACACAAGACCCACGCGTGAGTGGCGCCGCCTAGTGAGCGACAATACGGTAACCTTCATTAAACAAAACCTTCACATTCATGCTTAATCAAAGTAGTCGGAGAGGTTCGTCAATTAGACAGTTTAAACGTGTAAATGAGCGCGACTTCACTATATGTGTAAATTTCTGTGCTATCAGCATGTAACTATATGAATAGTGTCCACCACCCAAGGCCTAAAGTACAACAAAACGTTTCAAAATAAATACTCAGAAGGCACAAAAAATTGGGTAAAACTATTAAATTAACAAAAAGTTAATTTTATAACAATAGACCAAAGCAAATAAATCCCTTACCTTCGTTTCTTAGGTTTTTTGTCTCGCTTTGCTTTCTTGTCATCGTTCGGCGCTTCGGGAGACAGCGGCCTTTTCGCGGCTGCAAAATAAAAACAGTTTTCATTCACATTATTGACTTTAAGGGTCAATTTTCTTACAAGTTTTTGAAGATTTATGTTAAATTTGCTATATATACTGATATTCTTATTATTTTATTTTGTCGATAACATTAAGGTACTTGCTAGCAGTTAATCGCAAAGTGATGCTGTTACAGATTTTGATACAATATAATAACACTGTATATTTTTTTAAATATCTATTGTGGATTATCACAATAGATATTTTATAGTAGTTTATGCAGTGATATATTAAAGTTTTAAGACCCTATTATGAGCGGTTGCATACGCTACTTTTTCTACGACAGCTAAAATAGTTAAAAAGCAAAAATCTAGAAAGGTGGTAGGTAGAAATGTCGTATGCCTACTACAGAAGTTAAAAAAAAAACAGTGCTCACATATTATATGAAAATCCATAGGAGCATCGTTTAGCAGTGTTCCTATGGAATACCATAGACAACATTATGATGTATACTTTTTTAATATCGCTATCAGTCATCTAACTGACAGATAGAAGTGCTGAAGTAGAAAAACTACTAATTATACTCACGAGACGAGGCCGGCTTGTGTGCGTTGAGCGGAGAGGGCGCGGTCGTGGGCGCGGGCGCGGGGGCGGAAGCGGGAGCGGGCGGCGGGTCGTCGTCCACAAGGATGACGTCCTGCGAGTCCGACTCGTAACCGCCCCACGCTAAAAACAATCGTAAGGTAAGAGAATACGGTCCATATTCCAATGGTATGTGATGCTTTACACGATAATGTCAAGTGTATGGCAGCTGCTTCAATCAAAACCGTAAAGCTCGAAAAATGACTGCAAATGACCATGTGCAGCCCTAAACCCAACAGAGCTTATCATTTGATAGGTATTTTTATTTACTTATTTTCTTTATATGGACACACAAGTTGAATTCGCAAATTCGAAATTCCATTGCAGAACTGAGATATTTAGACTTTTGTCAATTGTCAATTATCACAATAGGCGTGACATGTTTCGACTGCATCGGGCAGTCATCGTCGGGCAGACAGAGTGGTGTTGTCACCTTTGCGGCTCGCTCACTCATGCCCGAGCCGCGAAAGCGAATGTCACGCCTATTGTGACAAAAATACGTGAGTGTTAACCGTTGCAATTTTATATCATGCAAAATGAGGCAACTATAACTGAAATATAATATGAATTGAAATAGATGTCATATACTAAAGAAAAAGACCAACACCATCGGAGGCCAAGCCAAGGATCGAACTCGGGTCTTCAGCTTACGCGGCTAACGCCATAACCACTAGGCCACCTGGTCTCAATGAATGCTGACGAATTTCTCGAGTATATGCAATCTTTGTAACAGGCAAGACGCCCGTGGCGTTTGTGACGTAGTGGCTTCTTTACTATATATATTAGGGTGGTTCATTTTCCAAATGTTAGATTTATCTTTGACTTCGCTTTTCTTCTTGGTTCTACGCCTATACAGAGTCTATATATACCAAAAATCAGGGAAATCGGGCTATATTTAGAGGTTGCGCAATGAGGCAACCTTAGTATGAAAAAGTTAATATTTATTTATTTATTTATTTAATTAAGAAACAAACAGTCTTTTATATAACACTGGAGCTATTACTTAAAACAAGACTTACAGTTTCCTTAAGAAAACATTAAACATCGTTTTTAATTTTGGTACTACAGAGTTAAAAATGAGCTATCTGTGTACCCTACCCGTATACAATTGCAAAAAATAAAGGAATATATGTATATATAAAAAAGAGAATATTACAGCATTAACAAAGTTGACACAGAGACTTAATATAAAAATATATATATATATATATTTCTTTTTTCATTTTAAAACAAAAAACCCAAAAACAAACAGAACCAAACAGAAATTTAACGCCATCTTAATTAATTGTTTCATTTTTATTATTACACTGCAAAGCTTTTTTAAAACTATTAAGTTTTTTACCGAAAATGTCAAGATTCTGAAATTGTTCGTTGTACAACCTGCACGCCCTACGAACAAAACTATTCCTTGCGTAACAAGTCCGACTACGGGGGATGTGAAAAAGGAGTTTCTTCCTACATGCGCGCTCACAACGTCGAGGGACCCTAAAGGAAAGTGAATGCAGTAAAGAAGGAACATCAATAATATTATTAATTATTTTATAAAGTATTAAAATATCAGTCCGTTCTCGGCGACAACTAAGGGATGTAATATTGTGTGCTTGCATTGCGGATGCATAATCTGAGTAAGTATTTCTAATTCGGTATTCCAATGTCTTAGCAAATTTTTTTTGAACTTTCTCTATTCTATCGCTATGTATTTTATACAGTGGGCTCCATACAGCGCTAGCGAATTCCAACCGACTACGAACATAGCTATTAAACAGTACCTTATACGTTAAAAGCCTTTTGAAAGGTTTGCCTACGCGCAATATAAAGCCCAACTGCCTGAATGCTTTTCCTAATATGTCGTCAACATGAGGCACAAAAGTTAGTCTCGAGTCCATAATTATACCGAGGTCTCGAATTTGAAGAACACGACCTATATTTTTACTACAGAGTTTATAGTCGAAATTAATACTGCTTCTTTTCCTACTAAAGCTTATAACGAAACATTTGTCTGGATTTAAGGACAACTTATTTGTATTACAATAATTTTCAAAAAGATTTAAGTCACTTTGTAAGACACTACAATCATCTATATTACGAATAACTCTAAATATTTTTGCATCATCGGCATATAAAAGTAGATTTGAGTTCTTTATGCATTCGCTGATATCATTGATGTAGATAGTAAATAACAAAGGCCCCAAATGAGACCCCTGTGGAACACCAGATTTTATAGGCCTATACTGAGAAGTGTATCCACCCACTGCCACAGCCTGCGAACGATTCACTATATACGATTTTATCCAACGGAAAAGATCACCGTGTATTCCGACATGCCAGAGCTTCAACAATAAACGCTCATGAGAAACTTTATCAAAAGCCTTGGCAAAATCGGTATACACAGCGTCCACTTGGTAGCCATTATCCAATGCGTCCAACAAGATCTCTGTATAGGATATCAGATTGGACTCAACACTCCGGCCTCTGAGAAAACCATGTTGATTTGGAATAATATGACTACGAATAGCCGCAGATAACTGATCGGTTACAATTTTTTCCAAAATTTTACCTAATTGACACAGCTTCGAGATTGGTCTATATTTTTCTATATCTTGGCTAACTTCACCTTTAGGTATCGGAGTAACTAATGCACGTTTCCACACGGAGGGTACGCATCCATCTGTAAGGGACTTTTTAAAAATTAAAGTTATAGGTTCTACTAAACTGGAAGAGCATTTATTAATTATTACAGGATGTACCAGATCAGGACCGGCCCCTTTATTGACATTTATGGATTTAAGATATTTATAAACTATCTCCTTGGTTATATAAATTGTATCAAAGTTAAGAACTGTGTCATTTGTTGGCGGAAGGTTATTTAAATCTACGGAAATGTTACAATGTTTTTCAAAAACTGAGTGAAAGTGATCATTGAACATATCACATATTTGTGTACCACTTGAAGAACTTACACCCTTATAATGCATAACCTGCGGAATACCCCTTTTTGAAGAAGTAGATTTTATATAAGTCCAAAAGAATTTGGGGTTAGTATTAATCTTAGTTTCAGTATGACAAATATAATCTCTGTAACATTCGCGCTCCAATTTTAATATTCTTTTCTTTAGAATTTTATAACAGTCATGATCTAAAGGATTACCATACGTCTTCCACAACCTGTGGTATTTCTTTTTTTCATTTAAGAGTCTTCTTAGCGGTTTAGTATACCACGGTGGCTTGGAACAGGACGTCCGTAGGGGAACCCTAGGAACATATCTATCGATTAAATTATTAAGTATATTATAAAATATCGCAATACAATCATCAACTGTTCGGCCCGAAAAACGTTCCGACCAGGCGATCCTAGTTAATTCGTGGTTTATCTCATTGAAATTTGCCTGAAAGAAACGATATACAAAGGTAGGAGCAGGTTTAAGTGGAATCGTAAGATCAATACTAAGTTCTATTCGAAGAGCCCTATGGTGGGAGTCTTCCGGTGTAAGGGGATCATCGCTTGCAGTTATTGTGCAGTTTCTATTGCAAAAAATAAGATCGAGAATTCGTTGGTTACAATTTAAACAGCTATTGTACTGTTCTAAACCTGAATATGATAGAAATTCGATAAGTAACTGTACCTGCAAAGTATTAGTACCGCTAATTAGGTTCATTCTAGAACCATCAGAAATAGCCCACTGAGCGTCTGAGATATTAAAGTCGCCTGATATCAGAAAAACATCATTGGGATATTCTATTGTTAATTGACTACAAATATCAAAAAAGTTTTCCAACGCATCCTTATACAACGGTCCGTGCGGAATATAAACACAACAGATGTTCAACGACTGCTCAGTACCGCGCTGCGATAAGGGTATTGATACCCAGACACACTCGGAGGCGGCAGGCGACGGGCAAGGCCAGTCCCGGCGCGCTGGGCGATGCTCGCGGCGTACCGCTATAGCCACCCCTCCACCGCGCTCCGCGCCGCTCGACTCCACCGATCTATCGCAACGATACACGATATACCTATTATCAAACAGTTCCCCGTCATAAAAACCGGAATTCAACCAGCTTTCAGTCACACAGATAAAACCGTAGTCGGACATTGCAACATGCGAATAAAAACTGTGCGTTTTCGTACGTAGGCCGCGTACGTTTTGATAATAACCAATAATATTTGCACTAATCACTACGTGAGTTATAAATTACACGACTATTATTACTTAAATATGTTGTCATTAAATAACAGAAACTAATATTGGTTAGACATTGTGAATTATACAAGAAGTATAGTAAACTTTTTGTTTGTTCATCGGCCGACAAAAACCAAAATAACTTTTTTTTTATAGGCAGTGCAGGTGGTACTATTAACTCGCACACGTTCGGTGCAGATAAGGAAAACATTAACCAAAAAATAAAACCTATTATTTAGGTCACATACAACGAACGACATATAAGGCGCAATTAAGATATTTGTTATTAAATTAACTAGTTTTTTGGTTATAACAAGAAACAGTCATTTTATTTTGTTAAAATCGAAGCTGCTGTTTATCACCATAGGCTTAAACTTTTCGGTTTTTCTGGCTAGAATCTTGCAGTCCCGAATCCATAAATAAGCAATTTTGTTATCCTTCTTGAGCTCCCGTGCACGTTTAAGCAGCATCTTGCTGGCAGGAGTGAGATGATCGCCGAGGTAAAGATTTAAAGCCGGCCCGTAAAGGCCAATGGAGGATGTCGTGATGCCCTTGCGCGAACGGACTGCTGATAAAAGTTGATCTTTATAAATTCGCCTGGTAAACTTTACAATAACAGCCGGTTCGCGGGTGTTCGACGACTGTTCCTGGT
The DNA here is from genome assembly GCA_949128165.1 of Lathronympha strigana. Classification (NCBI taxonomy): domain Eukaryota; kingdom Metazoa; phylum Arthropoda; class Insecta; order Lepidoptera; family Tortricidae; genus Lathronympha; species Lathronympha strigana. Next base: position 12,704,174 of record OX421922.1, on the reverse strand, counting down.
CACCGTCGCCGCCGTCACCGCCATCGTTGACGTTGACGTTGACGTTAGCGTTGACGTCAGCGTTCTGGAAACGTCGCACTCGCTGTATGCTGTCTACATAATGAGCCTCAAACGACAGTCCCACCACGGTGTGAATACTTTGAAGGAGGCTAATAAGATTTTCGCCTTTCTTGAAGGGCAAGCCGGAAATTTCAACGTTATTCATCCTAGAATATTGTTCTCGAGCATCAAATTCTAGTTGGAGGGTAGATATCTTTCTTGTCGCCGTATCAAGGTCGGCTTGCAGTTTCACCACCAGCTTGGTGTTATCCTTCATTTGGTTTAATCTATCCTCTACGGAAGACACTCGAGATTCCATCTCACTTAACTTCGTATTAATATTCTGAATACCATCCTTGCATGTAACTAAATCAGACTTTACTAAACGAAATTCGTCACGGAACTCGTGGATCTCTTTCAGGACGGCTGCAAAACCTTGCTGTAGCTCGACTGACGAAGCACTAGGCGCAGCTGGTACTGAAACAGGGGTCGGCGAGGGTTCAGTTTTTTCTGGTACGGCGTCTGCTACAACTGCTGCAGGGCTATAGCCAGCGCGGCAGGAGACACACCGCCAGTTTTCTTTTTTATCGCTCGTCATTTTGCGATAAGTGGTTTCAGCTATGCCAGCACATCCATAATGCAAAATCCCTTTACAAACACTGCAATTTACTCCATCCGTAACTACCTGGCTGCACTTAGCACAGTTCATTATTGCAATTTAAAATAAAGTGAAACGGGTATATGGCAAAAACAACTCAAGTACAATGTAGTTAGGTCGGTAATTAAGTGAAGCGGTAAAATTCACACGACGTAAACAAGTGAGTCACACGGCAGGTCGCACGTAGCAACCGTTCGGAACCAGTATCTGACGCTAACTGACTAATAATATTAACTGACGAATAATATTAAAAAAAATTCAAACAAAAGTTGCCTCAGTGTGCAACCTCTAAATATTGTCAGATTTCCCTGAGTTTTGGTATATATGCGTTTAAGATAAGCTGGACCCGGAAGCCGAGCAAGGCTGAAAAAATATCACAATTTTTTTTACCATACAAATGTGAAACACCCTAATATACATACTACTTACAATTTGGTCTGTTTCAACAAAAAGTTGCATGTTACATGTTGGACGTGAATCTTAGTGATGGCAGACCACTTGTAAGCCCACTCAGGGAAAATGACGCAGACAGAAGCAATATAAATGAATATAATGTAGTTATTTACCAGGTCTGGAGGGGGGTCGTGGGCTTGGCACTGCCGGGCTTACTACTTGCTGTAACAGAAAACATACACTGTTGGTAATTAATACATTCCAGTTTAAACTATCGCGTTTTGTACCCATTATTATGAACATCGAACTATCGCAAGACCAATCAAGATAGAAGATTTTCTAGCAAGACCGCCGTTGACACTTTGCTGATTCATCAGTCAAGCTGAGACCGTAAATGAAAGTGTGTCGGAACGTCGGTATATTAAGGTAAGTTAACTGTGATGCCCGAGCCGCGAAGGTGACTACAACTCTATCTGTCCGACGATGACTGCCCGATGCAGTCGGAACATGTCACGCCTATTGTGATTTTATATCAGTATAACTCACGAATGTTTAAATTATGTAAATTAACTACATTCGCGACAGACCCGATCTATGTTTTTAATAATGTAATACAATATTCTCCATACTTGTGGCTGCATATTTAGCTGGCAATAAAAAGGCAAACTGTGTGTGTATTTTTTGTTGTACAATATTATATAATAAATTGACTGAGCGTTATCAGATGTCTGTCTCTATTTAGGCAAAATGCTTTCGTATGTTGTTCATTCTGTTTCGTATCTCTACAGGTGGCATTTCTTAATAATTATTTAATCCATTCTCGTCAAATTTTATAAATAACTATTGTGGGACAATCTTACACAAATCGACCTAGTACCACGGTAAGCTCAATGAGGCTTGTGTTGTGGGCACTAGACGACAATATATATAATAGATAGATATAATACGATATAATAGATAAATACTTAAATACATAGAAAACATCCATAACTAAGGAACAAATATTCGTGATAAACACACAAATAAATGCCCTGACCAGGATTCGAACCCGGGACCTCCTGCTTCATAGGCAGGGTCACTACCGACTAGGCTAGGAGGCCGTCAAGTTATAAACAAGTTCCATAGTTACTTAATTGACCGAGCGTAAGCGAAGATCTTCGTTTCAGCTTGGGGGAAACATACGTTCGTATATCCGGTTGTTATTCTCTATACGTCGCATTTCTGGACTACTTAAATAAACTTAGATCGGGTTACTCACGTCTATACAGTCTAAAATAACTCGACATGTTTCGGGACGGTCCGCGCCCCATAATCATGAGTGAGAAGCGCTTGCAGCGATTGCTCTGAGCCATTTTCGACTTTATAGACGTGAGTAACCCGATCTAAGTATATTAATATGTCTAATACTCACGGGAGTTTTCTATTTAAAATTACTTAAATAACGTTTTTTGAAATATATTTGATATTGTGCACTAGCTATGTCTGTATAGGTTGACCAGTATATTACAGATTGCAATGTAAACATTTGCCTCGCAAGGTGTAGGCAGGAACTTGCCTCGTAGTCTCTGGGCGTGCGACGAGGCGGGCAGTGGCTTTCATGTTAAACACAAACAAATGGGTCAAACACAAAACTATGTTTGGAGTTTTAACGGTGGACTCAACAGAAGGGCTATATAATGTTTGATTTTCTTATTTAAGCCTTATCTACATTAAGGGGAACTCCCTTTCTATTGTATTGTGTGATAAAAATCATTACTACATGTCCAGAAGCTAATAAATATTGACCCACAGGAAAGAAAAAGTGAGCGTTCTGCTGACCTGAAGAGCCAATCTTTCCCGTAGCTCATAGTTAACTTGTGGACATGATTAATATCATACAATTCAATAGAACAGGAGTACTTTTTAATATGGATAATGGTTCAATAAGAAAATCAATCTTCATTGCCCTTAACTTTTTAAAAGTCTACCACAAAGATTCCGAACATCGTAAGCGGTCACCGTAGCCTATGGACGCCTGCAACTCTAGGGGTGTTACATGCGCGTTGCCGACCCTTTAAAAACTGTAACACTCCTTTTTTGTGTTTGACCCAAATGTACGTTGGGTTCAAAGCAAGCATATAGACGCTACGCCAAGCTGCCCGCTCCGCCGCACGCGTACGCTCGTGACTCAAGCCTGTAGCTGTGTGCTTATAGTCTGACAACCCAGCGAGCGCAGTAACAGTAGGATAGAGAGCATCATACTGTCTTTTCTTACGCTAGTATTACCACCATGAAAAAAGGGATTGATATAGTTATTTTTCCCCTCACTAGCTCGGAAAGCGCTGTTTTGTCCTTTAAAACTAGCGTGGAAAAACGCATTTTATCCACATGTGGGGCAAAGGAATCTAATTCCTATCACTTACCACCAGTCCAGTATAAACGAGTCCTATATGCCCATAGTAAATATGCGCAATCGGAGGTCACACCTTAAATTGGTCATGTGATCATGTCTTATCCCGAACTTGGTAAGCTGTTGGCAATATCTAAATATCAGGAGCGTACTTACTCTATGACAAATTTTAAAATTGATTTTTGATGGTTTCTTCACGATAACTTACATGTGGATAAGATTTATAATCGTATGTAGTCTGTATTTTCCTCGCAATAGTGAGGGGAAAAATGTTGTATTACACTCGGCGGCAAAGTTTGTTCAACTCTCGTGCCTTGAGACCCTCGTAAAGCTCAAGATTCCAGTTATTGAACCACTCGCTACGCTCGTGGCTCAATTTTGGAATCTTTCGCTTGCTCGGGTCTCAATATAAGCCCGAGAGTTAAACAACAACTTTGCCCCCTTGTATAATAAATAACTATTTCAGTCCTCCGGCCGGTAAGCGCCACTTTACGCAAAACTAAATTGCCGCCTGCCGGCTCCGTCGGGCTGAAAAATAGTATACAAACCTCGGCCGTTAAATGGGAAAGCCTCGGATCACATGTTAGTCGACCTCGGCTTCGCCTCGGCCATTGACAATTGCATGGGATCCGAGACATTTCCCACTAAAACGGCCTTGGTATGTAATCTACTAATTGTCCTACTGTTACTGCGCTTGCTCGCTTGTCAGACTATAGTTGTAATAAAGTAATGGCAGTAAACATGGCGTACCCTGGCGAAGGCCGGGGAGGTGACGGGCGCGCCGCCGAGCCGACGCATGCTGCGCTCCGCCGACGAACGGTTCGAGCCTACAGAACAAAATCAAACAATTATAAATAAATCATACAAAAAAACTGCGTGGAAATGACTTGACTCGACTTGTTTTGTATGCTTTTATAATCCTACCGGCCAATTGTGACTTTTATACTTAGTTTTGCGATTGTATTAATATTTACGCCTGCTAGTTAAGATTATTTCATTTCATTTATTCAAATTGCATAGTCATGCTACATAATAAGGTGTTAAATTAAGGATAGGCTCATGACACCCTGTATAGGGCACACAATTTTAGAACTACATACTAAACTTATCTCTAGAGTTGCTCTATTAATATTGTTTTTCTACTCCAGCACTTCTATCTGTCAATTAGATGCCTGACAGCGATATTTAAAAAGTATACATTATAACGTTGTCTGTGGTATTCCATAAGAACACTGCTCCTATGGATTTTCATACAATATATGAGCACTGTTGTTGTTTTTTTTTAATTTCTTTAGTAGGCACAACATCTTCCCTATTCTGCCACATTTCTAGATTTTGCTTTTTACGCTATTTTAGCTGTCGTAGAAAAACTAGGGTATGCAACAGCTCATAATTAGTTCTTAAAACTCTCGGGTCTATTATTACAAAACTCGGCTTTGCCTCGTTTTGTAACGGCGACCCTCAAACTTTAAGAACCCTTATTATATCACTGTTGCATAAACTACTATTATGCATGCCATTTCTCAAGTAAGTGAATTATTGTTATTCTTTTGAGAAATAAATATCTTTAAACCGAAATGAGCTCAATGTTAATATTAGAAAAGAAAAGAGCAATGTAAATCAATAATGGATATCCATATTCGAAAATTTGAAACTCATTTCATTGATTTCAGTTATAAAAATATAAGGCATATTTTTTATTTAAATCAATGAGTTTGGCGTAGAAGTATAGTTTGGCTAGGATTTGTTCTTATTCGTGCATAGACACGATATACTGAAACTGTACCTTTAAAAAAAAATTTTTTAAAGTATTTTGAAGAACATACAGTTTGGGCAGGGTCTTTGTCACTGAAAGAATTAAGCAATTTACTTACGCGTGGTATCACCAAAAGAAACGAGCAGGTTTTTCTTCTGCTTTTACGAAAAAAATATTCCTAATTTAAAAATTATATCGTCTGTCAAGGTCTATACAACGTAGATTCTTGAAATAAAATTAAGAAGACACTTGACTGCTTTTGTTTTTAGGTGTAGTAGGAAACCTTAAGAGATAAGTTATATTATACCTCTATAATATAATTTCATGTTCTACATATATCACAAAAGAAAGTATCTCTCGTTGACTTAATGAGGATTACCGCGAGTCGATTTTCCGCTAGGGTCGCTAGTGGAACGTGGGTCCTGCGGGAACATTTCAAACGTCACTTTGACAGTTCTCTCATACTGACACAGGACCCACGCATGAGTGGCGCCGCCTGGTGAGCGACAATACGGTAGCTCCCATTGCTTAAGGTCGTGTCCATCTTAAATTTCCTTGATGACTTCTGTCACCAGCGGTTCCACCCCACCCTGTCCTCAGCCTTCCTCATGGCGGTCACAGTAACGCCTGAGAGTGACCTGATCCGACCATCGGGTATACCACGTTGCCGCTTCCCGTAACAAAAGAGAGTACCAACGTCTTAATATAGGTTTCCAGTAGTGCTAATGGCATTTACATTAATATATACGTTGAGCGCGCGCAATGAGCCCAGGTCAGTGACCCTAGTGACCGTTGGAGCCGTTTGAAAAAGGAACCGAGTGGAAGAATGCGCTAAAAGTTGCATATTTGGGTAATACTAGTATTTTTGCCTAGACTTCCAAAAGGATAATGTTGACTAATTCTTTGTCACTGCAGCGATCTGGAGGGCATGTTTTATTTATAGATAGTTTAGGATTTTATTTTTACTGTATATACTAAATTTCAGTATTAGTTAATTTCTATCTTTATTCATTTCCATCTCTGTTTATTTTATTGTAACTTTCGTTTGTTTGTTTTTTAAATAAATAGTGCTTTCCCTACAACTCCTACAAGCCACATCGTTTGGGCGGATTTCTAAGAGTGAAGTGTGATATACATTCGTCTCCGTGGGAGTGACATAGGGTATTTTAATGTTATTAAAAATCAAGTGAACGGGACAGAATATAGTGATAACATGATATAAGATTTAACAGCAGTTTAAAATCTAAGCTCATAAGTAGAAAATGACTAGAGCAATAATAAAATAACGGAAACATATTTGATTTGCAGTGGATGACTAAATAATTTCTCCGTTACTACCTGACGTCATATGAAGTCATGGCGCAGAGGACACAACTTTCCGTTGACGTGAACTAATGCAGAATATTTTTGTATATAAAAAGTCAGTAAAGCGTAATCCCTTTGTCTATGATCTAAAAAACCACACAACTATACTAGATATAAGAGAGGTAAATTGTTTTCCCAGAATAGGGATGTCGACAAGGTTAAAAAAACTATCATTCTAAGTAGTCCGTCAGTTAGATTATCGTAAAATGATTTGACACGTATTTTTTCCTTTTTCAATTTAACTAAAATTGACGAAGATAAAGAGCATCAATGTTCCGGGGTGGGGGCTGGTGACGTCACTACTAGGTAAGAATTGTACCTAATAGTGACGTTACGCAAAACTTGAACGCACTGTATTTTCGTCATTTTTGATTTGACGAACAAATGAAAAAATACGTGTACAATAGTTGTTAATAATGTAAAAAACGGACTTAATAGATTTTTTTAGTCCTCTAGCCTATTACATGTCGATTTATCTTACGTAATCTAGCCCTATTTAACTGTAACAGTATAGGAAAGTACCTAGCCCTACTTCCGGCGTGGGGACAATCTGTGCACGGCGACCATGAAAGGGCCCGCCGGAAATAGGGGACACCTCAGCTTCCTTTTTTTGATTCCCATAGAGCTTGCATAATGCGAGTAAGAACCGGAAAATATGTGTGAGAATTACCTGAAATCTATATATGTAATGTATATATGTTTTACCGATTTGCATTCACAAGTAGCCTAGTAGGGTGCCAGGGCTTTTACGTGTAAATGTTACATTTATAATATTATATAACATAATTTGTAAAATTTTAGGCGAAATAGATTCCCGTGTCGATTTATAACATCAGACGAGTGTTTTAATGCCTAATTATTTACAATTACATACACTGCTTTATATACACACATATTATGAGCTCTCTATGATGCGTTTAAAGTTTAAACTGCATATATGTCGACCGCCATTACGACTTATATGAATTTAAAAAAATCTGACTTTTTTTTTATTTTAAAAATTCAGAGACAAACTAGAGTTGGGCCCAATTTTCATATCGTTCGATATCAAATGACGACATTGTTTGTAATTGACACTTCGTTTCGAAATAAACGGCAGGCGGCAGGTACGACGAGGTCCCGCCATCTTTTAACCAGCTTGGAGTAATGTTACACGGCCGAGCCGTGGAGCCGTGGCGAGGTCTTTAGTGAAACTAACCGGCATGGTGCGGCGATGCGGCGGCAGGTATGACGAGGTCCCGCCATCGTTTGACCAGCACCTTGGCGCGGCGTGCTAGGGTCGGCTCTGAGGTCTTCCGTCGGAGCTCGTTCACGTGCTTTCCCAGTCGGGTGGTCTGCAATGCGCATAATACTAATTTAGGCCCAAAAAGAAATAAAAAAATTGAACAGAGGAATTTTCATAATTCACGAAAAAAAGTAAGGATTTTTCTTCTTCGTAGCGTTTTGTAGCCTGGGGTTCGCTTTGGCAACTAATCCCAAGATTTAGCGCGGTTTCGGGTCAGTAATTATTTACTTTATAATTACTAATTACTTTTATCAACATTCAACATTCCACAACATTCATTCTATTTTTTTAACTCATTCAATACGATGGTCAGCGCAGCGTACGGCGTCAACCGAAGCTCAGGGATTAACGGAAGTGTCAAATATATTGCGAATTCGAAAATTAAAATTCATAATGCAATAGTTCACCGACCTTAAAGATATGAATATAACCGTGAAATTAAACGCATTATCGCTTACTATACTTTATGAATGACACAATTCTGTATGCTGTTCATATTAGGGCCATTTTTTTTTAAATTGCAACCCCTTTGTTTAAAATTTATTAAGCTATTTCTGCTCAGAATCACGAGCTTTTTCAATCCCTATAAGACAAAAAAAGTGATTTTTTTAAATTTCGTTACCATTTTTTTATAGATTTTGTATAGCAGTAACAGAATTGAAAGTTTGGAAAATGTATGAAAAATTACCCAAAAGGGTATATTTTTTTCTCCTAGTAGAATCGATAGAGCTCGCGATTCTTGTATCGATCGTATCCACCACATGGTCATCCACCGTATCCGTCGTCTCGTGTCCACATCGTCTTATTGAGCTTACCGGGGCACTAAGTCGATTTGTGTAATATTGCCCTACAGTATTTATTTATTTATTTATTACTGCGAATAACCTATTTGTTGTAGAAATCGAGCTTTGCAAACACAAACAAGATTTGATTCCCAACCCTGGGTACTGGGGGCCTTACTCACTTTTTCTCTATTGGGTATAATTAATTACCTCTTTAAATTTATTATTTTTATAACATTTAAAACTTTCGCGATTTGAACACATATTTAAACATAATTATTAAACGGGTCTAACGCGAATTTACTTATTTACCTTATTTATTTTTATTCGCAAAATATTTATTTTTATTCGTAAAAGCGGGAGAAAAATACTAAGAAGAAAATACTAGTATGTGTTTCTCAGAAAGAAAAGAAAATTGGAAAAATCCGCAAACATTTCTGCTTAAATAATAGTTACTTAGTTACTAGAGTGTGAAAAACCGGGAGGAATACTAGACTGTCTCTATATCTATCTGTGTGACATATTTGACCTTATTTCACTTTGGTTTTCAGTTTGGTTACTCTTCTGTGTGAATTTATTGGAATTAACTAAAACTTGTTATATAACAAGGGCCTAAATATGCGTATGTTTTGTGACTTGTCTATTATTTCTCCACAAAATTGGTCCACAAACTCACCTCCAACAGCTCTTTTGTGATATTGATTTTCTCCAATATGGATATGATTTCGTTAACGGCATGCATGTCGACAACCTGAAATAATAGACAATATAACATTAACTACCAGCCATTGACTTATTAAAAGATAGACACATAAATCAGAACAAAAACGTGACAAAATGTGGAGCAGAATGACATTAGCGAACAATTTTGAATGTAAATACAATCGATAAATGTTTCGTACGAAAATGAGCTTACTGACCTAAGCATTAAGTATCAATTTCATACACAGACTATTGGCTGTTGGCACTTTACGAAACGTCATGAAAAAGTGCTGGAATTGCAGCACTTTTATTGCGTATTTTTTTGGGATATTGGGTATCCAGTTATGTTGTTCTATATCTATGCTACCAGTATTATTAGTGATCGAAAAATTTGTGGCAATTTCGGTCCAGCATAGTAGCAATGAAGGAATTTCTAGAAAAAAACTAGGGAGATTATCAATTAGGATACATATTACTGTTATTGACTCTATTTAGCTATCCTAGCTAGGACAGCATACAGATGCTTTTAAAACAACAATGCTGCACCGACATTGCTGCAAATTTTACGATAACCGATTATTACAGTCAGCAGCGGGGTAATAAAGAGTCGGTAACGCGCATATGACACTCTTGGAGTTATATTTTAAAGCATGAATAAAATTATTTATTATTTAAATAAATAATAAATGTTGGTTCATATTTTTATGTGGCCCAGCCCTGGGGCCTTGGTCACTTTTTCTGTAGGCTATGGTTCATATTTTTATGTGGCCCAGCCCTGGGGCCTTGGTCACTTTTTCTGTAGGCTATGGTTCATATTTTTATGTGGCCCAGCCCTGGGGCCTTGGTCACTTTTTCTGTAGGCTATGGTTCATATTTTTATGTGGCCCAGCCCTGGGGCCTTGGTCACTTTTTCTGTAGGCTATGGTTCATATTTTTATGTGGCCCAGCCCTGGGGCCTTGGTCACTTTTTCTGTAGGCTATGGTTCATATTTTTATGTGGCCCAGCCCTGGGGCCTTGGTCACTTTTTCTGTAGGCTATGGTTCATATTTTTATGTGGCCCAGCCCTGGGGCCTTGGTCACTTTTTCTGTAGGCTATGGTTCATATTTTTATGTGGCCCAGCCCTGGGGCCTTGGTCACTTTTTCTGTAGGCTATGTCATCTCTTTCAATTTATAATACTGGAGTTACCTCCAAAATAGCCCAACCCAGTTTTTAAACATCTATCACCTTTATTAGCTTGGATTAAGGTGGAAAATGATGACCACAATTTCACAACACAGTATTGTGGACCCAAAAATAAACCACATCACAACACCATCAAATAAACCAATTTCACAGTAAGTTCCATTCAGAAATCAATCCACTACACAACTACGTATGTTCATTATTTCACAGTTTATACTAGCTTTTTACGACTGTTCGTTATCACTACGCAAAGAAAAACAAATCTAGCGATTTCCTACGATTGTTACGTACAGGATCAAATCCGAATTAGAATGTTGAAAACGCACATATTCAAGGCCCTTATTTCACCATGGTAAGTGTGACAATTGCCAACATCACTGTTACTGGTGTTGCAGGCGTCCATGGGCTACGGACGCCGCTTACTATTGGGTGAACTGTATGCTTGTTTCCTTCCAACATGTCATTTATTAAATATATCATTTGACGACCGGTTGGCGTAGTTGGTAGTGACCCTGCCTGCTAAGCCGATGGTCCTGGGTTCGAATCCCGGTAAGGGCATTTATTTGTGTGATGAACACAGATATTTGGTCCTGAGTCATGGATGTTTTCTATGTATTTATGTATTTGTATATTATATATATCGTTGTCTGAGTACCCGTAACACAAGCCTTATTGAGCTTACTGCGGGACTTAGTCAATTTGTGTAAGAATGTCCTATAATATTTATTTATTTTATTTATCATTATTAATATTATTACCGCCAAAAAAAATCTGCGAAAAATTCTTAAAAATTGTCACAAGAAACACGACAAATGTTACTAAATTGTAACACAAGAAGAGTCGCATGTCTAGAACTACAGAAAGTTCAACACTATTGTTTTTCGTGAAAATTATTTAAATTGTCATAAACAAATGTGAAATTGGTTGGATTGTATGGTTGTAAAATTGTCTTCAAAATTACCTGTCTATTAAGGATACATGACTATTTTATTTCAAATATCAATTTTGTGGCAAACAGGCACACAACCCGCTTGATTGTAAGCGATTTCAGTAGCTTACGGACGCCTAAAACGCCAATAATTCACAGAATGTTGCCATGTAAAGTTATTTTATTTTCAATCTAGACACATAATAATGCAATTATGGATGTCAAAAAGGAAAACTTACCATGAAATCAACCCCTACACTTTGCATCTGAGAAGATACACATAAAGAAATTCTGCTCTAACTCGGGGAAATCTGGCTGAATGAATGCAACAAGAGACAGAATGTATGGGACAATTGGAAAGAGAGAATGTATGGGTGCAACTGCAATCCATGGGAATGTTCCATACTTTGTATGGCAGCTACTTCAGTTAATTCGTAATACCTACTCGAGGATAGACTACCAATTTCTTAGCAAAGTCATGAAATATTATCAGGCACAAAATCAGTTTTTTAGAGTTGTCAGAAGTATTATGAGAATCCAATTTTGTAAGGGACATTGGAATGCTCCTATGGTCCTATATATTTAGCTATAAATTCTGGTTGGAGACTGAAAACCAGCAGTCTCGCTAGGTCTCATCCGTTTATCTACACTGCCTAGTGGTCAACTCCACCAGATTTTATTTCTTATTCTTCTGTTTTAATGCAACATGTTTTGTGTTAGTAGCTAAACATCTATTTGTTTTAAATTATGGATAGTCTGCCTGTCTCCAACCAGGAGAGCTTACATCATCAGAGATGACAGCTGTAAGCTCACGAAAGCTAGATACCCTACCTCACCACAAAGATCTAAATTAAATAATCAAACACTCATCAACACTGGTCAAAAGTCTACACTTGACATTGGCAGAATTCACCTTGCTATAACCAGCAAGGAGTGCAAAAAAAAAGTGGATAAGACGGTGCAATTCTGAAATCATATTGGTATAGGTGTCTGAACAAAAAAAGATACCAGTTTCGCACTGTCACATGCACTCCATCAGACCAAATTGAAAGTTTATTACAACTCCACAGCAGTGATGGACCAACTATTGTATCATCGTCATAATCATGAGTTGTCCCCTCAATGCTGAGACATGTCATTCTCTTGAAGACCAGATTTCTCCACAGATTCCCTCTGCAAATTAACTGTCTCATGTCGATTCAATGTCGACTATGTGGATAATAGCTCACATGTTTATAAAAAACCTAAGCAGGATAATTGTGTATTCATATATGGTAGAAACAAGTACTAAAGCTCTCTAGAGCATATAATACTGGAATTTGCCCATACAAGAAATCTCGGTATTGCATACCCTATAGTTTTCCACTCTTTTTTATTATTATTATTATTAAAGCTTTATTTGCTCAATGCTTATATTGTTTGTACTTTCATAATTTATTTCTTATTTAAATGCATTGATCCCTGTTGGGTAAAAGCCTCCTCAACACCCTTCCATTTCTCTCTATTCTTTGCGGTTTCTATCCATTTTTTTCCAACTAAGTGTTTAATGTCGTCTGCCCAGCGTTTTTGTGGTTTTCCTCTGCCTCTTTTTCCTGTTGGACCTGTCCATTCTGTTGCTCTTAATGTCCATCTTCCGTCCAGATATCTGGATAAATGGCCAGCCCATCTCCACTTTAACTGTAAGGCTTGCTTTAACGCATCAATAATTTTCGTTCTTTTCCTTATTTCCTCGCATCTGATTTTTTGTATCCTCCTAAGTTTCAGCATACTCCTCTCCATTGCATGTTGACATGTCGAGATTTTGCTTTTAATTTTGCTTGTGAATGTCCATGTCTGGCATCCATATGTGAGACTGGGCAAGATGCATGTGTCCATTATGATTTTCTTTAGGTTTGGGGGATAATCTCCTTTTAGTATCTCTTTCTGAGCCCAGTATTTTCGCCATGCACTGTTTATTCTTCTTTCTATTTCGTTTTCGTTGCTTTTTGTGTGGAATGAAACTTGTTTGCCGAGATAGACATAGTCATTTACATACTCTATTTGGTTTCCAGAAATCTCTATCGGCTCAACTAAGCTGTTCGTCATCACTTTAGTTTTCTCCATGTTCATATGCAATCCAACTTTACTGCTGTTGTCCGCCAGTGTCTGCATCATTTTTTCAAGTTGCCTGGCTGACACCGCAAGGAGGACAATGTCATCTGCGAATCTTAGATGGCTGAGGCGCTTGCCTTGTATCCAAAGTCCTTCGTCCCTCCAGTTGATTTGTTTAAAAATGCCTTCTAATACAGCTATGAAGATCTTTGGAGATAGGGGATCCCCTTGTTTTTTTCCACTCTTAATTCCTTCAAATATTCCTATTCCTGGAGCTGCTACGGGAAGCTGCATGCACACAACTCTGGAATATGCAAATTACTGCGGAGACCACTTTGTATATACAAACTTCTATTATATACGACTACAAATGAATGATAAAATTGATAAAACATCAAAAAATATGGAAAAAAACAAGATCAACAAGTGCCTACCTGTAGGCAACTCCCTATTTTTAACACTGATAGTTTACTCTGATACCAAACAACATTGATGACTGATAGAGTGTATGTATAAATAATATATCTAGTTAATCATTTGTTGTGTTGTGATATGATAATAGATAATAATTTGATGTAACAAGGCTTGTATGTGACTAAAACTAAATAGTTGTTAATAAAATATACAATTTTAAGTCAGATCCGAATAACAATGTCAATCTGATGTCAACAAAGTCTGAAGTTTTTTTTAATTAGTGTAAGTTATTACAAACCCTTTTAATTACTATTATAACTGTTATGTTGTAATACAGAAGTCTGCAAAAGGAATCCAAATTAATTTAATTAGGTTGCAGCAACTTTGGCCGAAGGTAAATTTATGATTTATTTTATGAAAACAAGTTTTTTCCTGTTTTGAACCTAAAGTTATGTTATGTTTACAAATATATGGGACATAAATTAAAATTTAAAAAAGAAATTATGTTTGTACAGTGATGTGACTTTATCAAAAAGATGGTGTATTATATCCAATTTTTTTACATACAGTAGCCAGATGCTGGTTCGATCATACTTTAATTATAAATTGTATAAAGTATTCTGTTCATTTCAGATTGAGGGATTTAGTTTTAATGAAAAAGCTTGTATATTTATCTCTTTATAACAGTCATTTATTATTTTCAAAACAGTATAAATCTCACAGAAAATTTGCTTTGATAAAAATAAAATGTCCCAGACTTCTATTGCCAAATAGCCAGCCCTATATTTTGAAGCTGATCAATTTATTTTTTTACTTAAGTGAATAACATTATCTTCATATTTTAGACATGGTGTCATAGATATGTAACTAATGCAAACTACTATAACCTAGTATATGTACTGATGGGAAGTGATTGTCATTTGACCATATGTGTCAAGCACATGGTAGTGACACTGACCATAGACATGGTAATGACCCTAGTCATCCATGTGGCCTGTTCTACTCAAACAGAGGAAATCAAAGCATTAGTGGTGGTTTTTTTACTTGGTCTGTTTTATAGCTTCAGGGAAACTTGAGCACTTTAACTAAGTATATCAAAAATAACCTAGGTACTGATAACAACAGAAGTTATGAGCAGTATTACTACACAACAGCTAAGGTTATAAACGAACAATTCAGACTTCAGGAGTATTGCAAAATCATTGCCAATTTACAATATTGCCAAACCAGAGTTGCACAACCTGAAAGGCCAAAGACTGACATGCTCTGTAACCCGGAACACGATTTTATTGCTTCTATGATCACACCGCCAGCCACCATGAGGTGTCTCCACGCCGTACTTATTCTATTACTCACGTAAGGTCAAATGGTACGACAAAAAACACATTATCCGTATGCCTTCCACACACCACCATATCGAGATAACCCGAGAAATTCGACAGGATTTGACACGCGTGGCACAATTCCATACTTTCACATTGCAAAACTTTTGGCACTGTGAACGAAGGGGCGAGAGACGGTGCATTGGCGACGTCAGTGCTCCCATATACCGCACTCGCACCGCGCACGTATCCACTCCACCGTCACTACTTTATTATCAGGAGACGCTGATATCGACACATATCACATTCCGACACTCTCTTATCATCATCCGTGTGTACATGGACGTCAGTATTTCTGGAAACAACCTCCCAAGAGGCCAAATCGTTGCATCGAATCGGGTGTCATGGGCTCGTGGGACCATTCTCATATCTAAGACTCGCTTTGCCAACTTACGGTCTTTAAAACTCGCAAACTTACATTGTAATTGTTATCCAACGCATTCAGAAGTCGATTACTTAGTTCATGAGCGTTATTACTCATTTATAAACGAAAATATTTAACTAAATACGACAAACGTGTCTCGGCTGCGTCGTAATGGCGGACCGACGACTACGTATGCCCGTGCCAGGGCATTTTAGCCGAATAATTCAGCTGATATCTTCCCGAGACGACGCGCGCTCGTGTTTTTCCGTTTCTTTTGACGGAATTATTGCAGGTTGCCCAATTCCGTAACTAGATGGCAGCACCAGCATATACGTTTATTTAATTATCATGCGAACCTATAATCTAACAATTATTGGAATACATGTTTTGTTCACAGAAATATTCATTCTAATGTATGATGATAGATATACTTCCAAAGTTTCACTGCATAGTATAAATGATCTGTATTAAAAATTGACACCCCCGGTAGGCTAGACACATTTTCTCTTTACCATGGCAAACCAGAAAATAAGAGATTTTGCTCATCCCTAATAGATGGCGGTGTTGACAGGTGCAAGAATGAGAAAAAATATACTTTTTTCTCGCTTTTGTGGCAATTCCTTGCCATGCACGAAAAATATTTATTATAATTGGGAAAAAACATATTGGCAAGATAATCTATTTGTAAACCAGCTACAAACCAACAGATGATAAAGTCCGTCTACGGCAAGTTTCAAACTTTCCTTAGACAGACTTGAAGTTTGCTCCGACTTGGCACTTACAATGTGTGAGAACGCTATAATTGAAATAGAGTCAAACCACTTTATCTCTTCCGAGTAAATGATCTGTTAAACTTTTAATTATGAAATTATGATGATTACTTAAAACTGTCACTGTCTATGCTATGAAAATCTAAGACACTTAGTATAGACGGACTCTAGCCTTTAACGTGAAAAGTTTTCAATGAAAACTTATTCGGTCCATATTAAAGATGTCATTAATTCTTAGAAATGGATAAATCTTTCATTAAAAAAACCTGAAAATTTAGCTATTTCGTTGATACTGTTGATACGATCGCATTTAAATTATCGTATGACATGTTAATATAATAATAAAATTACGAATAGCACTTACGTATTTTTAGTGATTATGCGTGACATTTTCTTCTTCTAACACCAGATTGTAAAATTATAAAAAATACTTTTAAGCTATAAAATTATGAAGGCGTTGGTTGCCCAGCGGTATGACGTGAGACTTTCAATATGAAGGACTCTGGTTCAAATTTCATTTCATTCATCCCCTGTAATAAGTTCCGAAGTGTAAAGATATTTATAGACGTTACTGTACTGTACCAAGTACCAATGAGGTTTTCGGAACTAATTTACGAAATATCATTTGATTTGATTTGATTTGATTTGACCAATCGCTTTTCGGTGAAGGAAAACATCGTAAGGAAACCGGACTAATCCCGATAAGGCCTAATTTACCATCTGGGTTGGAAGGTCAGATGGCAGTCGCTTTTATAAAACTAGTGCCTACGCCAAATCTTGGGATTAATTGCTAAAGCGAATTTCCAGGCTGCCTGAGCCGTGGCATAAGCCGGGATAACGCTAGAAAGAAGAAGAAGATGTTATAAAATTATCAATATTTTTCCTCAACAAGTGAAGCTGATGGCGCTTAGGTGCTGGAAGCATTGACTTATTAATTATTTCAACCAAATAAAGGGGTAAACTATAGGCCTATCATTTCATTAATTAATTCATATAAATGATATGCTTCAAATAATACACCCTCAGCTGTATATGGTTCAAATTGTACAACTTCATACAGACCAACGTTTGAAAAAGAGAACTTTTCAATATTAATGGATATAATAATATTATCTATCATAATCATTAATTATGATTAATGATTATGATTATGTATATAATTCTCGCTTAGACCATTTAACCAACCGGACTGGCAATTGACAGGTTCTACTGAGTCGAAAACATATGATCAAAGATCATGTTCATGGCTATTTAATTTGTATTATTATATACACATAACCATACATTTGAAATGTCCCTCCCCCGCAAACATCAGCAGACTTTTCTATTTAGACAATGACAGACAATTCCAGTTCGGTTGGTTAAAGAAAAATCACACATTACACCAGCGCCCCTAGCGGCAAATTCACTCGTGATTTTCATAGGTTCCCCAGTCGCCAATGTCTCAATGGGGTAATGCTTGTTTATTATGGCAACACAGGCTAACCCTTCAAAACTGTCACTTTTCGATTGGTGATACAAGAAGCCGTGTCGCGTTATTTATGATGGCATAAAACGCGAATTATATTTGCAACTGTGTCCAGTAAAGCTACGTTCAATTAGCTTGTTCTACATTTATTGCTCTAATGGTGCCGCCTAAACGTGTCGCGTGACTATATCGTAGTGATAAATGGGGAAAATAGTGCATATTTTGTGTGTGGCTGTGTTGTGAGTGCCAATGGATCGACGATGTTCGCAATCGGTCAGGACGCTTGTCTTCGACGATTCAGACTCTGATCCTCCTAAACATGGTCTGAAGAAGGAGCTGTCCTCGACCGCGGTGCCCTCATCGCTGAACCAAAGCGCGGAAGGTAGGAGTTATTAAAATATAGAAATGTTTTCGGTGCCATGTGTAAATGTGGATATAGTATAGTATGTTGTTGTATAGCGTTTTCAAGGTTTATCTGTACAGCTGTCAATGTGATTTTAATTGCGAGGGCGTGAATGAAAGGACGCAAACGATTGGTAGATTTATAACATAAAACTTTCGTCTCCTACACAATTTTTTTTAAATCTACACTTAGAAAACGGCCGACGAATCTGTGTCAAACTGCCGCTTGAGAAACCGAGAGAGATTATATAGTTCATTGTATTCAAAATGAATTATCGTACTGGGTTAGGTTAATTGTTTTAATTAACGTGGGTAGATAATTTAAAAACAAACTATGAGTAATGCAACCTTTTTGAAACCTGTTTTCTCCATATCTAATACGGGCCTTATAGGGTGACCTTGTGAAATGGGGTCAAGATCATGTTTCTAAATGAACCAATATAAATTGATATGACAGTTTATTAGTTGGGTTCTGGCAATGTTACAATTGAAATATCAGGTGTCCTATTTAATCATCATGAGTATTATTTATTAGTTATGTTGCTGGCTCATGTTCATTTTGTATGTGTTTGGTGACTGTTTTAACAGACTAATCATAGTCTGTACTTACAGTAATTCAGATAAACAAAAAAAATGAGACCATTATTTTTGTTAGCTCTGATTTCCTCTAGGGCAGTGGTTCTTAAGTTTTTTGTGTTGCTCCCCTGTTTTAAAATGATTTTGAGTTAACCAATCAAGACAAACACAAATACATTTTGGGTACAACTCTCTTACCTGCATAGGACATCACTTTCACACCTCTGGAAGTCATAGCATCCAGGTTTGAGGTATGGAACCCTAAAAAATGCTTTTGCCTTATATGCTTCAAAAAGTAGTAATATGTAGGAAGTACATATGTGATTAATTTTAGTTAAACCACTTTGCCACCAGCCAAGTAGGTGCTAATGCCAAAAACATAATTTGTCTTTTCCTAACAAACATATCATTGATAATATTGATAACTGATAAATATCTGCATTGCATGGGGCTTGTTTGGAATGTGATCTTAATCTAAAAAAATGATTGATATGAAAAAATATCTGATAATATAAGAAAAAAAATATAAAATCTTTTATAGTGTTTACCCACTTTAAACTATTGTTCTTAGGTAAACTATAGGTTCCATTCCTCAAATGGGTATTTTAGTAATTATTTGTGACATGAGAAGAATGAGAATTGACTCATTAAAAGAGCAGAACAAAGACATCAAAAAAGTGGATCAGAATGACATAGGCGAAATTGCATTGATGATCATACAAAACCATAAATGTTTCGTACGAAAAATAACTTACTGACGTAAGCATTAAGTGTCAAATTCAATTTTACTTCTACAAACCCCCCCTCCCTCACCAACCCCACCTTATTTCTTAGTAATCAATATATCCAAAATTCATGCCTTATTGATCTTACTAATAACTATGCACTAGGTTCATTTGTCTCACTAATGCCCACTTGCACCAACCAGGGTTAACCACTAACCCAGAGTTTGGCTGTCAAATTCCATACAAATATGCCACAGTGGTGCAAATGACCCTTATTCATTTAGAATTGTATAATATTTTCAGAAATAATCACTAACTTTGAACCGTACGTCAAGAAATTATAAAAATATCATGAAAGTAGAGGTTTTGTAAAGACTTTCAAGGAAAATTATTTTGTTACATACATAAGCCATTTTTTTGCATAAGTCATATCCTGTTATTAAAAGGATCATAAGTGCTATGAAGGTACTCCTTTTTGTTAGTTATGGTTATGGTATCAACTGAAACCCTTGCTACTTCTGCTTATTGTTGTCACAATGTCCATGGTTAACTACAAAATCCTACACGGGCTTGACATGCTCTTGGTTTGTTTTGTCTTTAGAGTTAAAAAAGATAGAGACCTTTTTTTGAAATTGGTTCATTATCAATTGTCATGTTTGTACTATAACCACAATACTTCCTAATGCCACATGGGTGTAGCTGTAGTTATAAACAAGGATGTTTGCACTTTCTGAAGGAAACAATAGTTGTTTTGGAAAGCATCTGGATGTTTATGGCTAGGTTTTGTAATCATTGCTCAAGTTAACAACAAGGTTGTACAATTGCAAAGCATGAATTAAATCATTTATTATTTATATAAATGTTTTGATTCATGTTTTTAAGTAGTCAACTAGTCACACTACTATATGTCACTATCACTACATAGTATAAAAGTCGCTTCCCATTGTCTGTATGTATGTATGCTTAAATCTTTAAAACTACGCAACGGATTTTGATGCGGTTTTTGAGGAAGGTTTATATGTTAATAAAAATCCGTGCGAAGCCGAGGCGGGTCGCTAGTAAATTATAAATTGAAAGAGATATCATACACTACAGAAAAAAGTGACCAAGGCCCCCGGTGAGCAGGGCTGTAATCGAACCAGCAACCTCCTGCTTTCGCGGCAGACGCAGACGGCGTCTCTTTTAATTTATAACATAGTTGTAGTTCTTTAGTGTTCAATTTAGGCATCCCACACCCAATAGAATAAGGGGGGTGGTATAGGACTTTACGTAACATGTTTGCGTGTCTGTCTGAGGCATATATACTAAATGGAACAACTGATTTGAGTGTGGTTTAGTTTAGTTTAGTTTAGTTGTGTACATCAAGAGATTCTCACTACTTCTTATATACGTAAGAGAGGTTTCAACTTACTAAGAAATTAAAATTGCACATTATGCATTCATTTTATAGTAAGTAGTCTTTCCTGAGTTCCAAACCTGGTAGGTACCTAATATTTTTATGGTTTTCCTTTAACTATAAAATATGTAATAAATAAATAATAAAATAGCCTTTATTTCAGACAAGTTTTGTGAGTTCCATTTTCAATACTGTTAACCTAATATTTTAAATCTAACTTGTATCTGTATGCCTTTTGTAGGCAAAGGCCTCCCCCAATTCCCTCCATTCATCTCTATCTCTCGCCACTGCTGTCCAGCAGCCTCCTGCTGCGCTCTTAAGCTCATCAGCCCATCTTCTTGTGGGCCTACCGCGTTTCCTCTTTTTGTCTCCAGTGAACCAGTACATTACTGCTTTAGACCACTTTTCTCTCCCTCTAATTGTGACCTGCCCATCTCCATTTTAACTTTTTAATTGTTGTAGTAATATCTTTTGTTTTAGTACATTACTTTATATCTATATTTCTAACTCTATCGGATAGTCTCTTTCCCATCATACTTCTCTCCATGGCGTTTTGACATATTTCTAACTTTTTGTAGTGGGATTTGTTTAGCGCCCATGTTTGGCAACCATAAGTTAGAACAGGAAGTATACAAGTGTCAAACAATTTCCTTTTTATGGTCATACTCATGTCCTTGTTTTTCATAACTTCTTTTAGGTTCCAATATTGCTTCCACCCGTTTCCAATACGTCTGTCTAGTTCTTTCGTAGTCAAGTCATGTGGGGATATAATTTGACCAAGGTATAAGTATTCGTTTACATATTCAATCTTGTTGTTGTTGACGTAAATGGGTTCTTGGTCTCCATTGGTCATGGCTTTGGTCTTCAGAGTGTTCATACACAACCCTACTTTTCGACTTTCTGTATCTAGGTCATATAACATTTCGTTCAGTCTGTCTTTGGATGGTGAGATTATCTCACCATAAAATATGTAAAGTAAGATAATTGCTAAATGTATAAATAAAACAATTCATTCCGATGCATTAGAGTTATAAATGTGAAATGGGTAAAACAACACTATCTATAATGATAACATCCATCACATAACCGAGATTGTATCGCATAATATCGATCTATGTACCTCCTACCTAAATCAAAACATTTTATCTTGAACGCAATTCTATTATAACTTGACCTCTCATATAATAATAACTGCGTACACTGAGATCGCGCTTAAAATGGTTTCCTGAAGCTCGAACACTGTTGACTTATCAAACTCGGGCGACTCAAAACCAAGGATATTACAGTCAATAGATCTCTAGTCTCCTTATAATTCTCGTATGTACCTAGTCTTATATAAGACCCGCAAGGCACTTAGATATAACCCCTCTGGTGTTGCGGGTGTCCATGGACAATTGTAATTGATTGCCAGTCGGTTCGTCTGCTTACCTCCTATGCCATTAAAATCTTTTGTGTCCCGTGCTTCGTCTCTTTATAGGTGTTTAAAGTAGATGCAAATGTAACGTTGTACAACGTGTGTATTATACTTGTATTCACTTAAGATCTGCTGGTTAGCTACGAACCCCGAAGAGAGAGGTTGCAATCCCAAAGAGACGTTTTTAAATGTTTACGACGAGGTATCGCCCTTTTTGGTGTATTTTGTAGCAAAACTAGCTGTAAGCTTAGTCCCCTGTGTTTACGGTATAAAATTGTAATGCATAAGTACCTTTATATTATTAAATTGCAACTGTTAACATTCAGGTATTTTTATCACAATAGGCACATGTTTCGACTGCATCGGGCAGTCGTCGTCGGACAGACTTACGAAAGTTTAAATTATGTGATTACCTATATATTTTTAATGTTTACCAAAATAAATAGGAAATTTGAAGGGTTAAACTGGTTCGCCCGAAAATTGGAATGTTCGGCCGATTGTACCATGATGGTGACCGACGGCCGACCGACGGGAATATTTAAACTATTCAATGACATACGCTCTCTTATCGGACGACCCCGGATCATGTATCAACCATAATACTAATAGAGTGATATGTAAATATTTACCTCTAATTTGGAAACTGAATAATGCTGATAAACTATGTGATACTTTTTAAAAGCACGATGATACAACTACAGTAACAAATCTAACTTACTTCAATTTATTTTTGTGTACAATCACGTCTAGAAATATCTATACAGTATACACTTACGAACTTATTACATCGGAAGGGTCAAAATTGAATACAGATGCATGTATATTTATGAAGCCAACCGTATGAACTAGTCACAACACAGACTCGTGATACGCGAAACTCCAGATCTTTCTAGAATTCAACATTGAAAGACTTTAGGTAGACACAGTCGCGGGCTGTGAGTAGACAAACAATAATAACAAGGCTTGCAATATATCTAGTTATAGACAGAAACTCAATTATGTATTTTCCTATTGAATCGAGTTATTCCACCTTGATTTCCCCTGAGTTAAGTGACTGACTCATATGTCACTCTCTCCACAACCGAAAGGGAATATATGTCTGTAATCTGTGTAGTCGATATGACCTTCTTTTAACAAACTATATATATACGAGTATATCAACTGGTCGTGTTCCAGTTCTGTATAAGCTTTTAACTAATTCAAGCACGCTAACTAACAGTTTGAGAGTAAATAAAAAGTAGGCAAGGTGGTGCAAAAAACAGTTTCCTTATTTTTCAGTAACAAAAAAGTTTAATTGTCCGTGTTTGCTTCGATTTGAATTAGTTTTTAGAGCACAACACTTTGGATGAAAACATAACTGTAGTAGGTATTTTACTGACGTTAAAGGAAAATTATTTTCCGTCGATGTCGAGTTAAGATACCCATAGATAGACAACGTACAACCTAAATTGTTGAATAAAGCTTAGCAATTTGGAACACGTATTTTTCTAATCTCGCGGAGCGCTAAGGTTTTTTTTCGTTTTAACAATGGGGTTGTAAGTTTTTAACTACTTCTAACTGTATAAAGTCGTGGGTAGAGTATCGATTAGTGGGCGTTTTTATTTGTTGGAAATTTTCACGTGTTTTCTATTCAGAATCGCGAGCTTGAAAGAGGGATTCTAGTTGGCGAAATAAAGTGTCCCAGGATCTAATTCCATGCCACATTTTTTCACAGATTTAGCTTGGAAGTAGCGTAATGGAAAGTTAGAAAAATGGATGGAAATTTTAGAATCCTATCAACATATAAATAATTCTAATGTAGCAAAACAACAACAAGAAATAAAAACGCCCTAGTATGTAATATAAATTGTTTCTATTTAAAATGTTACACTCCAAAAAAGTAAACACTCTGATGTGATGCTTTGAGTTGGTGGCAACAGATTTACGTATAATAATAATATTATGAAGTAACCGCCATGTTGGGAGGTTGATTCCGCGATCATTATACCGATAGTTGTTTCGGCGAACGATCTTATAGCGAAGAGTCTCGACCAACATCTCGAGAGGCTCTCGCTACGAAGTTGTGGTTGGATCACGGGTCAGATGCAGAACGCGGTAATACTGGACTCTGCGCGCATAGTCCGAAGGTTCCTCTCTTTGCGGCCCTAACCACCGGCAGCCTGGGCCCTGCCCCGTTCCCACTCTAGTGCCCACTCTAGGTTAGGTTTTTTATAATGTGTATTTGTTTTCTATTGTTTTTTGTATTTTATTTCTATATACGTATTGTAAAAATCCTAACCCAAGGAAGAAAATAAATAAACAAGTTATGAAGTATTTAACATTGCAAAGTTCTGATATTTTAATCCCATTTCCAGATGTGTTACGCATACCGTGCACCGCTTATTGCAATCTTGTTTACATAGCAACTTGTGCGACTTATGTGCTTATGACGTAACATATAACGAGTCTAGTGGCAAGTCATATAAGGGACGTTTCATAGACAGTAGCGCGGTAAACACCATTATAAAGAACATTAGTGTTACGTATAAGGATATTGATGAGTTTATTTTTAAACTTAGAAAAGGCGGATGTAATACACAGAAATGCAATAAAAACTGGTCACCTTGTGTGAAAATTTATACGGGCCCATAACGGGAGCAAAAAAATAATCATAGGGTGTACGCCTCAAACCTAACAACTTTTTTAAATGATGTAGTCTGTAGGTTTTCATTTGTTCGTACAATTTACGTTTTTGTTTCGTTCAATGAACGTTGACATCAGCGTAATGGGAGCTACCATATTGTCGCTCACCAGGCGGCGCCACTCATGCGTGGGTCCTGTGTCAATATGAGAGAATTGCAGGACCCACGTTCCACTAGCGCCCCTAGCGGAAAATCGACTTGCGGTAATTCTCAATGACGACTTGTCTTAGTACTAAAAATGACAAAACTCGCAGTATATTGCGTCTTCAAACGTTGTTGAGTTTGGGGAGTACTACATACGATACGATTGAATGTTTTGCTCCTGTTATGGGCCCCATCCGGTACTTTGTTGTTTCTAAACGTTTGTATTTGTATATGTATATTAGATTAGTCTGCTTGCAGAATTTATATGAGAAAATTATACAACTGTTTAAATTCGCCATAAGTGTCATAGACCGCCTGTTGTTGTTTACCTCTTTTTTGTCTGTTGTATTTCTGAACCTATTTCTATTGAGGTGTGCAATAAAGAGTATTTGTATTGTATTGTATTGTATACCATATATCTACACTCTACAGTCATTTTAGACAGATATTACACGCTCGGTCTCCTTACAAATTGATGAACTTGTTAGTTCTATCTCGATATTCTCGATATACTTAGTTCTGTGGTAAATGCCACATCATGTTTATTTTTCCTATATGTTTTATGTGCTCGCCCAATTACAATGTTCTGATTAAACTAATTAATATACCTACCAGGCGTTACCTGCAGTTAGACTAATTAATGGCACCTCGTTAAGCAATTAGCGTCACATTCGAGGCATGTACGTAAACAATGGGTTTTAATTAACACTTTCTATTTGGTACCTACTAAAACTTCATTAATCATACATCTTGGTTTAAAAAGGAATTATAGTAGTAGTAGTAGTAAAACACTTTATTGCACAAAAACAGGGGGAAAAAAACAAGATAAATAACACAAATATTTGTACAAAGGCGAACTTATCCCATTTAGGGATCTCTTCCAGTGAAACTTTGAGCAATTAAATAATACCACGGCTTGCTCGTGTTTTTAAACATTTATATGGGTATTTTCAGAAAAAGTGCACCATTTTAATGAAAATGGTTTCTCGATTTTCCATACAAAAAAAAATTGCCGGTTTTGTAGCGGCCCATACAAAATGTATGAAAAAATGCGTTACGAAACTGACCAAAAAAAACGGGACACTCTTTTTCCTTTTTTTAAATCAATAGTACTCGTTATGCTGGTTATAAAAAACCCAAAACTTCATTTTTTCCAACAGTCAACCAATTGGAACCCTAGGCCACTGTAGAACTATGTCATAGTGACGCTATAAATCAGATTGTAAGAAATCTCTTACTGCTTGTCATTTTGACATGGTTCTAGGGTTCCAATTGGTTGACTGTACCCTATTTTTGAAAATGCCCTTATGACATAATTTTGACTTGAAATAGATTAAGTGATAAGTTAATAAGTTTTATTCACGCAAAATCTGTGACTGTGAATACTTGTTCACGTAACCTTCGTAACCCAAGTCCGTGAATGACCGGGCTATCGTACTTTGATCCCCAATAAGTACCTCCTTCCCTAGCCCCCCATACATTAGAGCCCGCGAATTACGGGGCGTGGGAGTGAAGTGTTTCAAGTTTGCAACTGACGTGGGGAGTAGAGACTGATCGTATTCATCGTCGTCGACGTTCGTATATTGATTAAAATCAAAACGATCTATAAATAAAATACTAAACTTACAGGCGTTATAACCGCCGCTTTACAGAAACAACAAACAAAAATATTACTATTGCGCATAATATTTAAAGTAGGTAATAACCACTCTTTATACTCCTCGCAGCGAATGACGATCCGTATGACAGCTGTCAGTTCAAGACATTATTTGTCAACCAACATGGTTGAAAAATAATGTATTGTACTGTCAGCTGCCATACGACACGCCATTCGCTCCGAGACGACTCTGAATTGGCTAAAAAAGTGTCACAAATAACACACACTAACTTGATAGTTAATATTTCTTTAGATCTACATAAATTAAACTTATATGTCTACAAAAATCGTCAACTGGCTCGATTTATTTAGGATTTGAAAAATAATGGTCGAATTTGCCTACGTTTCTTCAATTATCTCGGCCATCTCTAAAAAATGTTAATCAGTAAATCAGTCATTTATTTGCTATGTCCATGTTTAGTCACTAGGACATGCAAATATTTATGAGTGATGAAATAAGAATTCATGAAATAAGATTATATATTGCTTATTTATTGAAGAAAGTAAGACAAAGATATGCGTTTTTAAATCGCTTGATGACAATCGCACGATTTTTCTAATTTTAAAAAAACGGAGAGTTGTCATACTAGTTGTCAAATCATCATTTCATTACGTAGGCCGAATAGCAAGGTTCTCATTCTCAATTACGTAATGCAGTCTTATGCAATGCGTTTTAGTACAATTTTGCTCACAGGGTTGTCGATACTGTGTCTAGGTTATGCTTGAACCGCGCCTTGACTGCGCCATGGCTAAATATGGATGCACAAAATGGTCAAAATGCAAAGTGCATGTTATGGAGAGCTAAAGGTGATGATCTCGCTTTACGTGCCAGGAATGTAAACTTTTGTGAATTTATTGTTGTCAAATAACTCCACCTTACAGAAAACCGCAGTTTAATAACACTAGACCCTACTCATAATTTTTTTAAGGGTCGGCAACGCGCATGTAACGCCACTGGAGTTGCAGGCGTCCATAGGCTACGGTGACCGCTTACCATCAGGCGGGCCGTATGCTTGTTTGTCATCGTCGTAGTATTAAAAAAAAGGTCAGTTTCTGGTATTGACTATGTGACCAAGAAAATGTATGTAATCAAATCAAACAGTTTTTTCTTGTTTCTAATAAATATTAGACTAAGCTAGGTGACAGCCCTGACGTTTAATGCTTCAGTCAAACAGGGTCCTCACAAATCTCAGACACGATGGAAATGACAGCTGGTCAAACTGGTACCCGTAGGCTTGGTCCCCGCATTTTATTAATAAACAGCTCATTAGTTACTTAATTTTTTTTTAATATCACTTGCAATTCATAACACCTACTGCATCAGTATTGTAAGAAAAAAAAAACTTTCCAAAAAAATAAAATTCACACTATTTGACGGATGTCAACTGTTAGATAACTAATGTGAACCATACTTGCCAGCCTGACCAGGGCCTATACCACGAAAATCGAACGATTGCGGATTTGTATCTCCATCTCTGTCGCACTTGCTTATTGGAGTGACAAAGAGATTTTCCCGTCAATGCCGATTTTCGATGTTCGTGGTAGGCAGGTACAGATATAGTGAATAATTATCTTCCTTCGTATTATCACGGAAACGCCCGATCGTGTCATGTTATTTCAATCAGTGTCAGTACTAAAAGCACCGAGGTCGACTGGAGTAGCATGACAAATACGAGTGTTTCCGAAATAATACGAAGGAAAGTCAGTAGTATGGATTTGTGCGTTCTGGATCAGGTTCAAAGGTCAAGCGCAGGGGCTTGAGGGTGTTGACGGCTTCATATCCATATCCTACGTCGCCGCCAACACCCTCAACCCCCTGCGCTTGACCTTTGAGCCTGCTCCAAAACGCACAAATTCATGTATGAGCCAATCACTCTTATAATTAACTACAATGTAAATCTAAGTCCATGTAAGCTAATATGATTTTCGTTTACTCCACGTTCCGTTAACGTGTCCTTAACCGCACTAAGACTTTCTTTGTTACGGCTATTACATCAATTAAAAAGAAAGATTATATCTAAAGAAATCGTTATTCATAAGCTAAGTAGTGGTAATAAGTAGAAATCGTCATCCATAAGCTAAGAAGTAGTAATAAGTAATGTTCTAGAAAGTTTGTTAATGTAAGTACCTATACATTGAGGTCTAATAAGGGAGGGATTTGTAATTAGTTGATTAGTTCTCATTTAATAATGATTAAGTGATCTAAAATGGTATAAAGATCGGTTTAAAGTCATAGATATTTACCATTACTGTTTAAACCAGCGAAGGCTTCTTATAGATATACTTAAATTTATTTTACAATCTGCAAAAAAAACAATGAATTTCATCAAGTCAATCAAGAATCACGCGACTAATTAAATCAAGTCCATGAAGAATCACGCGACGAATATTATCAAGTTGAAGAATCAGATGACACACTCAATCTGGATGCTATGTGGTCCTTTGTGGAATGAGACGCTGGACAAACTACAGGTACTTCCGTCGTCGCAGGGCCCGGACACTCGACCGACCTGCGAGGACAAGCGAGGCCGCATATGGATATGAAGCCGTCAACACAACACCCCCCTGCGCTTGACTTTTGAATCTGACCCAGAACGCACAAATCCATACTACTGAAGTCATTACTCATTATTATGCACTACATATGTACGGTCGGCTCCATAAATATACCTATGTGTGTATGTGTGTATTTAATTTTGAACCTTCTTACCCCGTAAAAGGTTCCGAAGTGTACTTTTAGATATTTATTTATAGGCGTGAGTGTACCTATTAGTCCGAATATTATTTAATTGCTTTTTTGCTTTATTTGCTTCTTAAAGTTAGTTAAAAAAAACTAACAATATGAATAACCCAAAACTGCACGTTCCCAAGCCAATTCACCTAACTGTATGTATTCTCATTATAAAACGCATTAAAAATAATAATTGTACAAAAACTTGCGAACCTCGGAATGAAAGTTTGCCAAAGAGCCGTTAGTTGGAAACTTTCGGACGAGGTGGGGAGCAGTTGATAGGGTACCTATCGAATATCGATCCGCAATAACTATCTAGGACGCGTTTACAGTCGTGTGTTAAACAGTTTTAAAAATAAAATAAGCTTACTCACAAGTAAAGTAGGCGCAGATTACACACACACCGCATTATATGAGCCGTTTACATACAGGAGATCACCTTACATATGGGTGAATCACGTATCTCATGTTGCTACTCTGTTACATCAGCCAGGGGACAAATCGGGGGGCGATTCGTTTGCTCGTTTGCCCCCTATAGCATAAAAAAAAAATGCAGCACAGTTTGTTAAAATGTGATGTATTTCTGTTGCAGCTATAACAACAAATACTAAAAAACAGTAATAATAACTAACAAAATATATACAGTAAGTGTAACTTACCTATCTACCTACGTCTACCTACGTCTACCTACCTTAAATCTAAAATAGCTCCCTGAGGCATGTACCTAAGATACTGGCGAGTGGCGGCACTTCCTCGTATCGCAATGCTGGTACGTTGTACGAGGAAGCCACCAGCTCTTCGGTCACCAGTTACATCAACCCTCCTCTCTCAACTCCCATACTACAAACCTGATTTTTGGCGTTTTTATAGTATGGTACGGAAACCTTCGAGCGCGAGACCAGCTCGCTAATGGCCGGTTTTCAAATTCCAATCCCTACGCTTATCGAATTCTCTCAATATTCTCGAGAGAATATAATCCCAAGTTTGTGACATTAATGTACCGTGAAGGGCGGTTTACCATCGAGAACAAATCGTGCGGTTACCAGCTTACCACAAATATCTACACGATTTCCAACCCTATTACCTAGACTTAGGGTCCAAAACGAAGCATGTAGCCATGTCACGGTCATAGTATAGGACCGCGACCGTGAGCTACAAAATATTCAAATTCGGTTATAGTCCATCTCTTTAATCGGTGACATTTGAATTTGCTATGCGACCTAGCTCTAGAAACAATGTTGCTGTGATGTAACGCTTTATTTAACCGACTTAAAAAAGGTGGTTAAATCCGTAAGCATCTTTGTCTTTTTGGCTTTTTTATGTGAGAACATCGCTCACAGAAAGTGAAGTAAAGATCTAACGAGAAGTCAAATAAATGTTTTATAAGATAAGACTACATATATGTTCGGACTCTTCATATGTATGATTTTGCATTGTCTTCGTATATTAATATACTTATTAATATACTTAGACCGGGTTACTCACGTCTATAAAGTCTTCGTATATTGCAGAATAGCAGCCAAGGGTCAGGGTATATGTAGTTTAATAATCCGCGCGCGGCCTGTTGCCAACCGCTGCTTTATTGGACTGATATTTAAAAATTTAAATGCATAATTAAAATCCATCTACCACGCTACACTATAAAATTTTGACGTTTACGAGCGAGATAATAAAAACATATGTAGAAACACAATAGCAGTCATATCACTCGCCGGCTGCGAAAGGGCACACGCTCTAGTTAACGCACACGACAGGCCAAAGGCAAGCCAGCCGGAATGTCAGTTATGTGTACTGTACAGTCGCTATCAAATATATGGGGGCACCCAAGGTGCTCATAGATATCTGAACATGACTAAGGATAGAGCGCTTAGATATTTTTGAGCACCGTGGGCGCTCCGATAGATATCCGATCTGATGGCGAGGTACCTATATATACCTCTTATCTTAAATATTCTACAAGTTTATACGTATGTAATACTCGTATTGTCTTCTGTTACCGCGATTGTTATTCATTGAAATTAAACACTTTAGA
This sequence comes from Lathronympha strigana, assembly GCA_949128165.1. Classification (NCBI taxonomy): domain Eukaryota; kingdom Metazoa; phylum Arthropoda; class Insecta; order Lepidoptera; family Tortricidae; genus Lathronympha; species Lathronympha strigana. The sequence continues at coordinate 12,672,445 of OX421922.1, read as the reverse complement.
ACGGATTAATCGCGTTTATTAACTCTCAGTCACCATTTTAACCCTGTGAAAAGGAGTGCTGTAAAGGGCTCGAAACGTAGGGTCATGGTGTTAATAAACGCGATTAATCCGTTCTAAAGTGTTTAATTTAAATTTATACGTAACATACAATCAGACCGATCTTTATGTACGGATGCGAAGCTTGGACCCTAACACAAGGGGACATACGCAATTACGCATTGCTAGCGGCCGAACGGAAGATCTATCGGAAAATTCTCACGGAGAGGATGGCTCGTGGAGGATACGTAGGAACCAAGAAATCAAAGATCTAGTGCCCGACCGAGCCCAACATTGTGGGAGAGACAACCGCTTTACGCTACGTTAGGTAAACGTCCGAGTGCTCGACATGTCATAAGAAAATATTTATTTAAATCACGATATTATGCAAATTTATACATCGACATCAAATATTGTCATGTGTTTTGGGAGAAGAGTATTTTACTTGTGTTTAATAGTATTTGTTTGACATGGTCACAATATCGAAGTTCCTCAAAATTAGAAAATTTTGTAGACTGTGCTGGCAGTCCCAATAGATGTCATCTCAGTACAAAACGTAATGACAAATATTGGGACTTTGAAATATTAACTGATAGTGCTAATAAATGTCCCGCCTTAAAAATATATTAATAATAAGTAATATTTATTTTGAAGCATCAAAGGCACAAACATTTTTCTTCGTTTAAATCCGGTTGCGGGTGATCTTATCTTATTAATGGCAATTTAAACTGTGATGACCTGATGACGAACACTGGTACAGTGTCGAGCACTAGGACATTTACCTTACTGTCTATTTGATGACTGGCGATTGTTTGAATACGACAACTTGATTAAATGAACGTCCAACATGACAGGCGAAAAGACTTGTACTATGGCCCAATGTCAAACTAGCTTACATCCATGTTAGTTGATATATGAAATTGTATCTTCTGTAGCTGTGGTTAAGGTCGAAGTTGAAAACCTAGATGTGGGTAAAAACGCCATTTAGACAGATACATTGGGCGTTTAATGTAGAATTTGCAATTTCGTTTATTAAATGTGAATATGCGAAGTTGACGGTATCAACAATACAAACTTATTGAATGTGCTAGTAGCCAAACGTGCTAGTAATTTTTTTTGCATGCAATTAATGTTCCCAACTTCCCACCCTCCCAGGAACATTAATGCATGCAAAAAATTCGCAAGTAGGTATAACGGGTTGGCACTAATTGACTAGCACGTTTGGCGGAATAGCAAAGTAACATTATTTTCGTTATTAATACAAACTTTTTAGGTGAAATGAAATATTGTGTAAGTACCTTAATTGAATCGTCATACAATTCCATTGTTCGTATATTTATTTACTAAAGATTAAAAGAAGCCACGAATGTAATTGTTTTTAGTAGACGGTACAGTCGCCATCAGATACATGGGAGCTGGCGAAGTGCTCACAAATATTTGAACACGCTTCTAATGTTAGAGCGTTATAGTGTATCAGACTGTACCCCTTTGTCAGATGAAGATAAAACGCTAATAGGTACCATAAACATTCGTTTTTTTTTAAATACTACGACGGTGACAAACAAGCATACGGTCCGCCTGATGGTAAGCGGTCACCGTAGCTTATGGACGCCTGCAACTCCAGGGGTGTTACATGCGGGTCCCCGTCCGTCCCGTCCCTTTAGAGGGAGGATTAGAAATTCGTTTAGAAATTAAACTTACTAACAGGCGATAACGTGGTATCTTTTTACTAAAAACAAGCCCATATGATGGCATAACTTATCTAAGTACTTTTTTGTAAAGTTGGTATATAACAATAATTACATTTTTATTTATTTGAAGAGTGAATCAACTGTTTTTAGGGTTCCGTAGCCAAAATGGCAAAAACGGAACCCTTATAGTTTCGTCATGTCCGTCTGTCCGTCTGTCCGTCTGTCCGTCTGTCCGTCTGTCACAGCCGATTTACTCGGAAACTATAAGTACTACAGTGATGAAATTTGATGGGAATATGTGTTGTATGAACCGCTACAAAATTATGACACTAAATAGTAAAAAAAAGAATTGGGGGTGGGGCCCCCCATACATGTAACTGAGGGATGAAAATTTTTTTTTCGATGTACATACCCGTGTGGGGTATCAATGGAAAGGTCTTTTAAAATGATATAAAGTTTTCTAAAAAACATTTTTCTTAAAGTGAACGGTTTTTGAGATATCAGCTCTCAAAGTCGTAAAAAGTATGTCCCCCCCCCTCTATTTTTATAACTACGGGGTATAAAATTCTAAAAAAAATAGAGGTGATGCATGCTAATTAACTCTTTCAACGATTTTTGGTTTGATCAAAGTATCTCTTATAGTTTTTGAGATAGGTTGATTTAACTGTAATTTTGGTTAAGTTATTGTGCTTACACTGAAAACGATGGCTGAACCTTATAAGTTTAGGCTCCATTCACCAGGTGTATAAATTGACATAATAAGTTTATTATATTTGCTGCTACGGAACCCTTTGTGCGCGAGCCCGACTCGCACTTGGCCGGTTTTTGTTCTTATTCTGTCCCGGCAGGAGACAAATGCAGCGCAGTTTGTTAGAACAAACATTGTAGTATGTTGTACTGATATGCTTGGCAGATGTCCCATCATATAAAGAAAGGATATAGTGATACATATAAAAAAATGTTTTGTGAATTTTATTGCCATAAAACCGTGAGTAAAAGGACGCAACTAGTGAAAAGAAATACTTGATTAACCCAGTAATTACCATAATCGCGTAATAGTACCTACTATTACTACAGAACCCAATTTTTATTTACAAGTTTTAATAATGCAATATTATACAATATAAGCGTGTCAATTAATAGTACTCGTAAATGACGTGTGCTAATTACTAGTGTTTGCATTATTCGTCCAATTTTAGTATTCGAATAATACGAATACTTCGATTTTCAATATTCGAATATTCGAATTTTTCGAATAAAACGAATATTTTTGAAAAAGAAGTCAAAATAATGATTTTAAGTAGTTTAATTGTTAAATATGTAGGTATGCTTTATTCCTTTAACATTGTTACAGGAACAAGAGCGATTGGTTGACTATTCCTAATGTTGGTATCTAAGCTTTTCCCAAAAAAAATCCCGAACACCTAATGCTTCCAGATCTGGACCTTCATGGGCTCATTCAAATCAGAATCACGAGCTGATTCGATCCTGATAATAAAAAAATGACCCTAAATTTCCATATAAAATTTAAGTTTTCATTACGCCATGCTCAAAGTAAGTGCATACAAAAATGTGGTGAAATAGAACGGATTTTTTGTGGTATTTTTTTTAACTATCAAGATTCAATCAGATCGTGATTCTGATTCGAATGGGCACAAGCGAGTCAAGATCTGGAAGAATCAGGTTTACGGATTTTTTTGTAAAACACTACTCTACAGATCCTTTTCAACCTTAACCTTATCCACATGTTTGAGTTAAGCAAATGAATAAAGTAGGTATATTTTTATTTGAATCATTTTTGTATTGATACTTGTTAAGACTGCAAAATATAAAATGGTATGGTAACAAGTAACAATGCCTAGGCGGCTAATTAAATTTTAACTGACGCGGCTTAGCTCAAGTTGACGTAGAATAATTGGTTCACTATAAATCGCTGATATGATATCTCTAAAAGTAATAAAGATATGGTCTGAAGAGAGTGTAAACTCAATCAAAAATTGGTGCATACCGACTGTACTGTGTAAAACCAAATAGTATTTACCGATTAAGTCAAGTCAATATAATATACATGTCATTGAAATAAGGCACGGGGTGTATAATTACAGCATGCACGAAAAATTTAAACTAAGAGCAGGATCTATTTCTTATGCAGTGTGCTTACTGCTTACCATGGGTTGTATTCAATTGCGACTGCGGTATTCGACAATCCACCTCGCTCTTGCCAGAGTAGTGGTGCCGCAGTCGCAATCGAAAACAACTCATGGTACGCACACAGGTAATGGTTGGCTTATTGACCTTTTAGGGTTTCTGTTTATTTCAGTATAGGTTCACACACAGCTACATAAAGTACTGATTACAAAAAAATTTAATGAATGAAATGAACGTTAGTGTCAATGAAAATACTACTAGATATATTTTCATTGGTATAAAAACTTTTTAGTCTATTTTACAATTCACTGTATTCACTGTTGCCATCGGTACGAAAAAAGAACAGTGCTTAATTTCAAAATCTCTATCTCATTACAGGACAATGTTGTTGTGTGCTAACTTAACCCTAGTGGGACGACCTATATAACAAATTACGTAGCAAATAGCCGAATTCTCAATTCTTTTACCAATTATAGTACGATATTTGGGTAGTTTTAGAAGATTTAATTTTAGGCTTTTTTTTACTTCGAATTAAAATCTGTTTCCAGGGAGTTATTAAAGTGAAATACAATTAAAACAGGCATTTTATTACAGGCTTTCGTAAAAAATTATAATTTCTGAATAAAATCTGCACTATTCGAAATATTCGTTTTATTCGAATAATGAGTGTTGTAGTATTCGAATAATATTTATGGCGAATAATTCGAATATTCGAATATTCGAATATTCGAATTGCAAACCCTACTAATTACGCGGAGGCGTTCCGCCTACTCAACGCTGAGCTTTGATGAATCGGATCGGATAATTTCATTTTAATTGGCGTAGAAAGTCATTGTTTATTTATTTAATTCATCTCATATCATTTATTTATTGTGTAAAAGATTCAGGTCAGGTACAGGTTACAATTAAGTATAGAATACATCAAAGCACAGTGTAGCTCCAAATCTTACCTTTTCAGGCATTTATACAAATACTAAAACAATATTAACTAATAATGTCCCTGCGTTCGGTTATCTCTATAAAGTTGCGGGTTTTAGAGATGCATTTTATCAAATCATGATGAGAAAGGGATTCGAGAGTACCGTTAGCACAACAGTACTTTTAAATTAAAAGCAATCACTTACAGATTAATAGATTTACAAAGAATGCTTTGCCTATAATTAAAATAATATAGCAAAAATATTTTATCTACATGAAATATACCGATGTTACTGTCAACATCTAAATGTTATTCAACAAATCCAATTTCAGCCTTAGGCCACTGTAGGGCTATGTCATAGTGACTCTATATATCAAATTGTAAGAAATCTCTTACTGCTTGTCATTTAGACATGGTTCTAGAGTGGCCTAGGGTTCCAATGAGGATTACCGCGAGTCAGTTCTTCGCTAGAGGCGCTAGTGGAACGTGGGTCCTGCGGGAACATTTCAAACGTCACTTTGACAATTCTCTCATACTGAACAGGACCCACGCACGAGTGGCGCCGCCTGGTGGACGACAATACGGTAGCTCCCATTGGTTGAGTATACAATACACCATCGGTCCCGGTCCTGAACTAACATCACCCAGAAGTGACTCGCAATCTTTTGAATATCTACCCGTCGAACTAACGGAAGCCAAGCGCTTCTTCCATCTGAAAACGGCCACTAATCCGTTAACATTTTGGTCCATCATCATCATCATAAACTTAAGAGTTTTTCACTCTTGTCGGTGGAGTATCTTCCAGCTCTCTCTGTCCTGCGCCAGCGCTTTGACCTTTTGATACGACATGGCTTTTACTTTTTCCTTCACTTGGTCCATGTAGCTTCGTCTTGGTTTGCCTCTACCTCTCTTGCCTTCTATATTTCCCTCCAGAATAGCTCTAAAAAAGTGGTCATGTCGTATCAAATGTCCAATCATTTTTCCGCGTCTCATTTCAATGGTATTCAGAATCGTTCTTTTTTCGTCTACTCTACGCAACACTTCCTCATTCGTTACTCTTTCTCTCCAACTTATGCCTTCCATACGTCTCCAGACCCACATCTCAAATGCTTCCAATCTCTTCCTGTCTTTTTGTGTCATTGTCCACGTTTCGCTTCCGTAGAGAGCAATACTCCAGATGTACACTTTAACTATTTGCTTCTTACTTTTTCGTGACATATATGACTTTAACAGTTGCTTTTTCTGGTTAAATGCTTTTTTTGCCATAGCGATTCGTGCAACAATATCCGGTGTACATCTGGAGTCACTAGTAACTTTGGTCCACCTGGGGCCAATTTCTCAAAACCTTGTAACTTCTAAAACAAGCGAAAGTTTTCTAATCAAAGGTGTCAAAAGTGACTCTCGTTTGTATTAAAGTTACAAGCTTGTGAGAAATAGGCACCTGTCATCACACGCCTGGCAACATGTCGAATAAAAAATTAAAAATGTAAAAAAACTACCTATTTACATTTTGAATTTAATTTAAATGTAAAAGCTTTAAACAAACTGTGGATTTGAATTGATTATCTTTACGATAGCTTTCTCTTTTATTGGCAGAGATAAGTGATGTGGTTTCCTCTACGCAGGTTAAGAGGATTTGAGGAGGTTGTATGTCTTAGTTCTTTGGCACAAACAAATTGCTTCACTTTTTAAGTTCTTTTAGTCTCAGCTGCTGAAGTTCTATAGTATAGAGTTTACATGTTTTATATTAATAAAAATTAAGAAAGAAACAAAATAAAATAGTCTGCGAAATTAAACGGCAATCGTGTCAATTCGACTTGTTTATTGATACGATACATTATACATGATCTGCTTATGACTCTTTATGAGTAATCTGAACTGGGAGCTAGCTCACCACATTTTTATTGTGCAAAGATGAAAGAGAACTAAACGCGAAAATTGGCGAAATATTCCACGCATCATGCTTTTTACAAACCATTATTGTTTATATGTTTTTCTTAGATCGGTTTTTCTCTACTCATTTGCTGCTAGTAACTACCACTGTCAAATTCCCAAATTAATGCATTGCATTCTTCTTTCATTTGCAAAGTTGTCACTAGTGCCCTGTTGTATGCTGTTTTAATAAAAGCCCGGGTATTTTTTTTTATAATAACTGACGGTAACGATTATATAATAATATATCCACCCAACTATGGCCTGAAAACCCCAAACAGTTTGTTTCGATTTTCACCCGGTTTTGTTTTCCGGCCAAACGGCCACACGACACGACCGAAGTTCACTAACTTGGTTAATGGGTAAACTTTACCAATTACGAACGGCTTAGTGTAAATATGGCACTATAATTGTGGTTCCAGTATGCACGCACAGTACGATTTTTTTAATTACTAGGTACATAGTATAAAACAAAGTCGCTTCCCGATGTCTGTATGTATATATGCTTAAATCTTTTAAACTACGCAACGGATTTTGATGCGGTTTTTTTTAATCGATTGAGTGATTCAAGAGGACGTTTTATATGTATAGTAATAACCCGTGCGAAGCCGGGGCGGGTCGCTAGTTACTAGTTACGGATAAAATGTTCGTTTTGATTAGATAGTTTTTATTTTTGCGGACTTTTAGGAAGGTGTGGAAGTCTGCATACTCAAATCCCCGATGTTAGGTACATCTTATAAATTTACTAAAACGGGGCTTAATCGTGTATAAACTTTGAAAACAAACCTCCGACGTTTCAAGGGCGACATTGCCCCCGTGGTCCCGGAGAAAGACTGTAAATTTATAATGTGTGAAAATCGTGAAAGTTTAAATAAGTGTTAGGTACATCTTGTCAGTTTAAATTTGATATATTTTATTAACTGTCATTCGGCACGACGAACAGACTAATTGTAGATAAGGAGTATAAAAAATTTTTTTTTAAGGATTTCGATTAAAACCACAGCATTTTCTAAGTCAGACTAACATAAATAAAAGGATTAAAAGACACAAATAAAAAAAGCCTATTTAATAGTAGAGTTAGTAAATATTTAGTTTATACAAAACTGTTTTTATACCTTAAACCAGTTTTATGACTGTTAATATTTAAGTAGCGTCGTGGGTTTAGTTTATTATACTTAAGTATAATGTATTTTGCATCTTAGAATTATATCACCTATACCTAAGTCATGTTGCAGTGCCCTTCAGGGTTTCATAGCGATGTCATAAAATGTAACACTCTGTATTTACCTATGAAAGCAATAAAGATACTGAATAGTCGCAGGAAAATCTTTTTCCCTCGCACTATAGAACATTATTTATATTTAATTAATAGGTAGTTTATTATTATTTGTAGCAATATCTCTGACCGTCAAAAAGTCTCCACTGTCCGAGTTTTGCCCGGATGCTTTTAAAACACCGGAGCGCTCACAAAACTAGAAAAAAATCCGGGAAAACGTGGTCTAGTTCAATCTATGTTCATTAATATGTGTACATTTTTACCCGGATTAAGGTTAAGAAATGTACACATATTATTGAACTCGACTGTACGCTACATAATTTAGATTTCGCCCGTTTTGAATATTTATAAACCTTTACAAGCTGTTTGTGAGGCCTTTGTGACGGAATGACAAGTTGAATTATTAAATAAAGACTAGCTTTGTCTCGTAAACTATGTTTCAGAAAGATTTTATGCAAATAGAGATAAAGATTGGAAAGTTATTGAGCGTTCTCATAATCTATTGTAATAGTAGGTAGTTAGGTAGGTACCTACATTGATACAGAGGCCAGGAAGTAAACCTAGGTAATTATGTATAGTGCTCATCTCAAACACGCAATGAAATGACTAAATCAAAATAAAAGTCCAAGAAATCATATGGGTAGGCCGTGGTTATTGAAATGCTAATCTATCGGTCTGTCCGTCCGTCTGCGGCTTAGCTCAGTGACTGTTGGTACTAGAAAACTGTAATTTGGTATGAATATACATATCAATCATGCCGACAAAGTGGTAAAATGAAAAGTTGAAAAACTTTGTTTTTCACCCGAAAAGTGGGGGGTTGTTTTTTTGTTTTAACCCTAAAGTGTGAAGTATCGTTGCATAGGTATTACAAAAAGATGAGGGGTTTGCTAGATTTTTTTTGATAAAGTAAATATTTACGGAAATAATCGCTGAAAGGTAATCCATATCCAAAAAAAAATATAATAAGTCATGAAAATAGAGCTTGAAAAAGTAGCGCCCTCGCTGCAACATATTTTTTGTGACATTCACAGCGGAAGATAATATGCTATTGCAGATGTAGATGATTGGTAGTTAGTGCTCCCAAACTGACCAAACGTTTGAACATCAAATTTCGAAATTACGTTATCTCTTCTATCTCTAAATCTATATCCCTCTTCGAGCAACAGAGAGGCAAACAAACGAACCTTTGCCAACTTCGCAACGTTCGCATACTTTACGCGCGTGGAATATTTGGACGTTACCGTGCGCGTGCGCACGTTTATTTATAAACAGGTAGGTGTGTCCGACACGTGCTCTGGTAAACATCGGTTATGTAAATAATGTAAATATCGTAAATAATCGTGTTTACCACCTAATTTTGAGGTTAATTGTTATAAGTACAATGAGGTGCCCTTTCAGCCCTGCTCACCGGGGGCCTTGGTCACTTTTTCTGTAGTATATGACATCTCTTTCAATTTATGATATACAATGAAGTGGTCAAGAATCCGTGTCGTTTGAATGGTGATATAGGTGTTTTATTCGATTTTGTTTAGCATTTAAGTGGTAGAATTTAAATTATCAAGATTATCATAGTAATGAGACACACGATAGGTTCATAAAAATTATAATAAAAATGTGTTTTATAATGAATAAACCAGGGACCGGTCAACCTCTTCCTAGGCAAAAGCCATTGAATGGCTTAGCCGTTCATTAAATAGCCCGAATCCACATGCCTACCACTTGAATTGCTTTCCCATTCATTTGACTTAGCTGTAGGAAGGGGTTTCCCTTTCGCGGTCACTTGAATGTAGGAAAGGGTTTCCCTTTCTTTCAATAAGCTTTTGGAACGGCTCAATTGTTTATTGAATAGCCGACAAGCCTTGCTTAGCATCAGGAACGGGTTTCCCTTTGCTATCCTAACCTTGAAATATATAAGTACCTATTTCGACCTGATTTCGTTTCATTAGGCGGGGTTATTTTTGACTTGAGTTAGCCACTAAGGTCACTGACTTTTGGCGGTCCGTAGAAGTCGTATAGCCTTTAATAGTTTGGTCTTGGTCTACGTACGACAAAGTGTCCGATATCATAGTGATAACATGAGTCAAGTATTTTAAAATATTTCACCGTGTGTAGTGAGTCAGCTCCGGTGATTTTCGGGTCAACGATGGGGGGTGTGCGGGAAGCGGGCGGATGGGGATTCCCTCACAAACTCTGTACAGATTGTGAGGTCTATTTTCGGGGCTGTCAAGTTATAGTATTTTGATACGAGAATTAATAAAATAGGTAGGTACGCCATTTTAGAACGTGATTTCTCAGGAAATCAGTATTTGTGACTGCGACGAGTTCCTAAATGAATAGTATGGTCGAAATTTCAAAATATTGTAAAAACTAATAATAATTTAATATCAATATGTCTCACGAAAGTTTAAATTATATGATTGTAAAAACTGTTGGAATTTTAGATTTTGTAAGGTTTACTTCGATTTGGATTAAAATCGATATCTGACGATGCAGTAGGGTCCATAATATGAATCCATAGTCAAAATTGTTAAGGGGCTACCCGGCATATTTCACTGTTTTTAAAGTGAATAGGCTTTGTTCAGCTCCAAGCACAACGCTTGAAAAAAATATATAATGTAGCTAGGTATTTGGTCTACATTTGGTTCCACTAAATTGTCGAAAAACATAATAAATCAAGAGAAAAAAAAATAACCGTAAACCCTTTTTTCTACCTTAAATCTGTATCTACTCCCTTATTATGCGTCGTAAGTACAAGAAACTAAGACAAGCATTTTATATTTATGTTTACTTTAAACGCATCCACTGATTTTTGGATAGGTTTTGTACTTTTCGAGAAAAAGCTATTACACGCATTTTTCCGAAAACGCCGGCTCGAGATGCCTGCGCGGGCGACGGGGGCCAGTCGTATAAGATGGCACTAGTAGTTTATAGGGTTGCGTCCTAGTACAAGCAGCTCTTCCTAGGTGACGACTTATGCTTATAACCGGTATTGTATAACCGGTGAGGAAAGGAAGCGGTAGGGGAAGAAAGCTCAAATCGCCGAGGTCATTGGGATAGGGGACGGCCTTAAATAATTTCAACACCGACGCCATGTTGGATTTTGTAAGATTAACTCCGATTTGGATAAAAATCGATATCTGATGATCCGGCGGGGTCCTTAAGAATAATTCAGAGTCAAAATTGTAAAATATTGTAAGAACCGACGCCATCTTGGATTTTGTGTGATAAACTCCGATTTTGATAAAAATCGATATCTGACGATCCGGTGGGGTCCATAACATGAATCAATAGTCATAATTGTTAAATAATGTCAACAGTGACGCCATATTGGATTTTGTAAGATTAACTTCGATTTGGATAAAAATCGATATCTGACGATCCAGTAGGGTCCATAATATGAATCCATAGTCAAAATTGTTAAATAATTTCAACACCGACGCCATGTTGGATTTTGTAAGATTAACTCCGATTTGGATAAAAATCGATATCTGATGATCCGGCGGGGTCCTTGAGAATAATTCAGAATCAAAATTGGAAAATATCGTAAGAACCGACGCCATCTTGGATTTTGTGTGATAAACTCCGATTTTGATAAAAATCGATATCTGACGATCCGGTGGGGTCCTTAACATTATTCGATAATCGAAATTCAAAAGTTACCTACTTAATTCTTCCTCTAGTTAAATCAAAATCGTACAGAAATTTAATTGACTTTATTTTGCAGTATCCAATGTAATTGGGACCGAGACTTGTTCGGATGATCAGAGGTTCGGATACCTACTCAAAATATGAGGTTTTTGGGACAATTTCAACCAAAAACTACACCATGTTACAAAAAAGTTATAGTTCCTTGTGCCCCGAACCTTGAACCCGAACAAGCGCTATTGAACTCACTGGAGCTCACCGGGATCATAAGATATCATTTTTAAGCGCACTGGTGTTAAACTTACAAAATCCAAGATGGTGCCGTTTCTGTAAGATTACATAATTTTCACTATAGGTTCTTGTATGGAGCCCGCTAGATCGTCTAATTTTAATTTTTATGCAAATCGGAGTTTTTCTACAACAAGGTCCAAGATGGCGTTGGTGTTGACATTATTTTACAATTTTGAATTTATATTCATTTCATGGAGCCCGGATCGTCAGATATCGATTTTTATGCTAATCGAATTTCAACTTACAAAATTCAAAATATTCCAAAATAGCATCAAATTTTATAATATTCTATAATTTTGCCTATAAATACATGTTAAGCACCCCGCCGGATCCTCAGATATCGATTTTTATCCAAATCGGAGTTAATGTCACAAAATCCAAGTTGGCGTCGGTTTTTACAATATTTACCCTAGATTCATTTTATGGTCCCCACCGGATACTCAGATTTTTATGTTAATCTAATTTCAACAAACAAAATCCAAGATGGCATCAAATTTTACAATAATCTATAATTTTGCCAATAGAAGTTATTGAGCCCGCCGCATCCTCAGATATCGTTTTTTATGCAAATCGGAATATTTCTTATAAAATCCAAGATGGCGTCGGTTTTTACAACATTTTACAATTTTTACTCTAGAAGTCTAGATTCATGTGATATCGATTTTTATCCAAATCTGAGTTAAGCTCACAGAATCCAAGATGGCGTCGCTTTTTGTAATATTTTACAATTTTGATTCTGGATTCATGCTAAGGACGCTGCCGAATCGTCAGATATCGATTTTTATCAAAATCGGAGTTAATGTTACAAAATCCAAGATGGCGTCGGTTTTGCAATATTTTACAATTTTGACTCTAGATTCATATTAAAGATGGATCTTCAGATATCGAATTTTATCTAAATCGGAGTTAATCTCACAAAATCCAAGATGGCACTTATTTTTACAATAGGTACCAAATGTAAAATGTTTATTTTGTTACATTTGAAATTCCGAGAAATCACCACCTAAAAAATCTAATTTGTCGCAAGAAAAAAAAAAATTTAAACGTCAGTGTCACGAAATATTTGTGACAGCCCTGATCTTCGAACAAGCCAAGACGCCGAACGACTAGGTTCTATGAAGCTTGTCCACTGTATAGAGTCCTTACATTGTGGTTTTAATCTGAAAAATCATGCCGGTAAAACTATTGATGCACTTGTTGTTGATAGTTTGCTGATCCGGACAGAAATGACAAATAATAATAAAAATTCAGACAATTCCTTTAGAAATATTGAAGTCGGTTGAAAATCAAAATATACACAAACGCAACACGGACACGCAACAAAACGACGCAACATACACGCGCCCTTTGCCACACGCAATTAAACCTTATTCCTATTTGATAAGTTACTTTTGATTGCAATGCGACGGCGGCTAGCGGCATTATCAAAGAACGTCAACGCTTGCCGATATACCGCGCTAAACGCCAACAACGTAAATACTGTAATATTGCTCTTATTTCATTTGATACAAGGATCAAAATGGCTTAAGCGTTATAAGGGAAACCCCTTCAAGAGGTTAGCAGTTCGAACGACTTTTTAAGCGCTAAGCAAAGGGTATTAACTATCCGTTTGCTATACTGATATCCGTATTAAAAGTCGTTTAATAAGCCTTATGAAGGGGTTTTAAGCGGGAACGGCTTTGGTTAGCAAAGTCGAACGAAATACCCTTTCAAAAACCCTCGAAGGGGATACGGGACCGGTCCCTGGAATAAACACAGGTAAAAAAACATTTATTTTCGAAATATATACAGTAAGTGTAACTTACCTAACTACCTACCGCCAGCATCCTAGGTACAGTCGCCATCAGATATATCGGGGCGTCCGAGGTGTTCAAAAATATCTGAACACGCCTCTATTGTCAAGGTGTTAGAGTGCTTGTTCAGATATTTTGCACGCCTCGGACGCTCCGATATATCTGATGGCGACTGTACAATGCCTCGAGGACCTACTTTAGATTTAAGGTAGGTAGAGGTAGGTAGTTAGGTAAGTTACACTTACTGTATAAACACAGGTGTATTTTTAACAAACATGATTATTTTTGTTTTAAGCAAAAACGTCTACCAACGATACCAAATATCGTCGAAAGAAAGGAAAATTGGAAAATGCATAGACAGCATACGAGGGATATTGTGGAAAAACGGGGCCACTGGGCGTATCTAGGTAGCTTAGTCGGCAGTGCGATGGGCTGGCTTGTATCCCAGAGTCGCCAGTTCGAATCTCATCCGAGGCCATAGTTTTTCCACGTCCCCTTTCTCTCTGAGAGCTTTGGTAAAGAAAGACGCTTGAGGGGCTAAAAAGTATTTGAAATCCAATACGAACTTGTGTGATTCTATCTTGATTCCAACCAGATCATAAAGGGTCGGCAATGCCTACGCATTGAGAATCCTCCGAAGTTACAATCGTCCACAGGCTGCGGTACCCGCTTACCACCACGGGGTCCTTTTTAGGGTTCCGTAGCCAAAATGGCAAAAACGGAACCCTTATAGTTTCGTCATGTCCGTCTGTCCGTCTGTCCGTCTGTCCGTCTGTCCGTCTGTCACAGCCGATTTACTCGGAAACTATAAGTACTACAGTGATGAAATTTGATGGGAATATGTGTTGTATGAACCGCTACAAAATTATGACACTAAATAGTAAAAAAAAGAATTGGGGGTGGGGCCCCCCATACATGTAACTGAGGGATGAAAATTTTTTTTTCGATGTACATACCCGTGTGGGGTATCAATGGAAAGGTCTTTTAAAATGATATAAAGTTTTCTAAAAAACATTTTTCTTAAAGTGAACGGTTTTTGAGATATCAGCTCTCAAAGTCGTAAAAAGTATGTCCCCCCCCCTCTATTTTTATAACTACGGGGTATAAAATTCTAAAAAAAATAGAGGTGATGCATGCTAATTAACTCTTTCAACGATTTTTGGTTTGATCAAAGTATCTCTTATAGTTTTTGAGATAGGTTGATTTAACTGTAATTTTGGTTAAGTTAAAATTAATATTCATACATAAAAGTACAAGGCAAAATATCGGGAGAGTTTAGGCTCCATTCACCAGGTGTATAAATTGACATAATAAGTTTATTATATTTGCTGCTACGGAACCCTTTGTGCGCGAGCCCGACTCGCACTTGGCCGGTTTTTTATATATATATACTACGACGGTGACAAACAAGCATACGGCCCGCCTGATGGTAAGCGGTCACCGTAGCCTATGGACGCCTGCAACTCCAGGGGTGTTACATGTGTTACTTGTTAGCCACTGTTTCGAAAATTAATTTTTTTTGACGAAATCTATCCGCCTACTAATATTTTCGCCCGCCACTGAGCTAGCCAATAAATAAAATATGTTCAGTATTTATTCATTCCTATTTGATAGTCGCTATAGAATGGATAAATAATACGTTTTAAAATACATAAGGGTTATAAATAGAGTAATTAAATAAACACGAGACGTTTTGACATTCCGTGGGGCACCTTGTTTTGTTTTCTACTATTAGTTCTTGAATAAAACAAATGTGATTGTTTTAAGAAAAAGGTACTACTTGTCGGTTGCCTATAAGGGGCTAATGCCATAAAGACTCATTTATAAATGAACCTTATAACGATCGACAAAGTGGTACCTTTTTTTAAAAACCGGCCATGAGCATGTTGGCCCATGCTCAGTGTAGGGTTCCTTTTAGTAGGTATAAATTAACTGACCAAGTTTAAAATAGTATTTCTTTAAAGTCCTCATAAAGCTCTATTTTCAAGATTTTTTTGGACTTGCGTTTCAAAAGTTAGATTTTCCATTTCCCCATTCAAATTTTTTTTTAATTTCCGGAGCGATTATTTCCGAAAATATTGACTTTATCAGTTTTTTTATATAACAAACCCCTATTCTTTTTCAAATACCTATCCAACGATACCTAGTATACCTACCTCACACTTTAGGGTTAAACCAAAAAAACTTTACGTAAGTATATGGGAGATTCTACCAGTAAATCGGCATGATTGATATGTATATTCATACCAAATTACAGCTTTCTAGTAGGTACTAACGGTCACTGAGCTAAGCCGCCCACGGGCGGACGGACTGACGGACAGACAGACATGACGAAACTATACATATTGTCTTCTGTTTCCGCGATTGTTGCTCATTGAAATTAAACACTTTAGAACGGATTAATCGCGTTTATTAACACCATGACACAGCACTCGTTTTCACAGGGTTAAGATGATGGTTTAAATACTTAAAATATAAACAGGTACGAGTATAGAGATATATCTTAAAATAGTTGCAAGTGAGTTTAGAGATCGAGTGGGATTCCGAGATTGTGAAAAATGGGCCACTAGACCGAGATACTGGGTTGTGTATCGGTTGATAAATAGAAATACTTCGCTTATGTAACGCGGCTGTCATTCCGATGCATGCCGTCGGTGCGCAAGTGAGGTACACTACATTTTTGTTTTGCTTTGTGTGTCTAAATAAATAATTGTTACGTATTTAATTACAAATATATCTAACAAATGTATACAGTAAGTTACAGGCTATTAATTTGTCTAAGGTATCAAAATAGATGGAACGTACTTAAACCACCTACGCTTTGCTGACGACATCGTTCTACTCGCAGAAACACCTGAAGATCTAGAAAAAATGCTCAACGATCTAAGCCAGGCATAGATGCAAGTTGGTCTTAGAATGAATATGGAAAAAACAAAGTGGATGAGCAGCGCAGAAGAGTCAACCATTTCATTAGAAGGCAAAACGATAGAGAGAGTAAGCGAGTACGTCTATTTAGGCCAGAAAATAACGCTTGATGGAAACCCCCTGGATGCTGAAGTCAGTAGGCGAATACAACTAGGGTGGGGCGCGTTTGGTAAGCTAAACGACGTTTTTAAGTCTAAAATCCCACAATCACTGAAAACCAGGGTTTACAACCAGTGCGTTCTCCCAGTAATGACCTACGCCTGCGAGACATGGACATTGACTGTCGGAAGGGTCCGTCAACTCAAAGTGGCTCAAAGAGCTATGGAGCGCGCAATGCTCGGGATCTCCTTGCGAGACAGAATGAGGAACGAAGACATTCGTCGACGCACTAAAGTGATCGATATCGCCAGGAGAGTTGCGCAACTGAAGTGGGAATGGGCAGGCCATATCTGCCGCAGGGATGATGACCGCTGGAGCCAGCGGGTACTACTCTGGAGACCTCGACTTGGAAGCCGGAACGAGGGGAAGCCACGAGCTAGATGGTCGGACGACATTTAAAAGACGGCAGGGCCGACCTGGCACAGAATCGCCGCATCACGATCAACATGGAAATCCATGAAAGAGGCATATGTCCAGCAGTGGACGCAAATATGCTGAGAAGAGAAGAAGAGAAGAGAATTTGTCTAAAGATTTCGGTTTTTTTGTCAATGTGAGGTCGCCATTTCTATTTACCTTACAGAACCCAGTATGTGATATAACGGATTGTAATTTATTTGCGTAAATATCTGTGTTTATCAACAGCTTTCCCTTGTATTCGAGTTATCTAACGTGTTTCCGTTTCCTCGTTAAGCCGGACTGGAACCTGGTCGGGGAACTTTTGATACAGAAGTTGACTGGACGGAGTTTAATTGGAATACCTACTAGCAGCCACATCTACTAGGAGAGTTGAATACGGATTTCCGCGAATAGTAATCGATAATAGGGATGACGACTAGGTTGAGAAACTATCATTCTAATTAGTCCGTCAGTTAGATTATCTAAAATGATTAGGATAGACGCGTATTTTTTCCATTTTCAATTTAACTAAAATTGACACAGAAATTAAAATTAACATAAAGAGCATCAAAGTTCCGGGGTGGTGGCTGGTAACGTCACTACTAGGTAAGAATTGAACCTAATAGTGACGTTACGCGAAACTTGAACGCACTTTATTTTCGTCATTATTGATTTAACGAACAAAAGAAAAAATACGGGTACAATATTTTTTTTAAATCTAAAGACTGACTAAAAAAATTTTTTCTGTCTTGTAGCGTATTGGAACTTTGGATCCGTAGGTCGCGGGTTCTAATCTCGGCGCGTACAATAGCAATAGTATCTGTCGCTATGGGGGTTGCAATAAATCTGACATAATCTTATTTGTACAGTCAAAAACATGTCACATTTTAGTGTGGTCTTCATAGCACGAGATACTAATGCAGGTGACAGTACAGTCGAGTCCATTGTACGCATATTAATTAGGTAATTCGACTGTTTCGAGTTTTCGGAAATTATTTTCGAATAAGGTCTAGTTTCCTTACTACATTGGAAACTTTCGTAAAAGCTAGTTCCTGCACCAGATCTTGGAATTAGGTTACCAAGTGTACCCCAGGGTTTCATGAGCCGCATGAGGCTACAATGAGTGGGAGTTTTAACGAATACTAGTTAAAATTTTCAACCTCATTTTCACTTTCTTCGAGGAGGTTGAATTTCCAACAATCTATTCTTTAAGGGCCACTTGCACCACCCGGGGTTAGCCACATAACCCGGAGTTAAGCGTTTTTGGGGTTCCGTATCTCAAAAGGAAAAAACGGAAGCCTCATAGGATCACTTTGTTGTCCGTCCGTCCGTCCGTCCGCCAATCTGTACTCGCACTTGGCCGGTTATTTTTGTATGGAAATCGACAGATTAACTCCGGGTTTTAAATTTCAAGTGTAGGTTGTGTGTCGTCTGTCTACTATTTATAATTATCTAACTCGTCTGTTTGTTTGTCTCAGATGCGGGTAAAACGGCGCGCACCAACTTGGTGCGCATGCGACGGTCCGCGCTCGGGAAATCCGCGCCGACTCTGTCCGCCCACGTGGTAAGTTACATTTACCCTGCATTCATAAAACTTAACTCTTTCTCGCAAACAAATTATGTTTAAGTAACGCAAAAGGGCAAACCAATCATTGTTATTTTGTTATGCCACGCCGAATACCTTCACTTAATTTATGGATTTGGAAAATAAAATATATCAGAATAGTTATAGTGACGTTGACAATTATTACACCTGTCGCCGTGGTCAAATTCATCATCGTCATCATCATCATTTCAGCCGAAAGACGTCCACTGCTGGACATAGGCCCCCCCCAAAGATTTCCACAATGACCGGTCCTGCGCCACCCGCATCCAGCGGACTCCTGCGACCTTCACCAGGTCATCAGTCCACCTGGGTTCAGTGGTCAAATTATGGCCTGGTAACTACAGTTACAGCAATCGAACCAGCAGTTATACTGGATCTGTATGTCCGCAGAAAGAGTCATGCACGGTGTCCCGACGGCCGTCGCGTTTGCCGCCGCCGCCACCGCACCACAGGCTTTCTCTTGTGGTAAGTCGCATTCTCTTATTTGTTGTTTGATTACTGTCACCACACCAATAGACTAGAGTCAGTCTACGCTAAGTTTCCTACATGTTGATAGCACAGACGCACATCGAAGTTTGACGTTTAAAATAACACTTTCACGTCTGACAGTTCATTTACTGAGAAAAGATAACGTGGTTTGACTCCAGGTATTTCTTTCTCATCACGTAACAACGGTGTTCCGGGCCTTTGGGTGCCGAAGCCAACACACAGACATCCCTTTTGAAAATTTAATGAAATGTAAGGAGTAGTTAAATTAGATTGTTTTAATTGTGTAAAGTTTTACATAACAACTTTTTTTTAGTTTCATACCCATGCACCACGCATCGTGTTATTATACTAATATTGCCTATGTTGCTGATCATAACCGAAATCAGTCTCCTAAACCACGTCCTCGACTGATTTTAGAGGTTTTTTATTTTACTTCATTAGCTTTCACACTTTAACACATATTATTATTTTATTAGCCCTCTCCTTTCATAAAGAATACGAGGTTATGACATGACTGACATGAGCCTATATGTGCAGGTAAAAGAAACAAAAAAAAACACTTATCTACTTCTTTCATCTTTGTACAGTCGACCAATTGGAACCCTAGGCCACTGTAGGACTCTGTCGTAGTGAATGACGCTATAAAACAGATTGTAAGAAATCTCGTATTGCTTGTAATTTTGACAAGGTTCTAGAGTGGCCTAGGGTTCCAATTCGTTGACTGTACACTCGTGTCATTCTTCAAGAAACCATGAAGAAATGCAATAAATGCCATTATTATTGTCACTGATAAGTTTAAAGTCTGACCTTAATGTTAACACCAGTTTACGGAGCTCTGGTTCTGGTGCGGTGCGGTTATGTCAGAACTTCCGATTAATATAACACATGCGCTTCGGTTCCGGTTCCGTTACTTTTGAATCGAAAGTTATATCGGATTCGGATGTCGAAGCTTAGCGGGACGGCGAGACATGAACGGTGTAGGTACATCAAAAACAAACAGGTTGATACCAATCTCCCCATTAGCCACGTGCTGCGCTTATTAGTCGTGTTGTTTTGTTGGTGTTATTTAGAATTTTTTATTTTGTCTAGACTTAACACGTCGTCTATCTCTTACTTGGGCTCCGATTCTGGTTCCGGTTCCGTTTTCGCTTCCGATTCCGTTTCTGGTACCGATCCACTAAATTTGAAACACCTGGTTCCTTTTTCGGTTCCGATAAAACCACGTCCGTTACATCCCTGGTGTACACCTCTTGGCCCATATCCTGATCCGATATGTGGCTTCATTGCTCTATCAAATATAATGTAATAGTGCAAATCTTCAGGAAGCAACGAAGAAATGCCATAAATGTCACTCTCACTGTCATTGTCAAGGTTCCAGCCTGACCTTAATGCCTTACTCGGTCTATAATCCGATATGTGAGGCTTCATTAATCTATCGTTACATTTGTAATCATCACTAAATACTATAAAACAAACTTGCCTTCCGCGTATGTACAGTCACGACTATAAATATCTATACACTTTGGAACTTATTACAGATGAAGAAGGGTCAAAATTAATTACAGATGCATATATATTTATGAAGCCGACCGTACATATTAGTGTGGTGGTGGTACTACTTACTTACTATTAAGGTCCGACCGAGACTTCTTTTTTATCTCGGTCGAGACCGAGACGAGACCGAGATTAAATTGGGTTCTCGGTCGAGACCGAGACCGAGATTTTATACTAAATACGAAAAACGCGCATTTTCCAAAAAAAAACATGTAAAAGTCAAGAATTAAACTGTTGTTTAATAGCCAATAGCCATCACTAAAACAACATTTACAGTCAAAGCTTGAGAAAAAAAGTTTTGATATGTATTTCGTATGATACACGGGTACAGTACATATAACTTATTGCTTAAAATACCCACCAAAATCGCAAAAAGTGTCAAGATGGAAGGTTCGGCCAAGGCCGAGAATCTCGGCCCTTTTTGGCCTAGAGCCGAGACCGAGATCTCGGCTCGAATTTTGGCCGAGACTGCCGAGACCGAGACCTAGACCGAGATCTCGGTCGGACCTTACTTACTATCTTTTCGTGGGACCCACGGTCCACTAACGCCCCTAGCGGTGAATTCATTCGCGGTAATCCTCATTGGTAATTTGATTGTGCCGTCTGAGGGCTTACCAAGAACATCGAAAATGAGCATTGGCGGAAAAACCTCTTGTCTACCCAAACTTATTTACCTTGCCGTAAGATGAGTAATCCGATTGAGGAAATAAGGGATGTTATGCAGGTGGTTTTATCGTAACCGAAGCTGAAGCGAAGTTTTTTGGAACCGAAGGTGAGGAGTTAATTAAAAGTAAAATCAAAACCTCGGGTCGATAAACGCGATTAATCGGTTCTAAAGTGTTTAATTTCAATGAATAACAATCGCGGTAACAAGACAATATTAAAATGTACCTACAGATTGAATAGACTGGTCTCAAACTTTACTTTTCACTTCTCTTGCTCGGCCAGTTTGTCTTTAAGTCGAAGCTACGCAACTTGCTTGCATGCTTTTGAATCTCGTAAAGCATAACGCCAGACGAAGGGATAGCAATCAAACAAAGGAATGAAGCATTAGACATATTTATTAGGTTTAAAGAACTTTATTTCTCATAAAGAATTACAGAATTCACTTACAATGAGAAAGGTTACAATTTAGAACTAAAATTAAGCATACAGTGTTTACAAGTTTTTCACTTACACGAAAGACATGCAACATAATAAATAACAATTCATATAAAAATAAAAGTAGGTAGAAACATATCACAATAAATACTTTGCTAAACACTCGGAACAAAAACATGTGTTACTACTAACTGCACCACAAACACCGCGATGTAGGAAGGAGATAAGACGACGCGCTTGGATGGATGCGGCATATTTGGGCAGAGTAAGTGTGCTCATATTGGTAGTTTGTCTTTGTGTTTTAGTATAATTATATACCTATACATATGCGTACTTTTACTTAAATTTAATTTTGTTTATATATTCAGTTTATTTTTATTTTATTAGATTATATTGTATTTTTATTAACATATGTGTACTTATATAATGTGTAACAGAGTTTTTTTTTTTATATACATGGGGCTATATTATTAGCAACGTAGAATTTTAGGTATTTTTTGAAGCTAGTCAAGGACTTAGCGTCTTTAATGTCTCTAGGTAATTTATTGTATAATTTGGCACCATCGAAACTAATGCACTTTTTTCCATAATTGGTTCTAGGGGGTCGCAAAACTAAATGATCAGCATTTCGCAATTGAGTTCTTTGTATTAGGGCTTTCTTTTTGAAGTTTATATTTGTGTGAATGTCTTTATTTAATATTTTTCTTATCAATATACATGTATTATAGATGTAGGTTTGAGTAACGCTAAGTATTTTTGTATTTTTATAAAGTGTATCTGAAGAAGTATAGTAGTTATAGTTAAATAATACTTTAATCAATTTATTTTGTGCCGTTTGTATTTTTTTTAGATGTATTTTAGCTGCAGCTCCCCAGACCTCTATTAGGTAATCGATGTGTGGTTTAATTAATGTGTTATATATTAAGTACCGCACCTTGAGGGGAAGACAACGGGCAACACCACGAAGAGCACCAGTTAATGACGTTAATTTGGATTTGATCTTCTGGACATGTGGTTCCCATGTTAATTTACTATCTAGTATTAATCCTAAGTATTTATCGGATGTCTTTTTACTAATAGTTTTGGAATGTATGGTAGGATCTTGAAATGCTTCTATCTTTTTGTTTTTGGCAGCGAAAATGATGTAGTTTGTTTTTTCTACGTTAATTGTAAGCAAGTTTTTCAGGAACCAGGTGTTTAAATGCTGCAGATCATTTTGCACATCGCAGAGAATTTCGGAAATAGATGACCCGTAGTAAAATAGGCTTGTATCGTCTGCGTATAATGTCAGATCTCCTTTTAGGCCAATTTCTTGAAGGTCATTTATGTAGATCAAAAATAAAAGCGGCCCCAATATGGAGCCTTGGGGCACGCCGTAAACGACAGGTCTAGGGTTACTTTCTTGGTCATTGATCTTTACTATTTGGGTACGGTTTGATAGATAAGATTTAATGACTTCATGTGCTTTACCAGTCACACCTATGTTCCTCAATTTTTGCAAAAGATTTTCATGGCTCACGGTATCGAACGCTTTCTTTAAATCAATAAAAACGCCTAACACTATTTTTTTTTTGTCTATGTTAATTTTTATTCGAGTCACAAGGTCAATTGTAGCTGAAAGAGTGTTTGACTTTTGCCTGAAACCATATTGTTTTGGGGACAGTGTTTGATTTAGGGTTAGAAACTTTATAAGGCGATTGTATATCGCTTTCTCGTAAATTTTAGATAGTACTGGAAGAACGGAAATAGGCCGATAGTTTCCCGGGTCCGATTTACTACCGGATTTGTATATGGGTGTAACTTTTGCCGTTTTTAAATTGTCTGGGAAAATACCCTGTTCGAAACATTTGTTTATGCAATTTGTAAGTTCATCGATTAGCAATAATTTTATAGATTTTATCGTTTTAGTAGTTATTCCATCTAAGCCAGAGCTGCTATTTATTTTTAAGCTTTTAATTATTTTATCTACTTCATCTGAACTTACTGGATCAAACATGCTAATTTCATTGCTATATGTGGCTTGTGGGGACGGTAGTGTGTGATACATTAAGGGAATCTTGTTGGCTAAGTCTGATCCTATTGTAGAGAAATATAAATTAAAATGTTCACATATTTCCGCACTGTCAGTAATTATTTTTGAATCGATTTCCAGTCTCGTAGGTGATGTAACATCCTTGATTTTGTTTATTGAAAGACTATTAATTAGATTCCACATCTTTGCAGGCTTGTTTATACACGCTTTAAAAGTATCGAGATAGTAAGTAGCTTTTGATTCCTGTATAATCTTGTTTACAAATTTCTTCGACTTCTCGAGATCTTCACGTATGTTACTGACAGATGGGTTGGATTTCCTCTGCTGCCATAGCTTGTTTCTCTCGTCTATTGCATCTATTACTTCTTTGTTGATCCATTCTTGTCTTGGTGGATTTAAATATTTGTGTTTTTTGCTTTTACAATACGATAAACAAGATAATATCTTTTTCTGCAAGTTTTCAAATGTGTTTTCTGTATTGTCTTCACTCATAGATTTGTAGGTTTTGTATAGTTTGTTGTAATCGATAGCATTATATTGAATTTGTTTTAATGGTGGTGGCTGATATTTATTTACCTCTAAGAAAATCTGTTTGTGGTCTGCCATGGCTGAGTCTATGATTGCTAAGTGAAATTCATTTTCTTTCAGGCTTGAACAAACATGGTCCAGTATGGTTCTCGTTGTTGGTGTCTCCCTTGTGCAGTAATTGGCGTCAACTTTGTTCAGTATTTGAACACTATTTTCTTTTAGAACTTGCCTATAGTTATGAACAGTAGTGCTTGTTTTCAATAAGTCGTAATTGAAATCACCAAACACCAAGATTCTCTTCCTTTTCTGGAGCTGGAGTGCATACTCTTCGAGAAATTCGCTAGAATTGGTGCGTTCGGGTTTGTATATGATTCCGACGTCCAGCGAAAACTTATTTATGTGAACCCATAGAAAATGGTTTCCGTTGATACAGTGATCTTCTACAAGATGGTTGGTTAGGGTCTCGTGGATGAAGATAGACACGCCGCCGCCTCTGGAATCGCTTCTAAAATTGTAGTAGTGAATATAACCCGGTAACTGTAGTCTGGTTCCCTCATCTTTATCTTTTATCCATGTTTCAGTCAGTGCGATGATATGAATTGTACATTTGAAAGATTGAAGGATGCATTTCAACTCGTCAAATTTACCTGGTTTAATTATACTGCGGACGTTAGCATAGAAACATTTTATTGATTTGCTATTGGTTGAGATTTCTGAATACTTGTGGGCAATTTGATATGAAACATTACTGTCTTTGTGCGGATTTAGGATTCGGAGGCCATCGTTGCAGAGTTTTTTGGCTGAGACTTTATTATCTTAGGTACCCCTTTTTCGTATTTGATAAGCAAGTTGCATTCACCATTTTCAGTTCGTTGCTGGAGTTCCTGCTTCAGATTTCGTAAGACTTCTCGCTGGTAGGGTGTCTGGTCAGAGTAGATTTTGATATTCTTCAGCTTAGCATTCTTTTTGTTTCGAAGCAGTTGCTTGGCTACATTGTCTGATGCAAAACATACTTTTATTAGTCTATTTTTATCCGGTTGGTATTTTCCTAATCTAAACATTTGTAGGGGGTCGGGGCAGTCGTTAAGAATTTGTTGAGTAATTTTTGAAACCTCTTTCTTGTCGTGGTCTAGTCGTTCTACGCTGTTCTCAGCAGTAGATTCAGTAACACCTGTTATAACTATATTTTTGCTTCGTATGTTTCGTTCTTGACATTCATTTATCACTTTATCATACGATTCGAGACTAAGGGGCGTTTGGTTTGTACCCTCAGGTGGAGATGACTTTAGGAGATTGATTGATTTATTTCAATATAAATCAATATGTGCCAGGTCGATTATCACACTGATTTAATTTGGTGGTGTGCGAAGAAGACAGCTCTGTCCATGTATATGCATAGAGATGTCTCCCTCGTAGACATGTGTAAGTAATGCGAGTAATATCACAAATGTAATGTCACTCGACCGCGTGACGTCACATTACGCATCACTCCGAGAAAACAAGCATCACACCAAACATCACTCGATGCGACATTACCCGAGCATAGCGCCGTCTCGAGCAATGCAAAGAGCGGGCGACTGATACCGTCCCGCTCGTACTCGCTGTGCGCTGCGTGCCGAACGAGCTACCACCGACTCGGGTGATGTTTCGAGTGATGTCTGGTGTGATATCTCACTGTGATGGTACGTTTTCGAAGACGTGATGTAATGTTGCATTACTTTTTGAAGCACTGTTTCGCGCATGCCTACTCCCTCGCACTACAACACTCGATTTGATAACAGTCTAACTGAACAGGCCGCCCCTACCACTGGTATGGGGAGGCTGATACAGGTGCGACATACTTAACCTATTCCAAATTTGTATTATTTGGTATCTGACTCAGATAAATCGATATTACAAAAGTGGAGTAAAATAAGCTTACAAGTATACCATAAATAACAATTACTTAATTCAGTCGTACTATTTGTATTGTAAACATTAGGTAATTTTCTACTTATATGACTATACTAATATTAATTACTATAATAAATGCTTGGTTACGAAGTCACATTATATAATTATACACAAGGTATTAATCATTTTAGAGCTCTATAAAGCTTGAAATATAATCGAGTAAACTAAAATCTAAGATGAGGTTTGTTCTTCATTATGTGCCTGAAACAAGAATGGGATCAATTTAGTTTAATTTTTAGAGTATAACGGATTTATTGCATATTTAACTAGCAAGTAAGAAATACAAAAGATGCGTGCTTGGTTAAAAACATAAGTGGATTTGTAACAATACTGTTCTGTCAGTTTTTGCCAAGTCTGCGTAATTTTAAGACAATTTCCACCCAGGCAATCAAGACACGTCAGCCCACAATAATAGATATACAAGACCCGATACTCAGGCATAGTTGAACACTTATCAAACGAATCACACGGCAATTTCGGCGTGGCCTGTAGTAATGTATAACAGTCCTACCAAGATTCCAACTAAGGCTCCTCCGGTCTGGGAACCCGACAGTCGGGTTATGGGCACTGATGGACAACTTACTTGTCGAGTTTCTCCCAGAAGCCTAGCAGCATGGCTCGGTCGAGATGCCGCTTGGTACGGCTCAGGTTGAGCACGGTCACAGCCCACCGCGCCACGTTCGCGTCCAGTTTCATCTCGTCAAACTTCACGTGGAACGCACAAACTGTAAAAGAAATGTGATTTAGAACGTTTGTCTTAAGCAGTGAGCGTAAATTTTGTACCAATTTCGTTGCAGCATTGTTGGGATAGCTAGTTATAGGTAAAAAGGACCTTAATTGATCATCTCCATATTTTTTTTGTAGAAATTTCTTTATCCTACTGTGCTGCATCGAAATTCCTAAAAATTTACAATCACTGGTCATAAAATACTTTCGGGAGTGAATACAAATATGGGTAATGAAACGCTATTCTGCCGCCGAACTGCGTCGTTTGTCTAAACGGTGCAATAGCACAGAATGAATAGACAAACATTTTTTAAATTTACATCCCCGTCTTTTACGGACCGGCCACGACTCCATACGTAAATATGGTCGCCGTTACCCGCTGACGCTGCGCCGCGGAGTCGTGGCCGAGAATGAAGAAACAATTGCTAACTCAGACATTAGTGTGGTACTCACTATTGGCGAATATTTGCACTGGATTCCCGTCCCACGGCCACCCTTTGAACTGCCATGCGGGCCCCTGTACGAAAACGGCCACCACGCGATCCCACTCGGCTGCTGACAGTCGATTCGGGTTGTCCACAACGCGGTACGGCACCTGAACCAATGGCAACAGTTTAAAACTACATACCAAATTACGACTAGAGACAAATGAAGAAACAATAAACATGTTTGAAGACAGACGGATAAACAGGAGATACATTAACATACCAATTCTTCAACGGACAGAAAAATACAAGCACATTTGTTTATTATGTAACTGGCTAGACAAATCTTGAGGTAAAAATATAAGGAATTTCTAACTGACACAGTGCGGGACAATGCAACTGGGACTCTCCTACAATCCCCGACCTGAACGACTTAATGTATGGTTCCTATAGACACATTTATCTAAACGCCTATGTGGCTTTTTTTATTAATACATTTTAAGCATAGAATTACTAGAGTCTATATTTACCGTAATAGCGAAATTGTTCCCGTGCATGTTTTCACCAGCCTTTCTTCTCTGAAGAAGTACTTCATTTTCGCGCACAGCTCCTTCAGCCTTCTTCTGTTCCACTGAGACGAACCTGGTATCATAATTAAGATATGCTTGTTAAATAAAATATTTCACAAGGTCACTTTTTTTACAATGACTCGTTATAGATAAAATGTTTACTCACTTGTGATCTTGTAGCATGTCTTTAACGTTGAACATGGATATAAGCGAGGTGGCGGCGGCTGGTATGATGATGATGGGCGTATGCGAGGGCCGCTTGCCGCCGGCGGGACAGCGCGCCGCGGTCACTGGCAATAGGTCGCGTCGGCCTGGCGTCCCCGCCGACACAGCCATTCCTGTTTACAATAAAACTGGTTAATAAAATAAACAATTCTAACTGCATCCGAGAAACAGGTCTTCATGATTACCTACAGGTTAATTACACACAGGGCGTAGTATATATATTGAAACCCCTCCAAATTTCGTCAATACTATTGCTATGTGATGTGTTAGGAAACTTAAATAAAAATAAAGCTTACGTGGTATTGACCGCTGCTGGCTAGGATCCTGTGGGGTGCGCGCTGCGAGTGGGGCACTCGGTCCTTCCGCCACCGACTTCAACGTCATGCCGTGATATGTCCCCATAGTGTCGATTTTGAAACCCTCCGTTTCTGAGAAAAAAATTGATTTAATATTATGGACGAAACAGCCAGTCTGAAAACTATTGAAAATTACATTATGATAAACATTTATTTTTTACTAGATTAAACCATACCTTCTTTCCTCGTAATAAATCTTTCTTGATCGTATCTGTTGTACTGCGCCTGTTGTGCAGGCGCAATACGCGGCGGCAGTACAGCCGGCTGTGGCCGAGGCCCTCCTGGTGCTGGCCTGCCTTCCTCGTGCGCTTTGAGTCCTTGCAGCAGGGCCAAAATACTCGTAAATGTCTGAAAAAAGTGAAAAAAACCCTTATCATTAAATCTTTTATTTTAAGACTAGCTTTTGCCCTCGGCTTTTCCTATATGTCACTCTCCATCCCGTTAACTATCTCCACTTAAAAAATCACGTCAATTCGTCGCTCCGTTTTGACGTGAAAGAAGGATAAACAAACAGAAACAGTTTCCCATTTATAATATTAGTATGGATATTGTAGGCCCAATCATGAAATAAATTATGGTTAACATTAATGAGCCTTGTTAAAAGGGTTCATTGTTAATTTAGGCATTACTGTATTTCTCTGGACACTTTATATTTGATAATTAGTTAATTACCCATATAAACACTTTTTTATTACCACATGTTAAGTATTGAAACATCTTAACATCTTAATATATTTCACTTACTTTGCCATTACTTTGTAATACTGTATTCCTTGTCCTCCCATGCTTCTCCAGACTAATAATGTGAGACACATCATCATCAATGATTGCTCTAAGTTTGGAACCAACAACACCCAGAGTGTCAGAGTAGTCATTACTTTTGATTGTAGTCCTCTTTTTGGCTAAACGTTTTGCTTTTATTGCTGCAATTTTCTCCACTGACATGGCCTCTGACAATGACCTAAAATAAAAACATCATTAGACATTGCTCATCATTATATCAGGGCCCGTAATTTTCATGCCGATGACAGACAAATGACGTCATACGTCACGTAAAGTCAGTTGACGAAACCGGCATGAAAATTACGGGCCCTACTCATCTTACATGTAATAGATTAAAACATTACTCAAATGATCTTACGTAATATTTTCAACGGTGACCGAGGCCTCTTTAGTAACTTGAAGCCGAGCAGCCAACTGCTCACGAACCTTCTGTACGTCGGTATCCTCAATACGAGGCCTTTTGGCCACTGATTCACCGAGTTCATTGTCATGGATGCGCTTAACCTGCATCAAGAAACATAGGTTTTCGGTTAAAACTAGTAACATAACACAGATAAAGTAATGGCTGGGCTTAAAGGCTGTAAAGATGTGATTTTTCTTTAACACTGATGTAGGTATCTAAGATGTTTAACCTAAGAACTTTTGCATAAAGGTAGTATTTTTAATGTTTAGTGTATACATAGAACAAATAGACAGGAACAGTAACATAATAATAGTATGTAGCATAATAATAGTATAAGACAAATAAAAAAAAACAGCGTTGAATATTTTAATTACCTGTGTTGGAATTTCCAGAGGGGCACTCTTATCGATTGAAGCACATATTGCAGTTTCACCATTCAAGTAGGCTAATAATTCTTTACGATCCGGGCGACGCACCGCAGGAATATTAGCGGCCTGTAAACAAACAATTAAGCTTAATACGAAATACAACTAACACTTTTGCTGACAGTGCCGCAGTTAACATTGTTAAGCCTACAAGTGCCTGTACAGTCAACCAATGGGAGCTACCGTATTGTCGCGGATGCGCACCAGGCGGCGCAACTCATGCGCCAATATGAGAGAATTTGACTCACGGTAATCCTCATTCGAACCCTAGGTCGCTCTAGAACAATAACAAAATTGCAAGCAGTAAGTTTCTTACAATCTGATTACACCAGCACTATGAGATAGTCCTACAGTGGCCTAGGATTCCAATTGGTTGACTGTACAATTGGATAGTCAATAGTGTGTCGATCCATGAACATAAGTTTGAGATAACAAATAAAAATTTGCTTAAATACTAGTAACTTACCGCAGCCTGTCTGACGTACATTGGATGAGGTAGATTTCTATTTTTGAGGATAAACAAAAGGCATTCCAATGTATAATATTCCTTTATACTGCCCTCCTTGCCATGTCTAAAAACAAAAAAAGATATAAACATCTACAACTCTCTTTTAGGTCTATTTAATTTTAAACACTACGCAGATTCTTACCGCCACATATGATAGTTAGTTTTAACATTCTTCGGCCATGAAAACTCTCCAAAAATTATTTGAGAACCGCGTTCTATTATTTCTTTCTTATTTACATTATATTGCCGGAGTAAACTGAGCGGGTCTGCCATGATCGCTTCACTTCGTTAGTCCTGAAATCCACAACATTCGGGTCACTAAGGTTAACTACATGAGTGAAAAGAGCAACATGCAAAACATAAAGACATTTATTCACTTATATCTCCTTTTTTAGGCAACGTACTAAGGTTTTCGCGTCTTGTGACGTAGTCTTTAATCACTGACATGAATAAATAAATAAATATTATGGGACAATCTTACACAAATCGACCTAGTCGTAGTCCCACGGTAAGCCCAATAAGGCTTGTGTTGTGGGTACTATGCGACGATATATATAATAGACAGATACATATAAAACATTCATAACTCAGGAAAATATTCGTGATAAACACACAAATAAATGCCCTGACCAGGATTCGAACCCGGGACCTCCTGCTTCGTAGGCAGGGTCACTACCAACGTACCAACTAGGCTAGGAGGCCGTTAAAATGGTGGCTTTTACTGGCTAAAGGTACCACATTGTCGGTTATCGATAAGGCTCTACTGTCATAAATAATCCCTTAGAAATCAACTATATCAATAACCGACAATGTGATACCTTTAGCCTGAAACCGCCACAATTATGAGTTTAATGGAAATCACTGAATTTAGAATTTAAAATCAATAATATATAATAATATAAATAATAAATTAATATTAAGGACATTCTTACACAAATTGACTAAGTCCCGCAGTAAGCTCAAGATAATATACAAATACATAAAAAATATCTATGACACAGGAACAAGTATCTGTGTTCATCACACAAATAAATGCCCATACCAGGATTCGAACCCAGGAACATCGGCATAGCAGGCAGGGTCACTACCAACTACGCCAACCGGTCGTCAATAAAATATATAAACATACCTTTTGAACAATAACGCGTTCCACTCAGTATTCAAATAAATGTTTTACTTTCCACAAATAAAATAATTCTTGTTGGACAATTTTACACTATAGCCTTGCTTTGCTTGGCTCTAAAAATTACCACTGACTGACGGTATCACAAATAACACTACTTTACGCAGGGACTGCACTTAGAGTACTGATTGAATTTAATGCCCAAAAACCAGAACACAATGTTTTTGCAATGTTGGTAGACCTGCTATAGGGATGCAGGTCTGCCAACATTGAAAAAAAAACTACTAAATCTACCAAGTCTCTCTAGACGGAACAATGAAATGAGATAACCGTATTTCTGCTCACCAGGCGGCGCCACTCATGCGTGGGTCCTTGTCAAGCACCACGAGTTTGTATGACGCGAAATCAATGTAAGGGTCGCCACACACGTCCGGAATCAGAGCAATGTTTGTGGGCCTGCTATAGTACAGACATGGCAGGTCTACCAACATTGCAAAAACAAAAACTACCAAATCTACCAAGTCTCTCCAGACGGACCAATCAGAAAAGCACTACCGTATTTTTGCTCACCAGGCGGCGCCACTTATGCGTGGGTCTTGTCAAGCAGCATGACTCACGAGTTTGTATAGCGCGAAATTAATAAACCTAAGGGTCGCCAGAATTATGAATATATGAATTAATTTGTGCCTTATTACACTACGCCGTATATGATCATATCTCTAACCACTAGATTACATGCCGTCCTTTTTCTTCACGTTGGAGAAAAAGAGAGGTATATAGATATTATTAGACCCATATTACATTATCAAAGATATTTGATAATGTAATATGGGCCTAATGCACGAAATTACATACTACACACAATTTAGCTATTGATCAAATGATCGCACGTTCTGATTATTTCAGACTAACTGGTGCCCGCGACTTCGTCTGCGCAATATCTTTATAAATTGTAGTCTGATGTTCTTCTGATGCGTATGTTATATTATTGTAGTTTCATTAAAATCCATTCACTTGTTTTTACGTGAAAGAGTAACAAATATCCATACTTACAAACTTTCGCGTTTATAATATAAGTAGGATTATGAATTATGAATTTCTCAGATTGCTCTGATCCCGGATGTGAAACCGGGATCGAAGTCGGAATTCATAATATGAATTCAATACTACATAGAGCTAAGCCGCAAGCGGACGGACAGGCAGACATGGCGAAACTCCTAGTTGACTATGGAACCCTAAAAATGCACGATCATCACAATAGACCGATTGTTAAATACCTACATATATAACCCAGGAAATATTCATATTCATATTCATATTCTTTATTTGTATTGATCATACATTGTCATATTTACATATATGTACATTTTCATTTCAAAAATTAAAATAATTAATACCATTAAATATTAAATATACGGTTTTAACAGACATTAAATTATAATAGCTTGATTTTCTTAAAAAACGTTCGAATGGGATGTTTATAGATAATATATGCAAAAATCCCACAAACTTTTCTTCCGGAATAGTAGTAGGTAAATAGTAAAAAAATAGAACTTTACTAAGTCGGTTTTTTCAATTTAAGTTACCTAATAAATATTTTTCTTGTGTGAACATGACGACATATTTGTCTTATATCTGTAAAAACTAAAAACAAAGACAACGTATTCACGGGTGATAGATGTTTTATTTCGCTAGAAAGAACTGACCCATTCTAAACGACTAAAAAAACATACATACATTAAAATCTTACAAGAAAAACGTTTGTAACATGTGTGTACATATTTGTGACGATAAGCATGTAATGATATTTTTTTTATTTATTTAACCTTTATTGCACAAAAGAAACCTTAACGTACAAAAGGCGGACTTAATGCCAGAAGGCATTCTCTACCAGTCAACCTGGATTGGTTGGATTTTATTGCCTACATAATACTGGACTCCCGATATATCCGTTACGCTAAAAAAATCAACTATTATAAATTATTTCCCAACTAATCAAAATGTCCATACAAGCTGTCAGTTCAATGACTGGACTAATAAACATAAACACCCACCTTTAAGAAAAAATACTGCAAAAAAAAACATTAAGTACTTGTGAAAACGGCTATAAAAATCAGTTTTGTTGCGAACAATTCATTTTTACTCATGACCATGTTTTCATAATTAGTTTTATTCCTCACTTAATTTTAATCTTAAAACATTTTTGATGGGCCTTTCCCACAAATAAATACCACGCGAAAAAGACTCGTCAATAAAACCATACGAGTAATTGGTCATTTAAATTATCGCCAGGAATTTGATAACAGGAAAAAGATAAGAAAAATACCACGATGACATTTTGTTTATCAGGTACTTGAAGGGTGTTGTCAAGGATCAAAAGGGATTTTTGCATGAATTTTGTATGTTGTGCACGTGATTGAGAATACCTATTTCGGCAATGATTCGATGGGCTAGGCAGCAGACTCAAGCTCGGGTCACATTGTCATTGTGCCTTCAATTTTGAACATAACTTTTAACTAGTAGTTGAAATTAAACACTTTAGAACGGACTAATCGCGTTTATTAACACCATGATCCTACGTTTCGAGCCCTTTACAGCACTTGTTTTCACAGGGTTAAGATGATGACTGAAGTGTTTAATTTCAATGAATAACAATCGTGGTAACAGAAGACAATATTATTTTAACTAGTAACTTTTTTGATTGACGGGGAGAATTCGCATTCTCTCAGTCATCATCCTGCTGTCAGTCTGTCCCCGAAAACAAGTGCTCTAAAGAGCTCGATACGGTCATGATGTTAGGGGAAAGTCGGCTACATCGTACTGCCGGTTAAATCGTACAACCTCTAGATTTCCTATTTTACTAGCTTATGAGGCAACCAACGGAGCTCATCAGTTATCAAAATAAAAAACGACAAAATATCATGAACGAACTTGAGAGATAAAAAAAAATTCGCCGGCTGGTGTAAGTTTTCATGTGATTTCGTAATTATATAACTTGTGATCTAGATAGGCTAAAAATACAGAATTAGCAGTATTTCACTACCATATTTATCAGGTTTACTGAGTGGTATTTCCCAATTGTCCAAGTTTTGCGCTTGTATATTCAATATTATTTATTTCAAAAAAGTACATTATCGGTTAAATCGTCCCATAGCTAATGCTCATAGGTACGATTGAACCGACCAAATATTTTTGAATTGTATCAATGTGATTTCAGTGTATTGCAATAAAAAATTGGTGTTAGAATATAAAATAAACATGTAACATTGTTAATGCTTAACTTATAGTTTGAATTGTGGTGGTACGATTAACCGACTTGTTGGCTAAATCTTAGCGATGGCAGTCCCTTCGGAATTCTTTTTTTTTGAGACCGTTAATGTAATCCCAGAATACTCAATTTAATATAACCCAGCCAAAAAACTTAACTTTTATATAAATAAACAGGCACATTTCTAACTGTCTTCAGAAAAAATATATCCACGTTTGAGTAAAAAGTGGTACGATATATTTAACAGACTCTCCCCGGTTAAACCGTTTTAAAGTGTTTAATTTCAATGAATAACAATCGCGGAAACAGAAGACAATAATCATTTAATTTAATTTTAAATGAATGTATTTCACGTGAATTTGAGAGTTTTCATTTAGGGGGCTACCTTGGCCACAAATACTTATTTTTAAGCCAAACCCACCCCTCAAGGAATGTTATCTTATGTACTTAATCCCTTCTGAATATTCTGATCCTTCAACTGCCTGATAAACAAAAGCTCATCGTGGTATTTTTCTTATCTTTCTCTCGTTATCAAATTCCTGGTGCTAATTTAAATGACAAATTATGGGTTTTTTGACGAGCTTTTTTCGCATGGTATTTATTTGAGTGGATGGCAATTCAAACATGTTTTTAAGATCAAAATTAAGTGAGGATTATAACTAATATGAAGAAATGGTCATAAGATTGCGACACCTCTGGTGTTGCGGGTGTCCATGGACGACGTTAATCGCTTACCATCAGGTGATTCGTTTGCTCGTTTGCCCCCTATAGCATAAAAAAAAAAAAAAAAGATTTGGAATGTTTTTATTTATTTTATTTATATATTCTGATGATCCTGCATTTTTGATTATTAATATTAAACAACTACATCAAAAGTTACACAATTAGACGTACTACTCAATTTGTCATCCGAAAGATTACACATTTGTAAAAAAAAGGAATTATTAAAAAACAAATTTTAAAATCGGTTGCGCCAGATATAGTCGGCGCCACTTTTAATACTTATGTAGGTACAGATTATCAAAAAACAGCCTGTATACTGCTTTATTAGTGAAACCTAAGCAATGTGAACACCGTGGTAATTATTATGTTGATTTGGTACTAAAGGTGCATTCGTTTTTATAGCTTATTTATTATACTTTAAGGTATGTACATTTTTCTGAACTAAAGCTGTTTCCTTTGGCATTTGTTCATTTTCGCGAGAAGAGATCCAATTTTTTTGAAATGTAGCTAAATTTAATGTTTTTCGTACTATAAATTGAAAGAGATGTCATATACTACAGAAAAAGTGACCAATGCCCCCTGTGAGCAGGGCTGGGATCGAACCAGCGACCTCCTGCTTTCGCGGTAGACGCCCTGCCGTCACCTTGGTCACTTTTTCTGAAGTAAGTATATGACATCTCTTTCAATTTATAATTTATATGTAGTAGTGTGACTACTTAAAAAACTAAAAACATGAATCAAAACATTTAAAACTTTCGCGATTTAAACACATATTTAAACATAATTATTAAACGGGTCTAACGCGAATTAACCCGCGTTAGACCCGTTTAATAATTATGTTTAAATATGAATCAAAACATTTATTACATTTAATAAATGACTTGATTCGTGCTTTACATTTGTATCATTGCACTAATCCTGTTTTGATTTATTCTTGATTCCATCAATTTAGGTGAAGGTTGTAATTATTATCGAATTCTCATATTAAAATCGTGTCGAACGTGATATTTACTTGCATTAAATTATCCAACGTTATGTACAAACACACGTTATATAAACACGATGCTTGCATTCATAGTATTTGCATTGTCACCGAAACTATAGGCGCGTGTCGAAATACCACTCGAGCGAAACACGGTTGGTGTAATTAAAACGCATTAATGGAAGTGATTACGAGTAATTAAATAATAGGAATATAAACTATTATTACTATTATCACTTGAGTGCTGCCAAGGACTGGAAATCTCGGGATGTAGTTAATATACGCGATTTAGGCAGTTTTGAACTGTTTCATTTTAAATGTCATCTCTCCTAACTCGCTCCTGCCAGTGTGCGTAGGGCTGCCATCTCGTACATTGCCGAAACCGGACAAAAAAGTTAAAAACCCCGGACGTTTCATTCAACTCGCGGTCTCTCCCCGGACACTAAAGAAATCAATTTTTAATTTTAAATATTTTTGCTAGGGATTGACCTGAACCCAAAAATGTGCGGGTTTACCTCGGACACTTTTAAAAATCCGGGCCGGACGCTCCCCGGATGGGCTCCAAACTAGGACAAATCCGGGGAAACCCGGGAAACCCGAAAGGATGGCAGCCCTAAGTGTGCGTAGCGTACCATGAGTTGTTTTCGATTGCGACTGCGGCATTCGAAAGTATGTCCGTCTCGCTCCTACGACTACTCTGGCAGGAGCGAGAGGGACCGATTATTTTTTATATATATACATATATACCAATAATAATAGATTTATCGGAGTCGAGGGGGCGTTAAAACAATTGATAGCGCTGATAGCGTGCTGATAACCTTATTTACATACAACGTAATGTTGTGGCTACGGTGCAATCAAACGCTTCCGATGCGCGGGCGCCGGTAGCATAATTTATGTAATAATTACTTATTATACGAGGGAGCAAAGTTATTATTTACATCTCTTAAATACGACACGGTGCTTTGTACGCAAATGAAATTATTTAGTCATGTATGTGGAAAATGGTTTACATTGGCGTAGGGAGCTGTCTGATAAATATACTAATCGCTATTTGTCGAATTCGAAAAAAATATCGTTTTTCATACAAAATAAATGAATAGTGCATTATACATTCAAAGAAATGTCATATACTACAGAAAAAGTGACCGGGACCTTGGTCACTTTTTCTGTAGGTGAGCAGGTCTGGGATTATTTCTCTTTTTTTTCTTTTTTTGGGATTATTTCTGTAGTAGGTATTTATATATAGGAGTGTGCCTACTTAAAAACATGAATCAAAACATTTATTATAAATAATAAATGATTTAGTTCATGCTTTACAATTGTAGGTATTGCATTGTAAAAGATCCTTTAGAGTTACACGAAAGTAAGTGTCAAGAAGGTACTGAAAGACCGACAATATACTACGCGTGTCCCCTCCCTAAGGCGCATCAGGACATCCCTACCGCGTCCTCGGGGCTGTCATTATCATCAAGATGGCGCGTCGTCGCGCGTACAATTACTTCCCGTGTTATTTATTCAAAGTTGATTGTAATACTTGGCGTACGTGATTAAAACATGTATTTAAGTGGTGTCTGGTGTTTTTATCCCTTTCAGCACACAGCTTAGTAATAAAACTAATAGATGGTTTAGTAACCTTTTACACTAATTCAGCGAATAAAATTATTTATTGAGCATCTCCAAAACCGTAGTAGTTAAGACACTAGTTTCTTAGAGAAATTAACTCGAGTTAACATGAAGAAGCAACCCTTAAAGTTAACAGAAATTATAAAACCGGTTGTATGCGAGATCGAAATTTTTTAACCAAAGTCTTGCTTAGCTAGTTGAGAAAGCACGAACAGTTCCGACAAAATACGATGGGACAACAAATAATGTTTGCACATCACATCTTTACCGAGTTTTCCGTAACTCATTGATACCCGTGGAATCAATTGTTTAACCGATCAATACCTCATTAATACGTTATCGTTACTTGATACGCTAATGATACCTTATAGACTTTGTTATTGTCTCATGTATGTATAATATAAACAACTCAGTATGATAAGAGAAAACTGTTAAATATTTACGAAACTAATGCTGTATTCCGCATTTAATTGGTATCTTCTGACATGTCTTTTTATATACAGATGTAGTTCATAATTATTTTCATGGAAATGCCCGAATGTGTCATGCTATTTCACTCAGTGTCAGTACGAAAAGTACCGAGGTCGATTGTAGTAGCATGACAAAGACGAGTGTTTCCGATAAATCACGAAGGATAGTCAGTAATTCAGTATGCACTACATCTGTACTTGTGTATTGGTAGAATTCGCAAGAGAAAGTATGGAATATCGGAGCCTTTTTACAATACCGGTATTTTTCCGATATTGAAATTACGAGTCCCGGTATTTCAATATTATCGAAAACCGGAATCCATGCTCTAATAGTTGGGCATACGCCACTTCAATTTTCTTCCACATAATTATTTTACTAGAGGTGTAACGAATTGTTCACAGAACAACTAGTTATAAAGTACCTGTCTAACTAAATATGTACTAATATAAAACTTAAGCTTTCGTCATTTGTCTGTCACCGGCATAAGAATTACGGGCCCTGGTGATATCGATTCACAAATTTTTATCACCAGGTAGCACTTAAACATGTGGAATACATCCCTATACGGGACGATAATAATTTAATGAACTATCTTATTGTTATTGACATTTAAACGAGGTTTGCACGTTGCACAATAAAGGAAAGTATTTGTAACGTGTTGTAACGTGGTTTGCGCCGTAGGCATTGTGTTCTAGTTCATTAGGTCAAGTCAAATCTGATCTGCGTGCTATGCTGTAGCGTACTATACGGGTTGTTCAAGTTAATATTTTTTCTATATTTTTGGTAAAACAAACTCATATAAATATAGGTATAATTTAAACTTTCGTGAGTCATACAGACAATAGCCGTGCCACACACACACACACACACACACACACACACACACACACACACAGACACGCGTGAAGAATGTATATTCTCCTTGTTGTGGTAGTACATTTAGTATTTCTTCCTTTGTATTGTGATGTTTGTAGTACTGTTCTGTTTGTTATACAACGTGTTTTTAAGCAATTGCATTCCGGGCCCATGACTCAACGTGTGGGTCATGCTTAAGCGTTTCCGCAGGGCCCGTGACCCGCATGTAAGTCATGAGTAAATTCAAATTTTAATAAAAACGAAACGTAAGATTACTCAATAATTATTGAATTATATAAGATTACAACCATATTTACAAGGTGCATTGGCAACAAACATTATAAAGACGGTTTTTTAATGAATACTGTCTAGAATATTCAGTTTTGTTTACTTTAGGTATAATATAAATGTAGTAAAAATAACAAAATTTGAGATAAATTCTCGTTGCAAGCAAATAGATAAATGTACATTTAAAAAATATGAAAAATATATTTGGTTTAAAAGTTGTGGCCAACGGTATGTGTCACCGTGGCCTGGCGCGACTTGTAAAAACTACGATTATTTACTAAAATGAACTTTACTTGCCCGGACTTTAAGCTTATTTCACGTCGAAATCCTTTTCATATTGTAACATTTTATTACTGATTACTGTGTGGATGGGTAGTAAGCAATATTTGTATTGACCAAACACGATATACAAAAACATAGCGTACAATTCTTTTTTTTTTTTTTCTTTTATGGAGGAATATTGTTCGCTGTGTTTTATAATATAAAATTGTGTTTTTATTGGTTTTTGTATAGTGACTTAAGTACTAGAAAAATTAGATTTAAATTGTTTTTATTATTTGTATTTTAGAAGTTACTATCTGTTAAGTGCTCGAATATTTACATTTAACTAACTACTCAACCAAAGATTACAAACAAAATGACCGACCGAGTGGCGGTATTTTCTAAAATATAGTTTTTACAAACTTGAAAGCTTATCGGGGTTACTGGGACACCTGGCATAACAATGCATGATAGCTTGGCGGTCAAAACTGTCAAGGTGGGCTCATAATTCTATTATTATAATTATCGTAACGAATAATGTCGTGTACTCAAACAAAGACCCCAAAGATAATGACCGGCCGAGCGTAGGATTATCGAGCCCACTTGGGCTATAAACAATGATTGCAACCGGCGGCGTTATCTTCCATACGGAGTTTTCACAAGTCTGTAGGCTTATCGGGTTCATCTGGGTACCTGGGTAAACAATGCATTGCGTTGAAACAATCTATTATTATATTAACGTGATAATAAGTGCAACCGAGAGGGGCTATTATCCCTATTATCTTATGTTTCTGTTTTTTTTTCACGGAAACTCAAGATGATTTCTCCCATCTTCCCCTATTACTCGTAAATCCGTTTTTTAAATAATTGATCAATACAACTTAGTCACGATTTATTCTATGGCGGCTTTAAACCTCCTGCGCTGTTTAGTGATTGTGAATTTAACGACCTTGGCGTGTCAAATAATGTCGTTTACTGAAACAAAGACTACAAAGATAATGACTGACCGAACGTAAGCTTATCGAACCGACTTGAACAATAAGCAATAAATGCAACCAAGCGGCGGTATTGTCTTGCGCGTGGTAGTTTTCACGGGAGCCCAAGATAATAAACCCCATCCCATCCCACTATTTAAAAGCATTTGTTTTATGTTTTAACAACAAGCTGATTTCAAGGGTTAAAATTTAAAAATGTGACTATTCGCGGAAGGTAGCTAAGTATCGCATAAGTATAGGTTGCTGTTAATCATAATCGTAACTCGTGTCGGTTTGAATTTTCATTTCGTTCTAATTTAAAGATCTCTCGTTAGAAAAGAGCGTACTTTCTACTACTACTCTGGTCGGTCCCTCATGTTTGAGGATCGTGGTCAGCATCATTGTTGCATCTGGAGCGAATGATCTGTCGCCATCGGTTTCTATCCTGTGCGTTTCTTACGACCGAGTAGAACTTGGATGAAAGCGAGTCTTTCACTTGGTCTGTCCATCTTGTTGGTGAACGACCACGGGATCTTTTACCTTCAGTGTTCCCCACCACAATGAGCTTCTGTAAATTTTCGTCCCCTCTGCGCATTGTGTGGCCGAAATATGACAAAATACGTTGGTGGCATATGGTAGATAAGCGAGTTTTTATTCGCAGCTGAGTCAGGATCGATTACTTTCTACACTTGTATCTTATTAATTACTACCTACTCTTACAATTTACCCCCAGCAATCACTATTAAAAAAATGATTAATATGAACAGAAAAAGAAAATGGTTACTAGAAATGTTGCTTAACATCGTCCGGCTGGCCCAGCGGCTGTCTATTTACCGTTCGTACAAGGCCCATGGCCCATAGGCTGAGTCATACATAATTAGCAAACAAGGATTGTTTGGTGGCTCGGCATCTTATTAATTACTACCTACTCTTACAATTTACCCCCAGCAATCACTATTAAAAAAATGATTAATATGAACAGAAAAAGAAAATGGTTACTAGAAATGTTGCTTAACATCGTCCGGCTGGCCCACTTTGTAAGCGGCTGTCTATTTACCGTTCGTACAAGGCCCATGGCCCATAGGCTGAGTCATACATAATTAGCAAACAAGGATTGTATGGTGGCCCGGCGTATTGTGTACGCTCATCTTAGCTTGGCCGCGAATGGGTTAAATACAAGGGTGCATTCTTTAGCTTAAATTAAGTTAGTTAGTAGTGTTGTGTTTCTGTCGGTGAGTAAGGTTGCCAGAGCTCCAAGAGGATTCACTGTGTTGACAGCTGGGGAGTAGGGTGTACCCACGGAGCTAAGCTTGCACCTTTAGCTGTCAACATAACGAATTCTCCTTTTTTTAAAGGGTCGAATACGCGCATGGAACTCACCTGGAGTTGCAGGCGTCCATAGGCTACGGTGACCGCTTACCATCAGGCGGGCAGTATGCTTGTTTGTCACCGTCGTAGTATAAAAAAAAAGTTCTCAAAGACACCGGTATTTTAATTAGCTCCATTTAGAAAATAACTACTAAGTAATTTAATTTTATCTCATATGGGATTATGAGTAATCGATATGAAGTTGATTGATATATCATAGTTGTCAGTTAGGTACTTAGTAAAGTCAATTCTACTGCCCCATTTTACATTAGCGGTTGATGCGCAACATGGAATGATTTTAGATGAGAAATTAAATAATAAAAATTAACAAATTTGATAAATGTGATTGTTTATAGTAAAAGGTACCTTGTCGCTCGTTGTATTTAATAAAACTAGCTATGCCATTCTGTTTCCTTAATTATACCAAGCCGCATGACGAAGTTAAGGCAAATGCTCAAGAACTTTCTGTATAGTGTCACCTAGACTGCCTGCTGGGCTTCATATGTCACATTCTGCGACGTTGATTTGACATATCATACGGCTCATTCAGTGACATCAAGCTGCGCCAGGACCATTTAACACACAATTATATTTCTTCTGATTGTTGTCTTGTGTTTTTATATGTGCTAAGACATGTATTTCCTTTCTTCTTTCTTTCTTCTTAATATTGAAAAAACTGACGTCTTTTTATCACAACACATACGTATCTCCGATGCAGCTGAAACATGGCACGCATATTTACGTGTGTTGATAACGTTCTTTTCTTACACATGTTTGAAATTAACATTGCATCGTTCCGGAACTAGTAAAAGCAAAACACTAATTAAATTTAATAAGTACCTGTATAAACTAAAAATCGTGATGGGAATGACGGTCGGGTTTATCGATGTGACTGCGATAGCGAGATAATGATAAGTATGTCTTGTCTATTGCCGGGCTTTGTTAAAAAGTGACCAGTGTCTTGTTCTCAAAACATGCGAGGTTTTTTTCGTCTATTTTAAAAACACCAATTAGCAAGGCCCGTAATTTTCCTGCCTGTTTCGTCATAATAACGTATAAAAATACACTGGATGTTTTAAATCGAAATGAGTTAATGACAGATAAAGTCTAACGTTCGATTCTAAAGTCGAAGATAATAATTAGTAGTTTTGACATCATTATTCTTTCAAACGTAAAACCTAAAACATGTATGAAGCTTGACGTCATTTGTCTGTCATCGGCATGAAAATGACGGACCCTGCCAATAAGTAATCTTTGGCTACCTCACCTCCCCCCTTCCACATAACCTCCTGCATTAAGTAGT
Source organism: Lathronympha strigana (assembly GCA_949128165.1). Classification (NCBI taxonomy): domain Eukaryota; kingdom Metazoa; phylum Arthropoda; class Insecta; order Lepidoptera; family Tortricidae; genus Lathronympha; species Lathronympha strigana. Next base: position 12,628,309 of record OX421922.1, on the reverse strand, counting down.
TAATTTTGTTTCATTAATATTTTTTAGTAGTTTCGTAAAATAGACTCGATATTTTGGAGCGTGAAGTGTTTATTTAGATTTTGCCTACATGAGTAGTCTTTTTTTATTGTTTCCATCAATGTAGAAAAATACACGTGAGGTTTCCTTGTACTACGTGATCTTTCGTGACTCCCTTTTGAACCTCGCGAGATTTGTGCACAAGCCATTGTAACGAGAAAAGAATACAAAACTGAGATAGTTTCTCATGTCGTCTTTAATGTAAACTACTTTAAAGTCACAAAGTGTCTGCACCCGCGCTTTTCACTTTTGCAACAGTAATAAGTCTGATTTGAATAAATTTGCTTAGAAATGCTTTCTCTCGACAGATGGCGACAAGACATAAATTTAAATTTGGGCAATATTCTAATTTGATAATAAGGTATATCGACAGATGTACAGGTTTACATTTAAAAAATGTTTTGTGTACCAAATTAGTTACGGAAGACTAACAGAAGACTTATTTTATATTAGAAGAGTGAATGTTACCTAAATAGTAAATAGATTCCCAAGATTATGGGACATGAAGGGAAAGTACCTTAAATATAGTGGATGGGATGTTTTGCTGAAAGTAGACTTTGTTATTTTTAAAAGTTAGTAATACGACATTCAAAAATATTCTAAAAAAATACTTGATTGTCTTCGGCAGTTTCGTGTACTTATGTTTTTAATTTGAATTTCATTAAAAAAAACCACAAATTATCATTTTACATAGGTGTTATACATTATTATTAATATTAAGACACTCTCTCTCTTCAGTCAGTCTCCCATGATGAGGGTCGTGACTATCATGGTATCTATTCTTCACGAGTTGAAGAAAAAAAAGAAAGGCGAACAACACGGAAGAAAAAAGAAGACGAAATTGCCATCGGTTTCTGTCGGTGGCCATCCTCACCATGGTGTAGAAACTATGTATTAAGACACTATGTTAAGCTAACTAAAATAAATAATTCAAACGGAGCAAGGCCAAAACATTCGTTCTAACAGCAAAAAAAATATTTTAGAAAACATCGTCACAATAAATGTTTTGCTTCATCTAACAAAACTGACCAACAATCTTTATTACAACGTCTCTAATAAAAGCTCCAAATAATATTTGTAACAGATGTCATCATCATCACACCTAAACTTGTGGAAACACCCAAACTTACACCTTAAACCAAAGGTACTAAGTCTATTTTCGTTTGTACCATTCTTTAACTAACCACCTGCAGGTCTTATATACTATAAATAATAAATAAAAATATATACGACTTTAATGTCCAGGCAATAAAGCACTGTACATATTTTTGGCACTTTGGCTGTATTCATATCTTTGTAGCTAACTGTACCAGTGTTGGTAGTTGGAAGTATTGTTAAAAATCTGTTTTTTTTTGGTGTATAGAGCAAAAACAGCGTGTCGAAGTGTTTCTTATTGCAATATAGAGCACAATGAACGCGAACGGTCACGACGGGACGACTCACGGTTTTAGGATTGTGTATGCAATTGTGGATCTTATGCCGTGGGAATAGAGACGAAGAAAGGGTGTATATTGGTGGCCCTGCTTAGAGCAACGCAGACAGTTCGCTTATTTTTAAGATAAAGCGATTTCAATTGAGATATCAGTGATTTCTGAATGTAAATAAATGCTTGAATTGAGAAATCATCACAATCAGTAAGCACGGGAATTAAAAATTTGAGTTTCATCCTATTATCGGATTTAAACCAGAAACCAACAGGACCACCTAGGGTATATTTTTTTCTGAGGTAATAGTAATAATACACTAAACTCCAAGAGGATTCACTGTGTTGACAGCTGGGGACCCACGGAGCAAAGCTTGCCCCTTTAGCTGTCAACACAGTGAATCCTTTTTTTAAACACCCCCGGAGTTGCAGGCGTCCATAGGCTACGATGACTGCTTACCATCAGGCGGGCCGCATGCTTGTTTGTCACCGTCGTAGTATATAAAAAAAAAATATTACACCAAATTAATTAGAAACCAAGGCCATTCCATAACCATGTCGAAACGAGTTATCTATATTTTTTATTTTATTTTCTTTATTCTCAAGTAAATACATAATGCGTTAAATAGGTAAGGTATACACTTACTTCCTAAAATGCTCTCACTAAGAGATGTATAATAGATAATGCTACATGCTTTAGTTATTATAATCTTTTACTGATTGACATTTTGACATGTTTCTAGAGTAGCCTAAGGTTCTAATTGGTTGGTCGTACATAAAATATAAGCAAGTAACCTACACCATGCCATCCCACCGCGTCTACAACCAGTTTCCTCCAATCCTTCCTGGTCATTGATCTATTACCAACACCGTAGAATCTTAATCGTTATTCACCGCAGGTCAGTGTAAAAAAACTTCCTTATGCTCGTCTTGAAGGTCTTTTAGTTTAGCTTTATTGAGCGCATTATTGCCTATAAGACACTATCTGGGTATAAAAATTCATATGTTTACGGCAAATGTTGCAACTAGAGGGCCAGTGAGTGCGAGCTGTAAATGAAGGAGGATGGATTGGCTGTGCCGTTTTTTTTTACGGTCACTTTGTGGTCTGTCCGTCTGTCGAGACCCTTTATCTCAGGTACGCGTAAAGGTAGCAAGTTGAAATTAAGACACAAGTGACTGCGGACCTGCGGTCCCTTGAACCCCGATTACACCAACACGCGTGAACCTACGCCCAGCCGATCAGTGTTGACGCGCGAGTAGCCAACACTCTTGTCCGATGATGATGGCCAAATGCCATCGAAATATGTCCCAGTGGGTTTTTATACTGCTGTTTTAATATAAACATAAACACAATGAAATCCTTATGAGTCGAACCATATTTCTCGCGGACTCGGTTTGGAAACAATTTTGTCTCAAAATGAGACAGAGACGGTTCATGCTCTCTTCGGCTATTCTCCTGGTTAGTAGTATAAGATTCAGAACCGCATTGCATTTACTAGGAACTGACGACCGTCTAAAAGCTTAGTGACAAAATAATTATTTACTTGGTTTTCTGAGTTTCATTCCACAAAAGACAACCCTTGTATTTTCTTCTTAGGTTTCCTCTGCTGTGTGAATACCATGTGATGTGTTCACGGTCCAATTTGTCCCCAGGTCGGATCCGGGCGCTGTAGCTCACCAGGCACCGGGCCCCTCTCCCCAGCCGAGGGCCCGCGCTGGCCATCGCACCCCCCGCACCCCTTGCACCACGCCCTGCTCTCGTCCAGCGTGAAGCGCGGCAAGGAGCTGTAAGTATCGTCAAGACCCTGTCTCCATGGGGGGCAGCGCCCCCGTACCACGCTCTGGGGCCTTTTATCAAAAGCTTGTTACCTCCTTCTGAAACAAGCGGACCCTGTCTATGTCTAATGACAGTAGTAAAACAGAGACGTCCGCTAGTTTTAAAAGTTAGCAGATTTTGATAAACAGGGCCCTGCTCTCTACCAGCGAGTAAGTATTGTGTAGTATTCCCGTGTGTCTGCGTGCGTGTGTTTGTGCCAAGTATAGCCAATAACTTCAAAGACTGAGGGCCTCGCCTACACCAACAATATAAATAATCAAATTTTTTAAGGTTTTTGAAAAGTAATGTATCAAAAAAGTAATAAAACATGATTTTAAAATTCGCTTGTAAACAAAGTTATACGACGACGCCATAATCATAATATATTTGATTGGTTATGCAATTAGTATTATTTTGATGGAAGATTTCTGTGACTGCTATTCGGCTTTTTTGTTTATGGAAAAAAACGATCATGTTGAATTACATTCTGATCCAATAATCATGATTCATTATTATATTGAAATTAAACACTGTAGAACGGGTTAATCGCGTTTATTAACACCATGAGCCTACGTTTTGAGCCCTTCACAGCACTCGTTTTCACAGGGTTAAGATGACGATGATGTCATCATCTTAACCCTGTGAAAATGTGTTAATAAACGCGATTAATCCGTTCTAAAGTATTTAATTTCAATGAATAAGATGTGGACTCCATAGCATCTTTGTATATATTTTGTCTTAGCTAGTTTTAAAAAGGCCAGATCATATTGCTTGGGTATGCAACATATTTTTGTAGTCTGCTGCGGCAGCGGTGTGATCTGGCCTAGTACCACGAACATCGAACGATCGAAAACGTCAGTGCCAATTTCCGATATTCGTGGTAGGCCTAAAATACCTTCGCAAATGATGGTAATTTACCAGTAATAAACTTACCTAATCCTGTAGAAGAATTCTAGTATGTTTTGACGAACACCAGAAGATGACTGTTTTATTTAGCTCTGCTGATGTCATTGCTAAGGACAGGTAAAGTTGTATCATGTCATACATAAGGAAAGCTGAAGTTGTTAAAACCAATAGGTACCATACCATAGTCTTAAATATTCCAAATCCACAATCCATTGTATTTGTTTGTAGAATTTAGGTATTAATATTCACCTTGTACGCACGTTTTGTTCATGCATCTCGTAAACATGCATCATGCATCTTACGACTCATGAATCACCCTGTATAACGTTGCTTTATGTTTGCAATTCCATACGGATTTTCGGATACATATGAGCTTGTTTTTAGTTAAAGACTATGTTGATTGTTGATAATTCTCATTTATAAACGAAATATTTATGGCATTATTATTAATAGTGTTATATTCTAGTAAATAATTATAGCTCTGAGCTTAAATTGAAAAAAAAAAATAAAAAAAATTGACCCCATAATATGGAGCCCAATTCTAATGTTAAAGAAAAATTCTCATAATAAATTGCTCTCATATAGCAAATGAAGAAATGCGTCAATTCTAAACTACGATCAATCATTCATCCTCACACACTTGTTTCACATAATTATGATAATAAAATTTAAGGTTTAGTATCAGACAGAAGCACATTCCATAAGTTTTCATTCGTTCATTCAATAAGCATATACATGAGTCATATCATAACCATAATGTTTTCAATGGTGGAAAGCTGTGTCAATATAGTATTTATAACGCTATTGTTCTAAATTCACATGTCTATCCATGCTAGGAATAAGGATATGTAAGTATTGTGGAAATACCTCGCTAGTAGCCTAAAATGACTTTCATCCCTCCCATTTTCCATTGCATCACTGTTGTTCAGTTGTCAGTTAACAGTGTTGGCGTGGGTGTAAGATGTTCTGTCCCAACGGGCTATCGTAGCCCGGGGGTGATGATACTGATGATGCGTAATTGCATTTACCTCTGCGACACAAAAAAACGGTGTAAGATGTTCTCAACAAATTTTCGTTCGAGACCAATGGTCAAACCATTTGATCCAACAGGAAGCATGAAACTATTTTTTTTCAACAATGCCGTCAAAGGATGCCACATTTGACATTGACCATCCACCCCAAAATTACCAAACCGCTGTAGGTAGGTAGAAATGGCTATATGTACTATTATTATATTAGGCATTGCCTAGGTTTTTTAGGTAGTTAGGTTAGGGTAGGACCTACAAACACCTCAGTTTAAACACTAATAAAGTTATTCAAGTCTTTAGTAACTAAACTAACTAACTATGGATTTGTTTTTAATCCTCTGAAATAAATGATTTTTTATAGACAGGTAAATAATCAATAGTTTTCAAGCCAGGCAAAGATGGGCGCGGCAGGCAAATTTGCAGCATTTCACAGTATCTGCCATTATCAATTTGGTCTCAAATTCGATTTAAGAGGCCGATATACTTTTTTTACGTTTTTGCGCAACTTTTTGATACTATATTGGAGCAACTAACAAGAATCTTGTTAGTTTTTTAGCATATTACGCAAGAAATTCTAATTCAAATGGAATGTATGAACTACTTTTTTGTTTTTCGATTTTTAATAATGTACAGTCAACCAATCGGAACCCTAGGCCACTGTAGGACTATGTCATTGTGACGCTACAAATCAGATTGTAAGAAATCTCTTCCTGCTTGTCATTATGACATGGTTCTATAGTGGCCTAGGGTTCCAATTGGTTGACTGTACCCAAATCCGAGGGCTGTTTCGCGATTTTTGCTCGAAGAGGTAAATACTTGAGGCGGTTTAATAATCAAAATTATTACAAACCGGTATGTAATTTATACATATGTGTTGGAAAATGAGTCGTTTAATAAATAAATTGAACACTTATTCCACTTTCATTTTTTTTTGCAAAAAAAAAAAAAACTTTTAGCTAGAGCAAATTTAAGAAAAAATGCCAAAGTTTAGTCGATATATTTGAGTATGTCTTATTAACGTTTGTGTAAATAAATAAGGTAAATAAAATTTTATAATAAAAAATCATGTTACAATATGTTTTTGTATACTAAATAATAATATATTTTTAACAAAACTATTTTTTGCAATACCTATACTCAAATCAAATGCAAATTATATGCGTTATTTCATTATTAACCACTTTCAAATCGTAACCGGCCTCTTAATATAAGTCACGACGATAAAACATTGCAATGAATGACCCGCTACTCCTTTTACCTTACCGCAAGAATATTTAGTAAAAAATAAATAAAAAAACATGTATATACGAAAAGGTTATCATACAGATGGATTGTATATCTTGTACTGACCTAGTGTAATTATATTATTATCATTTTTTTTACATATTTATGTTGCTACTGGAAATAGTTTCATATTTAGTTCGCTCCACGCGTTAAATCATAATGTTTTAGTGAGTTTTTAGTTATAATTCTCACTCTGGATAAAATTGAAACATTTTAAAACAATGAGCACTTCAATTTGAATGTTTTTGACTACGCTGGTTTAGCTACTTAGTAATTCTTACAAATTGGGTAAAAGTCACTTAAAAAGTTTTGTCAAACAGTATCACAACCTAACTTTGACCTTTTAACTTCAAACATTATTTATTATATACTAGCAATGTGATGTTTAATCAAGTTTGAATCTGCCTGTTCCACGTCCAATATTAACTTAACTGAAATAGCTTGAAAGCCCGTGGGGATGTTGAGACGGTGTATACTTTGTCGCTTGTTGATAATAATGATGACGACCGGTTGGCGTAGTTGGTAGTGACCCTGGCTGCTATGCCGATGGTCCTGGGTTCGAATCCCGGTTAGGGCATTTATTTGTGTGATGAACACAGATATTTGTTCCTGAGTCATGGAGGTTTTCTATGTATATGTTTGTATATTATATATTATATCATTGTCTGAGTAACCCGTAACCCCCGTAACGCAAGCCGTCTTGAGCTTACTGCGGGACTTAGTCAATTTGTGTAAGAATGTCCTGTAATATTTATTTATTTATTTATTTAATGATAAGGTTTATTTCTAAATGAATCTTTATGACATTTTAATACAACCAACACACAGTTTCGTATATAAATATATATAATATACTGTCGATGTTTCAAACTGGTGTAGAGGGCTGAAACATTAATATGCAAAGAGGAAATTCATAATGCAGTACGGAAAGTTTAATGCGTGAACACGCGCGTGCATTCGCTAGCGCTGGCAGTCAAAGTGTGGCTTATGGTTTCCTACGCTAGAGTCGAAAGGAACGTTTCGGTATCGTAATAAAAACAAAGGTAAAACGCTATGGCCGTATCATTCGCGACAGCGAACGTGAGCGTAGTCTTTTATTATTATTCAAAACAGTTAAGGGAAACGGCCCATTGGATGACACTGACCCAGTGGATGACTTTTTGCAGTTTATTTGAAAAAATGAAAATATCGTTATTAATATAAGCAAAAATAGACAGCTAGTGACATTAGCGAATTGTGTTCAAAAACTTCCGTCGATTCAATAAAAAATTTACTATTTGAGAGACAGTTTCCGTAACTATTAGGTGTTTTTAGCAAGACTGTTAAGAACTTGTATCGTGAAAGTTAAGTAACCAAAAATTTTTTTTTCCCAAATTGGAAATTTTTATCTCTATTCTACTCAGAATCGCGAGCTCTTTCAATCCTAGCAGGAGAAAAGAGTGTCCTAAAATTTCCATACATTTTTCAAACTTTCCATTGCGCTACCGCCATACTAAATGTATGAAATAATGGTGGCGAAATGGAAAACTAATCTTGGGACACTTTTTTTCTCCTACTAGGATTGAAAGAGCTCGCGATTCTGAGTAGAATAGAGATAAAAATTTCCAATTTGGGAAAAAAATATTTTTCTACAACAAAAAATGAAAACGCACAAGAACTAAGCCCTTTCTAATGTAGTAATCTCCATGTATGTTTCTACCGCCTTATTTTTGTCGTGTCGCTCCTCCGTTACTCCTCGACTTACCTAATTTCCTCTTTGCTAAACTAGTAGAAACGGCTGCGAACGTTTCCAAACTTAGAAAGAAATGAAAAGGGGAAAATGAATGGGGAGAAATGAAAGGGGGGGGGGGATGCGGCTAGACGCATGACTCATGAATACGGGACACGGACTGTTCCGAAACATGTCGAACTACTTTCGACTTTATTGACGTGAGTAACCCGATGTAAGAATTTTAATATGTCTGATACTCACGGGAGTTTTCTAATTAAAAAAGGGCACTTTGCCTTTCTTTCCTCTTCTAGTGTGTCCTTGATGGCCGTTGCAACTTGTACCGTAGGTTTCCAAGCGTCCTTCTATTTTTAATTTCTTAGCATTGTATGTAATTCTCATGAGATGTTTCTATTCGCAGCGATGGTCGCAGGTGGTCGGTGGCGTCGCTCCCGTCCTCGGGTTATGGGACCACTCCGGGCAGCTCCAGTCTATCAGTAAGTACGATACGCACCGCCTGCTGACACGCAGTCGATGTGGCGCGTCTAATGAAAGTTCATACATTATAACCAACATGACTAGTGTCTTCTAGGATGAGTTAGACGTGTACGGAGAAAAGTATTTGGTTGCCATCCAATTATGACTTTTATTTTGGGCAAACTTAACTAAAGTCTAAAGACACTCAAAGTAAAACAAAAATGGAAATAAAAGTGTCTATTGCCAAATGACACCTCCTTAGGGCTCATTCAAAAATCCTTGGTTGTGGTTGGTTGGTGACCTTAACGCTAACCACCCCCCCCCAATCAAGATCACGTGGAGTTTTTGAGTGATTTTGGAGACGACATTTCCATGGGAGATTTTTTTGTTGGTTAAATAGATTGTTATGAAATTGCGTTGTTCTGTGTTATTATGCTGTGTGAAGAAAGTACACGTGATGTGGTTTGGACTCCCCCCTCCCCCATCGTGATCAATTGTGATTTTCTTTGACCCCCCCCCCCCCCAAAACGATCACATGATTTTTGAATGAGCCCTTAGGTAAATGTGCAACTTTAAAAATAAAACCGGCAAAAAAACGCATTTGTTGTACGGGAGCCCCTTTAAATGTTTCTTTTATTCTGTTTTTTAGTATTTGTTGTTATAGCGGTAACAGAAATACATCATCTGTGAAAATTTCAACTGTCTATCTATCACGGTTCACGAGATACAGCCTGGTGACAGACACAATCGTCTGCTTGGCTCCATAGTGGGTGTCCGCCGGGCATCCGCCTGACAGATTTCCCATACATTCGACACATCCGGCAGATATTTCCGAACGTATATGGCCAGCAAAACAGACGGACAGACAGACAGACGGACAGCGGAGTCTTACTAATAGGATACCGTTTTTACCCTTTGGGTCCAGAACCCTAAAACTGTCTGGGAACGAGTATCGATCTCATATGGGCATGTTCAAAAATAGGGTACCATTTCCTTTTTTTAAATATCGGAAGTTTTGGCTTTTTCATAATCAGAATTACGAGTAAGTCCTATTGATTTAAAAAAAGAGAAAGTGTGTCCCGTTTGTTTTGGTCAGTTTCATAACGCATTTTTTCATACATATTGTATGGACGTTTACAAAACTGTCAATTTTTTTTCTATGGAAAATCGAGGACCCATTTTCATTAAAATGGTGCACTTTTTTCTGAAAAGGCCCATATATATTACATGCTTAAGGGAATTTACGTACAGTCAACCAATTGGAACCCTAGGCCACTGTAGGACTATGTCATAGTGACGCTATAAAGCACATTGTAAGTAACCTCTTACTGCTTGTCATTTTGACATGGTTCTAGAGTGGCCTAGGGTTCCAATTGGTTGACTGTACATGATATGTGAATATTGTAAATATCTCAAGAGGATTACGGCGTCATGTACGCGTACATAGATTACCGTAAGCTAACTACTTAGGAGTATCAGATCAGAAGTTAAGCTGAGTTCACACGGACGCCAAAACCGTTAGCAGTATCTCAAGTGTCTTTACCATGATCCATGGTCCATTGTCTTTACTCATGGTAAGCACACATGAGTTGCTATTGATTTCGTGAGATAGAAGCAAGCGCGAACAAGATGTACTGACAATGCGTTGACGTGGACGCTAACGACTACGCAACGTTTATTAACACGATGAAGGGTCATGGTATTAATAAACGCGATTCTGCGTCCTGCGAGCGCTGGAAAGTTTACAGTACTCGCTGTCATAGGGTTTTTTGATCGACGGGGAGAATTCGCAGCCATCATCTTAACTCTCTCTGTGAAAACGAGTGCTGTAGGCAAAGGACACGAAACGTAGGGTCATGATGTTAAACGCGATAAATCCGTTCTAAAGTGTTTAATTTCAATGTCAAATACTATTTTACCGCCAGAATGTAGCAAAACCACAAATTATAATGAATAGAATTTTATGGTGAAGTTCAATAGCGCCATCTATTCCTATAGATCCAAGTTACTTCTTTACTTCTCAAACCACCTACGTATGTTCTAAATGTAAAACTAGAGCTATCTTTTAGTATTCCTTTAACTAATTTGGGAATGTATCGTTTTTAATTGTCCTGAAAATAGAACAGAATTGTATAAAAACTCATCTTGAAAGCGAAACCAGACTCCCTACAGCCGCTCTCACTTAAGTTTCATCTTAAGTGGTCTGCGAAAAGAATTCTATTAATATTTTAGATGGATCGTTTCAAACCATTTAAGTGAAAACTATTTGTGCTTGTTTTTAATGAAAGGTACGACTTTATAGCAGCGTAGTTTGTTGATATGTTTGTCATGTTTTGGAGTGCTTCGGAGTCCATTATCAAGCGATATTATCGCTCGCGACGATGCGACCGCGCGTACTCCGTACATGTCGTACAACCTAAATTATGTATGGAAATGATTACGTGACATCTGACATTAATATTTTTTTTAACTTTCTGCTTTATTGTCATCTTTGCTACGGTCTCGAGAAGGAATTTATTATTTCGCGGAAGTCAAAAAAGGGATCGCTTCCGCATACGAAGGCTATATTCGGCATATACAAACAAACTTAAAGAGTAACCCACGTGGTTTTTGGCAGCATATTCAAAGTCTTAAATCCAAGGGAGGGTTCGTAGGTCAAGTTACGTTGGATGGTAAACAATATGTTGGTCCCGAATCTGCTCAAGCATTTGCCACCTACTTCTCGAGCGTATTTTTGCCGGATCCCCCCCGTCTCGATTCTAGGCTCGCTAATAACACTATTCGAAACCCATCTGCAAACTATATCCACATTAGTAGCATAACAATGAAGGATTTGGAAATGGCCGTGAAGGGCCTCAAGCCGAAGAGTGCGGTTGGGCCTGATAATTTGCCGGCATACATTTTGAAAGGGTGTATAGATTATTTAGCGACGCCCATTCTCTTTCTTTTTAACCTTGCACTCTCCACTTCCTCATATCCTCCGCAGTGGAAGACCTCACGAGTAAAGCCGATCCCTAAGACCAGTGATGTTGTCAATGTGGAGAGTTACAGGCCGATTGCTATTCTCCCTGCTCTGGCAAAGCTTTTTGAATCCATACTCCACCGGAAATTGTCTGAGCAAGTCAAACCATTCTTAAGTGATTCTCAGCACGGTTTCAGAGCTAAACGGTCGGTAGACACAAACCTTTTGACTTTAGTCGATTCTATATCTGAACATCTTGACATGGGGATTCAAGTGGACGTATTGTATTTTGATTTTCGCAAGGCTTTCGATCGCGTAGATAATGACGTTTTGCTGGCCAAACTAGATGTAATTGGTTTTAGTCCAAACCTACTTAACTTTTTCGCCAGCTATCTTCGCGATCGAATGCAATACGTTCAGCATGGCCATTTTGCATCAGACCTATACCATACCCGCTCTGGTGTTAGCCAAGGTTCAATTTTGGGACCTTTTCTATTCGGTGTTATGGTCAATGACCTACCCACAATCATCCGTAATGCTCGTTGTCTACTTTATGCCGATGACCTAAAGTTGATATACGGCATACAGAAGTGGTCGGACTGTGAAACATTGCAAGAAGATATAGAATCTGTGTTCCGGTGGAGCCTGGCTAATAAACTTAGTTTCAACATTTCCAAGTGCCAGATATGTACCTTCAGTCGAGCCTCTAGTCCCATACACGCTCAATATTTACTTGGATCCGAGCCAATTGTTAGAGTGGATTCAGTGAAGGATCTGGGCGTTATATTTGACACGCGGCTAACCTTCCACGACCACATCAAAGCTCTTGCCACTGGTTGCTTTCGTACCCTTGGCTTTGTTATCCGTAACGTGAGAGGCTTTCATGATCAGGGTGCTATAAAGATCCTGTACAATGCCCTTGTGAGAAGCAAACTGGAGGCGGCCGCACTCGTTTGGAACCCCCATGAGACAACGTACATCCTCCTCTTGGAAAAGGTTCAAAAAACATTCCTAAGAATGTTTTATAAAAATATGTATGGATATTATCCTTTCTTGTACCCTACAAAGTTTCTCTTGGGAGTTCTTGGCTTCAACTCCTTAGAAGTCAGACGCAACTCTAGCTTGCTCGTTTTTGCATGTCGAGTTTTGCGAGGGGAGTCGGATTGCCCAGAACTGGTGGAAAGGCTTGTGAGGCTGTTTGTCCCCGATATTAAAAATATAACCCTTAGGCCACGTGTGCGGCTCCTGTTAGCGGTGCCGGCAGCGCGGACGGTGGCGCATAGAAACTCGCCGATCCTAAGAGCCCTGACTCTGCTGAATGCGCTCCTGGTATCAGTACCTGAATGTGACCTGCTTGCATGGCGATGGACGGCTGTGTATCAGGAATGTCTCAGATTTTGCGAGGTGATGGATAAAAGGCAATCCAGTGTATTATGTTAACATTAGTTTCATCTGTAATTTCACAGTGTATTAGTTGTAACTGTAATGCTGTGTAAATATATTAGTAATAAACAATAAACAATTATTTATATTCACAGGGGACATTTTTTTTTTATAACAAATGGGCTTACTCTAAAAAATAAAATAAATTACATAAAATAAATATCAATTTAGGTATGAGGTGCATCGTTAAATATACATAGAGAATAACGAAAAGGGGCCGTGACAAAAAATGTGGTAAAAAAATATGACGCGGAATAATAAAATCTGTGTGGATGTTAGCCTTTCCGGGTGAACTAGCTGTCCTATACTTACAAAATATTTGTTTCTTGTCCTAAATTTTACGATACTGTTTATGCCCTCAAATCTCCAACACTTTTGTTACACCCATAATATACCATATATTTAATAAACCATTGTTTTTGTTCTACATAAGGAAATACATACGTACGTATGCACTGTAATTATGACATGTATTATCACATAACAGTGACTCAAACAAAACACATGTGTGCATGTCTTTAGGACACTAATCATGTGTGAGACTGAATTATTTACTGAGAATAATGCTCATGAGAATGTTAACAAATGAAAAATAACACAAGGTAAATTCGACCTTACATCCACTGCTTTAAGATATACATTTGAAACGTAAAGCTGACGGATTTTTTTATATTTCTTTGCGGAAATTACGGTAACCTTTAATACTTTTTTGTTTCCATCTCCCTTATTAGTCGTAGTTAGTACCATATCGTATTAATACGATTGAATAATTTGTATGGAATTGCTTACGTTTGTAAATACGACATGGATTTATCTGTAAGTCGTGACTGTTTTGCTTTTATTTCATATAACTTTTTCAAATATGACTGATGAAATAAATATACTTATACAGTAAGTTAAAAGCTACCTACCTTAAATCTGAAATAGGCCCTCGAGGCATTGTACCTAGGATGCTGGCGGCATTTCCTCGTTGTATCGCAATGCTGATACGATGTGCGAGGAAGCCATCAGGTCTTCGGTCACCAGTTACATCACGAGACATTTCGGGATTTCTACGCTTTTCTATGAGGCTTTTCACCTTTTCCCTTGTTTCATACCTATTCCCCCATCTTATCTTACTTGTTTAGATCTGTCGAGTCGTCATTCATAACCTGGGGCCGGACTCGAGCCCGCGACTCTGGGATACCAGCCCATCGCTTTTGCAATAGCGCCCCCTATGGAGCATACGAGTGATACGAGGGATATGGTGGAGAAATTCTAGAACGCGGTGGTGGTTTCGGTAGCTCAGTTGGAAGAGCGATGGGCTGGTATCCCAGACTAGCGGGTTCGAGTACCGCCCGAGGTCATAAATTTGTATACTTCTCCTTTCTTTCTCACAAATTTGGTATCGTTCGCGGAAGTTGAATATTGTACCGTGAAAACTGCTTGACATCGAAAGGGTCAAATTGCCGCTGAAAGTTTTAAGGACAATCGAATATTCCGCGACAAGGGTAACATAAAAACATGATGTATGGGACGGGACGTCACCTTCGTGAATAATGAGGGCGCGGTTGTGGGCCGGTCGCGGGCGAGGCAGCCACTCCCCAATTTATGCTTCTTTGTTTAGCTGATATTTGCTGTGCGAACATGGTTGATTGTGGCCGTTCGTCATTATCATATCAGCCATAAGACGTCCACTGCTGAACATAGGCCTCCTTTGGACCTCCATATGACCTGCGTCCAGTGTCTTCCAGCGACCTTTATAAGGTCATCTGTCCATCTTGTGGGTGGACGTCCTACGCTGCGTTTGCTAAGCCATGGTTTCCACTCAAGCACTTTTCGACCCCATCGGCCATCGGCTCTGCGTGCAATGTGGCCTGCCCATTGCCACTTCAGCTTGCTAATCCGGAGGGCTATGTCGGTGACTTTAGTTCGTCTACGGATCTCCTCATTTCTGATTCGATCACGTAGAGAAACTCAGAGCATAGCCCTCTCCATAGCTCGTTGAGCGATTGTGGCATTTTGTGGCCGTTACGAGTTTAAAAAGGAAGATTATCTGTTTTTCTATCGATCTTCGGGTCTTCTTCTATCTGATCTTCTTCCCAGCGTTTTCCCGGCTTATGCAGGGAGCCTGGGGTCCGCTTTGGCAACTAATCCTGTGTTTTGGCGTATGCGCTAGTTTTACGAAAGCGACTGCCATCTGATCTTCCAAACCAGAGGGTAAACTAGGCCTTATCGGGATTAGCCCGGGTTCCTGATGTTTACCTCCACGAAAAGCGATTGGTAAATATCAAATTATATTTCGTACATATGAATGGCAAAAATATGTATACAGGACTTTATTGCGTGAACATTAAACAAGCATTGGCTGTATTCATATTGTTGTAAGAGAGGCTGTCTATTCTATTCTATTCAATACCATTTTCCGTCTTAGATATCGCCTTTCCACGAATACTCACTATTCCCAGGGAACGATTTCGCTATATTTTATGCAAATTGCACCTACTTTAATAATATAGTGGGTAGACGGTGCGGTTGCTCGCCACCCACGTATCGCTCGGAGATAAGTTTCGTGTTCTTGTTTCTTGTTCGTCCTACGGGTTTTCTATTCTGAGAAACGGCGGTGCGATGCCTTGTACGGAACGACCTTATAAAGTTAATGAAATAAACTCAAGTGTAAATAAATGATTAAAAACGGCCAAGAGGTTTTAGTATAGTAGTTTATGCAACAGTGATATAATAAGGGTTTTTAAAACTTGAGGGTCGCCGTTGCAAAACTCGACGAATAATAGACACGAGAGTTTTATCCAATTATGAGCTGTTGCATACGCTAGTTTTTCTACGACAGCTGAAATAGCGTAAAAAGCAAAATCTAGAAACGTGGCAGAATAGGGAAGATTTTGTGCCCACTATAGAAATTTAAAAAAAACAACAGTGCTAATATATTGTATGAAAATTCATATGAGCAGTGTTCGTAAAACCATAGACAACGTTATAATGTATACTTTTTTAATATCGCTCTCAGTCATCTAATTGGCAGAGGAGGAAGTGGTAGAGTAGAAAAATCGAAA
Organism: Lathronympha strigana; assembly: GCA_949128165.1. Taxonomy (NCBI): domain Eukaryota; kingdom Metazoa; phylum Arthropoda; class Insecta; order Lepidoptera; family Tortricidae; genus Lathronympha; species Lathronympha strigana. Next base: position 12,612,155 of record OX421922.1, on the reverse strand, counting down.
TAGAGTAGAAATTTAGTGCACACGTTACTATTATTGCATACGTTTTACGTAAGTTTTGCAACCGGAATGCAAACAGCCGGAATACATTCGAAATCGCGCATTCCCGCCAAAATGTGCACTAAATTAAATCAAAAATAACATGGAATCCCGCGGTGCGCTGTTGGCATCGCTTTCCGTACAGTTTGCGAGCAAAAACAAACCTTATTGTTCTATAACATAGTCGTTTTTTCAATGCACTTTTCAGCAGCGCTTTCCGAGCTGCTAGCGTACTAAAATATACCTTATCGTGTTGTTAAAAAGTTGGAATTTCAATGCACTTTGTGACAGCCCTTACAGTCCGATTTACATACGAAATTACGGCTTGCCTGTATATAAATAGAGTTGGTATTTGAATGCAAGTGATGTTATCAATTGTTTTGATAGAGATCCAAGAGTGTGGTGCGATAAGTGATAATGGTTACTTGAGAATAAATGCACTTGGTAATGTGCTGATATGTTGCAAAATGTCTAATATCAACTATGAGAATACCCATAGTATAGTGGTTTAGTGCAAGTAGTCTACCGAACCTTTAGAGGTAGCTATACGTATGTACGGTGAGACTCTAGGCACGTATGATTGGCGATAATATGTTAACCAAAGGGTGAAGTAGTGCCGTTATACCCAAGTTAAACACTTTATTTTTCATGTCGAATACGAGGAAAGGAAATAAGACGTGTTTTATTTTAAAATATATCTAAACATGACTTTGTACTACGAGAGTCTTAAATAAACTTTTATTAAAAAAAAGTCGCTATATATGGAATATGATTTTCAGAATGGAAATCGTATAATTCGTCCGTTTTAAAGCGATTTTTATTGCAATTGGTATCTAAAACTTCAGAAAAAAATGCATTTTGAAAGTAAAACGCCCTGTTTTCCGCTCCGCAGGTTAACAATGACCCATTTTCAGAATATGAGATGAAAATATTGTTTTTACATATGCTCAAGATATACTTACCTATATATCGGAGATGCAAGTTTGTTTTCCCGAATTCATAGTTAGTCCCAACGTAGGTAATTACTTGCGTGATTTTGATAGTTATTTATATCAAAATCACGCAACGATAGAATTGACATTTCGTTCATCCTGTTTTCTTTAACAGAGAATGCTAACAGTTAAAGTATTTTACTAATAGCGCCAAAATAATCCTGACACAACCGCGTTGTCATAACAATATCGTTAACAAAACATTTTAACCTGAATACTTTAGTCTTACAACACCAGTGGTAAAAAATAGCGCATTTTAACTAATAGCAGGGAATAATGTCCACTGGAATAACAATAGAACACGCAGATAACTTCAATACCTGAAATAGTAGATTGTATATCAAGGGCATAAAAAGTAACCCATTTTAGACAAGGCTATTTATATAGTAGTAAAGGATTAAATGGGTATTTATGCCTGTGGTATACACTCTGCTTTTCGCTTCGATTGTAAGGAAAATATTAGGTTTTATTTCATTTTAAGTCATTAAAAATGTAACATCCATACTCGCGCGCTTGGGTTGTTAATATTCCGACACAGGATCATTCTCATGTCAAAAACTCCCAAAAATTCTTTAAAACACTCTTAATTAGATCTCGTTAAAATTGTTAAACAGTCTTCACCAAGAAATTATCTCTTTATTGACGATACATTACGATTTTATTTAAATTATAGAAGTTGTGGCAAACAAGCTCACAGCCCGCGCGATGGTGAGCGGTTTCCGTAACCTATGGACGCTTGAAACGCCAGTAATTCAGTCATTTTAGGAATTATCCACTTATCAGTGTGGTAAAATTGGGACCTGGTGGACTGTACTAGACGCACATTGATTATAATGTAAGGTGATGGTGCCACCCGGTAAGCAAAAATGCCTGTGTTGGGTGGCGCAATATTTGTTGGGTACCGTATAAAAATGTGTTATATCTTATTATATTTTGCAATAGGCATTAGATTTTAGGTCCACGGCGTCGACTGTACAGGTATTGTAATTTATTAATCGTAAAGATATCAAACACACACATCAATAGAACAAGATATAGATAGATTACTTGCAATGCCCACTCATAATGATGTCATCACTGCACTTACCATTAATACTTATGTAGGTTTAAGAATTATGAGGTAATCCACGAAGGTTGGAACTTTGTTTTCTAAACATTTCTCCTCGTTGGAGAACAAAAACCGGCCAAGTGCGAGTTGTACTCGCGCGCAAAGAGTTCCGTACCATTATCTATAAAAAACGGCAAAGAAACCACTACTACCACCGTGGTGGTGGTAGTAGTGGTTTCACCACCACTAAAGCAGGAGCGAGACGGACATACTTTCGAATGGCACAGTCTGTATCGACTACGGTTATACGTACAACTCATGGTAAGCACCAAGTGACATAAATGTATCCGCACATTACCGTGGATTGCCTCATTCTTCAACATTACAACAGCTTTAGTCATCAGTCACAGGTCAAATTCGTTAATAGTGGTTATATTTTGTTTACTTATTTACGGGTCTAAATGTACACGTCATTGTAAAAACCAATAGGTCGCTTTGTTTAGTCATCGGTGGAAAAAATAGATATGTGATTAACGACCACGTATCGGAAATCCGGAAGCTTTTTAACTTTTTTTTATTTATTACTTAAACACTTTATAGTTATAGTTTTCGAATTATTGGATCGAGTTGCACAAACCTTAAATACTCTCTACTGAGAGTGAGAGACGCAATTGAGATAAAAAAAAAACATCCCACAAATTTCGTGAAGATGGTTTCAATTTATCACCTACTTGGGGTCCTTGGGGACCAGTGATTCAGAAGTTCAAACCGCGAGATCTGTCTTCGGATCGATGGGTGAATGTTGTGAGTGTTGTATGTCGTGCCGATATCAATTAGTAAAAGGGTAGACCTAACTTTTTCTATGTACCCATGCGTTTAAACTGACTTCCCGCTGGGTAGGCGAACATTTCTAGCAAGATCGCCGTTGACACTTCGCTGATTCACGTTGGTATGGTATATTAAGAGCGTTTATACCACAAAAGCGCGAAATCAATGATTTGCGCGGTTTTCGGGCTCGATGTACTATGTGATTGTTAGACTTTTAGATCAAAATATTTATATGTACATAATAAACAACTCATAAGCCAAATTTTGTATTGTCTACATTTACAAGTTTTAGATAATTATATGCAATTCTAGCCAATTCTTTCGCGGCCGTTGTTGAAATTTGCCGAAACATGTTGTCTTATACGTCACTCTATTCCTACACTGTAATGATCTTATACAAAACAAAACTGGTTTACGAAAGAACATTACACTATCTAACTTTTGTATTGTGCAAAACTAGTAAATTTCAGATTCTGTTTAACTAAACTTACTGATGAAAAGTACGCAATTTTTGCAAAATTCACGGCGTGTTTTAGTATTATACTTTCGCAGTAAATGGTTCAGATTGTCATTTTTATGAGACTATAACTCGTTGGTTACTCCATTTAATAAAAAAAAGTGTCAAAAACAACGAAATAATATTTATTTAGATTTTTTATCAAAACCCCGTTTATAAGATTGCGCGCGGCGCGTGCTCGTCAGTCTGGCCCCATGCCTTCTAGAGAGTGGACGTATCGCTTTGCTCCGCGGGCCTTCTTTTTACGAGTGAAGTTTGCGAGAAAGAGAAAGAGATGATTAAAAAGAGAAAGACATATCTAAAAAGATAAGATAGACGGTGATACCGCGACCAACCGATCAAGATACTTGATAAGTTCGTTTTCTATTTGTGTTGATGATTTAATTGTTGTTTATATATTAGCTATAGTACATTTTTTTAATAATCATCAGCTGGTGACCAGGACGTGATGTTTTCGTAGTAAGTTGTTGGTAAGACCTGGAAACCGCCGTTCAAAACAGCTAGTAATTGCTGATTAGGACTAGGTGATGTAATCAGAAGACAGTGCTGATTCTGTAACCGTTCACATAAGACCTGTCACGGCACTTGAAGACCAGGTGTCAAAGACCTGGATACGTAACCAGAAGGCTAGGTCAGGAACTATGTAACGGCTTACACAATACGCACCGTGTTTTAGCTTAAATGCATTGTCTTGCTGAGCACAAGTAGACCAGCTGGTAATTAAGACCTGGAAACGTAACCAGAATATTGGGTCAGGAACTATGTAACGGTTTACCTTAGATGCATCGTGTTTGAGCTCAAATGCATTGTCTTGATGAGCACTCGTAAACCGGCTGGTGACAAAGATCTGGAGACGTAACCAGAAGTTTGGGCCAGGAACTATGTAACAGCTTACAATATACGTACCGTGTTTGAGCTTAAATGCATTGTCTTGCTGAGCACAAGTAGACCAGCTGGTAATTAAGACCTGGAAACGTAACCAGAATATTGGGTCAGGAACTATGTAACGGCTTACCTTAGATGCACCGTGTTTGAGCTCAAATGCATTGTCTTGGTGAGCACTCGTAGACCGGGTGGTGACAAAGACCTGGATACGTAACTAGATGGCTAGGCCAGGAACTATGTAACGGCCTACACTATACGTACCATGTTTGAAATCAAATGCATTGTCTGGTTGAACACAAGTAGACTAGCTGGTAATTAAAACCTGGAGACTAAGTACCGGTTTACACTATACTTACCGTGTTTGAGAACTTGGCAAAAGCTTGGGAAGCTTAAAAGTAATGTTACGCATTTATAATGTTGAAGTAAGTATTGCTATACAAAAAAAATATTTATTTCAGAATACTGGTTCCATATTTCATTAGTATAACTTACAGGCTACGTTAGTATGTTAATTGCTACGCTTATATTTACAACAAGCCCCTCTCCCCCGCTTCATCGATCCCCTCTCTTCACATGCAGATCTATGAAGCGGCCAAGGACGGGCGAGTCCCACCTGTCCGCGATCATTTGCAGGATGAGTAGTGATGTACCATAGTAGGTTCGGAACCACTATGTTATTATTACGAAATCCCTCTATATGGGTAAAAAAAAAACATGGCACGTTGATTTGCTGTATTTTTTGTAGGTTGAAGCCAGTTTGCTAATCATGGTTTGTCATTGTCTACGTGGGTGGTGACAACTATGGATTAACAACGACCATAAACATATTGTCATGTTATAAATTGAAATAGATGTCATAAAACTAAAGAAAAAAATCAACAACATCGGAAGCTTAAGCCGAGGATCGAACTCTGATCCACAGCTTACGCGGGAACAAGGCTGCCTGGCCCCATCGAATGCTGGCGAGTTTTTTTCTGATTTCCATAACTCCGAATCTCCAAAATTACGAAGTTACCGAACCACCGTAATTCCGAAAGAATATTATGTTTTCGGAATTTTGAATTCGGATAAATTATTTTCGGAATATAAAAAATTGGATTTTTTTGTATTCGTTCAAGTCGCTATCGGATTTTTAATATTGAGAATGTGAAATACGAAAATTTGATGTATAGGATTTATAAAAATTCAGAATTATAAAAATTGGGATTATGAAAATCGGAAAAAAATATTTCGGAATATTTAAGTGTTTTGTTCTATATGCACTTATAATATAAAAATAAAAAGAAATAGAAATTAACTTGGAAATAACGATCATTAACAATTTCCTGACTAATGTGATGAGAAATGTTGTGTTTCACTTCGCAGTAAAGTTTGTCTACCTTAAAACCAAGATTCTCAAGATTTAAATTTTTAAAGCTTTCGCTTGGTCGGGTCGGGTCTCAATTCTCAATATTAACACGAGAGCTTGACAACAACTTTGCGCATTTGTACAGTCAAATCTAATAACATCTATAAAAATGTACTACCAGAAATATATTATTATATACGTACACAATCTTATTTTCTCAATATTAAGGTAGTGTATACATATTTTTGGCGCTTCATTAGAATTGATACCATCGAACGTTAACGTGAAATGAAAACTATTATTAATAGAAACTCAGTACTAAAATAGCAACAAAATAAGTAGGTATTATTAAGGAAAGTTGATTATTATTATCAAAGGAAATAAGTACATAGGAAAATATTCATATTCATATTCATATTCAAGCATTTATTTGCATAATAAAAGCACAAAGTCATGCATGCAAATACAGTTTATAATAATCTTAAAACTAAAACGATTGAATAATACAAGAAAAACTAATAATACATAGCTCTGAAATAATAATAACTGACTCAAACAAGAAGAAAAATGAGATAAAATAAGGAATTTTAGGTACACAGGTCAAAATACAATTTCTATATCACATATGTCATGAGAAGGCAATTATAATGTAAACTAATAATAACAATGTCAAAGAAATATAATAATGTCAGGTACATTGGTCAAAAAGCTTATCATAATATTATTAATAAAAATTAAGTTTATTTAACAATAACAAATAATTTTAATTACATAGTTAGTACTAAATTCAGTTAGTACAAGACTACAAGTATCAAAGTTATAAACTGCAAACTCAATTTTACGCAAAATACTGTAAACAATGATTACTAATCAAAGTAACGTAAGTTTATCTGATTTAAGTATCAAGGTAAAATGCACAGCTTGAGCGCGCTATAGTATACCCGTCGCACGCGCGGCGCTCGTCGATGTCTAGCATTGCGCGCGTCTGGTCACGTGGTCGATGCGGAGAAATACCTAAACTTGGGAAGCGCGCTAGGGCGAGAACGCTCTTAAAGTAAATTAATTACATTCGCGATAGACACGTTCTATATTTATATTAAAGTTTGTACACTTTAATAAATCGTGAAAGTATTAAGTGTTTAAATATTTTTATTGTTTCTGCGTTTTCATTTATTTATATTTTGCGTTGCATATCGCGCAAAATTCAACCAAAATTACGATAGCGAACCGTGAATAAAAAAAAAGTAAGTTAACATCTTAAGCGTAGGTATAGACAGCAAACAATAAAGTATCTACCAAATTTGCGGCAGTAAATATATATTGGCATATTAGTTGGAGCGATATCGTTGCGTTTTACGGCCCCATAACGGCATAACTGCGACTCAAGGTAATGGTTATTGCTGCTAGATTATGAAAATATATGTTAAACCGAATTTTCTTAGGTAGAGTACAAGAAATGAAGCACTAACCCGATAAACTCGTGGGTAACTACACTCGTTGTCATGGTAAAATGAAGACAGGCTGATCATCCTGGGCCTCTGTGTCAACAAGCTACTTTCCTACTATTAAGATTACTTACTATGAAAAAACATATCTTTATCGGTGTGATTTCAGTTAATCACAATATTTTATTTCTTTAACTGTCTTAAACAGGTCCATCTCGGTTTAATAGCATACAATTTGTATACAATGTGTATTTTTATAAAATCAATAAGTAATAAATAAATAAATATTATAGGACATTCTTACACAAATTAAATAACCCCAAATTTTTACCAGACGTAGGCGTTAGTGTGTTACTCTGTAACGATTTATTTTTTTCGTATCGCTACTTTGTTCTTGCGTGACGTCCAAACTGTCACAAGTGATAATTTTTTACTGCTCTCAAATAAGTGTAGCTATACATTGCGGCACGGAAAATTAAAAAAATAATAATTACTCTTTAGTGGTTAAGATTGACGTAAAACCTTGCAATATCGGTTAATAGTACTAAAACCTACGTTTGGTTACGATTTGAGGTAATATTCAAAATACAGGCTGTATATTTGGCAAAAAACACGAAATAAATTAAAAGTTTGTCTATTTACAACCCATTTAAAATTAAAATTAGGTAGCATATATACATTCAACAGTTGGTTAAAATTATAGTTAATTATAATTTACCTATTCTTTTGTCGCAATTTGAGTTAAAGCTTAAAACGATTTTGTAACCACAAACTGTTTGTTTTTAACTAGTTAGTATTACAGTTATATAAATACTAGTTCTTAATATAAGGCTATTTTGTCATATTTAACTCCATTTTCTTCGCATTTCTACATTCAAAATTTGGCGCTTAAACATGCCGGTTGACAAAAATGCGTCATTTTTTTTAAATTTGCACTTCGTTTTCCATTGTAGGATACGCTTAGATGCTTTATAGATCAAAACGAGTTGTTTTTAACAGCGCTAGGCAATGTTTTTTTGATGAGAATGTTAAAGATAATATTTTCTAACGAGACAGCGATTTTTGGTTACAAGAAATGCCAAAATAATAAATTATTGTTCATTACAACTGCGAGATTAATAAAACGCTCTCGTTTAAAATAATCTTTACCGAATGTTTAGTTTGCAACATAACAATTTTAAAATATTTTAGTATACCGAGTCTAAAATGTTTTAGAATTTGGTCTGCCCACAATGTTTAAATAAGGCTGCGATTTACCAAATTTTTATTCCGAGAATAACGCTTACTCTCAGATAGTAACGTCACTCAAACGTCAAATTACTATGGGATTTTGACATTAGTATCCAAGGGTAAGCGTTATTCTCGGAATAAAAATTTGGTAAAACGCAGCCTAAGGGAGATTATTTAAAAAACCAAGATAGTTAACTTGTTTGTTTTTAGTAAAATATACCATTAAACTAGGTATTATTTTTAAGCAGAATTCACCACTGACAATGTGCTACCCCAAACTAAACTAATTCTCAATAACTCGAGACTCCACTTGCCGATTAAGAAATACTTTCTTACGGTAGGCGCATACGAGGGATATGGTGGAGAAATTCGTAGCCACGGATGTAGTCTCGGTAGCTCAGTTGGTATCCCAGAGTCGCGGGTTCGAATCATGAATTTTTCCACTTTTCCTAGAAATTTCTGCTTTAAAATAATAGACCAGATGATATTTTCAAGTTTTTGCTCGTACTCATACTTAAAAACTGTCCGTCACATTACATTTTTTACAACTTTCAAAGTCCATCTTGGTGTTAGTAATCTCTGATAAGATCTAAAATATTGAACACCTTGCAAGATTTTACTAGCATTTCAGTTTTTACTTCCTCTTATTCCATATTAATGTGTATGTATGTCTGTTACAGTCGCAATGCTCATCACAAGAACGGCTCCTCGCGGTTGCAGTGTGCGAGCCCCCGCGAGCGCCCTGCCCTCACTGCCACCAACACCAGAACTCGCTCAAGTAAGCACCTTACGGGCATAGATTTAAAGTTGCTTTTCGTTTGGCAACACGTGAGATTAAACTGCGATGTAATAAGCACCTTATGTCTACTGTGTTATGGTTGATTTTTGATTAAAGTTAATGCATAACATTGCCAGCAACACCTGAGTACATTATTTCTCTCAACAGCGCAAAGTGTAAATAACTCAAACTGGAAAAAACCAGATCAGAGGGCCAATATAAGAAAAGTAGCGATTATGTTTCCATCTAAAACTTGTTTATTGTACAAAAATAGCCATTATGTTATGACATCCTAAACTTAGTGTTAATCTTTACATTTTTAATTTATGATACTAAGTAAATTGTGGGATGTGAGATTTGTCTTAAAAGGGATTAATTAACCCTTTTAAGACAAATCTCTACTCTATATATATTTTAACTTTCTCCATACCCTACATTTATTGTTTTTAGGGTTCCGTACCTGAAAAGGAAAAAACGGAACCCATATAGGATTACTTTGTTGTCCGTCCGTCCGTCTGTCTGTCAAGACCCTTTATCTCGCGGTCCCTTGAAGCTGTGAAAAATCTAAACTTCTACTTTAACGCAATCAAAAGATACGGCCGTTTATGTCGCATTTCCCATACATTTGCAATGGGATTCCCGTTGACCTAGAATAACAAAATTTGGCAAAAAGCAAGAGCTTGTAGCACAAGTACGGGAAAGAATCCGAAAACCGTATAATTGTCGCACACTGAGAGTTTTGTGCCACTGCCACCAGTATTTGTATGATTGCTCGAATCAGCCTGCTTCGACGCGCGCGACCCGTTACCTACGCCGGTCTCGGGCAGTGATGCCCGAGCCGCGAAGGTGACAACACCACTCTATCTGTCTGACGATGACTCCCCGATGCAGTTGAAACATGTCACGCCTATTGTGATAAAAATACGTGAGTGTTAACCGTTGCAATTTAATGTCAGTATGACTCACGAAAGTTCAAATTATATGCTATTTTTAAGACTAACATTTGGCCTGTATTTTTTAAATAATATTCTTAGCTCTAATAGGGTTTTCAATTATATTATCAATGACATCTACAGTTGTTAGTATTGGTTTCGATCCGACCAAAATAGGAAACTTATAGAGGAATTTCGGAAGTCGCCTAAAGTTTTCTCTTATATTTCTCTAATTCTAATTGACCGAGTGAGCAAAGCGAGCGAAGCGTCTGTTTCAACTTGGGCAAAAATGCTTTCGTGTGTCTGTCCGTTTGTTCTCCTTTACAGGTCGCATTTATCAACCCGTGTATATCTTGTGAAATTTCGTAAACAAGTTAGTTGATTACATAAAAAATTCTTGTCGCTTCATGTTTTCGAAATGTTCATAGTGGCGGAAATTGGTTCAAAGGTCCTAAGCGCTGTAGCCGCCAAAGGCGCTTAAGACCTTTGTGCTAGCACCGGTACCATCTCGCGAGGTCTACAGCTCACAGGGCCACTAGTCATCATCATTATCATATCAGACATAAGACGTCCACTGCTGAACATAGGCCTCCCCTTTGGAGGATATGTACCGGTTGGAAGCGACCTGCATCCAGCGTCTCCCGGCGACCTTCATAAGGTCGTAGGTCATCTTGTGGGTGGACGTCCTACTGCGTTTGCCAAGCCGTGGTCTCCACTCAAGCACTACTCATGACAGCGTAAGGATGTATGTGGGTTAACTCCGCCGATTTCTGGGTCATCGATGGGGGGCGCGCGGGGAAGGAGGCGGGGAGGAGGCGCCGCCGAATTTCTATGAAAATTGGGCGGTCTATTTTAAGGGATGTAAGATGGAAATTAGTTTGCCAATCAGACTGTAATATATTTCGCATAATTTTTGACAACCCTGAGCCTCAGCACGACCACCGAGCCGAGCCGCTGGCCGTGTATGAAGTTACCTCACTGTATGGAATACATCCCTACGCTGTGCCAGTACCATCTCGCGACGTCCACAGCTCACTAGTCGTAATACTAATGAAGTCCATTTCTCCCTTTAGCAGCTCACAAGGCAGCGGCATGAACTGGGCTTCAATGTCGGACAGCGGCGGCGCGTACACCGCGGCGCGCGCGCCCTCGCCGCAGAGCCCCAAGCGCAGAGTGCGCAGCCGCAGCCTCAGGTAAACAACATGGCTGCCACGAACATCAACAATTGCCATTGACGGGAAAACCTCTGTCACTCCAATATGCAAGTGTGCGATGGAGATACAAATCCGCAATCGTCCGATTTTCGCGGGGGAATTCGCATTCCCTCAGTGAAAAAAAACTTAAGTTTTCGCGGTTTTTTTCTATTATTGACCAAGCCTGGTTCGGCGCTTGAGGTCCCAAACTTAGATTATTTATTGTGCCAATATCGTAAACAAGCCTGAAACAATATAACTAGCAGATTTGACGCGCACGAACCCGTACAGTCAACCAATGGGAGCTGCCGTATTGCTCACCAGGCGGCGCCATTCATGCGTGGGTCAGGACCCACAAACGCAAACGTCACTTTGACAATTGTCTCATACTGACACAGGTGTCAGTATGAGACAATTGTCAAAGTGACGTTTGAAATGTTCCCGCAGGACCCACGTTCCACTAGCGCCCCTAGCGGAAAATAAACTCGCGGTAATCCTCATTGGGGGCCAGATGGTTGGTCACCTGGTACGGCACGACAGATTCTTCCTAAACATCCTGACGGGGAAAGTTGAGGGTAAAAGAAGTAGAGGCCCCGACTCACATATTTAAGCCAAATTAAAGATAAAATCTCTGCCGTGTCGTACGAGGTAGTCAAAAGGCTGGCCCAGAAAAGAGAAGAGTGGCGATTAGGTACTCCACCGACAAGAGTAAAGCTCTTAAATATTGACGATGAATCCCCATTGGGACCTCTCTTTCTTTCAGTTCTCCGTCCCGTTCCCCCGGCGGCGCGGGGAGCGGCGGGGAGGGCGCCAAGGACGACGCCGTCTCCGCCATGTCGTCGTTGTTCGCTGCGCGGTTCCCCGCCGCGCAGAGGGCTATGGACGACAAGTGAGTATGACAATATGAAGGACGCTTTTTTTTAATTCGAGTTTAACGGGAAAGGTATTGAGGCCTTTCCCATCACGGAGTTGGTGTTCCGGACCTTTGGGAGGCGTACGTGGAGCCGGAGTCAACACGCAGAGCCCCATTCGACAATTTAATGAAATATATGTAATGGGTACAGTCACCTGCAATAGTATATGACGCTGTGAAGGCCGCAAAAATATGTGACACGCTCTTATGGCGGTACAAACAAGACTGTGTCACATATTTTTGCGGTCTTCACAGCGTCATATACTATTGCAGGTGACTGTACACATAGCGGATGTTGCACCTAATATAATCAAAATTTAAAGGACCATGAACCATTTGGATAGTGGCTTGCCCCAAAACCAACAGAGATGAGACTTATGTCTATAAACAGGTATTATTGTCTGCTTCATTTCGTTATTTAAATTGCAGATCTAAGGTATTCGTATTGAAACGCGAGTATTATTGTAAGTAAAAATATTCACAACTGCTCGGCGATGATGGCGTATCCATACAGTCTTTTGTTTTGTTGGGGGGGATGCGTTACGCATACCACTCGGGTTCATTTATGTACCAGAAATTGACTGACAAAAGTGTAAATATCTCAGTTCTGCAATGGAATTCAACTTGGTGTCCATATAAAGAAAATAAGTTAATAATAATACCTATCAAATGAGATAACTCTCAGCTCTGTTGGGTTTGGGGCAAATTTGCACATGGTCCTTTGGCAAACAGTCCTTAGGCCAGCCAAATAACCGGTATAACTTGGGGGTACCAAATTTCCTTTATCAGTAAGACATGTTTATTAGGATGTTAAAAACCATGATGGCCATCTCAAAGTGGTAGCTTACAGACATGGCGGCTAATCCAAGATGGTGGAAGTATGACAGTTATGGTAAAATTTTGGAGTTACAAATTTTCTTTTTCACGGCAGTTCGGTAAGCTTATAAGAACGTCACTACGATTGCCATCCTTAAGTGGTAGCTAAAAAATGGCACCGTATACATATACCGTTAGCATTTTCAAATTTGTGGCCTGCTGGCCCATGGACTAAATAAATCGAGGCATCGAACATCTTGATTTGACGTTGTGCTTTTTACATAGCGGTCAAAACGCTAAGTAGTCCTTAATGTCTTTTGAGCATCCTATATTATAAAACAAAGAAATTTAATAATTTATGTTTCAGATTAAGATCATTAATCGAAGAGTTGACTGAATTGGACAAGAAACCGGACCGGCCGCCTATTGAGAGATTCGTGGCGAGACAGGTAACTGATTTTACTTTATATCTTTCCGCGTGATCGTTTTAATACCAGGGATGTAACGGATGGGGTTTTATCGGAACCAAAAGCGGAAGCGGATGTTTCAAATTTATATTATCGGAACCGGCCACGGAAGCGGAACCCGATTGAGAGGTAGACGAGATGGTCAGGGTGGACATATTAACAATAAAAAATCCAAAATTACACGAATTAAGACAGCTGATTAGCGCAGCACGTGGCAAACGGGGGGATGAGCGAATGATTGGTATACACCTGTTTTGTTTTTGATGTGCGCCGCTCATGTCCCGCCGTCCCGCTAAGCTTTGACATCCGATATACCTAACTTCCGATTCAAAAGTAATGCAACCGGAACAGAAGCGGACGTGTAATATTAATCGAAAGTTCCGAAATAACCGACACAAAACCGGAGCTCCGTTTAATACTATGCCTGTTTAATACTAACACAATAACAATAGTTAAACGAGCGAGCGAAGGAAAGTTTTCCAAGTCTACTAGAACAATACGGAGTTTGTATGTATATTTTTAATACTTATGGAAATAAAGTCGCCTTAATCATGGGATACGCTCGCGATGGTTGTTCTGCACGCACTGCACTCACGGGGGGAGACGACACTCACTTTTTTATTTAGAGAAGGGGTTAGTGAGATATATATATAGGTTGCTAAGTGCACGTTCGGGGAATCACTAGTTATTGATGGCTCGTTACTCGTAACAAATTACCTACTTATAAGAGGTGTTTCTGATAATTTTTTGTATCAAAATAACATTTTTAAGGTTGAAATACAACTAAGTGATTATGTAAATAATGCTTTTCTTGTATTTTGAGGTGTGCAATAAAGAGTATCCTTATCTATCTATCTATGGTCTTACCAGACTCTTTTATACCATATATTGTGCAGGTATTGGAGATGGCGAGGGACTGTCTACACAAGTCTGAATCGAAGCAGGTGACCAGCAGCTACTTCTACGACATGGCAGACAGTTTGGACAGGTTGCTCGCTGAGGTAAGTTACTTTCGAAAATGAAAGGTGAATTCATGGTGTATATGATTACACAGGGCTGCCACACCTGAAGTTGTGCAATCACGTTCCCGATTTTTTAAATCCATGCGAGTTGGACACTCTGTTACACATAATTATCACCTCACCTATTACTTAGAAGAGTATCGTAGACTTCAATATATTAGAACAAGGAATGTCATATCATGTCCTCCCAACCCGTACTCAATATAATTAATGTTAAATCGATGCCATAGATGGCGCTATAAGTCTCGATTTACCATTACGAAATCTTTACCCTTAAAGATTACGTGATATTTATAGTGTAATAAATTAAAGATGTCGTATAATAAAAAAATATATCATAATAACTCAAATTCAATGCATTATTGTACATTATTGTAAATTTCACCTATATTGCAGCCGCTTAGTTCGCGAGCAGCAGCCCGTAGGAGTTAACGAGCTGTCTAAGTAATATTTTGTATTATCACTAGATGGTGCCACCGCTGGAATGCTTTGCGCAGAGGCGTGTATGGAAGGAAACTGACCCGTTTGCATTGCCTTTGAGTGTAAAACACAGCGGGGAAATCCTGCAGGTTTATGTCTGCGTTTCGTTTTTGTCCACCTTTAAAAAAAGGAGGTTCTCAGTTTGACCCGTACCCATAAATCTATTTAGGTATGTTTGTTCCCGATTATCTCGTGTTTGACTGAACCGATTTTTATGCGGATTTCTGAAAGGCATTTGTTATATTTAGGCTCAACTCCATACATTAAAATACGACCGCCTAAAACGTCAGCGATACCAGGCGGCGCAATAATTATTCTAAAATCATTCATTAAACAAATCTTTAGTCAATGCAAACACAAACTAAATGTTACCACATTTAAAAATATCAACAACAGTGCTATCTTACTTGACTTGTGAAAAAATTAATAACACAAACGTTACCCATTACGAAATCTAGATGGCGTTGCACGAGAAATAAGTCAATATTCGCCCAAACATAATAAACATAAATCAATACAGAAGAACATCCTACATAATGAATGAAGTATTGTGTAAATAACGCATTATTGCAAGATTTGATGTTTAAATACGCGTCAAAACTTTTCATTTTGTACTGCTGTGACCTTGCGCCCGAGACACAAGTGTCTACTTGTCCTATTTCACCACAGTATAACAATAAAACAGTAATATAACTTAGTAGAGTATTGTAACTTATATATGTTCTGGAATATCTAATTTGTAACACTAAGAGCGAGTATTAACGTATTATTTGCATTAAAATAAAATTCACAAAAAGTTTATGTTTAAGTCTTGACGCAATAAACTGCCTGCCTGCCTGCTGTGTGCCTGATCATTTTTACGTGTATCCGCGTACGTATGTGTTTATACCTATTGCTTTCTTGTAGAGTCAAACCAAGCTAAGTTTGCAATGATTTTGATAGCACATACTGCGCATGTGTTATTGTACGTATACGTCAAACTTCTATGAAATTATGACGTTTACTTAATACTTTTACAGTCTGTGCTATCAAAATCGATGCAAGCTCAGCTTAGTCGAACTCTATTGAGATGTGTACTAGATAATATAATATCTTTTACAGATATCGTAATAAACCGCTATTTTGACGTACCTAACTCTAAATATAAAATAAGAGATATCCTTATAATAAATAACATAACAAATAGGCTGTAAAAATGCTGATCAGCCTTTTAAGAGCTTACTTACTAGGTATCGTGTGTTCTGGTAAAAGAGGAAAAAAATATATAAGCGGGAAGAACATATTTTTTGGGATAAGTACCATTTTTTTTTACTACAACGGGGCTTAATCGCGTAAAACATTGAAAACTAACCTCCGACGTTTCCAGAGCGACATTATCCCCGTAGTCCCGGAGAAAGACGTTCTTCTCCGGGACTAATTGATTATCATTATTTTATTTTTTTACAAATAAACGGAAATGTAAAAAACATATAACATTCCCACGGCTTGTACCTATCTCCGAAGTTTATGTAGAAATATCTTTTTTTATATTCAAAAAACTTTTCCGAACTAAGTAAATTTGAAAATCAACCGCAATACTAACCACTGTTTGCCCCGATCGTTAACTCGCGACCCCAATATCCCGGCAACCCCTTGATCAATTTAGCTGATATCATATTCAAACTTAAAAAATATATATTTATCTCATCTAATGATCTGCCTAATTTCACAATGATCCAATCAATGGTACTCGAATTATCGTCGAACAAACATATACATACATACAAACGATGGACTATCCAAGTAGAATCGGGAAAACTCACGCGCTTCATTCTCTCGTCGAATAATATCGATTAGCGTGATAAAGATTTATCAATGAAAAACAAACTCAGCCTAACTCTATGCCGTGCATTCGAGTGACCCCAATCTTTCTATAGATAAATAAATAAATAAATATTTAATAATATATAAATAATAAATATTTTTCTCCGTCATGTTTATGGATGAATGCGATAACTAGAGTTTGTACGGAACTCTCGGTGCACTCGGATGTGTTTTTTCCTAATCAGTAATATACCATAATGATAACGCCCTTAAAGGGATCACCAACATTTTTGCTACACTCAATTTGCAGTTCCCATGTTGCTGTCCACCTGAGATAACTTACTTAATATTTTACTCTATTGTGTTAGTCAGCCGTACCGTGTTCTAAACGTGCGCGGTGACGCGGTGAGTCGAACATTTGTCAATATTACGAGACCTCGGGAGCCACAAGTATCATGCGGTTTGAAAACTTTCTTACTTTGGAACGTCAGAATGTTTGACTCGCTTATGCTTGATGTGTGATTGGAATATTTGGAACGTCGGGCTCGGGCTTGCGGTGGGCCCCCGCGGGTGGGCACGGGCAGTATGGTATTGTTGCAAGCGCACGTCAGCCTAGTATAACTTGACCTACAGATCTGCAATATTTATGCATGATGGGGTACCGCGTTTATACGGAATTACTGCCCTCAAACACCCGATCTCGGCAAGGGAATGGAATGTGATAAGTACACGATTTTTGTCAAAAGAAGTGTTTTATTTTAAAGCAAATCTTTACATGTGAAAAAATCGGTCAAGTTCTTCAAGATTCTGATTTACTTTTAAGCATTGATCTAAGTAAAAGTAGAAGATATGGTACCTACCAGGCGCACGTTCGTGTGCCATCAAATACAGGTTTTGGGACCTAACTTGAATTAGCCGTGTGATGGCGACCAATGAGTCAACAACGTGATCATTTGGGACCAGCGGGCCTACCACGAACATCGAAAATTGGCATTGACGGAAAAACCTCTTTGTCACTCGAATATGCAAGTGTGACAGAGATAGAGATACAAATCCGCAATCGTTCGATTTTCGTGGTACAAGCCCAGAGGCCTAGTATAAAAGTTGTATGACACTTACTTCTCGATCGCGTTAGCGTATCGAGAGTTCAAATTATGTTTGCCGTTTATTTAAATCATCCCGCAACTTTCATATTTTGACCCCTCGATACGCTAACGCGGTCGAGAAGTTAATGTCGTACTATTTTTATACCTACTAGGCCTTCAGTATCACGAAATAATGCCGCGTGCGCATGACTGATGATTAGTAGGAAACACCTTTTTTGTAAGGGACTAGGGAATGAGTTAGAGGGGCGGGGCGGGACGTTATCGGTTCGCAGCAAGGTCATTGTCGCTTTTGCAAGCCTTTTGTTTAGGTAAGTACTCTGATGCACCGCCGCGCGCTCGGTATCGATGATTTATGAAAATTTAGGGTAAAATTAAGGCACACTATTTTATTTATTTGGGTTCTGCATCAGCTATACAGCGTGTATTTTTGATATTACCGCATATGTAAAGGGTTATTAGTCCAAGCCCTAAAGAATCTATTTTCATATGTTTCAATTAAATATGACTACTTTAATTTTTTTATACAAAATAATTTAGCACGCAATGTATTGCTACTTTACTTTTGTTCAATACGTCGTACTTAGTTTAGCCACAGCGTATGGATGTATTCCATACAGTGAGGTAACTTCATACACGGCCAGCGGCTCGGCTCGGTGGTCGTGCTGAGGCTCAGGGTTGTCAAAAACTATGCGAAAGATATTACAGTCTGATTGGCAAACTAATTTCCATTTTACACCCCTTAAAATAGACCGCCAAATTTTCATAGAAATCCGGCGGCATTTCCTCCCCGCGCGCCCCCCATCGATGACCCAGAAATCGACGGAGTTAACCCACTGTATAGAATACATCCTTACGCTGTGGTTTAGCTGACTTGACGTAAGAACTGTCACAAACAAGCGATAACTTACGGATTGATCGTGCAATACATTGCTGCTCAATTATTATTTTTTAAATAATCTCGCTCTGTTAGTTAGGACCAAACTTATAATTACTTGTTGTATGGGTTCTTAGCACTAAAACCTTGGCCTGGTTAAAGTTTGTGGTAATATACAGAATACACACTGTATAATAACCTTCTTAAATATTGCCGGTTGCAAAAGATACACACTGTATACACGACAATGTGACAGTATTAATTAGATCATAATTGGTATGGTAATAAGTTTGTTTACCATATTGCCTTTACGTATACGTAATAAGGCTGAAATTTTTAAAGGAATAGAACAAAAGTCTCGTGATTTTTTATTGTTCATTTACATGAACTTGTAGATCTGACTTTATAATATCCCATGATTTTGAACGTGTACCTACTTGATGTCATTTTCCTCGCGTTTGTGTGATGAAAAACGTTGTACTTCACTCAGCAGAAAAGTGATTGAGTTTTGATTTTGATATTGTTATTAAAATGTTAATAGCAGTGGTGAACAATTATTTCATTGCTTCCATTTATTGACAGTCATATTGAACTCTATTTCATAAAACGTAACTGAAATTTCTCACATTTAAAACTTAAAAAAAACTGGTATCTACTGTTTCAGTTAGGTTTATTAAAATCATTAACATAGAATAAAATAAAATAAGGATACTCAATCAGCCAAAAATATTAAGCAATAAAAGTGCTGCAGTTGCGGCACTATGCGGGCTATATGAAAACTAGTTTTATTTGAAACGAGACGATTTATTAAGTGCGAACAGCCTAATAAAGATTTAACAGTGTTGGTAGTTCTGTGTATAAATTTGACACTTAATGCTTGCGACAATAAGCTCCTTTTCGACTTGACTTTTTTGTTCTGCTTTGTGTGTCTATTAAGTCTATTTCTTTTAATAAGTTAATAATTGAAATATTGGATACACATCGAAACAAACATATTATGTATTTAACATTGTCTTCTGTTACCGCGATTGTTATTCATTGAAATTAAACACTTTAGAACGGATTAATCGCGTTTACGAGTATTAACACCATGACCCTACCGTTCTTAACAACAAAGTTGTTGATTGACGGGGAGAATTCGAATTCTCTCAGTCATCATCTTAACCCTGTAAAAACGATTGCTGTGAAGGGCTCGAAACGTAGGGTCATGGTGTTAATAAACGCGATTAATACGTTCTAAAGTGTTTAATTTCAATATTATTTAACATTATTTATATTTTAAATAGAAAACTCCCGTGAGTATTAGACATATTAATATACTTAGACCGGGTTACTCACGTCTATAAAGTCAACACAACAAATAAACATAAAGTAAACATGTCGAGCTATCTTCGACTTTATAGACGTGAGTAACCCGGTCTAAGTATATTAATACATTATTTATATGTTTAATTATTTGTGGAGCATGTACATTTCAATAATAGCAAAGAAGATTTCAACTTATAATACCATATTTTATTTTATTCTGTTTCATTATGAAGTTAGTATATTGTTTAATTATTGACTTTGTTTGCTGACGCTATCTAGATTAGACTCAAGACGCGAATACCCATGATTCACCACCTGTTCAGTATAAGTGAGACCTATATGACCGTTGTAGATATTGGCAATAGGAGGTCACATAGTTAAATTGATCGTATCTTATCCTGCACCAGGTAAGCGAGGGATATAACTAGGTACCAGGAGTAAAACGATGGCACTTTTTGATTTGATATTGAGATCAGTCCATTACGCTTTCTTTCATGTTCGTGCGTGAGGAATGGAATGGACTGAGATTATTATCAAATCGAAATCTACTTTTTTCAATCGCAATGACACGGCCTCTTATTTACAGACGTGATTGTAAGATATAAGGATATCTCGCTTGCACACATGTATGAATGTTTTTGTTTATTTCTGTCGCTCCGTGTGTAATGCGCGCTCGTTTACACAACCATGTAAATCGTATTATTTTATTTTATTTCTATTATGCACTGTGTACATACACATTACCGCAGTGTGCAAGAATTTGCAAGTGTATGTGGGGTTTGGCCTAACTTTCCGTGATGACAATTATGAGCATCAGTCATCTTCCGTTTATACTTAAATTAATGCTTTTAAGAGATGCGAAATATACCTAAACATTTTTTAGTTATGTAGGTAGGGAGGTACTTGGGTACAATCTTCCGTAGGTACCTATGTGACTTATCATGCCTTAAAAGCATTTTAAGCAGGCTGAATAGTGATTTCAGGCCATTCCAGAGGTGGCACTTTCGCACACCAGACGATTCACAATTTACCGTTGCTTTCAGGCGCCTCAAACACGTTTTCAGCTCGTTTCAGGCAACCCCTTACCAGATAGCACAGTTTACGTCGTAGGTGAGATCAAAACTTTATATGTGATTTTTAATGTTTTAGAAGCGTTTTCAGCAGGCTGAGAAGTGATTTCGGGCCGTTCCAGAGGTGCCTCTTTCACATGCCAGAAGATTTAAAATTGACCCCGGTTGCCGTTGTTTTCAGGCACCAGAGACAAGTCTTCAGTGCGTTTCAGACCAGCCTGTACCAGATGGCACAATAACCTGAAAACCTGTTATCGGGCATTTTCAGGACCCCTTATGGGCCCCTGAAGTATAATTCAGTATATGGCGTAATTTCTCTAAGGAGTGAAAGAGACAGCACTATTAGAAAGAGAAAGCTATACGGAAGTTACGGAATGTTCGAGAAGTATGTGAAAGAGAAGACTCGAAAAGGAAAACAACCGCAAAGATGTTCTGAATCATTCGCGGACATACCTAACTACCAGCCGCGTCTGGAATCATTGCGAGTACTTACGGTTCAGCCAGACGTGAGATAATCGCGGCCACACACATAATCAAACGGAGAAACTCCTTTTTTGAAGTCGGTTAAAGTACTGAAACCGTCTCCTAAATGTAACAAATCCTTGTCCGAAAACCGCATTAAAATCGGTTTAGCCAAACATGAAATAATCGGAAACAAACAAACAAACATACATACATACATTCATACTGGTCAAACTTAGAACCTCCTTTTGTTGAAGTCAGTTATATTTTTTTATTATGTTTAAACACTTAATAAACATAAACCTCCTTGGTCAATTCATTCATGTAGGTACATTTAACTTATTATTAATTTACCTATAAACATATTTATTATTATTTGAAATAACATTTATTTGCGCGATCACTAAAGCATTAGTTGTTTCAGTAAGAAAAAATACGATACGAATACGACACAAGCAACCTAGTGCAGGGCCTCTCAAGGTCGCCTGCGCTGCAGACGTAGTGCGATGTGCGATAGTACCTACCTTACAACTTTGAGCGCTGAGGGCGGTGCAACGCCATCTAGTGACACATTGCAACGTATAATAGGCATTGGGTGGATTGAGTGTGTCCTAGCTACAATAGATGTCGCTGAAAACCGACATTGTAGCATCAATTTTATGGCGCCATCTATTAGCATATTTTGACTTTACTTTATGCTACTCCGGAATAATACTTAGGACGGCTCGCGTTTTTACTATGGGATTGGGTATCTGTAGTATATTTGATCTGTGGTCATATAATTATAACACTAGCTTTGTTAAGAAATTCTATAATTTCATTGGGCCATTATTTTACAATAGAATAAACAAAACCTTAAATATTTACCCTAAGACAAAAAAATGAATGTAAGAAGATTATCACTAATTGGCTACTCGCTAAAAACTATCATGACACCGAAGTGTTAATAAGCATAATTTCTTGGAAATTAAATGCATAATAGTAATTGTTGACACACACACACACACACACACACACACATACACACACACACAAAATTGGTAAAATATTGTATAAACAGTTTTCATCATAACATCAAACATTGTAAGGGGAGGATCACTGCTTATCCTGAAGTACAGGCTTGCCTATTCAGGGAGTAGAATCCTAGTTTTAAGCATATTGTACAAAAGGATGTTACTGAATAAATATTTGTATTAGTAAAGAAAAATGGCCTCTTTTATTGCAGACTCGAGATAAATCAGCGGAAGCCGGGGCCCAAGTAGCACCCCTGGTCACCCGACTCATCTTGGCCATGGCGCGCCCCGCGCGCCTGCTGGAGTGTCTGGAGTTCGATCCCGAGCGGTTCTACAGGCTGTTAGAGGCCGCAGAGGGCCACGCTAAACACATGCAGGTATATGTATAGGCCTTTATTCCATTCTGTTTATTCCATTTTGTTAATGCATATCCTGTTTTGTGCAATAAAGTGTTTATTTACTTATTTATGTATGAGTATACTCAATGAGTATAAGTTGACCCTGGAAAGAAAAGTACAGTCAGCGATATAAGCTTATATTAATAGTACATTATTGCAGAGGCCGGGAAACCGAATTTCGTGGATGAGTATTTTTTGTCGGACGAAGCGAAGCTGAGTCTGACAATTACATACGAATCCACGAAATTCTATTTCCGTCCGAGGCATATATAGTGCTTTTCTCCAAACATGAAAGGAAATAAAATGTATTCTTGCATAAGATTTGAAAGGAAAAATAAGGTTCCCGCCTAAACTTTCTTTTAATGCACAGTTATGTTCATAAAAAAAGTTGAAATGTCTTTAGTTTTATTAAGCCGTATCTATACGACCTTGCACAGTGAGCCGTTTGCAACTCGCGATAGAACGAGACAACCACGCATTTGATCTCCTTCTCTCTAGAACTACTACACTACTACAAAGCCAGCCCAGACGGGACATTTTTAAGCACGATATGATCAGATTGACAATTTGATGTCAATCAGATTGCCCCGTCTGTGCAGACCGTTTGGTCGCGGCTAAAATATATTTGGCTGTTTGCAATATTGATAGTCCAAATATATATTTAAAAAGTAAAAAACAATACAGTAATGGATTTTAGTACAACTTCCTGGCCGCTAAAACCGTAAAATAATGAATTCTATTTTTTTAATTTGAGTCGGTACATAAGGAGGTTCTTTACGTACCAATTTTGCTACATTAATGTGAACATTTCCGAGCATATTGGAGAAAACATTTTTTTTGTCAAAAAGCTGATATTATACTCATACTTACAGACAAATGTCTAAATATTTTACAAACAATACTCAGTATTTATAAGTATAGTACAACGTTCGCAGGGCATGACGTCAGACATCCCGAAGTACATAATCCACAAGCTGGGCCTCTCGCGCGACCCGCTGGCCGCGCTGCACGCGCCGCCGCCGCCGCTCAACGCCTCGCCGTCCAAGTAAGTTCACTATCCCACAGAAAAAAAGTGAAAATGGAAGCCAAGTTCCATATGAGAATATGGAACTGATGCGTCGCCTGAACTTGGCTGGACACGCTGCTGTGTATCTAGATAGTCTGATATGTAATATTTCTGTATTATCAATAAATGAGTATGAGTATGCAAACGATCACAGTATCAGTAGGACAAAAAAACTATATTCATCTCTTTCTTCGGGGTGGTAATACTAGCGTAAGAGAAAGACAGTATTATGCTCTCTAACCTACTGTTAACTGCGATTCGCTTCCACTTCCACTATGATCAAGACTGATTTATTTATTATTCGTAGGTAGATGCGTAAGTTTTAATCTACCATTAATGGGACCGTATTGTCGCTCACCAGGCGGCGCCACTCATGCTTGGGTCCTGTGTCAGTATGAGAGAGTTGTCAAAGTGACGTTTGAAATGTTCCCGCAGGACCCACGTTCCAATAGCGCCCCTAGCGGAAAATCAACTCGCGGTAGTCCTCATTAGTACATCTCAGTATCGTTCAATCCTTGTAACGTTGGTTACGAGTAACAGTATATGATAATTACAGGTCGCGAGGCCGGCAGTCCCCGCCCGGAGGGCCGGGCGGCGCGCCGCCGTCGGAGGCCGACTACCAGGTCATCAAGCTCATCTCCAACGGGGCCTACGGCGCCGTCTACCTCGTCAAACACAAGCAGACACGGACAAGGTATATAAACACAGATTACTTACATTATAGTTTTTTCTCAAACATGATCGGAAATGTATGCATTTATGTCACGAAATGAAGACATGAAGTTTCTTGTTTACGGCTCCCCCCATTTACTTCTTGGCCGTGAAGTAATGTGTGGCGTAAGTATGAACGAAACATTATTGTCCGCTGCTCTAACTTTTTTAATTTGCGTACTAACACTAAACTGACAAAGGAAAAATTACATACAGCCAACGACCACTAGATACTTGCGACATTAAAAAAAACAAATTCAATGTTTCTATGTATATTTATGTGCGGTTTAAACATGGTGCACGAATAGCTCATTCAAATGGCTTCTTAAAAAAATAATAAGGTGGCAAATTAAACACCTACCTAAAAATTAAAATAACAACTATTTACCTAGTAGTTATTTTAATTTTAATATTTCCTCACAATGTTTGAGAAAAGCACTATACAAGCCTCGGCCGGAAGAGAGATTGCAGGACTTGTTTAATCCGTCTACCACAAACTCGTCCTGCAATCTCTTACTTCACGGCCTCTGCAGTAATGTACTATTTTCAAAAATCCTATGCAAAGTGGACTTGTCCGTTTACAAATTAGACCGTAAAGTGCTTTGTTTATGGTCAATCAAAAATTAAATATTTACAGAAATCTCGCAAGCAAAAACAGTTGCATACAAATTCCAAACTTAAAAAGTTGAAACTGTCATATAAAATGAAAGGATTGGCCCGAAACAGCCAGCACAGAAAGTCGATGGTTATTATTATACTGTTAGTACCGCAACATGTTATCTTGATTTGAGCGAGACGACATTCGTTGTGCCCTACCACTCTAAACGATATGCATCCGCTGTGCCCATACCTCTCTTATTTTATTATTTTCTCTTATTATTGAATTGCCCCCTCCCCGCAAAAACGACAAACTCTTTGTTTAAAGTTTGAAAACATTAGGCAAAGGCGCCATGTCATAAATTAACTAGGATAAGGGACAATCAAATGCAAAATAAAATTATATTATTATAAAAATTAAATCTTTGACAACAATTTCAATCTTTTATAATGGTTAGTGTTAAATAATAGTATTACCTTTTCCAGTTGTCAATTGATCCAATATTAAACTTGGTGTCATGCTAATCACATGTTTATATTTGTTCGCTAGAAAATGTAAATGAATTAAAACTGCCCTTTGTTTACTTTCGGAATTATAATTGAGGTTCAATTGAAGTGGTTAATATTTATCATTGTTTTGATGTTGTTCCAGATACGCGATGAAGAAGATTAGTAAAAACAATCTAATACTTCGTAATCAAGTGGAGCAAGCGTTCGCTGAGAGAGACATCCTTAGTTTTGCCGACAATCCTTTTGTGGTAAGTTACAGTATTTATTATTAAATATAGCGGCCCAGCAGTAAAGCCTGCCACTTATAAACACACAAATAAATGCTCTGATCAGGATTCGAACCCGGGACCTCCTGCTTCGTAGGCAGGGTCATTACCAACTAGGCTAGGAGGCCGTTAAAATAACCTTTCAGCCGTTTTATCTTTTAATCGTTAATAATAATCTTTTTTACTCCAGCACTTCTATCTGTCAATTAGATGACTGACAGCGATATTCAAAAAGTCTACAATATAACGTTATCTATGGTATTCCATAAGAACAGTGCTCCTATGGATTTTCATACAATATATTAGCACTGTTGTTGTTTTTTTTAATTTCAATAGTGGGCACAACATCTTCCCTATTCTGCCACGTTTCTAGATTTAGCTTTTTACGCTATTTTGGTTGTCGTAGAAAAACTAGGGTATGCAACAGCTCATAATTGGTTCTTAAAACTCTCGGGTCTATTATTACAAAACTCGGCTTCGCCTCGTTTTGTAACGGCGACCCTCAAGTTTTGAGAATCCTTATTATATCACTGTTGCATAAACTACTATTAGGCTTGCCTAAGGAAACATATAAGTCATAATCGCGAGTATATTTCGCTACGATTGTTCTAAACAAAGATGAATGTCCCACAGGTAACGATGTACTGCTCGTTCGAAACCAAGCGCCACCTCTGCCTCATCCTGGAGTTCGTGGAAGGGGGCGACTGCGCGACGTTGCTGCGCGCCGGCCCGCTGCCGCCCGACATGGCGCGGCACTACTTCGCCGAAGCTGTTCTGGCCGTCGAATATCTTCATTCTTACGGAGTCGTTCATAGAGACCTGAAACCTGATAAGTAAGTCAACAAAATAGATAACGCCTACTTATACACGGTGCCCGTGAGCATTGCCAGAGATTTTAACAGCGTATTCCTGAGGCTAAAAGAAACAAAAAAATGTCACATGCATTATGGTCATTTCGACCAAAAAAAACACAAAAAACATCCTTTTTTTTCTTTTTTTATATGCTTTGAGACATGGTAAGTAAATTTAATTTAGAAAAGGCTCACTTAAACAAAAAAAAATGTTTTTTTTGGTAGAGCCGAGTTTTGCAAATACATCACAGTGTCACTTTGAAGTCTGTCAAAAATCATCTCTAGACTAGTCTAGACCACATAGTAGCATTATCACATTCCAAAACGCGTTATTTACCGAGTGGCGATAAAATTATATTTAAATAAAAATTACAATTATCTCAGAAACTAGCCCTAATCCAATGCTAACTGCATTGGATTAGGGCTAGTTTCTGACATTTTTGTTAACTTTGGCCTCAGTAATATGCTGTTAAAATCTCTCGCAATGCTCACGAGCATCGTGTATAATTCATAATAAAACGAACTTACTTGTACGTGAAGTTGAAACTGAACTAGATCTATGGCGGCGACGGCTAAAAATTACATTTTCACACCACCTATTCATAATTTTCTATTCAAGCTAGGAAGGATCAAAGTGGCACTTATCTTCCCTGCTGGGAGGGACTTTTGGATTATAAAAAAATATTGTTCTCGTATTGTTTTTATGTTCGTCAAATCAAAAATGACGAAAATACAGCGCGTTCAAGTTTCACAGTACAATTCTTATATTATTGACGTCGCAACTTCACAAGCCCCCACCCCAGAACTTTGATGCTTCTATATCTTAAAAATTGAATTAGATGTCATATACTAAAGAAAAAACTAACACCGAAGAAGGCCAATCCAAGGAAAAAAACCTATATCTTCGTCAATTTTAGTTAACTTGAAAAAGGAAAAAAACACGTGTCTAATCATTTTAGACAATGTACTGACGGACTAATTAGAATGATAGTTTTTCAACCTAGTCGTCATCCCTATTCGTCAACATTTTGTCACATAGTTGTGTTGGTTAGTGTTTAAAATTTAAGAAGAATATAATGTGCTCGTTTTTCTATTTCTGTATGCTTGTTTGTGACAAAATGTAAATAATTTTCTATTTCTATTATTTTTGTTCCAGTTTGTTAATCACTGCAACTGGCCATATAAAGCTGACGGATTTTGGTCTTAGCAAGATGGGTCTCATGTCATGTAAGTACCCTGCTCATCTTTAAATAAAGTATACTTCCACTCTAAAACTGCAAATTCGGGTTTATTGAAATTCTAGCACCATTTTATTTTGAAGTGGCATAATTTTGGTAGCACTCTTTATTTTTTTTGTACAGTCAAGTGTAAAAATATGGGTGTACACATCTTACTCAAAAATATGTCCCATACCATCTTATTCCGGTCTAATAAGAACGTAGTAACATATTTATGAGACGATTTTCTCGATACATCTTTTTGCACTTGACTGTATGTAGCCAATTTTTTTTGAGAAGTAGCGCTGCGGAAGTGAAGGTGGAACGGGCACACCCTTCGAAGAGGAGCAACGAACAGTGCCAGTCTGGCTTGCTTGCTTGGGGTGCCCTAGGACCTACAGCAACATTTTTTTGATGTAACTTGTTGTTTACAGTGGCGACGAATCTGTACGAAGAGTACGCGGACAGAGAAGCGCGCCAGTTCTCTGACAAGCAAGTTTGCGGGACGCCGGAGTACATCGCCCCTGAGGTCATACTTCGACAGGTCAGTATACTTCATGACCAGAGGCCTATTGCATAATGACTTGTAGCTTGTAATATTAGCGGAAGTCTCTTTTCAATCCCTCTTATTAGAAAGAGAGTTCCGCTAATATTACAAGTTACAAATGATTATGCAATTGACCCCAGGGCCCATAATTTTCATAGATAAACACACAGGATGTTTTAATACAAAATTAGTTAATGACAGATAAAGTCTATCAACGTTCGATTCTAACGTCGAACGTAATTGTTTTGACACTATTCAATGACAGCATTATTCTTTGAAACATAAGTAAGTAAGTAAGGAAACACTTTATTGCACAAAACAGGATATATATTAACAAAATGGAATAAACAGAAAAGTACAAAGGCGAACTTATCCCTCTGAGGGATCTCTTCCAGTTAACCTAGGTAACTAATAATATAATATAAGTATGCCAAATGTGAATGAAGCAGCTTAAGAACAACAAGGCGCCGGGTGAGGACGGAATTACGTCAGAGCTTTTGAAAGCGGGTGGATCACCGGTACTGAAAGTCCTTCAGAAGCTCTTTAATTCCGTCTTACTCGATGGTGCTACGCCGGAAGCATGGAACAGAAGCGTAGTGGTGCTGTTCTTTAAAAAAGGTGATAATACCCTATTGAAGAACTACAGACCCATCTCGCTTTTAAGCCATGTGTATAAGCTGTTTTCCAGGGTCATTACGAATCGTCTCGAGCGCAGGTTTGATGACTTCCAGCCTCCCGAACAAGCCGGGTTCCGAAAAGGCTATAGTACCATAGACCACATACATACGCTGCGACAAGTTATACAGAAGACCGAGGAGTACAACTTGCCGCTATGTCTTGCGTTTGTGGACTATGAGAAAGCCTTTGATTCGGTCGAAACATGGGCGGTGCTTGAGTCCCTTCAGCGATGCCGAATTGACCATCGGTACGTCGAAGTGTTGAAGTGTTTGTACAGTAAGGCCACTATGTCCGTCCGAGTACAGGAGCAGAGCTCAAAGGCGATTCCCTTAAAAAGAGGCGTGAGACAGGGAGATGTAATATCTCCGAAACTGTTCACGGCCGCTTTGGAAGACGCTTTCAAGCTCTTAGATTGGAAAAGACTGGGCATCAACATTAACGGCGAATACATCACTCACCTTCGGTTTGCCGACGACATCGTGGTCATGGCAGAGTCGATGGAGGAACTCAACACAATGCTCGAAGGACTCAATCGAGTCTCCCAACGGGTAGGTCTTAAAATGAACATGGACAAGACGAAAGTCATGTCGAATGTCCATGTCGTGCCTACCCCCGTAATGCTTGGGAGCTCGGCTCTTGAAGTTGTTGACGCGTATTCATACCTTGGACAGACCGTCCAACTAGGTAGGTCCAACTTTGAGAAAGAGGTCAGTCGCCGAATCCAACTCGGATGGGCAGCGTTCGGGAAATTACGCAACGTCTTTTCGTCCAAAATACCTCAGTGCCTTAAAACCAAGGTTTTCAACCAGTGTGTGTTACCAGTGATGACATATGGATCCGAGACGTGGTGCTTCACCATTGGTCTCATAAATAGACTCAGAGTCACTCAACGAGCAATGGACTGGATGGAATGGATTACTTTAGATTTAGATATATTATACTTAAAATTTACGTGAAACAATCTGTTATTTAAGGAAGAGCGGTGTTGCCCAACACAGGCATTTTTGCTTACCGGGTAGCACTATCCCCTAACTTGTAAACACCTCTATATTTACAAAGAAATAAATAATTTTAATTTTAATTTTTTAATTTTAATTTTAATGGAGAGGGCTATGCTCGGGGTTTCTCTACGGGATCGAATCAGAAATGAGGAGATACGTAGAAGAACGAGGGTCACCGACATAGCCAAACGGATCAGCTCGCTGAAGTGGCAATGGGCAGGCCATATAGCACGGAGAACAGATGGCCGTTGGGGCCGGAAAGTTCTTGAGTGGAGACCGCGGACCGGAAAACGCAGCGTAGGACGTCCACCGACGAGGTGGACCGATGATCTGGTTAAAGCCGTGGGGTCACGGTGGATGCAGGTTGCTTCCAACCGTAACACGTGGAGATCCATGGGGGAGGCCTATGTCCAACAGTGGGCGTACTACGGCTGATATGATGATGATGATGATGATGCCAAATGTAGGAAGATATAATATATAATAGATATTAATAAATAAAAAAACAGTTATTAGGTTAGATATTATGTTTCTGACCAAAATGTTTTTAATTTAGTGAGTGTACTGTGAATGATTTGTTGTATGAACGGTGTTTGTGAAGAGGGATGGAAAGGGAGAGATTAGTATTAGAGCGGAGTCGGTGGCCACTGTCATTTGCTAAGAATTTGAAGCGCTCTGAAAGGTAAGGCGGAGAAGAGGGAAAAAAAGTATTTAAAAAGGAAAGACAGGATATGCATGTCTCTTCGGCGGCGGATGGGTAACCAGTTGAGTAAAACCTAAACCATGATGTATGAAGCTTGACGTCATTTGTCTGTCACCGGCATGGAAATTACGGGCCCTGTTTATGACAATTTATTTATTGCGCTATATAAAACACATGCTAAGTCAAACGGCGAATTTAGGATATTCGTACGAGAATTTTGGTTTAACTATAAAGTTAAAGTAAACCAAAATTTTGTGTCTTTGTTGTAGCTAGCGCGCTTTACGTGTGTTTGGGAACCTAAAATAGTTCGGTTTCAAAATTATTTACCATTCTATATAATTAGATTCTCTGTGTATAAATAGTCTATAATTTGGCAACTCATTTCCAATTTTCTCTAAAAAATAAGTTGGTTGGTTAAAATGATGAGGGTAAAACTAATTTTATTATTACTAGTAGAATAAAAATACTTATATCCCGGCCAGCAAACTTTGTCAGTAGAATACTTTTTATTCAATTTATGTCTTCCTTTTTACGGAGTGTAATAAATGGAGGCATATAAATTAAAAAATATTCCACTGACAGATATTGCTGGCCAGGGTATAAAATCATCTCTTTTGTTGCAATAATTAGTGTAAAAATACAATATGATATATGGTAAATACCTTGTTTCTGATAGTAATATAATTATTTCTCTGTCTATCAATCTGTGTCCTATGCTTTAGGACCTTTGCAAAACTAGAACAACCATATGACTAATCACACATTGTCTGTCCTTAGGGCTACGGTAAACCAGTGGACTGGTGGTCGATGGGTATCATCCTCTACGAGTTCCTGGTCGGCTGCGTGCCCTTCTTTGGAGACACACCTGAAGAATTGTTTGCTCACACAGTCAATGGTAAGAAGTTTTATAGAATTCTACGCCGGTATTTAAAAATGTGGCTTTGTTGTATTACTCTTGATCCTTCTTTGCTGAAGAACGAAGGATATATAGATGGGTGATGCAGGAGCGCGTGTCAATAATGGTTATTAGCTACGTTATTTAAAATGTTGAAGTTTTCATGACTTGTTTCGGAGGTTCGGAAATAAGCTAAATTACTAACCTAAATTATAAGTTTTACTACGTTAATACGAACCCGACACTTCTTAATTCGAATACTTAAAGGAAAAGTAAACACACGAAATTACACCGTAAAAAATACGCCGTGTTTTTTTTACGTTTGAATGATTATTACATTGTAAAAGGTCCTGTAGACACACAAAAGTAAGTGTCAAAACTTGTCACACGCTAAAATATAGCTAACACATTTATTTATTGAATATCTCAAAACCTGTAACTATACACTATTTTTTTAGATAAATTAACTCGAGTTAACCTGAAGAATCTCCCCTTAATGTTAACGGAAATTAGAAAAACAGGCTGTATATATTTCGAGTTGTTATACATGTTTATGTGTACAACGTGAACAGATGACATCGAGTGGCCGTCGGAGGATGACTTCCCGATAGCGGCGGAGGCGCGCGCCATCATCGCGGAGCTGCTCGCGCGCAGCCCGCGGGACCGGCTCGGCACCGGCGGCACGCATCAAGTCAAGGTGCGTTACTTTATGAGTCTCGCTGAACTTCGGTTCGTTGTCTGTGCCATATATTTAATCGTGGCGAGTTAGTTAAGAACGAGATATTGTCCCCATACCAATGCTTACAAATAGGACGTTTTATAACAAAACTTAAGGCTTTTTTTCTTAATTATATGGCCACGATTGTATGTGGGGACTTTTTATAAAATGGCTGTCTACCTCCGTGCCGATGACCTAGAACATAAATTGTACAGTAGAAAAGTTGCCATACAGTGTATATAACGACTCTTCATTTAGAAATAATTGAGCGGTATAAAAGATAAGTAATCATGTTTGTCAGAGGCTTAGTTTAGCTATACAGCGGGGCAATGCGGCAAGTGTCTTAGGGACAATGCCTCGTGTGACGCTGGGGTTTTTTGATGAGTAGGATGGCTGACTTTTGTTTGTATTTTTTTTGTGTTAGATAGGTTAGATTTTAGTTAGCGCTTAAGTTTCATTTGATGAGTTTTATTTATATTTGAGTGTAATAGTTTTAAGGAATTTTTAATTAATAAATGGATCATGTTTATATAAGCACATATCATTAGCTTTAAAATATTATTAAAGCTAAATAACAACATCGACTTTGATAACATTATTATTTTAAAATGTTGAAACATCTCTGAAAAACAAGTCAAATTAATTTGACGTCTATTCTATTATCAGTCGCGATGACGTTTTATTCGAAACGAAGTGTCAATTGCAAACAGTGTCGCTCGCAAGTCGCACGTTATTTGGTATCGAACGATATGAAAATTGGGCCCAACTCTAGTTTGTTGCTGATAGATAGTAATGAAACGTTATATTATTATAAACGTTATATTATTGTGCCCGCTTAATATTTTCCGTCTCTGATTTAATTTAAATCCCAAGAAAAATTTTCTTTCATGAAAGCCGCAATGATGGTCGAAATATACGGCTTGAACGCATCACGGCGAGCTCATAATATGTGTGTCTATAAATCATAGTCTATGTGACTGTGACTCTGCTGTTCATAAAACCACAGTCGAGTTTTAATGCCGTTCATTATATATACAGTCACATAAACTGTTATTATACTTCCACAGGAGCACGTGTATTTCTGCGGTCTAGACTGGAACAATCTTCTGCGACGGAAAGCGGAGTTCATTCCTCAGCTGGAAAACGACGAAGACACCAGTTACTTTGACAGTAAGTCGTTTTACTATACAATTGTAAAGTATGAATCAAATCATTTATTAAATGTAATAAATGTTTTGATTGCTAGTAATGTTAATAAAGTCTGACTACTGAATGAACGCAGTAACAGTAGGTTAGAGAACATCATACTGTCTTTTTCTTACGACTAGTATTATCACCCCGAAAAAGGGATGAATGTAGTATTTTATGCCACACCTGGCCATAAATAAAGTGCCTTTTCCGCACGCTACGCGTACGGAAAAAGCCGATTTCTGCCCAAGTGTAGGCATAAAATGATGTACCTAACACGTGAGGTAATAAATAAAGCCTTGATCGCATATTAAAAAAAAATCGTTTATTGTCGAAAATAATTAACACAACACACAAGAGAAAGACATACAAGAAAAGCATAACAAAAACTAAGACTACAAAAGTTCGACAAAAGGTCCAGGACTCAGCATTTGCTGCGAGCCTGTTTAGCTCCACAGCGCTGTTTTTCAGCCCGCACCTG
The DNA here is from genome assembly GCA_949128165.1 of Lathronympha strigana. NCBI lineage: Eukaryota > Metazoa > Arthropoda > Insecta > Lepidoptera > Tortricidae > Lathronympha > Lathronympha strigana. The sequence continues at coordinate 12,577,762 of OX421922.1, read as the reverse complement.
TCTCTAGGCTTATTGAAAAAAAAAAAACTAAAGGCTTGCTCTTCGCTTGCAGCTCGGGTCGCAAACATCTGCGATCTCGGCCTTTCTTTGTTTTACCGTACTAGTAACTAAATATGACTATTGTGCAGGCCGCTGCGACCGCTACAACCACAGCGAGGCGGACACGGACGAGGCGGCCGAGGCGGCGGCCGAGGCGGGCGAGGAGGCGGGGCTGTTCGCCGCCTTCTCCTCCACGTCGCCGCAGTGGCGCCGCCACACGGCCGTGTCGCACGACTCCAGGGTACGCTCTACTCTCAGCCCCGCAATACATAATAAGCAGTGATCGGAATTAAGTGAGCTACATACATATTCTTCGAGAGAGGATATGATATAGAGTTGTTACAACCGGTTTTTTTTTCTTGAATACCTACCGGGAGAGACATTGAGTACGAAAATCAAACTTACAATAAAAACTCACACTTTTTTCTTTCCGTTCACATAAACCTTGTACATTCCTTCTTATGTTTGAATATCGTACTGTAAAGAAAAACATGTCATGTGTAATATTACGACACCAGAATAAGTTTATCAAATAACCGGGTTATATTCAAGAAAAAAATATTTTTTTACCCAATTGTTATTATTCTATATAACGAGTATGCCCTTTCGCAAAGAATAGTTATTTAGGTCATTTAATTCCGATCACTGATAATAAAGAGACAAATTTATGGAACTTACCCAATATTGTGTTTGAGACTTGAACGAAAATAAGTATCTACCTAAATAGTATCTCATGTTATTTATTTGTCACACAACAAGAGAAAATCGTTTAAGAATCTACATATGTCTTGACTTTGCTTTGGTTATTAGGGCCACTTGCCACCCAGGGTTAGCCGCTAACCCGGAGCTAAGCTGTCAAAATCTATAAAAAAAATGCTTAACTCCGGGCTATGTTGCTAAACCCGAGTAGTGCAAAGCTCTGAGTCATCATCCAGTTTTTTTTTCCTAAACATTTTAAACTCTAGAATCCTTCTTCATGTTAAAACGTATGAGATTTTATAGAATGTGTACGCATGTCCCACAGAGCACGGACAGCTGGCCCGGCACGCCGGACAGCGCCGGACCGCCCAGTACACCCACCGCACCTCTTCATCATCATCCAAGATGTCCGGTACGTCTAGGGAAATAACTTTTTCTGCCTTCCGGCCGGCAAGTAGCCACTTGCAGGCCGCTACGTCAAACAAATGCGCCGCTTGCCGACTGCGTCGAGCAGAAAACTAGTGTACTGACCTTGGCCAGTAAATAAGAAAGCCTCAGATCACATGTTTGTCGACCTCAGCTGCGTTTCGGCCGACAATTACACGAGATCTGAGACATTTCTTACTTTACAGGCCTCGGTACGTAATCTACTATTTCCTTACGCTAGCTTGGAAAGCGCTGTTTTGTCCTTTAAAACTAGCGTGGAAAAACGCTTTTTATCCATATGTGGGGACATTGACCTTGCTCTAATTCTTATCACTTACCACGCGTCCAGTATAAGTGAGTCCTATATGGCCATAGTAAATATGCGCAATCGGAGGTCACACCTTAAATTGGTCATGTCTTATCCCGCACTTGGTAAGCTGTTGGCAATATCTAAATACCAGGAACGTACTCTATGACAAATTATGGAATTGAATTTTGAATGATATTTTCAAGATAACTTACATGTGGATAAGATTTGTAATCGTTTCTAGTCTTTATTTTCCTCGCGATAGTGAGGAGAAAAATGTTGTATTACACTCGGCGGCAAAGTTTGTTTAATTCTCGTGCCTTGAGACCCTTGAAAAGCTCAAGATTCCAGTTATTGAACCACTCGCTACGCTCGTGACTCAATTTTGGAACTTTTTCGCTTTCTCGGGTCTCAATATAAGCCCGAAAGTTAAACAGCAACTTTGCCCCCTTGTATAATAAATAAGTATATCATACGATATTTTCCCCCTTTCTGTGTTCTCTGCAGTCGTCTGTGTGTTATCTGTACACTTTGGTCGCATTAAAAAAACTTGTTCTAAACATTGTTATGGCAGGTGTCCGGAACTCTTTGCAATAGTCCATTTCTGATCCACCCAAACCTCAACGCCATAGTATTCTACATAGTATTCTTTCCACTTTCTTTACAATAGCTCCAACGCCTGCTGGGACCGGTTCACGGGTATATATTGATGCACCCGTGAATGGGTTCTAGCAGGTGTACTACACAGCAAAATTCTCCAAAAGGCCTCTACGTGTTGGATCTGTATCCCCACGCAAGCCTACCAAAAGACCGGGATGTACAGGCCCGTGATCCGTAAAGGAGAAACAAATAATAATAATAATAATTAACAATTTTCTAAGGGTTTCGACCATAAACCGACAACCAAAGAATCATCCAAGCCAATTTTTTTAAAAGATGGCGGCCAGCCTCATTTTCAAAAAAATGTAGATTTTTGGAAATCACTGTAACCCTAGTAAACCACGTCGAAACATCTTGGTTACCTTTTGGGCGTTTTTATTTTTTTGTTGTAGAATAATCATTTTTTGAAAATTTGAAATTTTTTAATTGTTATATAATCAGAATCGCGAGCTCTTTGAATCCCTGTAGGAGAAAAAAAGTGTCCCAAGATTTGTTTTCCATTTCGCCACAATCGTTTTATAGATTTAGTATGGCGGTAGGGCAATGGAAAGTGGAAAATGTATGGAACATTTGGACATTTTTTTTTCCTACTAGCGCTACCTACAAAAAAATATATTTTTCTACAACATAAAATAAAAATGCCCTTTTGCAAGTTGGTGGAGTGGAGTTCCCAATAACCGCCATAGCCCGTTAAGTGACGTCCACGATATTAGCAGATGATAATCCCGGGCGGGTCCGCGTCGACGGCGGAGTCTTCGCAGACGGACTCGGACGACGTGTCGCCGGCCGCGCGCCGCCGCCCGCACCCCGCGCAGCCCTCCCGAGCGTGAGTACACATGTATAACAAACATTACAGTGTTCCTCGCTTCGCTCGTCGTCGCACCTATCATTTAACAAATACAGTATTTTTGTCATTACTTTTAAACGACTTATTTTGTTATATAAGTACTACGTCTGTTCGTTCCCTCTATAGAAAAGGCAAAATTTAATTTTCGACCACGTACACGTCAACTAATGTCTGTGCCGAAAACACGTACTGTTTCCCGAAGCAAATCTCCACTGGTATCTGCTCTTCAACTACTTAACGCGCTCTTCGCATCAGCACCAGAATGCGACATTTTTGCAAGTGATTGGAGTGTTCTGTGTAGTGTGTGTCTTAAGTTCTGTGAGGCGATGGATAATCGGGAGTCATCTGTTATTTATTAATTTTTGTATAATTTTGTAATTTACAAATTTATTGTATATTGTTTCCTTTTTATGAATTTTACGGTGCTTTGGTGTAGAACTGTTATGCTGTAAAATTGTTGAATATAATAAATAAATAAGCGAATTCAAACCACTCTAAGCTCAATATTTTTGCTATCTCAGGTCTGACGCACCCAAAAAAGAAGCGAAGAGCGTTGACAAGCCGGACCGGCCGGAGAAGACGAAAACTATGGCGCTAGTGGCGCCGAAGGCGATGCGCCGTTCCGCTTCCACTTCTGGTCTCTCTCTAGTTATTCATCCAGGTAAGACTAACGGTCTTGTTCAGGCTCTTTCTACAGATGGATTCACGAGAGCTGTAAAATAATACTAAATAAATAATAGCTCATCTGTACAAACTTCAATAGAAAAATGTTAAAAGGTGCTTCTTGAGCTCACATCTATACTACCTAGTTCTTCTTTCTCCCACAAATTGTAACTAGAAAAAGAACCCATCTTTTTCTAGACTTAAGTGTTTGCCGGAGCTGATGCGCTGCTCTGCTTCTACTTCAGAAATCTCACTCGTTAAACACGCAGGAAAACTTTGACTATAAGTTTTCGAGCCTAGGTTAGCATTTTTATAGTCTGGTAGTTTCTAGCAGCTGTCATTGTCATGTCACGAAAATCTTTCATTGAAAAAACCCCCCCTCGCTTGGCCCCCTCACCCCCCACTGTTGCCTACGATTAGAAAGATTATGTGATACATTATAATACTGGCAGCGGCGTAGCCGTATCGACACAAGACAAAAGACGATCTATTCAAGTTCGCGCATGGATCCCGCCCGTGTTCCTTTGTTAATAGGGATGACGACTAGGTTGAAAAACTATCATTCTAATTAGTCCGTCAGTTAGATTATCGAAAATGCTTAGACACATATTTTTTCCTTTTACAATTCAACTAAAATTTACGAAGATAAACATCATCAAAGTTCCGGGGTGGGGGCTGGTGACGTCACTATTAAAAATTGTATCTAATAGTGACGTTACGCGAAACTTGAACGCGCTGTATTTTCGACATTTTCGATTTGATGAACAAAAGAAAAAATGTGTACAATTTTTTTTCTACTCCGGCACTTCTATCTGTCAATTAGATGACTGACCGCGATATTTAAAAAGTCTACATTATAACGGTGTCTGTGGTATTCCATAAGAACACTGCTCCTATGGATTTTCATACAATATATTAGCACTGTTGTTGTTTTTTTTAATTTCTATAGTGGGCACAACATCTTCCCTATTCTGCCACGTTTCTAGATTTTGCTTTTTACGCTATTTTAGCTGTCGTAGACAAACTAGGGTATGCAACAGCTCATAATTGGGTTTTAAAACTCTCGGGTCTATTATTACAAAACTGGGCTTCGCCTCGTTTTGTAACGGCAACCCTCAAGTTCTAAGAATTTTTAGGTAATAGGTTACCCTATTGTGGTATCGTACTAGTGTATAAGAGCGAGCGTTCTGTAAGCCTCGCGCTACGCGACTGAACTCTCTCTAAGTTATTTTAAACTGCAAACTGAAAATGCTGACTCTGATTGCGTCACCGCCTTGTCGCGTACAAACTCTTATTATATCACTGTTGCATAAAGTACTATTAGTAATGTAAAAGACGGACTGTATAGTTTGTGTCGTCTAGTATATTATGATTACTAATATTAGTTTTGTGGGTTGTAGCGGAAGACACCAGCGCGGGCTCTCCTTGCGCCGGCAACACTTCCAGCACCAACTCTTCGCGGGACTCCTCGCCGTGCCGGGATCCACCTTCGCCTTTCGCGCACCATAACCATTCGTGAGTGACCGATCTTTTTGTTAGCGACAATAAGCTGTATCAGCGCTTTTATGTAAAAAAATTATGTAATTTCTACTCCGAACCACAGTTCTACAGTTTCTACAGTTTGCCTGAGTCGGTGATAAGTGCATCATCTGTGAACTCTTTCAAAAATAGACTTGATGAATTTATGAAAAACAAAGATGAAAACACAAGACTTTATTGATTGTGCACGCATCAGCTATAAGCTGCCTGTGCATAAATAAATAAATAATAATAATAAATAACCGCGAGTTGTTTCGATTGTAGTAGAAAAAAAGAGAGTATAAATCAAGTTTTAATAAAAACGCCCTCTAACGAGTCTTACCAAAAATTGTTACAACCGACCTACCATTTTGAGGAGATAAAATTTCACACGATGTTTTGCATTCAGCGCTTGATCGCGACCGTCAGTCTAATGGGAGCTACGTATTGTCGCTCACCAGGCGGCGCCACTCATGCGTGGGTCCTGTGTCAGTATGAGAGAATTGTCAAGGTGACGTTTGAAATGTTCCCGCAGGACCCACGTTCCACTAGCGCCCCTAGCGGAAAATCGACTCGCGGTAGTCCTCATTGTGCTTACGCGGATTTTAAGTGTAAATAACCTGGAGTATATTCTCGATTGTTTTGTATCATGGTAATGGGTGAATCAACTATTTCTTTTTGTTATCATTTCCCCGCCAGGGGACAAATTCAGAACAGTTTGTTAGAAGAAACGTTGTATTATGGTTGATGGGCGGACGACGGATGCAAATTATGTCAAATGTCTTATAATGATGTCAAAGTAGAAAACTCCCGTGAGTATTAGACATATTAATATACTTAGACCAGGTTACTCACGTCTATAAAGTCGAAGATAGCTCGACATGTTTCGGGACGGTCCGCGCCCCATAATCATGAGTGAGAAGCGCTAGCCGCGATTGCTCTGCGCACACTGCGCGCGACAGCCCGCTGAGCACGCCGGCAGACCGGCGCGGGGGGCGCGGTCGGCGCAGGCGCATGCGGCACCGGTATAGGCGAGATACGGATAGGTACCTAAGGGCGGATTCACACCATCACCCTTGCCACTTGTTTTCTGTGCCTAAGACTCTGATTAACCGAGCCCTAAGTCTGTGTGATCCTCAGTACGTGGATCGTGAACTAGTTCATGTGAAGGGTGTATTGGAGCGTAACGGTTACAACTGGAGGCAGAGCAATCGGGTTGCGAGCGCATCGGCGCGTCCCAGGTCAGCTGAAGTGGAGAGGGTGCCTTTATACTTGCCTTACGTGAAGGGTGTGACGGATAAAATCGGACACTTGTTACGCCGTAGATATTGCATCAAGACGATTTTCCGCCCTCATATGCAGCTCCGACAGTTGGTGCGCTCCCCGAAGGATAAGGAGCCATTGAGTACCCCAGGGGTTTACATGATCCCATGCTCCTGTGGGAAGAACTACATAGGGGAGACTGGCCGCAACATTTCCACAAGGATTTCTGAGCATATACGCAGTATGAAAAATCGGGATACTCGGGGTTCTGCCGTAACGGATCATTCGATGGATTCGGGTGCGCACTATATTAGATTCGATAAGGTAACCGTGCTGGCGAAGGAAAAGTTTTTCATTCCGCGGAAAATACGGGAGGCTATCGAGATCAGTCGTCACCCAAATTTCAATCGCGATGGTGGGTGGTCAGTACCCCCTGCTTGGAAAACGGTTTTGTGTGCTGCGCCGGTGCTTAGTGTGGACGATACCTTAGAGTGTGACGTAGTAAGTGTCGTGTGCAATAGTGCAGTTGACAATAGAAGTGAAAGAGACGGTAGTATCTCGCCTATACCGGTGCCGCATGCGCCTGCGCCGACCGCGCCCCCCGCGCCGGTCTGCCGGCGTGCTCAGCGGGCTGTCGCGCGCAGTGTGCGCAGAGCAATCGCGGCTAGCGCTTCTCACTCATGATTATGGGGCGCGGACCGTCCCGAAACATGTCGAGCTATCTTCGACTTTATAGACGTGAGTAACCCGGTCTAAGTATATTAAGATGTCAAAGTAGTTTGGCGTTACCGTAAGGAAATAAGGTTTGTTTTGCATCCGTCATCCGCCCATTAATTATGATCTACATGTTCTGAGTTCTGACATGCTTGGTAGATGGCCCATCATGGAGAGGTAATAACTACGAAAAAAAAAACATGTTTTCTGAATTTTAATGCCATAAAACCGTGATATTAAGTGACCCAGGAAACCGTAAACTTGGCAACTAGTGACAAGCAATAGTTGATTAACCTTAATACAAACTTTATATACATTGACGGGGAGAATTCTCATTCTCTCAGTCATCATCTTAACCCTGTGAAAACGAGTGCTGTAAAGGGCTCGAAACGTAGGGTCATGGTGTTAATAAACGCGATTAATCCGTTCTAATGTGTTTAATTTCAATTTATATACATTTTAATGTGATTTTCACTTAATTCCGCAGGCTGATCCAGTCGTCCAAGCCCCCCATAGTGGTGCGGCGCGGGCCGCGCGGCTTCGGCTTCACGATCCACACGGTGCGAGTCTACTACGGAGACACCGACTACTACACCATGCACCATCTAGTCTCGGTAATCTACCTCCTTTATTCATTATATTCATCTTGGGCCAGATAGTCTTTCAGTAACAGGCAAGGCAAAGAAGTCGAGCGTTTTCAAAATGCCTTGAAGAGCTTCTGGTCCTTGACCTAATGAAGGGAAACCTTCCTTTGTCACTTAAGTGCGTTGACATGTGTATTCTGCCTGTCCTAACCTACGGCGCCCAAACATGGTCGCTTACAGAGAGTCAAGGTTTGCCAACAAGCAATGGAGCGCAGCATATTAGTTGTCTCGAAGACGGATCGCATGCGAAACACTACGCTGCGATCTAACACGCATAGCTGATGTAGGCGAGAAGACTGCCAGGCTAAAATGGGACTGGGCCGGCCACGTCCATCGCATGCATCCGGATAGGTGGGCTAATATAGCTACCAAGTGGATGCCGCAAGGTAGGCGTGGCCCGATCCTTGGTAGATGGTTCATCATGGAAAGGGAATATAACTACAATTTTTTTGTGACTTAACGCCATATAACCATGATTTTAAAGTGACCCAGAAGACCGTAACCATTGGCAACTGACAAGAATTAGTTGAACCCTTTTACACTTGTTTCTACCTAACGTACACAATATACCACCTTATTGTATAAGCATTAAAGTCCAAATGGATTCCAGGCCGTGAGCGAGCAGGGCGCCGCGTGGGCCGCCGGCCTCCGCGCCGGGGATCTCATCACGCAGCTCAACGGAGAATCCGTGCAGGGCCTGCTGCATACGCAAGTAAGTGCAATGAGGACTACCGCGAGTGAATTCGCCGCTAGGGGCGCTAGTGGACCGTGGGTCCTACGAAAAGAGGTTATATGTCATTTTCAGTACATTTCTCATTAGTTTTTAATTTAGGTTAGGTTAGTTAGTTTTAGAGGAATTATTACATAGAAATATATTAAATACTGAAAAAATATTAATTTGGCTATAAAATAAGCTTTAAATTGAAAGTGTAAAATAATACGGCCGTAAATTATCGTAAATTTAAAGGTTAGATTATACAAAAACGGTTCTCTAAGGCAAAAATATTATTGATATCAAACTAGAAACTACTAAAAAGTAAGTAATCAATAATACAAATGCCAAAAGAAAACAGTCTAGAAGGATTTAGTATAGAAATAAGTACCATCCTTAAGTATAATAAATAATATTAAAAATGTGTTTAATTATTATGATTTTATGTTAGTATCCGTATTTCATAGGCATCTTTAGTGCCAATATTATCATATAATTACGCAGATGCTGATTTTGACCAGGTTAAACTATTAGAGAAGTATATTTATATGGAAAAATAGCACGAATTACTATTTAACTGGTTTATCAAATATTATCACACAAAACGTATTGACCCTCTAAATTTCGATAACACGGAATCTACACATCACTGTAAAATAGTTAGACACTAATTTACCTCGTTTAACATGCAAATTAATGTAAAATAATCAATTCTAATATTGGTTTCGCGCCATACAAACTCATACTAATAGCGCTTGACAAGGACCCACGCATGAGTGGCGCCGCCTGGTGAGCAAAAATACGGTAGTCCTCATTATATACCTTATCGCCATATACATTAAGTCGTACTTCATAAAATCATAGATGTGTACAAGTTTTCCCCGTCCTATTACGGCAATGACCACAAATGTCGATTAGTAAGGATAGAGAGCATCATACTGTCTTTTTCTTACGCTAGTATTACCACCCTGAAAAAAGGGATGGATATAGTTATTTTGTCCTACTGTTACTGAGCTCGCTCGCTTGTCAGACTATATATACCTTATTGCCATATACATTAAGTCGTACTTCATAAAATCAAAGATGTGTACAAGTTTTCCCCGTCCTATTACGGTAATAACCACAAATGACGCAATGACGTTTAGAGATAAAATGATTATCAACGGCCATCTTTAATTTGAACGGCTTCGTAGAGCAACTGGGCTATCAACTGGTAGTGACCCTGCCTATGAAGCAGGAGGTCCCGGGTTCGAACTGCTCAGGGCATTTATTTGTTTGTTGATCATGACTATCTGACTATCTGTAACTCACTTATTGATGTTTTCTACGTGTTTAAGTATGTATATGTATGTATCTATTATATATGTATAACGTCGTCTAGTATCCACAACACAGGCCTTATTGAGCTTATTATAGGACATGGTCGATTTGTGTAAAAAATACTTGTAATATTTATTTCATTTTGTAGAACAGGCAATTTAATCTTAGAAATTCACTTCTCGATAGAAACCAGCGATTTCTCTACAAAAGTTGAAAATTAAGAACTATCGAAGGTTACTCCATATTCTTTCACCTTTGGAATGGGTTGAAAAATTGTGTTTGAAAAACACCAGCGCTATTTTGGAACTTGTATTTTTATAATATGATAACTTATTGTATTTGTGTATGCAGGTACTTAGGCTGCTGTTGGCAGCTCCACACGCAACGTTGCGAGCCACGCCGCTGGACCAAACCACCATTCAGGTAAACAATCGTATCATCATATAAATAACATTATAATTGAAATACAACAGCTGAAGTCATGGTCGCTCTTAATCATATTGGGAATTTGGGAATCACACATATTCGGGGCTTTTCCGTTTTTTAATACTACTAAATTTTATGACGCTACTTTATCCCGACGATCTCATCAATATACAGTTCATTAATTAATAAGAAAGAGGTAGTTGTAAATGGCCGATGTTATCAATAGATGACATTTGATACCGATATACATTACTCGGCTAAGTTAGAAATATAGTCAACTGGCTTAACAATCCCGGTTCTCCACTGTAAGTTGAAATTAAAGAGTTAAAATGTTTTCTATGCGGCTAAAGTCGTTGGTGAAGGGTAATCTGACAGCCAACGCACAAGAACCATATTTGTAACATATATTTTTATAATGTCGTGAAGAAGAAAGGGCTTTTTGAAATTCAACCCCTAAGGGTTGAAACTGTTGCCTAATTTTAAGCTGACTAAGTCTCACGACTACGAGTCAACTACAGTCTCTGTCCACACAGAGGATAGGATAGGAGCAGAGGGTAGGAGGATAGGGTTGACTCAGAAGGATCGTTCCTAATTTATAAAAACAAATTGAGTACGCTACGTACGTAGTTTTCGCATAATTTTTGTATGGATAATTTTGTAATATGGCATGATCAAAATAGTCATAATTGGTTTTAGTGGTTTTAAGCATAAACTGTTATGTCATAGGCAAGCTTAGCACAAACCCATTAAGGCTGCGTTTTACCATATTTTTATCCCGAGAATAACGCTTACTCTCAGATAGTAACGTCAAATGACTATGGGATTTTGACATTAGTATCCAAGAGTAAGCGTTACTCTTGGTTAAAAAGTTTGGTCAAATCCAGCCTTAGTCAGATTAAATTGTCCAAATATTGGGTCACAGTCCGATCCTAATCTAACCCATTTTTTTGTATGCGGATATATTGTCTAACAAAATAGTATTTGAAATATTGTGCATTATGTCAAATTGTGTTTCTGCGACATTAAGATTCGGCGAAAATCGATTATGTCAAGTCTGTTATGACAAATGCGTTCAGACAAAATAAAGGGAAAAGAAACGGTAAGTGCGAGCGAGACGTCTAGCTAAACGAGGTGCGTCTCAATCGGAACGTTCCTTTGAGTTAACTATAAGGTATAAAACAGTGAGTAAAGAGTACGGTACGCAGGCGGGAGGGAGACGGCGGATCGGCGGCGGCCGGCGCGCGTCGGCGCCGCCGCGGCCGCGCCCGAGGCGCCGCTGTTCGCTGTTCAGGAGGATATCCACTAAGCGGGCTTCGCAGGAGATGCATCAGGTATGACCGGTTTTACGACTCCCTAGACTTGGTAGTGACGTTGCCTAGCTGGAGGTCCCGGGTTTCAATCCTGGTAAGGGCAGTTATTTGTGTGTTTATCACGAATATTAATGCGGACTTAAGCGATTTTGAATATGGAGTTTGACAGATATAAATTCCTTTTGCTGCAAGTGGCGCGTTGTTTGGGAAAAACAATAATTAACAATCCTAACTTTTAGTCTGGAAAAAATCCGTTTTTTCCCATCCGCCATCCCAAAAAATCAATGATAATTTCCACACTAATTTTCAACTCTAAATCAATGTATATATGGTCTAATTTACACCTACAAAAGGGCCACATCGGTGACATTGAGAAAGATACAATTGAAACAGATGAAAAGAGTGACAGAGATAGTGAAATTAATTATTTCTTAAAAAACACGAAAATTTCGGAAATAAACCAAAGTTTCAATCCGAAAATCACGAAAAAACATTTGTTTTTTTCTGGAATTTTTAACGCTACTTTTCAGCGCTTTTTATATGAATTTTCAAATATATAAACAGGCGGCGTTTTATATATCACCCACGACGTCACTCGTATTTATATTTATGTTTTATTCAAAAGCAGTTTTAAATAATAAAAGGTGAAACTTAATTTGGCTGTACTATCATCTAATTTTCGACCATAGCATGTTTGATACTCATACGGGTTTTATTAATTTATTGGGTATACTAAACAACTTGAAATCACATTGACTTGAAAATTGGGACCAACCTGCAAATCCCTGTTTGGCAAAATAGAGTAAAAATTAAAAAGTGGCAACATCGTAATGTCCTCCCTTTCAAATCAATGTATGTGAGAGAGCGGGACGACTCTATTTTGCTAAGCTGTAATTAATGGGTAAATACTGTGAAAGTTTATGGTTTATCTGCACCTGTTATTTTTCACACAAAAGTTTTTATAGGTTTATAAATGAAGAATCTGGTAAATATTTTTGTGTTATTATAATTTCGTTTAATCGAAGAGTTAAAAAAAATGTAAGGTAGCTAAATTAATATTTTTCCTAGTTAGAATAACGAGCTCTTTCACTCTAAGAGAATAAACTATGAAAACAAAAAAGTTCTCAAAATTTTTAAAACGTTTTACGTTACTTTACAAATTGAAATATTAATAATAATTAATAATTAATAATAAAAATAAAAATTAATAATAAAGAGCTCGAGATTCTGAGTAGGAAAAACATTAAACATGTGAAAAAAAAGTTTTTGGATCTCCTCGCGAAAATACCCATTTGCGCAAAGTCAATAATTTAATTGAAATTTCATGATTAGACCCTTATTTTGGTTCAACATAATCTATTTGGATCCTAGTCCTCAATAAAGTCTACTCAAATTCATTGATAGATCTGAATGCACAAAACGTCCACTTGGATCCGTAATGGATCCTACCAAACGGATTTTAGTGGACGGAGGGGTTCAGCCATCTAATTGACAGAAGTGCTGGAGTAAAATATATTAAAAACCAGCTATAACTGTAGTATGAAACCTTGAAGCAGTGGATGGTATTGTTATGTACGACAGATGGTGTCTGGCGTTGAGTTAGCTTCGCCGTCGGCGCCCTCCTCGCCGTGCGGCGACAGCCCGCTGCACGCCGCCGCCACCACTACGCATTATCAACGGTAAGGAAGCTGATGAAAAATGAAATCGCATAAAAAATATATAGTCTGCCAAACCAACTCTAATTGTCAGACGAGAGACTTTTTTTAAACTTATAGGCCTCCCTTTTTTCGTAGTAGGAAAAAGAGGAAAACTACTGTCAAAATACCAAGTTTGACAGTAGTTTTCTGTAGTAGTTTTCAGGGTTTATTATCTTAATGTTTGATTGAATGGGAGCTACCGTATTGTCGCTCACCAGGCGGCGCCTCTCTACTGTATTGAAGAATTGTCAACGTGACGTTTGAAATGTTCCCGCAGAACCCACGTTCCACTAGCGCCCCTAGCGGAAAATCGATCCGCGGTAGTCCTCATTAAAGGGTGGGTCAGATACGGGACTCTGGCCATTTAAAATTTAATATTCTATGAACTTGGAAATAAAAAAGTAAGGAAACGTACTTAATTTTATGTGTTATTTAAACGAAATATTAAATCTTTTGAGAAATAAATGTTTTAAAGCATAATTACCGCACAAAACTTGTACCCGAAAACTATGTCCTGGCGGTTCCAAGCTGATTTCAACCATTCAAAATACAAACTTTTCTTTTCCTATAGTTTTGCGTAATATACTTTAGTATGGCCTAAATAAGTGAATTGTGAATATTTGATCGATTAACTAGATATAACAAAATGTAGTTTTAAAGGCGAAGAAAATAAAACACATTTTAAATGTCCTTTGTTCAGCGTCTCTTCTCTCAATAGCTATGACTCTAAAATTGTAGATTAAAAGACAAAACTTGTCGTACTATTTTGGTAAAAAACTGAATTTATTCGAAGCAAATTATTAATCTGAGTAGTATTTGTATGTGAACTCCTTATTGTACAAAACATACATTAATTAAAATTTACAAAAGGAAAACAGTAAGTACGAAGGCGAACTTATCCCATTAAGGGTTCTCTTTCGGCTAATCTTTGAGTAAATGAGATAAAAATTTAAAATAGGTATTTGGGATGTTTTTCATTTGAATGACTAGGAAAATGTGGGGAATAATGAAATGAGTACACTTATTTACTGTCAGTTGGTTGTATTTTATTCGTGACTCCATAAAAAAGTACTTATAAATACTTTTTTTTATGGCGTAGGATATATCCTACGCCTCGTTAATTTTCTCGGATAGAATCGATTGTTAGTAGGAATTCGCAAGGCTCGAGAAATGTTTGAAATCCGTAAGGCTCGAGAAAATGTTAGAAATCTGCAAGACTCGAGAAAATGTTCGAAATCTGCAAGACTCGAGAAAATGTTTGAAATCCGCAAGGCTGGAGAAAATGTTAGAAATCAGTAAGGCTCGAGCAAATGTTGGAAATCCGCAAGGCACGAGAAAAGTTAGAAATCCGTAGGTCTTGAGAAAATGTTAGAAATCCGTAAGGCTCGAGAAAATGTTAGAAATTGATATCGTTGTATATACTTGCAGGCCGTCATCCCTCCACGGGCTGAAACACAAGCTGGTGGCGGGCGGCGCGGAGGTGCGGCGCGCGTCGCTGCAGCACATGCCGCTGTCGCCGCTCGCGCGCACCCCCTCCCCCTCCCCGCAGCCGCCGCAGTCCCCCACCAGGTACACACACAATCATAACAGGGTGACCGCCCCACGCACACACATACCAAAGCGCGTACGCGCAGAGACTTGTTTGCCGATGCTGCCATATTCATATAAAACCACTAAAACAATACTCTAAAGTCCGACAGAGACTGCTTTTTTCTTCTTTTAAATTGAATTCTCGACCGAGACCGAGATTTTATAATAATTTTATGAAATTTTCCACACAATATAGTAATAAAAATGACTCTGTTGTTTAATATAGCCAATACTGAAACAGTAAGACAAAGTTTGAAAAAAAGACATCATATTTGCATTACGATGACACGATACACGTTATAATTGGCTTCAAATACTGGTAAGTACCCAAAAAAATCGCAAAAAGTGTCAAAACGAAAGGTTCGGCCAGGGCCGACAATCTCGGCACTTCTTGACCGAGACTGCTGAGACCGCGACCTAGTCCGAGATCTCGGTCCAACCTTACAATACTAGTGATGTGCCGATAGGCCCCACCTTCTTCGATATCCTGCGACCATTCATAATATAATATAGTCGCTAACGAGAAAAAAATTGGAGTCGACTATATTCTAGCGGCGACTCTACTACAAAATGCACCCTGTCTCGAAAATTAAAAAAAAAAGTCTTCAGCGGGCGTTTTATAATGTCGATGAATTCAAGACCTCTAAATATTTGTAATCTCTATTCTCTCTATGTTATATGTATATTGTATTCTCATTAGTGTATAATAACACTCACAGCACTTAGAGGTAAATAATCCTTCCGACAAAAACTTCACACCTGCTATATCCAAGTCAAATACATAATGATTTTTTAGTCACTCATCAAACTCTAGTGAATGTATAGGTCATACTGACAGCTTTCACTGTGGGTCCATTGTCAAAATGTGCTCCATACAAATTATGTATGAAACAATTTTTTCGCAATTTTACACTATTTAGAATTTGTTTAGTGTCTAAAAAATCATCAGTAGTTCTAAACTGCGAACCGCTATGTATTGTCTCATGATTGTGGTGTACATTGACATACTACATTGCAAACCCATTTTCTATGTTCACATTTAACACGAAATTCATAAGATAAGCATATGTGTCTATTCATTTATATTGTATTTTGTTATCTCAATCACATAGATATTTTCTTGGTCTCAATAAAAATCAAATGGAATTTCTATTTCATCAACAAGATTATAACATATATTTATATAAAGTCTGACCACCGAAAGAACGTAGTAACATTCGGACAAAACATCGGCCAAGAGCATGTCGGGCCATGCTCAGTGTAGGGTCCCTTAGATTACCGTCAGTCACAATAGGGGAACTTAAAACGGGTTTTAATAGATACATATATAACAATAAAAAAGGAATATATTTGCAGCTCTTATGAATTATACACCCTTTTCAGTTAGTTGACTAAATTCAAAATATTTTTTCCTAAAAATCATGTTTTTTATTTCGTATATTTTTTCGACTTGTGGTTTTAAAGTTACAGGGCCCCATGCGTTTTTTTAAATATTTCTGGAGTGATTATTTCCGAAAATATCCACTTTATTAAGAATGTTTTTATCAAACCACTATTCTTTTTCAAATACCTATATACTTTACGTTCTAGTACTAACGGTCATTGGTCTCAGCCGCTGACGGACGAACGGACGGACATGGCAAAACCATAAGAAACTATGACTTTAATCTCTTTTTTCTGGGTGGTAATTTGGGTGTGCAAACTGGCTTTTATATGTAGGAAATGTCGGTTAATAACCGGTTACTAACCGGTTTTTTTCATACAAATAAAAACCGGTTTGCACACCCTAGTGTAATACTAACCTATTACTGCGTTCGTTCGGTGTTCAGACTTACTGGTCTTCATTTCTAAACTCACGTTGGGGATGTGCCATCCGCCATCTTGTGCCATGTGTCATTGCTTGTGTAACTAACGCCACAGCGTAGGGATGTATTCCATACAGTGAGGTAACTTCATACACGGCCAGCGGCTCGGCTCGGTGCTCGCGCTGAGGCTCAGGGTTGTCCAAAACTATGCGAAAGATATTACAGTCATATTGGCAAACTAATTCCAATTTTACACCCCTTAAAATACGCCGCTCTCCTCCCCGCCTCCTTGCCCGCGCGCCCCCCACCGATGACCCAGAAATCGGCGGAGTTAACCCACTGTATGGAGTACATCCTTTACGCTGTGCTAACGCGCACTGCGACTGTTAGCCGCTGCGAGGCGCGCAGCCCGTCGCCGCTGGCCGCGCGCGAGTGCGGGCGCCGCGCGTGGGCGCGCCGCGACCCCGCGTCGCCGCTGCTCCGACGAGCGCTATCGCCCGACAGGTGACTGCCATTCTCATTTCTGCGCTTCACTGTTTCTTTTTACATGGGTAAACGTGTAATATTAGTACATTATTGCAGATTTATTTGCATTTTGTTACTTTATGTGTTTTACATATTTTCGACTTTGGACTTCATAAGGATTTTTATTTTCGTGTTCATATTTAACCATTTTAGGTAGCCTTGTAATATTATTTTCTTTTAAATGACTGTTTAATAAAAACACTTCGTTATAATAATAATCAGCAAAACTTATAAAAACCGCTACACAAATTATGACAATACGAAAACTATCAAATTTGACTGATAATACCGATAAATGTGTACCATTCGAGCTGTGGACTGTGTTACTCTTTTATAATAATTTCAATGTTGTGTTTTGTTTGTTATATGACTAATCATTGAATAACTCTAGGCCAAGAAAATTAGATAAATAAAAATATCATATTACTATCTTCATTAGGTCCTAATACGTGATCGAATCAGAAATGAGGACATCCGTAGACGAAATATAGTCACCGACATAGCGCTCCGGATTAGCAAGCTGAAGTGGCATGGGCAGGCCACATTGCACGCAGAGCAGATGGCCGAAGGGGTCGAAAAGTGCTTGGGTGTAGACCACGGCTTGGCAAACGCAGCGTAGGACGTCCATCCACAAGATGGACAGATGACCTTATGAAGGTCGCCGGGAGACGCTGGATGCGGGTCGCTTCCAACCGGTACATATGGAGGTCCAAAGGGGAGGCCTATGTTCAGCAGTGGACATCTTATGGCTGATATGATGATTAGGTTCTAAAGACGTGTAAACCGAGTTTGCACAATTTCAGGAGTTGAGCTTGATTTTAGAGACCCAAGTGACTGCTAAATTTTCAGAAATTTTTCAATGTTTTGCGTCCAGCTCGAAAATGGTACGTAGGACGGAAAAGTGATTCAAGTAGATATTAAAGAAGGTTAAATCCCACGTCGGATGAGTATCATAAACTTCAAATTTGGTTTAGTATTGTAGACAAATTAAAATAAAACCGCGTCACACTTTTTTAGACTTTTAGAGCAATCATTTTTGAAAATCGTATCTAATTTTCATGGCCTACTTATTTAGATGAATACTTTAAAACGGTTTTAAACAATCCATCTACGGTATTTAAATAAGTATGTAGAATAATTAATTTTCGAGTTTTTGTTTTTCGTGATTTCTTTTTCCGTTTCAGAATAGTTGTGTTAACATATATTTTTTAAAGATTTACTCAGTTGCCACATGTTGTAAGCCACAATGTGTCTCACACAATGTGTAACATGTGATCCGAGGCTTTCCCATTTACCGGCCGAGGTTTGTATACTATTTTTCAGCCCGACGGAGCCGGCAGGCGGCAATTTAGTTTTGCGTAAAGTGGCGCTTACCGGCCGGAGGACTGAAAAATATACAATGGCCAATGGAGACACATTAGTGGAAAAATTTTTTGCTATAATCTTGTAAATCTTGTCAGAGCAATCTGGGCATACGACCGGTAAGGTTTTATCTAAGCCTATCAACAGCTGAGCCAGTCTAGATAAAAAAGAGTTTTGCATTGCATTAAATTATAAATTGAAAATAGATGTCATGTACTAAAGAAAAAAATCAAGTCTATCGGAGGTTAAACCAGGGATCAAACCCCAGCGTAAACTGAAGTCCCAGTGTCGAAATGGACTTGGTCTTTTTTATTAGTATATGACATCTATTTTCAATGAATAATTTATGGATACTAGTTATTAAAGTAGTGCTACCGGACCCTGGCAAGGGCCGGGATAACGCTAGGTAGAAGAAGAAGAAGTTATTAAAGAAGTGCTATTACTTTCTTTTTCAACAAAACGGTCTTTGAATGCAATTTTTTAATAGAGAAAAGGTTGAAGACTGCTTTGGTAGAGCATACCAGGTACCAGGCTCGCATAACCACAAACAACCTCGATTGCAGACTGCACCCGCGGTCCGCCGAGGCCAAGTGCTCGATCTCGCCGCTGTGCTGCGGCGGCGTGACGCCGGTGGCGGTGGCGACCGGCGCGGCGCGGCGCGGCGTGGTCTGGCGCGCGCCCGCGCCCCAGCCCCAGCCGCCCTCCCCGCCGCCGCCGGACAAGGAGGAGCCGCCGCTGCCCAGGATCGCCGAGGAGAACTCGCCCACGCACCACGCCAAGCTCGCGCCCCACAGGTACCCTTACTCACACGACGATGCATGTCTCCTAGGGAAGTAACCAGCCGTGGCGTGGCGCGCGCCCGCGATTTTTCTACAACAAAAAATAAAAACGCCCATTAAATTATATCGGGTTACTCTCGCCAATAAAGTCGAAAATAGCTCGACATGTTTCCGAACAAACCAGCGAACGGCTGTGTGCGCAGAGCAGCCGCAGCGGACGCATGACTAATAGACTAAGGGACACCGATTATTCCGAAACATGTCGAGCTATTTTCGACTTTACTGACGTAAATAACCCGATATAAGTATTTAAATATGTCTGATACTCACAGTTTTCTATTTTAAACTTAAATATCGTATGATTGTCAGGACACCAGCGAAGCAGATGACTCCTAACATCTTCACATCCTCGCCAAAGACGAGCCTCGAGAAGACATTCGACGCGTCCAACTCGTTTGCCTCTCTCTCGCTGTCCGACGAGTCTTTCGCTCCCGACACGTCTGTGGACATGGATACATCCAGAGACATGACTATGGGTAATATACAATACAATAACTCTTTATTGCACCTCAAAACAACAAAAATAACACACACTGGTATAGATTATACATGAAAAAGAGGAAAAAAAATTGTTTTTCGCAACGTATTTATACACCTCGGAACTTATGACTGGGGAACAAGGTTCAAAATTGAATACAGTTGGATATTTATGGAGCTGACCGTACCAATCGCTTTTCGGTGAAGGAAAACATCGTGAGGAAACCTGACTAATACCAATAAGGCCTAGTTTACCCTCTGGGTTGGAAGGTCACATAGCAGTCGCTTTGGTAATACTGGCCTCTACGCCAAATTTTGAGACTAGTTGCGAAAGCGGACCCCAGGCTTCCTGATCCGTGGCGTATTTGCTGATACGAAGTTTTTTTAGATACAATAGGGATGACGACTAGGTTGAAAAACTATTATTCTAATTAGTCCGTCAGTTAGATTATCTAAAATTATTAGACACATATTTTTCCTTTTTTAATTTAACTAAAATTGGCGAAGATAAAGAGCATCAAAGTTCCGGGGTGGGGGCTTGTGACGTCACTCCTAGGTAAGAATTGTACCTAGGAGTGACATTACGCGAAACTTCAACGCACTGTATTTTCGTCATTTTTGATTTGACGAACAAATGAAAAAATACGTGTACAATATTTTTTTATAATCTAAAAGACGGACTAAATAGATTTTTTCAGTCGTCTAGACTATTACATAAGCGAGTGGTATATAAATCAAACTTTCTTACACACTTGGCTATTCGTGAACGATTTTAGACATTCAAGATATCAAAATTAAAAAAATGATAATACTGGCACACATTATTGTTAGCAAACCCAATGTAATGTGTTCCTATGAAAGTAATAAAAATAATATTGAACATTATAACACATCAAACTTCCGCGTTTTACATTATTATGAACATAGAAGATCGCCGTTGATACTTCGCCGATTCATCAGTCAAGCCGAGACCATAACAAATGAAACTGTGTCGAAACATCGGTATATTCAGGTAAATTAACTACATTCGCGATAAACGTTCTATATTCATAATAATATTGAATATTATTTTGTACCCAATTTTTTTGTTTATAAAATATTTTATTTCATGTATGGTTGACAGTAACTCACATATTTAATATTTACAGACAACACCCGCCTCGACGAAAGCCGCTCCAGCACGGACACCAGCTCAATAGTCTCGGACGATAAAGACAAAAAGAAGACAGAAGATAAGAAGACAGAAGACAAAAAGAAGACACCCCCAGTACAAGAAACACCCGCCACCGAACAGCCTAAAGTCAGAAAGAAATCCGACTCCAGCCTCAAGGACGAAGATAAATCTAAGGAAAAAAGCAAAAAAGACAAACCAGAATTAAAGAAACAAGAATCTATAAAGAAACTCGATCTCAAAGAAGAGAAGGAACTTCCAAAAACAGAGGATAAAAAAGAGAAAGTAATGGAAAGAACGGGGTCCGTGAAGAGAGTGGAAAGCAAGCAAGAAAAAGCGGAGGCGAAGAAACAAGAAAAGTTGGAGAGGCAGGAGAAGGCGGAAAGCAAGAAACAGGAGAGGGTTGAGAAGAGAACGGAAGGGAAGAAAGAAATGGTGAAGAGACAGGAGTCAGTGGACACGATGAAGGTATATATAGTTATTCTATCCTACCCTAGTAGCACAAAAAGCGGTTTCAGAACTGTATATTAGAATATGTCTACGGTTAAAGCTGAATAAGAGCTGAAAAAATTCCTTTATACATCTAAAATGGGCACAAATTATTCAGCCTTAAGTTCACATAGCTCTTTAATAGCTTAATAGTGGCTGTATAAAGGTCACAAGAGTTACAAGGGCTGAATATCGGCTGGTTTAAAGAGCACAAAGACTGATTATTCAGACTATATCCCACATGTGAACTATTATTACTGTCCTAAACCTCCACATGTTCACCTTAAGCTGGACAGGCAAAAACGTATGCAATAAATACTTAAAACGTCTGCGCCTACGCCAAATCTTGGGATTAGTTGCTAAACCAGACACCAGGCACCCCAGGCTTCCTGAGCCGTATTTGAACTAAGAATGTAACAAATCTCGCGTTTCCAGTGTCCAGAGCCAACGGAGGTGGAAAGCCGTTCTAAAAACAGCATGGTAAGCAAGCTGCTCGGCGTGATGGGGCGCAAGGGAGGCCGGGATAGGGAAGATGATGACCACAAGCCTAGCAGGAAGGCCGAGAAGGCCAGCCGGAAGAAGGTGAGATCTATGGAATGTTGGCCGAACTATCAATAGGCTAGACGACTAAAATGTATTTAGTCCGTCTTTTAGAGTATTTAAAAATATTGTCCACGTATTTTTTCTTTTTTTCGTCAAATCGAAAATGACGAAAATACAGTGCGTTCAAGTTTCGCGTAACGTCACTTAGTAGTGACGTCACCAGCCCCCACCCCCGAACTTTGACGCTCTTTATCTTCGTCAATTTTAGTTAAATTGAAAAAGGAAAAAATACATGTCTGATCATTTTAGATAATCTAACTGACGGACTAATTAGATTGATAGTTTTTCAACCTAGTCGTAATACCTATAATATACACATAAAGTACACCATAGATGTCTGGCGAGCTCCAAACTAGGCTAAGCCTGTATCTTGGAGTTCGGAATTGAAAAAAATGTTCACAGATGAACAGAAATACTGTGGCCGCTGTAACAACAAAACTAAAAAACAGATTAAAATAAATGTTTAAGGGTCTCCCGTTATGAATCGCATTTAATAACGCCATGACCCTACGTTGCGAGCCCTTTGAAGCACTCGTTAACCCTGTAAAAAAAAAAATGGTTGGTCTACAATGCGCAGAGGAGCTTATAAATCTAAGTTAGGGGCTTATAAAGTAGTACATTGCCTGAAGGGCATTCTACGATTAAAATTAAATTAACTTACGAAAGAACTTTTCCCTAACTGGCTTATGAAGCAGAAATAAGCACCCCATTTTGCCTCTTTTATCAGTTTTCGGTGCTCGTGCTGAGGCTCAGGGTTGTCAAAAACTATGCGAAAGATATTACAGTCTGATTGGCAAACTAATTTCCATTTTACACCCCTTAAAATAGACCGCCGTATTTGTATGAAAATTCGGCGGCGTCTCCTCCCCGCCTCCTTCCCCGCGCGCCCCCCATCGGTGACCCAGAAATCAGCAGAGTTAACCCACTGTATAGAATACATCCTTACGCTGTGATATTACGTACATAGTAGTAATTTTTTTTATATTCAGGGCGGCAACACCCCCACCCAACAGCAGCCGCCATCGAAGCTGAGCGAGCCGGGAGGCTCCGCCGAAAAGGTAGAAAAGGACGTCGACGACAAGAGAAAAGGACGGGGGCGCGCTTCCAGCTCCTCCTCCCAGGAAAAGTAAGGGACGGATATATGTCGCACAGTACACCTACTAGATGAGCTGTAAGACTCGCGGTTACCACATTTAGGGAATTGAAAGAGATGACAAATCTTGGGACGACATTGTCATAATATTGACAGATGTCAACTGTCAAATAGGTAACGTGTCCTTTAGCCAGAGTGACGCTACTGTCATGTACACAAGCTATAATAGAGCTACTGCTAATTTCAGTTGCATTTTGGTCCTGTACTGATGTTATTAAAAATATAAATAACAATTTAATTGTAGTATGCAACTGATGCAACGACGATGTAGAATGCAATTGAGTTCTCCGGCTCGCGACGAAGAACACATAAAAAATAACACCTATATGTGGCAACGGTGATCTTTGTCAAACACGTCTTAATGCGGAGTCTAGTAGGTAGTCTGTGTCACCTGACGCTTCAAACGAATTTGATTTAAATCTTAGTATATAACTGAGTGATGTGATTTTATGATGTTTTAATGAGTGAAAGAAAGTTAGACGTAAGGTACGATGAAATGCATCTTTTATGTAGTATGTCTGTCAAGAGATGGCGTTTTAATCAGTGTCGTGTTAACGTACGTTAAAATTTAAAAAATGTAACAAAAAAATCGCTGTAAGCTTCCCTTAGACTGTGTATAGATGTAGTTGAAATGTAAAATTGTTTATCACGAGTTTATTTGAGCCGCTTTTCCAGTATTCCAAAGTTGAGGCGTAAATAAATCTTTATTGTGTAGTATTTTGTTTATTGGAGAAAGGAGACAGTCCCTTTATTTTACTTTTTATGGAAATAAGTATTCTTATTATATTTTTTCCTGAAATGTAGAAAAGTATGCGAGTTCGACCGTTATTTTTCTGATCTTAAAAAAGCAGGTTAGATATGCTTGTTTGTTCCTAGTAGAATAATAAAACTTACAAAACATGAGCTAAATTGATATCAACCTTATATCGTCGACCATAAGACCTAAATTCCAACGTCGAACCCCCATTAACATCTTATGTTAGCGTTTAGTTTTTGCAAGTAGTATGTTTTCGTAATTTAGTAATTAGTGAATATTGTGATATATTTTTAATTCGCTCTAGAATTTTTTAACTTGCAATATTATTAGTTAGTTAAGCATGTCCATACTTTTCTCTGAACCAGTTTTTCTTTTGACGTGTTTTTCGTTTTTCTTTTTATTGTTTTTGTCATGTTTATTGTTTTTGTCTTTTACAAAATCCGATTTATTAATATGTTTTGGTTTGAATGCTTTTTGTACATAAGGTTAATGTACCCGTAGCAGACACCAATAAATTTTAACTTTTTTATTTTGATAAGAAACAAAATCATCGATAATTTGTGCCATAGAATTTAACCTTCTTTTCACTGCTATGTTGTCTTTTCTTTTTAGACCTACATATTTCTTATTCTACTTACATTTCTATTAAAATCTAGAAGAAGGTTCCATCATCGTCTTCCGAATAGGTACTTGTTATTTATCAACGATAAATTTGGTGTTTTAACTTTTGTTACTCTAAGTGCGCACAGGCAGATTTAGTCTATGGTTACAATCTCTCTCACTCTATTTGATAGGTGGGGAAGAGACAAAATGCGCGCGTGAAAATTGTTGATACACCTGTTACGATCAAATACGAACGATATTAATTAATAATTCGTTATTAACGATAACAGTAACGTCTAAATTAGTATAGAAATATCGCTATTCACCTTAACATTCCATTTAACAGAAACTATTTTAAATAATTTTACTTTATGTAAAATTGTATAGTTGTGCGTCAAGTTACTTGTGCATTCTTGATGTTATGCAAGAATGTACAAGTGATTTCATTCATTTCATCAATATAATATTAATAACTCAGTGTTCCAGTGTTGCAAACATATGGATAAAAATATTTGTTCACAGAATTTATAAATTAAACATAAGCCGGCCATGTACGTTGGGGCATATCCACCGTATGTGTCAGATCCGACGGATTACCCGAAAGTATATGCTTGGCTATAACAATGAAGAGAGCGATGTAATATTTAGTTTTAGGCCACCGAATTCTACATGCTGACGCTGTTAGTACAAATACTTTGAAAAAGTTCAAAATTATTTATTGCTAAATATAAACTTTCTTTTCTGCACATGGTCTTTGCCAGCAATTTTAATTATAAATTAATTCTATCGTTGGCAGTGCCTCATGTTTTTCTAGTGCGATTTGTCGCACTAACTTAAACATATTTAAATTTTAATGTTGGAGTAAACATGGATATATATAAAAAACACTTTATATTATTATTACTTGCTTGCCTTGACGACAAAATCTGCTACAAGTTAAAAATTGTTTGAAAAGTATCAAATAAGATTTGGAAATAAATACTTTAACAATATCCAATATCTTTGTTATTGAAAACTTATGGATTCAAGTTTTTCTTATTACGAGCGTATTTTTTTGTTAATCTTAAATGTATTTTAATTCGGCATGTTTTTTGACTGATATCACAATGGAGCGTTTTTTGCAATTTTCTCTTCGATCGATGTCAAAAATATGGCAACTTTTTCTCATTATTATAAAGGAATAAGGTCCGAAATGTAAACATATTTTTGATGTCGTTGATGTTTGATATTTGAGTAATATCGCGTATAAACACAATAATAAGAAATTGTCATACTGACAATTCGATTATCCATGGCGTTCTTTTCATGGAAAAAATATCGTCGAAAGGCGTTGATTAAAAAAAAACTGTCAAATTATTGTTGATTGTCGTTGGCATACTGTCGTCATCAGTAACCCTAACTCAAAGAGTGTCTCGCGGGATAATGTCGCGACTCTGGTTCTAGATATATTTAAGTGGCTGAAGTGTATCTACTATTCTCAAAGAGTTCTGAAGAGGCTCTGATATTTGGATGTAGTTACACATAAACGTTACCCACATTAATTTTTCGCTCTAATTAAAACCCTACAAGTAAAAGACAGTCATTGAAATGGCAGATTCATGTGGATTGGAACATTTTTGAATAACTACGTCCATTTTTAAGAACCTTGGCCGCTCCGACATGTATCTTATATTGACTTTTTAAATGGTTTCCAAACCAGGCTTACAACGCTCCAGTGTGACTTTTAGATTTAACTTAGGAATAATTTCCTAGCAATACTCATTAATGAAATTGTTTTAATGTTTTCGTGCATGGTAGTACAGGGTAACCAGGTATTTGCCCAATTGTTTTCGCTCGAAAGACCAATAACAGCAATGAATTTTGTGTAGATTTATTTGAGCATAATAAATTGATTTCGGGACCACGGCTTTAAAATAAAGTTTTGTTGTATATCTTGATGTAAACACTATGTTTCAGTGTTGCTATTTTTAAATGTGAAACCTTTTGACTTGATTGTCAGTCTGATACTCTTAAGTTTTTGATTATAGATAAATTGTATACGCTTTCTTTATCTTACTGTTTTCTTTGTACAAATTCGGTTATCAACTAAAGTCATCTATTTAAAGGGGTTATGCAATTTTCACCTCTGCCGTCTTAGCAAATAGATCCAAAGTTACCTAAATGATAAATGCTAATTTTTGGACTTTGATGGAAAGTAAAATGGCGTTCTGGCATATTTTACCATTCAAAATGAAAGATAAATCATAACACAGTTAATGTTGGAATCTACTAGCTAGTGCGTTCTATTTTTCAACCGACTTCAATATTTCAAAAGGAGGAGGTTCTCAATTCGACTGAATTTTTTTTTTTATTTTTTTTTTTTTTTTAATGGATGTTCACTCATAACTCCGTGATTACTGAACCGATTTGAATTTTTTTTTTGTTTTCTGAAAGTAGACGGTTCCTGGTTGGTCCCGTTTTTTTCAAAATCTATTTCTGATGATGGGATCCATGAGGAACTGAGGGAACTCCTCAAATTTGAAAGGCACATGCATGCTGATTTGGGTGATTTCTTAAGAAACTCGAGCATTTCTTTACGAAAATCATCAATTTGGTGGAGTGGACCTGATGATGAAGACCAGGGATGGCAAAGTGGAACTGCTTCGTAATTCTCAGGACTATGATCCGATTTTAAAAAATATTTTTTTGTCTGTATATAGATGGTTTCAGGATTGTCCCGTTTTTTTCAAAATCAATTTCTGATGATGGGATCCATGAGGAACTGAGGGAACTCCTCAAATTTGAAAGGCACATGCATGATGATTTGGGTAGTTTCTTAAGACACTCGAGCATTTCTTTACGAACATCATCAATTTGGTGGAGTGGACCTGATGATGAAGACCAGGGATGTCAAAGTGGAACTGCTTGGTAATTCCCAGGACTATCGTCCGATTTTAAAAAATATTTTTTTTCTGAAAATAGATGGTTCCAGATTTGTTCCGTTTTTTTTCAAAATCAATTTCTGATGATGGGATCCATGAGGAACTGAGGGAACTCCTCAAATTTGAAAGGCACATGCATGATGATTTGGGTAGTTTCTTAAGACACTCGAGCATTTCTTTACGAACATCATCAATTTGGTGGAGTGGACCTGATAATGAAGACCAGGGATGGCAAAGTGGAACTGCTTGTTAATTCCCAGCTCTATCATCCGATTTGAGACATTCATCTTTTCTTTGTAAAGAAATACCTTCAAGATAGTCCTATTTGATTATAATTCTCTTTTGATGATGGGCTTCATGAGGGATTGAGAGAACTCCTCAAATTTTAACGGCACATGCATTCTGATTTGAGGGTTTCCTTAAGTAACTAAAACAGTGTTTTGGCGGAGCCAAAATTTTGATGAACTTGATCTGATGATGAAGACCAGGGATCGCAAAGTGGAACTGGTTAATAAACCTAGCTCTACTTATTATCCTAGTTGTGACATTCATCTTTTTGATTTGATTTATATTCTGATGATGGAGTTCTAGAAGAATTCAGAGAACTCTTCAAATTTGAACGGCAGGTTAATTGTGATTAGAGGATGTTCATAATTAGCTTAGGCATTTTCTTACTGTGGCCATCATTTTGCTGGAGTGGACCTGATGTTGATAATCAGGGATGGCATAATGAATATGCTCGTTAATTTACAGTCTGTCATCCAATTTAACACATTGTTATTTTGTTTGTTTAAAGGTCTACAAGGGAGTTCCGTTTGATTATACTTCAAATGTAATGATGGAAGCCCTAGGACATTAAGAAAGCTCCTCAATTTTCAATCGTACACGTGCGGTGTATTGGATATTTGTGAAGTAAACTGGCTAACTCAAACAAATTCTTAATTTCACTTTTACCGGGAACCAAATGAAGTCGGTTTTTTTTTCTTAAAAATTATTTTTTTCTCTTAAAATTTGAAAAACGTTGTGTTGGCTATTGCTAAGTAAAATAAACAATTTGAGTAGATGGCTGATGTCAAGTTAGGTCGGTGAAGACGAGCTTTAGTAAAAGCGTTCGTCCGAAGCCAGCCTTAAAAGGTTTAATGTAGTATTATCACGTCTTTAAAAGCGTTTCGAATCATTAAAACTGACAATGTTATTTCTAATGTTTTCTTAATACATTGTTAGTTTTATTGATATTAGGTCAATGTGGCGTCTAATGGTCGCCGGCGTTGAATATACACACAGTACACAGTGGATGAATTCGGGACAACCTGCTGCTTATCAATTGAGTCGCCAGCTACGTCCTGTGGTTATATTCAACGCAGGTGAGCATTAGACATTAGGCCCTATGACGAAATTAGCCACATTGACGAAAAGTATTGTATTAAACTTGTGTAGAGTACTGCGTATCTCGGCGTAAAATGAATGTGATTTGTATAATAAGGTTTCATAATGAGGGATGAGTTATTTTTCTCTAGACTAATCGGTGTATGAATTGATATGGAAATGAAATAAAGTCATGAATTAACTATTTACTGCTTTTTCTTTTCAACACTAACCTTGTGTATGAAGATTCAAAATAAGTTCCAATTATTATTATTATATTATTTACGCGCGACATGTTTTCGGGAACTTAGGTCCCTATCTGATCGCACCCGCGACGTAATGCGCGTTGCGCGAGCCCTGACAGTTTATGCCGCCATTAGGCGGAAGATATTGTGTCAACGTAAAACTGATAGTAGGTACCGACAATCTTCTGCATATTATGTGCTAAAATCATATAAACATATATTAATCATATAAATATAAATTAATGATTCAGACGTATGATTCTAAATTAAATTGGATTCTCATACAACTGACATTGACACTGGTAACTGTCACTGGTCTGGGTTTGTAATGATTCATCAAAACATACTGTCGTGAACATCATTGAGCCACTTGACTATATTTCTGATATTGCCGTAGAATGCAATTAGTATGGAAAATGTCAATTGATAACATCGGTCATTTATTACACAGCTAATTAACGGAAAATGGAAAGTGGCTCAACATTCCCTGTTCGCGACTGTACCTCTAGGTATTTAGATTTTAAACAGCTGAGCCTGGGAAAGTGATAATCAATTTAAATCATGCAAATTAAAATGCAATATACTTTCAAAATTTTATTTAGGTGTTCATTTCGAAACAACAGAAAATAAACACACGCTATATAAACCAGTAGCAAAGCTATCATTCATTACCAGCTATGGAGTCTACGGCGGGGCTCACATTGGATACAATAAAGACTTTACAATCTCCCGCTAAATCATAAGCCGGCCATAATTATCTGCCAATCAATGTGTATACATACACGCTATGCAGTACCGATGGTTTGCCCGAACATATACGGCCGGCTAGTCTTGACATAAATCAATACAATAACAGTATTGTCGTCTTATGGGATGATCAAAGAAACTTTGTGCACGAAAATCAACAATAAATAGGAACTTACAAAACGTAACAACTCACATATACCTAAGGTATTAAAATTAAACAATGTATTTACTACACTTATATTATAACGTTATCTAACGCCTTATAATATCATTCTGATAATTGTGTTAAAATAATAATGAAAGGATGTTTGAATTTAAGGAACCAAATATTGCAAACTTATACATGTAGACGCCATTTTGCAGTATTTTTCGTCTTAGCGTATTATATTATCTGGTATTTAAAGTATACTAAAAAGTTTTATTAAGTAATATCAGTTTTATTTCACTTTTATTAGAAATAGAATAGGACAAGAGTAGTCATAGTCTGAATACAAGGGACGTATGTGAAATACGGTATTTAGTTGTTACAAATTAGTCAATAGTCAACGCATGGCATCTAAACTTCTAAACGTTTACAATCAATTAGATTATTAAAATTATAATAACAAACGCATATTTTTACCCTGTCTACGGAATGTAAGCAATAACAAAATTAGTCTATTCATTTATTAACATCAATTTGTCAATTTTAGTCTTAAAATCTGTAATTAAGGAAAATAATTTTGTTCGTTGGTTACTAGGACCAGCCGAATTTTGCTCGGACTCTCTTTATGATATTATCGTCGGGGGTCAGTTTCCAGTCGAAGACTTTAGGCTGCTCTTCTTCCTGCGATTGAGTTTCGAACAAATCTCGCGAGCAGTTTCTCTGACGCCCAGCCTTCTTTTCATTAGACTTATCAACACGCTCAAACTTCTTGTTTTGGCTAACTTCTCTAGGCGTTTTCCAAGCGTTTGTCTCCTTAACGAGCGGTTTTTGCGGTGATATATACGAAAATAAAGGACTAGAGGACTTTTCTTTTTTCTCCTCCGGTAATTCGAGAAAAGAGAAAGTATAGTCGGCGTCTACCACCTCTTCCCTGACATACGTCACGTGACGGCGATTGAAGGACTCATCCAACAAACCTAGATTACGCTCACGTTTGTTGAAGTTCAGGCGGTTCTGACTCTTCTTTATAACAGTTACAAAGTCATAATACCTCTCAACGTTGCCTGCGCACTTGTAGCAGATGGTCGTGAGCGGATCTGTGTCTTCTATATCTACTTTTAGGCATGCGAGGATTTTTTCCACTATGCACGTTCTCCTGGCATAGTTGCCAAATAAAGACACGTTAAAGTCACTTTCTGTTAAACAGAGACGGCAAGAATTTCTAGTATATTTCGATACATCCATTTTGTTAACAGCTTATTATATCAAATTGTTTTACGTATTCAATTACGTATGTTCCTTGAAAAGGAAATTATGCAAATTGCAATGATGCTATTTTTTTTTCAACATGGCTCGCGCCAAAACTGTTGTGCTGTGATTGGCTGATAGGGTTTGTTCGGATACAAGGTGGCAAAAATTAGGAAATTCATTACATCAATTTAAAAATAAATCATTTTCAAATTGCCAAAAAAATACTATGTTGGGTTGGACGGTTTAGTTGTGCTAATATCGACGTAAATGAATTAAATTTCGAAACATCTGCGATTTTACGTTTAAGTACCTATAATAAACTCGTTCGCCCGTAGAATGTAACGTTTACTTTATAATGATTAATTTATTATTTATTATTTCGGGATAAGCCATTTTATATAAAATTTTATAATACTTACATACATATGATATTATGATATACTTATACTTACACACAAATTCTAAATTAACTCCAACAGAATATCGATAAAATCGGAGTAAATTATAAATATTTAAGAAAACACTAAATATACTAAATATGGATATAAACAATTACACCTCAATATTTTTTATGAATTAGCCATCAATGAATATAAATTATAATTACATATATAGACATACATGCTTATATTGTATAGGCAGTGACTTTAACAGAATGATTCAATCGGTTAGAGGGATCATGCGAAATGTAAGTGCAAAGTGGTTTTATTTGAGATATCTTATCACGTATTCAATATTTTAGACAAATCATAGGTACTTAATTCATCGTTAAACAATATCAATAATGAACGCTACTATCACAAGCCACCACACTCCTATTAAATAGACTGTGATCCACCATAACATTAAATAAATATTAAAATACATACATATATTACAGTCGTCGTTATAAAGCGAAGCGTTATCTTAATCGTAACAGTTTTAAATACTGCATTTTTATTATTCTACATTGATGTCCAATGTTCAATATTGCAGTTTGTAATTTTAATATTGAGCTGAGATCTTAATCTTTATTACAAAAGTATCTAATCAAGAATTCATATCCTTGACGTCAAGCTAAATATTTAAGATTATACCATAGGCAATGCTTTTACAAGCCAATACTAGATTCTTCTCTTTGCGTTTCTATTTGGCCTAGATCGTCTTAATAACAAATCGTAAGGAAGCGTAGATCCTGTCTCGTTCAGGCATGATCGAAAACCGGCCCAATAAAATGACTTGACCAAACCGTCTGTTCTTCGAAAGCCATTAAAATACAGTCATCCCCCAATATTGAACTCGAACAAGTCATGTTGATCTACACGTTGTCTTCCTCTTTCTTTCCCCAGAACTTGTCGAATCTCGTGCGGGCCCTGTCTAGCACCTCTGAGGCAGTCATTCCGTCCGTCGGCCCGTCGTTTACCACAGTAGTATCCACTACACCCGGGGCGACTTGAGTCGCTTCAGTCGACTTCTTCACGACATCTTTAAAGTCCTGAACGGGAGTTTCTGGGGTCAGTTGGTTGCTGTTAACCCCATTGACTCCGTTAACCCCGTTTACGCCGTTAAGTTTGTTCATGTCGAGGGCTTTAGTTTCGTCGATGGGGGTCAGGCTGACGGGGGTGGTGGGGGTCTTGTCGGTGCGCTTGCTGAGACTAGTGGGCGAGTCGCTCTTCTTCAGCGAGCGAATAGGCGACATCTGCTGGTGGTGGATTGGAGCGATTTCTGGAAACAGTTGAGGGGATTTTAGAAAGTGTATGACGGAGCTAGAAGAGGAAGTTTCAAACGATAGGTTTAAAACGAAGTCATTTACTTGGAATCTGAATAATGAATACGTATTTATGTATGTACTGTTAGTCGAAACTTAGTAAAAAACAAATAGATCACAACAATTTGAAACTTCCCATGTAACATTAAGCACATATACATATTGAACAGCGTCTATTTTGTATACAATATCCTAGCAATTTTTAATTCAACATTTATTTTCTACCTATATCTGGTGCTTATTTATACTAAGTACTTACTTCTCCATACATTAAATAGCACAATATATATGTGCTATATACCTATGCTACATATAGTCGAAATAATCTAAGAAGATGATTCGTTGAAAGATAAGAAATAACGTTATACATGCGTCTCTCAAAAGGAGAACCTGAATCAGAAATATTAAGAATAATTAGATAAGAACCTCTATTTTTCAGTAACTTCGTAGAAACAGACATGCAAGCTAATTACTATAATGAATCTATAGAGGCTTATGAGATGAAATTGGCTTCAATAAATCTAAAACATAGAGCCAATATATATTCTGTCTAATACCATTTAAAGAGACGGACCTTCTACTCGGAAACAAGAAGCCCCTTTAATATCATGTATCAAAAACATGTATCTTTTTACTGAAATAAAGAATTTTGTATTTGTATTGTATATTTATAACATTTCTAAAGAACATTCTTATGGGCCTTATGGCCGATGGATTAAAACCGGGTGGTATCTCTAGCTTTATGTTGCAATGTAATCATGTACGATGTACCGAATCAAAAAGATGCCAATTGAATGTAGGTACATACAGTCAACTATAAAAATTTAGCTAAGTCATGGTATAAAAATTGAAAGTTTGTTTCTTATTTTTGTTTTTCGTCTCTAACTGGCATCTTCCAGATGTCTACCAAAGAGCTATTCAATCAAGTCAGTAAATAACATACTTTAGTAAGCGTTATTCTCGTAATAAACATTTGGTAAAACGCAACCTTAGGCGACAAAAAAAATACTGAGTAGGTATCTAATGGTGAACAAAAATGATGCTAGATTGACTTAATTCAATAGCCGGACAGGCAGCATGCAAAAGTGAACTGACGCTGTAGATGTTCAATTCAACTGTTAATACGTTTATCTGTGATCAAATAATTGACAAATACTCTCTCTTTTATCGTCCTAGATTTTGCTATTGTTAAGATTATACAGGTTGTTCTTGAGCATTTGCTTTAACTTCGTCATGTGGCTTGGTATAATTAAGAAAGAGAATGGCATAGTAAGTTTTATTATAATCGTTTTTTTTTTCTCAAATAGAATGACATAAGGAGGGGGGCGAAGTGCGCCAGCCGTCTAAGTGCACCTCCCCAAAAAAAACCTCGCGTGATTTGTGCATAAGCCCTTATCAGAAAATCAGAATATTAAAAAGGGATCACAGATAAACAGCTGCGAATCGGAACGTCTTAGCGCCAACGATGGGACGTAAGTGCCAAACAAGTGAAGTGCACGCAAACATCGAAACAGACACACACACGGACAAGTGGATACATACGTGTTCGACGCCTCAGCAGAGCACGGATAAATGAATAAAAGCATTTCAGTTATTGGATTAACACAATTTAATCATGAACTATCGAATAAATATAATTATATAAAACAGATTATAGTTTTCTGGTGTCGATCGTGTGTGGTGCTTATGTGGCAGTGATCTCAAGACTTTGTCTGAGAGTTCACTGTCGCATGGTCTGTCACACTGTGTGGCGATGACTAGGCGATGGCGGTGGTCGTCGTACCTTGGGGCTTGGGTCCGTCTTCTGCCACCGACGTGCCCTTAAACTCTGAGCTAGGGCGCTTTACGGTCTCATCTGAAATGTGGTGAGCGAGTTGTATGGCCGGCGATGTGAAACGTGAGTAACGTTACGTTCTATGTCCGCAAAACAAAATGGCGTTATTATTTATTGTTGCCTATGGTCGAATTTTCGCGCCATTTCCGATTTTCCGCTGTCAAGTGTCAAAGTTGCGTTTAGTTTTTGCAATTACTTTTTTACTTTGTAGTTTTGTGGACATAGAATAAAATCAAACTCTCAATAAGATGATCTGAAATCAAACAATGTGATGTCGTTCAGAATGGATGATGCTGTTTAATGAGTGTTGTGTTCTAAATACGAATGATCGTGTGTCTATCAAACTGGTGTGTGTGGCAAGCTCTACCGTTTAC
Organism: Lathronympha strigana; assembly: GCA_949128165.1. Taxonomy (NCBI): domain Eukaryota; kingdom Metazoa; phylum Arthropoda; class Insecta; order Lepidoptera; family Tortricidae; genus Lathronympha; species Lathronympha strigana. The sequence continues at coordinate 12,542,514 of OX421922.1, read as the reverse complement.
ACCGCCGTGTGTGGCACTATAAGTCAGCAGACTGGGACGGGATGCGGGTGTTCTTTGCGTCTTACCCGTGGGGGCAGGTTTGCTTCACGCCGGATGATCCTGATATCGCTGCTGACTCTGTTGCTGACGTGGTGCTTCAGGGAATGGAACTTTTCGTTCCATCCTCTGCGGTACCTGTTGGTGGCAAAACCCAGCCTTGGTTTGATCGCTCCTGCAAAAAGGCGTCTCGCCGAAAGCTGGAGTGCTACCAAGCCTGGGTAAATGCAGCGGCGGTACAGGATGTAAAGACCAGCGCTTTAAAAAAGGAGTTTAACTTTGCCTCCAGGTCCTTCAAAAGAGCCATTGCCAGAGCAAAGTCGTTGCACATTGGTAGGATTGGCGAGAAACTAGAGCGTCTTCCCTCGGGAACTCGTGCGTTCTGGTCTCTTGCCAAAGCTATCCAGGGGAATTTCTGCACGCCGTCTTTTCCACCTCTGCACACGGGAAATGATTCGTTGGCCCACGACGCAAAAGACAAAGCCGATCTACTGGGTAAGCTTTTTGCGTCCAACTCGACTTTGGATGACGGGGGACAAGCGCCGCCGACTATACCGCGGTGCGAGAGCTGTATGCCAGATGTACAGTTCCGCCAAAGCTTTGTGCGTAAGGCTCTTCGCTCCCTCGACACCCATAAGTCCAGTGGGCCTGATGGAATCCCTGCAATTGTTCTCAAGATGTGTGCTCCTGAGTTGGCGCCGGTCTTAACGCGTCTTTTTCGGCTCTCCTACTCTTCTGGCGTAGTCCCGACTTCGTGGAAGTCAGCTTTGGTGCACCCGATCCCTAAAAAAGGCGACCGCTCAAATCCATCCGACTACAGGCCGATAGCTATAACCTCCCTTTTCTCTAAGATTATGGAGTCCATCATCAATCGTCAGCTCCTCTGGTACCTAGAGGATCACCAGCTGCTGAGTGACCAACAATACGGTTTCCGTAGGGGTCGTTCGGCTGGTGATCTTTTAGTTTACCTGACACATTGCTGGGCACAGGCGATAGAGAGTAAAGGTGAGGCACTGGCAGTTAGTTTGGATGTAGCGAAGGCCTTCGATCGCGTTTGGCACAAAGCACTTCTTTCGAAACTTCCATGCTATGGGCTCCCCGGGAAATTATGCGAATGGGTCAGCAGTTTTCTAGCAGACAGAAGCATTAAGGTCCTAGTTGACGGTGAATGCTCAGACTCAATGTCTGTGAATGCTGGTGTCCCTCAAGGCTGTGTGCTATCACCCACGCTATTCCTCCTGCATATCAATGACATGTTGCAAACTAGCGGCATTCATTGTTATGCTGATGATAGTACGGGTGATGCCTCCTACACCGGCCGCGCCAATATTTCCCGGGAAAACGTCATTGAGAGCCGGAACAAACTTGTGTCCGAAATTGAGACCTCCCTAAAAGAAGTCTCAGATTGGGGTCGACTTAATTTGGTCCATTTTAACCCTACAAAGACACAGGTTTGCGCGTTCACCGCAAAAAAACTTCCGTTCGTCGCGTCACCTCGTTTTGAGAGCACTCCCCTATCTGCCACAGCCAGTATTGGAATCCTTGGCGTTGACATCTCGAGTGAAGTCCAGTTCCGCGGCCACCTAGAGGGTAAGGCCAAATTGGCCTCGAAGAAGCTCGGTGTGCTCAATAGATCGAGGCAGTATTTCACGCCGGCCCATCGCCTACAGCTTTATAAGGCGCAGGTTCGCCCGCATATGGAATACTGCTCTCATCTTTGGGCAGGGGCACCTAAGTACCAGCTTCTTCCTCTAGACCGCATCCAACGGAGAGCAGCTCGAATTGTCAACTGCCAACGTATTTCTGATCGGCTTGATCCCTTGGCGCTGCGTAGAGATGTGGCCTCACTCTGTATTTTCTATCGCATGTATTATGGGGAGTGTTCCGAGGAATTGTTCGGATTAATCCCTGTCGCTTCTTTCCGCCATCGCCCTACGCGACAATATTTCCACTCTCACCATTTAGATGGTTGGCAGTCCTCAACTGTGCGCTTTTCCCGAAACTTCCTGCCTCGCACAGCTAAACTGTGGAACGAACTGTCGCCAGCGGTGTTTCCGGACCGATACGACCTTCAAACCTTCAAGAAAAGAGCGTACTCCCACCTTAAAGGCCGGCAACGCACTTGCGACACCTCTGGTGTTGCGGGTGTCCATGGACGACGTTAATCGCTTGCCATCAGGTGATTCGTTTGCTCGTTTGCCCCCTATAGCATAAAAAAAAAAAAAAAAAAAAAAAACTAGTGTTGCTATATTTTACTATTCACACATCATACAATTAATGATATTTTTACCTAGCATATTTTAATAAAGTCTGGCAAATAAAATTAGTTACAGTAGATTTTAAAAGAAACCTTATACCTTTTATGGGGTGATCTTACTAGCATAAGAAAATACAATATGTCAGTCTATACTCTTGTGACAAGCGACTCTTGCCAATTTTGGTTTGGGTGTGGTTGTTGTTCAACCAATGATCTATTTATAAGTAAGTAATTATTTAAAAAGTAAGTAAACATCTTTTATTTCTCTCTCTTTCTCAGGTCATCTGTTGCGATTTGAGTAACTATTAAACAAAAAGGGACACTAAATCATGAAATGGATGTGTTATGACATGGTTAGTCTCTGATTTATTCTGGTCTATTGATTTACTTATATTTACCTACATTATGGGCTAACAACCTTATCACACTACTATATACCTAAATGTAAAGAGTATCTTCTTCGTAAAAAAAGTTAACTTAGGTATACTTAATTTTATGTAGGTTACATATACATAAAACATTATCTATTGAAATATTCATCGTAGCGCGTAGGTAAATACAATCTGTAATTATCTATTACAACAGTACCTAAATTTCTATAATAATAAAAAAGCGTAGTAAGTAATAATTCAAATAGTTCAACTTATATAATCTATCTAATTATTATACGACCTGCAAACCATCAACAAAGGAGATAAAAAAATACGAAAAAAAGATACTCTTGTACGGTTTTTTTAAGTGAAACTTATTTTACGATTCAGTTTCGAATAAAATGTATTTACAAAATATTGCCGAAATCGTGTCTAGTTATAAAACCAAAAGTCGTATAACAGCTTTAAAAGACCAAACGCATTTCCCAAAGTAAAATGCACTCACATTTTGAAATAAAAACGAAACAGTTTAATAGACTGCAAAAGTGTGAATAGTTTATCATTCACAAATTGGCTATGCAATTTTGCAACTGTACATGATTCGGCAACTAAGTGAATATCTGTCGTAAAACAGTTACATAACGGTCGTAAAATCAGCTCCACGTCTAACTACACTTGCCACCCAACACCCTTAGCAGGCCTAACTCACCGCTTTTCACATTCTGAGTGACCGTAAAGGTCTTCCCCGTATCCAGGGGCACGGTCCAGTTGACCGGGTCCGGTGACCGCATGTTCATCTGCTCGGGAGACTTGACCCGGGTGGGCTCCGGCGGCGATTTGACTACGGGAGAGTCGTCAAAGAAGTGGTCCTTGGCCACCGACGCGCTGCGGTGCGCAGGGATGTCGTCATCTGGAAGAGTCGGCGATGGAGTCGGTTATACAGCGCTTAGACAGCTTTTGTAAAACTTTGGAACTAAATTTGGTTGTGACAGGGATACTTGTGTATTTTTAATAGATTGTGTTGACGTCGGGTGAATTTAGGGATAAGATACGGATTAGTGTATGTAGTCCTAATTGTAGGTAAAATTTGGTAGTGTATGTGACTGCACGGTAGATAAAATTGCGTAATTATTATTTTACGTTTAAAGAATAAAAGAAAAGAACAACAAACAGAAATCTACAACTGAAACAGAGATGGACAGAAAGTTACGTAATCTTCAAACATGTCAATTTCAAATCATTAACTAATTTAAACAGTGAACAGATAATTGCACTATTCTAATTCTAACACACATGTAAGTAACTATGTTATGTATCTATTAATAAATCAGGATGATTAAAATCCTTATTGTAGAAAAAAATCGAAAAATCTTTGCTGTTAAAAATAAGAATTTTTCATCCTGATTTAGGTTCCTAAAAAACAAAACACGTCGCATGCAAAAAAAAAACATAATCATTCGTCTATTTCAAAAAATTGTGAATATAAACATTATTGTAACCACATTTTTCTAGTAAATTTCATAATCCCGATATAATTATTGGCTCAAAGTTATATTCCTTGTAACATGGTAAGATAAATACTCAAACCACCCTATTATATATTAATAAACTAAAAGTAATATTTTTTGAGACATTGTTTGAATATATTATGTGGAATTTTCTACCCTTTTTCATATATTTACAGGGTACAGGTTCCCCCAAACATAAATCAACAGTGACGGTGCTCGGGGTGTGACACACGGACGAACAAACATTACGATTCGCATATAACGCTTTTAGCTCGACTTATATTAAAATTCAAGTTTGCTTGTAATTGCTAATGGACAGTTCAGTTACATGCAAAATTGAACTTCATACAGAGTAGTCAAATAAGAGCTCATACAAGCTGTATAGCACACTGTTATAAGTGTTATAACGCCATAACGGAGGACGTATTTTTGCAAACGGGAACCAACCCACAATGAATCGCCATTCAGATATTTAGGTACTTTATGCTTCTAGCAATTAAATACAATTTTCAAAATTATTTGTGGGGTTGGTTCCTTTTTGCAAAAATACGTCCAAGTATGGCAGTTATCACGCTATTGAATTTCTGTTATGGTTGAACAAAACAATATTAAGTCATTACACTTGTTTAATCAAGTTGCCTTAGTTTTGTTTGTAAAGCTCTTGTACAGCTTTGGTAAAATTGCATTTCCATAGCTAAGTAGAGCTCTCGTTACATGTGAATCGATACACTCTCACAGGAAATGTGAAGCCATTCCCAATCGTTGCCGTGACCGATGTTGCGTTGACGCACTGACTTGACTCGACAATTTTGAAATCCAAGCAACAACAAGCAACAGACATGCTAAAGCACCAAATCAATAAGGTTTAGAATGCGATTGCGTGAACTAAAATGATTGACTTAGTAATTCGTATTTAAAAATTCATTCCAAACTTAAAAGAAGATCTAGCTATTTCAATAGCTGTCATTATTCTGTAAACTTTAATAGTTATGGAAAATGTAAGTACATCCTTGAGCTGTCAAAGCAAATCAAAATTAGACAGTTCATGTTTAGTATGAACTTTATCGCATTACAGTTGATCAAATCAGTCGTAAGGTGTACTATTAGCTCTTAAGAAACAATGCCAGCTATTGACACAAGGCACCAAGTCTCAGACTCAGGCCGTCTCCTCATCCACCCCTCAGGCCATGGAAAGCGTCACATGAGTAGGCCTAAAAAACAAAATTGTACAAAGCTAGATTCACAGAACAAGAGAGCGTCGACGCAACAGTCACCACAGTTGTACGCACCCAATTTTATGCCCACTTTCGAAACGCTCCGGCTCCTGCGGCCCCGGCCCGGCGTCCCTGTGGCCCCATTGACCCATGTGATCCCCAGAGTGACCCCATTGATGGGCTTTGCCGGTGCTGACGGTGACCGTCCGCCCCTCGACGACCTAACTCTACTACTAGCCCCTCTACTCAACGGCAAACCTACAGAAGAAATTTCTACTGAACTTTTTTGCATAATGAGAATTTGCTCTAGGTTTTATGGATGAGACCAGAAATCATAGCTATATACTAGCTAGCTAAATTAAAAGGAAGGTTAAAAACTTTCTATGAGGTGGTGGTATAAAAAGGGTCGGTCTGCCAAAAGTCTTGACGCAAACAGAAAAAAGTATGAAAAAAATAAAAACTGCATCTTTTTCACGCTTTTTACTGTTCATCAAGATACATATTTTGGAGATCCAAGATGAATTATTAAAGGTCATGTATAAGTAGAGCTATATTCTCATTATAAAGGCCACATCGGATAGGGTACAAGCATCAGGCAGGAGCACGACATTTGTAATTCTTTTATACACGAAGTAGAAGTTGTACGTCATTCTCTATGATAAATAGACAAGAAGTAAAGCTAGAATAACAGAGTTCTAAAAGTAGTCGGAGATCAATGATAAAATGTAGGTTAAGTATGTTTGTCGCCCGAGAAAGGCTCATGTTTCTAGTAATCTAGACTCTTAGCGACTAGTACTGATCACTAGGTACAGGCTTACTGATAAACACATATACAATTATTAGAAATCTACTTAAACGGATTACATTTCAACTGCAATTTTGCATAACATATTATATTATATTATGCTCATTGATTCCAGTTCAAACAAACTTCGTGTGGTATGCTACTTCTTGTAATCAGTAAACTCCCAAAGCCGAGACACGTATAGGAAAATAGGTTGATGTTTCCCAGTATCTTGATCATCGGAACACAATAGATTCTACAGAATTTGCAGTATCAAATGCCGCCGGTCGCAAATGTGACTCTCAGGTTGGATCCGCCCTAGATCATAAAAGTATTAGCTTTCACAGGAATTTCAATATATGCTACTGGGTATCCTCTATCGTGTCTCGACCTTCACAACTGGTTGAGTCAGTACGCCGGTTTACCAGTAGGCTTGGTGGGGCGCGGCGCGTCGTGGCCGTTGGTGATGGCGACGTGGCGCGCCGGCGCCGCCACCGGCGCCGGGTCGGCGGAGCGCGGCCGCCGGCGCGGCGAGCGGAACTCGCGCGGCTCGCCGGTCTTCGGCCCTGAAATCAGAGGTGATCTTATAGCCTAGGCAAGACTGAAGAAGAAGCTTACGGAAGAAGATATAGGATTCCAGGGCACCGATTACAAAGTTTATTTGAATGACCACCTGACTTCTGAACATAAGAAACTATTCAATCAATCAACCAATTGTGCCACAAATTATGAACATTTTTGACCCAGCTACCTTTTTCAAGTAATCGGTCCGTCTGGCAGGCGGCCGTCCTACACTACGTTTGCCAAGGCGTGCCCATTCGAGAACCCTTTTGCTCCAGCAATCATCGGTTTTACGCCAAATGTGGCCGGCTCATTGCCACTTCAGCTTGCAATACCTATGGATGATGTTCACGACTTTGGTGTTGTGCCGGATAGTCTCATTCCGAACTTTGTCTCTCAACGAGATACCCAGCATTGTCTTTAAATCAGACAGGCAACGTTAAAGCTCCAACTTTCTCTTTTGGAAAGTGAAGTTAAGAAGTCACCACTTCTTAACTTCTTCTCGTGGGTAATTCCATGGTAACTTACATTACAATCAGAACTTTTCACTATGAAATATACTCATTAATTATATTTATAACAATAAGCAATCCTTCTTTTTTTTGTGCATTTAAATACAACACTGTGAGTCCTGTATATTAAACTTAAGATCAGACGAAACCAACTTATAGTCTCACGCCAACACAATATAATGTGCTGGTAACTTACGTTACATAAAAAGGACACGACGTTTTAAGACCTTTTTGTAAGTGGAAATTTCTCTGATAATATCAGCGGATTTTTTTTACACTAATAAAAACAATTAAGTCAAGAATCAAATTATTTAATGCTACAACAAAAAATAGTCAACTTCTCTTACAGAATTAACTAAAAAAATAATACAGTGGTAACTTTCGTTACATGCAAATAGTAACTTACATTACCTCCGAACAAGATAGTTAGATTTGCACATTTTCTTGCATAAAAATACAATAAAAAATATTGGCTGAGGACTATTAGACTAATAGTTTAGTCTAATAGTCCTCAGCCAATATTTTTTTCTGTTTACTCTTCGAAGTCTTTTGAAATCATGCTCTTCTGAAGATTATCATTTTTCCAGCATATAACATGGCACTTAGTTACTCCAGGAACAGCTTGAGCTTTTGAAAAGCACTCATCCAATTGAAGAAGTTGTGCTCTTTCTTCAATTTCGAACTACAGCTTTACATTGGTAAAGCTGTAGATTGCGGGGTCATACGTATAGAAGTTTCACTGGTAGTTAAGTTGGTCAGTTCATTCAGTTTTTTCTGATTTCTATGCTTATTACTCCTCTTTCTTTGATTTTTTTCCATTTTCTTTAATAATTTTAACTTTTTTTGATGACGGTAACCGCTCAATTTCTTCTTTTTTCTTTTGCCTTGTTTTTCGAGTTGCAAGTTTCGTTTTTTCTTTATATTCCTCATATTTTCCGTTCTCCTTTAACTTCTCCCTTCTTCTTCTCATTTTTTCAGCAGCACTGAGTGGCATTTCAACTGCAATTCATATTACATTATAAGGGTAACTGTTGTTACATGCGTGTAACGTAAGTTACCGGTAACTTACATTTCAAATTTTGATAGCTAATTAAAAAGAAAGGTTTTGTTCTGAGAAAAAAACAATAAGGCTATATAACTCGCTATAACAATATTAAAGAGAATCACCAGAATCACTGAACTAATTTTAGTATTTTTTGATATATTGGAAAAATAATACAAAATGGTAACTTACGTTTCAATTAACAAGTATGTATTTTTGATTTGCAATAACTTTGGCTACGTTTCGTAAAATGTTACTTTGTTTGTAGTTTTATATAAAGTAATAACAGGACTAAAAATACTAAAGAAATACTTACCGATCATTTCTTAAACAACTTTAAAATTTACTGATCTTTTGGTCCGTTTTCTATTCACATTGAACTTGAGTTTTCCTGTGTAATAAATGACACGTAATATGCGAAAATACATGGACAGAAGTGACAAAAAAAGGTTATAATACGTTACTCCAGACTATAGACAAACGATTGAGCTGCAAATAGTATTGATAAACCTATATTTAGAAATTGATAAATTTTGATCTCTGTCATGGAATTACCCTCGTACGTATACCTTAAATAATCAGCATCTCTACATTATAGCTGGAAGATTGCATAGTAGATCTGAAGAAGCTAAGGGCTGGAGCGTGGTGTGGTGTGGTGTGAAGAGCCCTTACCAATCTTTCTTAATCTTTTGCCAATTCCACATCTCGAAAGGGTAAAATTTTGCAGCTTTATATGTTGTCTTTCATGAGTCAAGATTTGACTATAGAAGTTTAAGAGGTATATAAATACCGTAAAATATTTATATAGCTTATATGCTGCTTAAATTTTATGTAGTCAAACTCAAGCTAAAGCAGCAAAAACTATTCTTACCATCCTGGGCAGCTCCTTCATCGAAGCTATGCCCCTGCAGCTTTTTCCTTTGCTTCTGCGGCGACGTCTTATGCGGCGAGCGCTCCTGGGCCTTGGTTTCCTGCAGCTTGGCGTGGATGGACTGGTGCGGCGCCGAGCGGAACGAGCGGTACTTCTTCGGGGAGTGGTTCTTCGAGTCCTTGCCGTCTTTCTCGTCTCGCGGCAAAGCCCTGGAGAGAGAATGCGTGGTGTAGCTCTATATATTAATTGTCTTTTATTTTGACACTGATGAACAGTTTGGATTTGTAATACACTCAACTAGTTGCTGGTTAAAGTCAAAGTCAGCTAAACCACGAAAAAAATTGTCTCCACGTGGTGTTCAGCGACCTGTTTGAATAAGAATATGCATTATAGGAAGTGTACAAGCATTCGTTGATGCGTCTACACTCTCAGCTGTACAAATAAAAAGGCTCTTACAAAAGTATAATTTTTAAGAAAAAAAAACCGACTTCATTTGGTTCCCGGTAAAAGTGAAATTAAGAATTTGTTTGAGTTAGCCAGTTTACTTCACAAATATCCAATACACCGCACGTATACGATCAAAAATTGAGGAGCTTTCTTAATGTCCTAGGGCTTCCATCATTACATTTGAAGTATAATCAAACGGAACTCCCTTGTAGACCTTTAAACAAACAAAATAACAATGTGTTAAATTGGATGACAGACTGTAAATTAACGAGCATATTCATTATGCCATCCCTGATTATCAACATCAGGTCCACTCCAGCAAAATGATGGCCACAGTAAGAAAATGCCTAAGCTAATTATGAACACCCTCTAATCACAATTAACCTGCCGTTCAAATTTGAAGAGTTCTCTGAATTCTTCTAGAACTCCATCATCAGAATATAAATCAAATCAAAAAGATGAATGTCACAACTAGGATAATAAGTAGAGCTAGGTTTATTAACCAGTTCCACTTTGCGATCCCTGGTCTTCATCATCAGATCAAGTTCATCAAAATTTTGGCTCCGCCAAAACACTGTTTTAGTTACTTAAGGAAACCCTCAAATCAGAATGCATGTGCCGTTAAAATTTGAGGAGTTCTCTCAATCCCTCATGAAGCCCATCATCAAAATAGAACTATAATCAAATAGGACTATCTTGAAGGTATTTCTTTACAAAGAAAAGATGAATGTCTCAAATCGGATGATAGAGCTGGGAATTAACAAGCAGTTCCACTTTGCCATCCCTGGTCTTCATCATCAGGTCCACTCCACCAAATTGATGATGTTCGTAAAGAAATGCTCGAGTGTCTTAAGAAACTACCCAAATCATCATGCATGTGCCTTTCAAATTTGAGGAGTTCCCTCAGTTCCTCATGGATCCCATCATCAGAAATTGATTTTGAAAAAAACGGAACAAATCTGGAACCATCTATTTTCAGAAAAAAAAATATTTTTTTAAATCGGACGATAATCCTGGGAATTACCAAGCAGTTCCACTTTGACATCCCTGGTCTTCATCATCAGGTCCACTCCACCAAATTGATGATATTCGTAAAGAAATGCTCGAGTGTCTTAAGAAACTACCCAAATCATCATGCATGTGCCTTTCAAATTTGAGGAGTTCCCTCAGATCCTCATGGATCCCATCATCAGAAATTGATTTTGAAAAAAACGAGACAATTTTGAAACCATCTATATACAGACAAAAAAATATTTTTTTAAATCGGATCATAGTCCTGAGAATTACGAAGCAGTTCCACTTTGCAATCCCTGGTCTTCATCATCAGGTCCACTCCACCAAATTGATGATTTTCGTAAAGAAATGCTCGAGTTTCTTAAGAAATCACCCAAATCAGCATGCATGTGCCTTTCAAATTTGAGGAGTTCCCTCAGTTCCTCATGGATCCCATCATCAGAAATGAATTTTGAAAAAAACGGGACCAACCAGGAACCGTCTACTTTAAGAAAACAAAAAAAAAATTCAAATCGGTTCAGTAATGACGGAGTTATGAGTGAACATCCATTAAAAAAAAAAAAAAATAAAAAAAAAAATTCAGTCGAATTGAGAACCTCCTCCTTTTGTGAAATATTGAAGTCGGTTGAAAAATGGCAATGTTCATGATACTTCATAAAAATTACCCCATTTAACTTCTGGTGTGTTTACCATGCTTATGTAGAATTTGATTGCATGATATACATTGCTTATAAAGGTGCTATAAGATAATATTAAGAATAATTAAGGCTGATGATTGACTAAGCTACATGGCATGTGAATCGGCTCATTGCTATAAGCCATCCTTTTGCTTTATATCAGCCTTATTGCAAACTTAAAAATATAAAAGCGTATCCGGTACAAAGGACCAGAAGCAACAATACAGCATAATATATATATAGTTATAATAAATATATAAATCAAATCGCGCACAGATTTGCTTAGAACTCTGTAATTTTAATCTTTGTTTAGAGCTCCTTATCTCTCTTGCACGACAGTTTAACAACTCTTGTTGCTTCTATACAACTCTTATACGACTTATACTTATGGTCCTCCATAGTCAATCAGTGCATCACTTACTTGTGATTGGTGGAAGCGAGTGATAGGGCCGATAGGGAAGATCGGCGGGAGACCTGGTACCAGAGCTCGATTTGCTTATTGTATAGCTGTGTGATGTGTTCTGGCGCTAGCTCGGTTCCCCATCCACGGTACTGTCGAATAATGGCAACATTACAAGCATGAACATGACACTACTGCGTGGTGATGTCTCAATGGTGGTATAATGATCATATAACCGCTGTTGCTTTAAATTGTATTTTTTGAACAATTTAGTATTTATTAACGATATTGGATTGTTTTATAAAGGCTGCTATTCTATAGTGCAGGGTGTTCACTTCATGGTTAAATTGCCACTGGCAGTTAGTATATACACTAGTTTCGAACAGCTTGCTTGTAATGCAACGGCAGTTATGATAAATTCATCTTTGGTCTCTCAGAGTCTTCGCGATTTCATTGTCTTCAGTGTTTCGCCTCGCATGGCATTCTCAACGATGAACTGAACATCCCCTTGGCGAGTCGCAGACCTTGTATTCGCCGGCGCGCTTGCGGAGGTCCAGCACCTCGCGGTACCAGGACTCGCCCTGGCCGAGCCCTAGCGGCTGCAGGCCGGCGGCGCGGAGCGTGGTGGCGCTGTCCTCGGCGGCGGCTGGAGGAGGTCCCGCCCCCGCGCCGGCTGCCCCCACCCCCGCCGGCTCCGCCCTCCGAGCCACCTCGGGCTCCTTCAACATCCTCTCGCTCGCCTCGTCAACCTTTCTTTTTCCCCTGCATTTCGTAAACGTCCCTTTAGACGCCTCGAACACGTACTGAGAGAACGGTCTAAATTTCTTTTTGTACTCGCTTTTGTAACGTTTCCTATTATCTTTGGAACGATCCTCCCCGTTGGATATGAGGGCCGATAGCGCGCTACGGAACGTCGATTTTCTGCAAAATTTCATTTTATGTCTTAGACGCTTGGATTGACTTTACGATGATGATGCGGCAAAAGAAAGAGCTCGCGCCGAGCCAGGTTAGTAAGGAGACATGCTTCAAATAATTGTTAAGCTCGCATGGTGAGGTTAGGATGCCAGTCCTAGAAGAGTCTAGAAGGATCGCCGGCGCACCGGCCGGGTCCGTGAGCCGACGCTACGTACGTGTTATAGGTGTTGTTAGGTGATACATCGACATACAATAATCTAACAAAAATTTTGATGAACGTTCACATCGACAAAAGTGCAAGACACAACGATATTGATAAAAAATGTAACTATTAGCTGTCATTCCGGACTAGTGTTAGTACTAAACGGCCTAAAACCGCCACCGTGTCGAGAGTTGTAAGCAAATATCAAAAATGAAATTTAGACTTGTTCTGCTGTACCCAGTAGCATATTGAGAGAAGAAGATAGGGCAGAACAGGCACGGGGAGCCTCTAATACGACCTTTATAGCGTCACAGTAGCACTGTATACGACTATAACACTAACAACGCTCGCACTATTACTAATATAGCTATTATACGACAACTATAGCACTAATAGCGAAGTAATCGATGTATTAAAGGCTCCCCGCACGCTTAGGTTAGTAAATCAGTACACAAAGCTAGACATATAAAATTGAAAGCTACGGCAGTGATATTTTTCTCTTTTTTTCTTCACCTGAAAAAGTTTGGGAGTTGAAAATATTACTTTAACAAAGAAGATTATATGTACATGACTTGGAAGAATTGATTGAACTATTTTGAATAAATATAATACATGAATATGTCCGGACATTAACGGGTTTTTTATAAAAAAATATATACATACTTATATAGTGTCTGTTTTATGAGTGTGTAGTGGTTTACGTGTTCAAATATAATTTTGTGTTAAATTTTGGTTAATTTTGATTCTGGGATTTAGTACGAACCCAGTTGTGACTTCAAATGTGCTCAATGAAGTTGCGAATAAGCTGCTTCAGCAAAAGCAAAGCTTGTTTTGATGGTTTGATATAATACTGACGAAAATACGGTGGGTTAGATATGAAATAAATTGTTTCTTGTAAATTATAAGTAGTTCAATGAAAAATCTGACTAAAGTTAGCATACACGTCTTTTGTTTCATAATTATTGCTATGAATCAAACTAATATTTATTAAGTAATATGACTAGCGAATGAAAATATACAAGAAACAATTCAAATATGTGACGGATGAAATATAATGAAAGCATATATTATAAAAATAGTATAAAGCTGAAGCTACGGGTTTAGGAACTTGTGTCAGAAGTTTTAGTTCCAAGGTGATTGGTTGTCTACTTCGTTGTGCAAATAATAATGGCGCTCAAATTACAAAAGAAAATTACTTTCTTCGCATAATTTGTAACTTGACGCTATTTCTGTGAAGTTATATTTTTAACGAAGTAGACAATTAGACTACGCAGGTGAAGGGTTGTTAGTAACAAATATTTTTTTTTATTAACTAAAGGGGTCATATTAACAATCATATAAAATCACATAATAAATTCACATTGCATTCCACTTTGACTATTAATAAGTAAGCAGTTTCATAATTTTATTTTAGATGTGAAAACTACACAAATAATTCGTCTAAAATCCAAGCAAATTTACAATTAAATACATGAGATGGTTATCCTTCAATTTGAAGTAAAAAAGAGTTGGTGTTGAGTGATTTTAAACCACTCAACACCACCATCAATCACAATTGAGTTTACTTTCTTTATTAATACTCACCCAGGGAATGTTTTCATAGTTTCTCCATTTGATCAACCAAGCAACAACATCATAACCCGAATCTTATCACAAAACTGACAATATTTAGGCTACAATATTTAGGGTATGCATTGTGTTTTCGCACAATGAATACAATTTATTCTTATAACGGTCCAACAGACTAGCTGATGTTGCACGGATCTATCAATGGAGAATTTTCAACTTAGAGATTCGTATTTAACAACTAGCTAAAGACTGACCTCTGTACGCCGGGCTTCTGACCATTCCAGAGATAATCCTCGATGTAGCGGCCGTCGTGTTCGTCTGCGTGGTTCATCAGCGGCTCAGCCTCTACGTGACCTGGAAGTTGTATAAAGGTTGTATAAGAAGTGTGGTCGGAGGTAAGTTTTCAGTGTTTTAGTAAATTAGAATAGAATAGAATAGAATAGAACAACATTTATTCAGACAACACATCATTACAGAAGCACATTTACACAGAAGATAAAGAAGAAGTATACATTGTAAAATTTAGTAGTAAATTTTAAAATATAAACTGAATTAACCATTTTTAAGGTATTTAAGACATTAAAACTTACTAACAATATGTCTACGCCTAGTCTGAGACTGTATCTTATTCAACCATCATACAATGTAGGCAATAGTTGTGACATTGAGTTTTTTACTACCATTATATGACCAAATCGATTCCGACTGCCATTGTTACTTTAACTGAGGTTAATGCCCAGTACTTTGTTAGATCAAGGTCAGACTATACTAAGACATTTTTGGATTATATTGTTGGAAGTACAAATTTTTTATCTTTGTTGGAGGAGTTTGTCGACAATGAGTAAATTCTTTTCTTTTTCTTTAGGAAGAAATCTATAGCCCATCGACATAACAATAAAAGCGACTGGGAGGTAAATTTCTTGTAGCACATGCTGATGGAGACCATCGCGAGCGCAGACTTCTGACCGAAGGGTATCGTGTTGCGGCAGTTCAGGGGTAACCTACCGAATCCTACACCTAATTGCGATGCATGCAACAGAGCCACGCGGTCACGTCGCCTAAATTCAACTATAAGTTGTTAGTTTTTGCATGTATTTTGTTTCATAGCAGTGCTTTTTTTGTACTGTTATGCTGTAAACTGTTTTTGAAATAAATAGTTAGATATGAGTATTAATTTTCTCGCTACGTAATTTTTCTTCGTCAACCTTTTCAACGACCAGTTTGAATATTTAGTAAGCTAGGTCAAGTAAACAAAGCTAATACCGTAAGCATATCTTTCTGTTATTTTTACTAATACGGTTAGCCTTGAAGGTAGTCAAAAATATAACGCTGAATTCAAATGAAGCAAAGTAGAAAAGCGAGCTCAGTCGCAAACAATACCCAAATTTGCATAAATTTGAGATGCAGCATGGCAATGGTCTTCTGTAGATTATATTAAGTTCGCAGACGAAACAAAAAGTTGGCGGTGCAGTTCATTTGTTTCTCTTACTGTACTTTTAAGGGTACAGAATATTCAAATGAATCCAGACCAGTAAATCTTGTAGCCTCTGTATCTCATGATACTCTTAAGCAGATTTCGCATCAATCCGAGCGATCCCGAATCAACCTCTGAACTACCGACTTAGTATTTACCTCTGACAAGAAGTTTAACAAATGAATGCTTTTTTTTTCAGTCATGATTCAGAATCAGGTAAAACAGACTATTTGGACGGTAACCCTACTGTAGATTAGTGTTTGTATGACACTATGCTGACTATCTTTGTGAACAATAAGCTGCTTGAATATATCCAGAAATAAATAATATATCTTGGAAAACAAATATCTTTTAAACCAGAGAGGAACAAAGAAGAAGTTGACAGAAGAATAGCCAGCACATGGAATAAGTTCTGGGCTCAAAAGACGTTTTTAAATCACAACTCCCGTTGCACCTAAAGAAAAACAAAATACAGACCACTCAACGAGCTATGGAGAGAAGTATACTTGGCATCAAACTGAAAGACAGAGTAAAATGCTCAGATATTCGAATTAAAACAAAAATAACACACGCCCTGCTCTTCGCTCAAAGTATAAAATGGAAGTGGGCTGGCCATATAGCCAGATAAAACGACGATAGAAAAACATTGAAGGTGACCAAATGGGGAGGGCCTTATGGCTCAAGATATAAAGGTCGCCCATATCGCAGGACAAAATAGCTGCGACATCAGGCATGAGATGGCAAAATGTCGCACAAGACAATAACAAATGGAAGCAGCTAGAGGAGGCTTTTACCCACAAGGGATTCACAGAAGAAAACAAAAGAGTACAACATAATTCAACATAGTTTCTGTGAAATGTAAAAAAGCTTAAATAATATTAAAATAATATTGTGATTACAATCACTAAACACCTGGCTCTGTTTGGAAGTGGTATACACAAGGATTTTTATAATACCGCGAGCACTTTACGAAATACTACAGCAAGTATTTCTTTTGAAATTATAAGAATGTTTGAGTGATTTGCAGACAAAGTCTGTATTATGCTGATTTTAATGGCGAAGCCCCAAGAAGGTTTTCTCCAGATTAAACTTTGAACAACGACTACATCAAACGCTGAAGTACAAAATCTAAGTTCAAAGCTTTCTTAAATAATACATGAATCAGAACAACAGATATTGAGGAGTTTTACATTTTAAATTAACTCATGAATATATATTGACTGACGAGAATAGAAAATATACTTCGAAGGCTTATCTCCTTCAAAGTATACATTTTGTATTGACTTTACATTTTCTTAGTATTTTTCCACAAAACTCGCAAAACATCGTTAACAACGAGAAGATATGAGATTGTATCAGTGCCGAAATATTTTAATCTCATGAACAAAAAGTGTGAATAATTCGCTTGAGTTGTACGTAGCTAATATTGTGAGTACTCAAAAGAACAAAAACCGCTAAATACTAATTAAATTATAGTCTTCATTGTTAGTATGTATTAG
Organism: Lathronympha strigana; assembly: GCA_949128165.1. NCBI lineage: Eukaryota > Metazoa > Arthropoda > Insecta > Lepidoptera > Tortricidae > Lathronympha > Lathronympha strigana. The sequence continues at coordinate 12,525,161 of OX421922.1, read as the reverse complement.
AACAGGGCGAGAATTGGAAGCTTGTGGATAAAGTGGAGTGGCGGTAGTCACTTTTTGAACGCTAAGCATCGCAATTATACGCTTTATGATTATGAATTTCCTCAAATACTTACAACTTACTTACAAATACTCGTACATGTGAAATAAAATTTCTACACCCCCAGGATCATATGGATTTTAGTGTAGGTATGTCGTTAGGTCCAAAATACTCGCATACACAGGCTCCTTAGTTGGACCAAGTGAACTATTGTCGGTACTCGTTACTGCTTCGGGGCCATCGGTGCTTCGATCACATAGATAAAGAGAGATTCAGAGAGAGGGAGAGAGAGAGAGAGATAGAGAGAGAGGGAGAGAGAGAGGGAGATAAAGAGAGAGAAAGAGAGAGAGGGACAATATGAGTTGTAATGTATGCCGCTTAGACCAAAATCAGCGCTATCATGCCAGTACGTATCTGCCTCTTCTTATAAACTCTGGATGATGTGAGTGCTATATTAGAAGAGTTAGACGAACATGTAGTAAGACAAGACCCATCTTCAGCTACAGCAGACTTCTTGAGCGCCGCCATGGAGATTTGCGGGGCGTTTACGGGTTACGGTAGTCGATGCTCACCAGTTCGGGCTCCGGGGCTATCGGCTCTTCCATCACACAGGGAAAGAGAGAGAGAGAGAGAGAGAGAGAGAGAGAGAGAGACTGAAAGACTCCTGTTACTTTCTAGCAGCAAGAAAGCCTTTCTACAATCACGGGACAATATGAATTGCAGAGTATGCTGTTTAGATTTAAATCAGCGCCATCACACCAATACGCATCTTCTTATAAACCCTAGATGATGTGAGTATTTTTGAAGAGTAAGACAAACATGTAGTAAGCCAGAACCTACCTTCAGCCACAGCAGCCTTCTTCAGCGCTCCCATGGAGATGCTCTTGCGGGGCGCGTCCGCGGGCTCCTTGGGCCACGCGAACTGGTTGCGGTACTCGGTGCTTGCCAGCTCGGGCTTCGGGGCCATCGGCTCGCCTAGAGCCGCGCTTGTTCCCTGGAAGATGTACGAGTAAATGTTATTTTATTAGTTAAATTTTCTGGTTGCTCTGAAAATTCGTGTTAATTAGTCAAAATAGCCATCGATCGCCATTTTGGTGAATCCTTAATATAATGTAATGAACCTTTAATATATTTTTTTAAACATTTACATTTATGAACCTCCAGGTCTGTTCTTGTATATTTTTATGTTACACCTGTTTACACTGAAGTACTAAACAGTAAAAAAAAGTTTGAGTCGCCGACCGCAGCTCAATCAGGTGCAATCTTACGATTAATGTGGATGAATAGACGTTCCCTAAGGCGCATACGAAGGATATGGCGGAATATTTTGCAGCCAACAGATAAGTCTAGATAAGTCTGGGTTGGTAGAGCGATGCGTATACGTGATATTTTTTCACTTTTCCTTTATTTGTTAGAACCATTTAAGTGTTTGTCAATTATTATATCATTGTGTAAAAAAAATGTTCTGCGTTTGTTTTAGCAGCAAATGGAAATTATTTAACACCTTGTCAATTATAATCTAGGGAAGAAAGGTAGATAAAGCAAATAACGAAACAAGAAGTCCCTTCGTTAGTTAGTTAGTTTTACTGGCCTTTTTCTGCCACTCGACATCCATTGTGCCTTTTTGCGTGATAACGAGATAGCCCTACTCTAACGAATCTAAATAAATCAATAAATATTATGGGACTATCTTACACAAATCGACGTAGTCCCACGGTAAGCTCGATGATGCTTGTGATGTGGGTGGGTACTAGGCGACGATATATATAATAGACAAATACATCTAAATACTTAAATACATAGAAAACATCCATAACTCAGGAACAAATATTCGTGATAAACACACAAATAAATGCTCTGACCAGGATTGGAACCCGGGTCCTCCTGCTTCGTAGGCAGCGTCACCAACTAGGCTAGGAGGCCGTTCTCCTAGCCTAGTTGGTAGTGGCCCTGTCACTACCAACTGTTGGTTGGTATCTAACCAGCCTAGCTCCTCCACGAAACCTAGCATCGTTTTTAGGTTGCTAACTGTCTCCTTTAGTGTGTTTGTACTTGTAGACTTCTACCTGTAGAAATATGTTATTGTACAAGAATTTCTTATAATTACGTATAATAGGTATTCCAACGGCGGAAGCCCACTAATTTAATACTTTAAATACAGTAAACATTCGGTTAAAAGCAACTTATACAAAAAATCCGACACCATTTGTACCAATAACAGGGCTTCTTTGTACCCAAACCCCTTTATTGTTGAACTTTACGTAAAGTTTATTCAGGTCCGTCACGACGAAATGGTCAGCGGAAAGCAAACAGTGCCAAAATCAATTAGGGCACTGGCCGAAAACCGCGACTTAATTAAGTAATAAATAATACGAGAACCGGAACGCATGGCCCATTTATTTCTGTTTCATGGAGTTTCGCTTTCGATGTGGCTTTGTCGCAAAATTAATTTCGTCGAACATGTTGGTAGCTTACATTTTAATTGGTAATGAAACTTATTTTATTTTTGCATCGAATTAAATAATAAATATTATAAGACAATTATTCACAAATTGATCTAATCCCACAGTGATCATAATAAAGCTAGAATTGGTATTATGGGTACAAGACGACAATATATATATATATATATATATATATATATATATATATATATATATATATATATATATATATATATATAAGATGGATACCTACATATACATTTCTAAAAAAACATCCATAACTCAGAAATAAATGTTCGTGATAAACACATATAAATGCCCTGACCAGGATTCGAAGTTCGAATCTAGGACCGCCTGCTTCGTAGTTCGTAGGCAGGGTTACTACCAACTCAACTAAGCTAGGAGGCTTGCTTGAAGGTATACATCCAACTCAACTGCTGCGGCCGACTTGCAACTTACATTTTAGTTGATTATAGTGTGTGTGTGTGTGTGTGTGTTCTACCTTCGGTTCGACGGTGTCCGTCCAACGCGGCTGCCGCGGCCCCTCAGACTTGCTGCGCCGCCCGGCGCGGTCCGCGTCATTCCTCTGAGCACTCTGCAACAATCACATAATTATTTTAACATCTTCACCTACTAACAGCAACATTCTTATAACCTACTTTAAAAATGTAAACATATTGCTGACACTTTTTAATAGAAAAGTCCTGTGAGTATCCGACATATTAAAATACTTATCGGGTTACTCACGTCAACAGCAAAACCGCAACACCGTGCAGGGCAACCGACGCGAGCGCATGTCATGATTAAGGGACACGGATTGTTTCGAAACATGTCGAACAATAATGTGACGATGTGAGTAACCCAATATAAGTTTATTGTTGATAGTCTTGATATTCGTTAAAGTAATAAGTCAATGGTAATTAACGTTTGATACTGATTTCAAGTTTTGATACACACTCACTTCTACTTATTCGTGTGAAGAAATCTAATTTCTTAAAATTATTTTTAAGTATCATTGATGTCGACAATCCAGAAACCACTTAAGGGTGACTCACACTAGCACGGGACGGAACGGGGCGGGACGGGAAAATCTGTCAATTTCTATAGAAATAATCACGTGATAGCTCGGAGCCCTCGAATGTCACTTGACGCTTTCTATAGAAATTGTCAGATTTTCCCGTCCCATCCTGTCCCGTCCCGTTCTAGTGTGAAACATCCTTTATGCATAATGGAGCTAGAAATACGCAGTATTTCCGGACGGCACTAAAACATTCACGTCGCTTCGGAAATATAATGGCTGAGCTGACTGAATCTTTAATGGATGACATTTTGATCAAGCCGGTTTCGGGGTGAATGGTTTAGGCATAGGAACCTCAAGTTAGAAGATTGGATTCTGACTTGCAACAATTTCTCTTAAGAGCTTATTCCATCATTAAGATTATTTAACATTAGTGACCATTAGCGTTAGCGAAAGCGAGAGCAATCGCTCTATGGCGCTTAGGACCTTTGTACCAATTTCCGCCATTGTTCTTGTTAACAAAATTTAACAAGAATTAGTTGATAAATGCGACATGTAGAGGAGAATAAATGGACAGACACACGAAATTAAATTATCCCAAGCTGAAATGTAGAAGCTTGGCTCGCTTTGCTTACTCGGTCAAAAAATACCTCTGAATATGGCATGCTTATGTCAAGCGAGTAAATGAATAAATAAACATTGTTTCACACTGACTGGTTTGTAGTTTCAGGAATTAACTGGATAGCGGCGCGACCGCCACTGTTGTCTGATTGACTAATTGATTGTTTTAACCCACATTTGATTGTTAATTCGACAGTATGGCTCTGACCTCTATTCAAAGGGCTGCCGCGCCCTTTGCTACACTTTGGTATGTCACAATTAGTAGAGGTATAATATAATAGTGGTGACTCACATAGCAAAATATTTGGGTCAGACATCAAACCCAGATATTAGTGGTATAGATCAAATCCTCGAATCTATGACGGCACAAAAGAAGAGATGCTACTTTTTTCTACGCGTATACGGCCGCTGCATCTATAAACAGATCAACAGCATTGATAACTTCAACCTGACAATTATTATTCTTGTAAACGGCAAATGGGTGAAAAGTTGTAAATATTCGCTCTATTTTAGAAAACAAATCTGTGCAGAACCCTAAAATACAACGTGTCAAGACGCGTCAAGGTTTCTCGACTTGTCCCAGGCTCGTAATTTGTTCATAAATCATATTTTCTTGCCAACCTACTCTGAAGGATCCTTATTTAGTGTCACGTTTCGTTAGCGAGATTAATGATACCTTGGCCCTGTTTTTATTGGCGGTAGGTTGGTTTTTATCTAGACCAGCAAATATCAGTCATCCAGCGTGGAGCTCGATTTTGGAAGTTTTGGATAGGGTAAGGGGGTGGGGGGAGTGGTAGTAAGAAGTGGTAAGTATAAAAGTGAAAGAAGATTAATTATAAAACTTTTTGAAGAAGCATCTCGTGGGTTTCCTGATTTGGATGTAGCTGCTTTGACGAATTCTTCTACATGGTTATGAAGTATGTTGATCATTTCAATTGTGTCGCTCAATAAAAGTGTCTTTCTTTGTATTTGATGTGCTTCAACCTTAACTAGGATGCGAGACAGCCCCAATAGAATCCTGAGCATTGTCGCTAACATGTGGGACAGCCCTGCAGTGAAACACTGGCTGCGTCAGCACGCGCCAGTGCCCTACATAACGGGCCATAAACTGGATTGAGTTGGAGGGGAGGAGGAAAAAGCGAAAGAGTTTCTCTTCTTCTTTTTTAATCTTAAATTTTCAAAATAGTTTTGTTGTATTTATGTTTTAATTTATGTTTTTAGTGTATAATTTTGCTAACAATTAATTTAAAGTATGTATTTTACTAAACTGGATGGACACACTTTTTGTCTGAAATAAATGAATTTAATTTAATTTAATGATCAGTAAGTATAACAAAGAGTAAAAATAACAAGCGTACATCGAGGCCTCGTAGCCATGCTATGGCGCATATACATATAATATGGGCAAATGCGGGTCATACACGTTCGGGCAATCCGTCAGATCTCCATAGTGTTTTTCCAATTTCCTATACATTTATCGACGACATATGCCCGAGCGTATATTGCCAGCTATCATCAGGTGCTGAGTCGAAGAGGTGGTTGGTCTGGTAAGTTACTCCTGCCATCTATGTGAATTATTCTTCTATTCTGGTAATCAATGACCTCATAAACCAGGTTACAGGTCTTTCAGTTTACGAATCTTATCAGAACCCTGTTAGCAGACATCTGTGGCACGATGTCAATTGCAGGTGCCGGGTCGATCTGAATTGCCTGGTATCTTACACCTGCCGATATCGTATGACCTCGGAGGAAAAGACGGGGAGCCTTAACCAAGTAAGCAATTTCTGAGAAATATGGTATCGTTCGCTAAAACATAATTGGTTGGCAGAGGTTTGTGGTCGGATATCATCAGCTGACGCCGAGACAAACATCTAGATGTACTGGTATTCTATTAGTGCGTCTATAAGTTAGACGCTCTGGTACCTTACAGCTGAGCACCGTCTGAGCTGCGGTAAACAAGGGGAACTTACCCGTGCCCTTTCAGCTGAGGTCTGTGGCCGGATGTCATCAGCAGGAGCTGGGTCGAACAGCTGGTTGGTCTGGTAGGCCACGCCCGGGTACTTCTTGCGACGGGGCATCGCCGGCTCCATGGGACCTGGCAATGATCATTAACTTGAGTGTATTGTAAACGCTGTTTGCTGGGAAGTAAGACATGCATTGCGACCATTATATCTTCGGACATAGAGTTCTTCTCTCTGTCTCCTGCGATATATTGCCATTAGTATACAGGATACATTATTATAAACGGTACTCAGTATTGGGGGGTTTTGTCTGATAAATATTTAGTGTAGACGGGTGCGTTGTTGTTATGATTTTTGGGTAAATCTAAAGGTGTATCCAACTGAGTTGTGCATGATCGTGTGGGTAGTATCGGAAATTAACGGGAAACTTACAGACTGCTGGTGACTAAAGGTCTGACTGACTGAAGGTGAGGATTAAGTGAAGGTGTGCTGTAGCTGCGTGTCAAAAATATCCTATCAAAAGAATTAAGGGATCATCATCATCAATTTGGCCAAATAAGAAAAGGGATTAGGCCTACCCTAAAGATTTCGACGACGAACGGTATCCCGCGATTTTAATCAGATCGTCGGTCCATCTAGTTGGGGGCTTTCACACGCTGCGTCTTCCGGTACGTGGTCACCACTCAAGAACCTATCTGTCCCAGTGTTTCAGTTGTAGGATAGACGATTATTATTTTCTAAAATAGATAAGCCGGCAGGAGTCATGCTCTATGGTAAGGGAGGAAACTTACCCCTCGGGATGGGCAGCGCGGAGGGCGGGCTCGCCGCCGGCTGCTTCACCACGCCCTGCTGCTCTCGGTATTGGTGCCATCGGTATGTGCTTCGGTACTCCGAGTGTAGCTGAAACAATGGAAAATAACATTAGTATTGGTTCGAAAAAGTCACCAGGATCAAGGTACAGGGGATCATAAAAAGACGGGAGTGCCTGTGCAGCCTTTGCAGCAGGTCATCGTGGCCGACATCCACAAAAGTCAAGTTCCTTAGACCATTTTTCAGGCAGCTTAAGAAAGATTTGTATTTATCTTTTGTCACTCGGAATAGCCAGGGCCCAGGGAACTCGAAAAAATATCTGAACACAACTTTTCAAGGTATGTACAGTCACCAGCAATAGTATATGACGCTATGAAGGCCGTAAACATATGTGACACGCTCTTATGCCGGTATAAACAAGACTGTGTCAGTGTGTTTGCAGCCTTCATAGAGTTCTATACTATTGCAGGTGACTGTACAAGGTAGGTTTAGAGTACTTGTTTAAACACTTTTGGACACCTCGGCCTCACGGATATATCTGGTGACGACTGTACTAGGTTTAATAGTAGACGTCCTGGTCGCTCCCACTCTTGTTGTTAATTAGGCCAATATTATTCACTGTACGTTTTGTTGAAATAGTAGGTACAATATAATCATTAGGTATGTTGTTAGGTGCCTGAGATGACTGAGATGATTAGGTGCCTGGCGTAAACGCAAAGCTTAAAGTAAAAAAAAACAGAATGTCTAAAATCACGTAGGTACCGTCATAATGCGCTATGTTTGCCCAAATAGTCATTTTTTTATGACGGTACACGAAGAAAAAAACTAGTTCCATTTAACAGATATATTATACGTTTCTTTTAGCGTTTTCTGCACCCGATCCCGATACTCAAACTGTTTACTGTTGAACTCAAAGTTACTAGGTCCCTAGCAAACATCCTAAAACTTTCTATACCAATAATATGTGTATGTATTGAATACAAGTCTATAGTCTATTAGCATATTTGAGCGAAACCTATTCATTGTTTAAGACACTTTCTCGGCGCGTTTAACCATTCTATGCAATTAGTTATTACAGTTTTTTTCCTAATTGCACCTACCTATGTTGTTAGGAATAGTGTAAGATTTGATCTGGATTGATTAATCGTGATAGATTAGATTAGCTGGGTGCTGTTAGTTGATAAGTGGGATAGTTAAGATTAGCATTATGTATGACTCACATCGATCAATGAAGGAACTCTAGTGATGTAACTAACTTTATGGGTCTCCCTCGACATCCCTAATATCGTTTGTCCTAAAATCACTTGCCTACTGTCCTATTGTCCTAATGATCATAATCTCTAATGATCAATTTTCCTAACGATAATTTGTCTTTAACCATATAATTTGCCATCATGAATTATTGCCCAAAAATGACTTCACACAGAACCGAATCGCTGTTAGAAAAGTCGGTTAGGTTAGGTTAGAACCATAATATGACCTCACACCGAGTCGAACCGCTGCTAGAAAAGTAGGTTAAAACAAAGTTAGAAAAAAACAATATTAGGACATATGAGTTTAGGACAAATGATCATTATGTCAAACAGTATTAGGGAAAGCAAAAATAAGATAAACAACTTTAGGGATTCTTATATAGATCCGTAACTTTTTACGTAAACGTATTTGTATCGAGCGTAATTCGATAGCTCAGCGATGTTGGCGCCGGAAATTCCTATCCGTTAGTGACGTGAAGTGGTTTATCGATGTTTTCAAGTATGTTGGCTTAGCTGGTAGGTAAGTGCAACTAATCCGGACAAGATGCAAGTTTTTCTAGTTTACTTTTTACTTGAGCTTTCTAACAGTGTCTAAAGATTTAAATTATATGTTAACTGTGTACGGGAAGAGAGGTTTTGTTACAGTCAACTATTCATTTAATGCATTTGTCCAATACATGAACTTTGTAATATGAGTCAAGTTACCTATGTGATGATTTAAGTAAACCCCATGTACATCACATTACCATATTATTATATTGTGATTCAATTGACATTGATTCTATTATATTTGACATGTAAAAAAATATGAATATGAATATTATATTTACACATAACACATGTGTTTGTTCTTGCAAAATAAATGAATGTGAATATCATTGAAATTAAATGACTAACTGATGATGACTGAGAGAATCTCAGTCTCTGAATCTGAGTTTGAGAGATTCTCTCAGTCCTCATCTTAACCCTGTGAAAACGAGTGCTGTAAAGGGCTGGAAACGTAGGGTCATGGTGTTAATAAACGCGAATAATCCGTTCTAAAGTGTTTAATTTCAATGAATAACAATCGCGGTAACATAAGACAATATTATGAATGTAAATATATAAATCAATCAGAAGCTACCTATGTCAGTATGTTACACACTAAATGAATTCGGTGGTTCGGTTCGGTCATTCACTGCCCTCAACTAAGGGATTTCAAATTAACCAGATCGGATCTGGTTAATTTGTGTTGCATCGTCAATAGAGGACATGCACGAGCTAAAATAACAAATAATAGAACTAACGCAATTCTCCTAAAATAAAGTATTTCATACAGACACATTGCGAGACACTTCCGATATAATCGCAAATATTGACTTGTTATAATTAATTATCAATTTATCACAAAGTAAGACGAGAGAAACAATAACCGAGAAAGCAAGTTTGCATGTCGTCGCGCCTCGGCGGGCGCTATTCAAGCCATCTTTAAATTCCACACTGAGCACTTCGTAGAATATTTAATCCTATCGGAAGTAGGTGGGCACTTTTATGCCGGTGGAGCACCGTGGTTGAATGTTCCCGATCATATGATGCTCCCCAAACAGCAATGCGGGTTGACGCCGTAGAGGAGGAAACAACAAAAAAATTCTAGTAGACTGTATTTAGACAGGTAGAAGTATCCGGTATACTAAAAGGTTTTTAGGGACTATAAAACACACTATAGGAGGTAGTTAGCAACCTAAAACCAATGTTGGCTTTCATGGAGGAGCTGGGATGGTTGGAATAGGGCTACCCCGTTACCACGCAAAAAAGCACAATGGATGTCGAGTTGCGGAAAAAGCCCAGAAAAACTAACTAACTAACTGACGCCTCAGAGGGTTTGCTGGGTATTATACTTCTCCCGTTTTCTGTCAGAATCGGGAGGTAGGAGTCCCAAGAGTCCCAATTAGCCTTCCCCAGACTCTGGACGGATGCGTAAATGCATTCCCCTTGCAAAAAAACCATGGGCACTTTTATCAGTTTTATCATCATTATTGTCAACGACACTGCTGGTCAAAAGCCTTCAAGGGTTTCCATATCATTCCCATCCGACGGTTTCAGGCGATCAACATGTAAGAGGCGAGGTCGTTGCGAATGCGTTTTCCGGTACACGATGGCCATTCGAGAACCTTTTTGCCCCAGCGGCTGTATGCCGTCAGTTTTATTACCGATGTGTGTGGCCCACCACTGTCACTTGTGTCCACCGTCTTGGTTATTTGAGATTATCAACTCTTTAAGTCACTCTGAGTTATGCTCTTAATGCTTAGGAACTGACGTGATTAGGGTAGCTGTAGCTATTAGCTGCAGGGGGGAGTCAAGGGGGTTTACGTTGACACAAAATCTTCCGCCTACGGGTGGCGTAAACTGTCATGGTTGGCGTATGCGCATTACCCCACGATTGCGTTCAGATATATTTATATTTACTTACTCAAATTATTACAAATACTAATAAATAATCAATAAAAACGTGTTTGTATAATACAAAAAATAATGTTCCGATACATATTTTGTTCCTATTTATATCTTTATGCAAATTGTTGTACCACCATACGCACCTGACAGCATGGTGCTTGCAAGCTAAACGTCAAATGTAGGAAAGAGAAGCTTGTGTACTTTAGTAAGTACTATAACTTATTCTGTGTTAGCTGTCACTATAATTTTACTTGACAACAGAGGTTATAAAAAATAGCAACCATTTGAGTGGTCAGGGGACCATGATACTATGATAGGATTCTTTTCTATAGGTGTGTCTGTTACATGACTTACGTGTTTACTCCGGTAACTAAATGATTTTTTAAATTGAAATTAAACACTTTAAAACGGATTAAAGGATGACTCCCATCCCAAGTATTATGAAAGAAGAAGTTATAAAGGCCATAAAGTCACAAAAGAAAAATAAATCACCAGGAGAAGACGGGATCTCAAACGAACTTTTATTGGGAACATACGAAATAATCACAGATACAATCACAGACATCTATAACGAAATACTCACCACAGAATCAATTCCGCACCAGTGGACCTCATCTACTATAATTTTGCTACACAAAAAGGGGAGAAAAGATGATATTACCAACTACAGACCTATTAGCTTAATGTCAAATATGTACAAAATATTTTCTAAAATACTGTTAGATCGCATGACTAAGATTTTAGACGAGAACCAGCCTAAGGAGCAAGCCGGGTTCCGAAGTGACTTTTCGACCTTAGATCACATCCACACCATAAAACAAATAATTCAAAAAAGCCAAGAATATGGGATAACTTACTACTTAGCCTTCGTAGACTATAATAAGGCATTTGATTCCCTCAAACACACTAAAATCTGGGAGACATTGGCCACACAAGGAGTTCACAACAAGTATATTAGTATAATCAGCAAGATATACCTGAACATGACAGCAAAGATACGGACAGAAAGAGTGGGAACATACTTCCCAATTAAAAGAGGAGTCCGGCAAGGGGATCCACTATCTCCCAAACTATTTTCGGCGGTCTTGGAACAAATATTTAGAAACCTACAGTGGCAACACTACGGATTGAATATAAATGGAGTTCTACTAGATCATTTGAGATTCGCAGACGACCTGATACTAATTAACAGCAACCCCAAAGATCTAAACAACATGCTCGAGGAACTGGTATGCGAAAGTGATAAAATGGGACTGCAGATGAACATGGCAAAAACGAAAGTGATGACAAACCACGAAAAAACGCCCATTATAGTAAGAGGAAATAAAATTGACTATGTGGATGAATACACCTACCTGGGACAAATAATTTCTCCAAAGGACCTTACAACAAAAGAAGTTGAAAATAGAATCAGCATTGCGTGGAGAAGATACTGGTCTTTCAAAGAAGTCATGAAGAACCCCGACATACCAATTAAAACAAAATCAAAACTGTTTGATACATGTATACTCCCCAGCATGACATATGGGTGCCAGACGTGGAGTCTGGTAAAACATAATATACATAAACTAGAAGTCTGCCAGCACAATATTGAACGTAGTATGCTTAACATAAAACTTAAAGACAAAATAAAATTAAAAACAATCAGGAAACAGACAAAAACTAGAGATATAACACATTGTATTAAAAAGCTTAAGTGGAACTGGGCAGGCCATATGATACGGAACAAAAAAGATAAATGGACAAAGTATATAACAGAATGGTGCCCAAGGCAATATAAAAGAAATAAAGGAAGACAACGCCGCAGATGGGAGGACGATATTGTTAAAGTAGCAGGCGCTACGTGGATGAGAAAAGCACAAGATCGACAGTTGTGGAAGTCTCTAGGGGAGGCCTATGCTGAAAAGCAAGACCAAAAAGCATAATTAAAATTAGTAATATTTATTGTAAAACAAAAATTTGGTTAAATAAAAGGCTTTATTATTATTAAAGGATGACTCACAGTATTCCGTTTCGTTCCGAACTTCCAATCCGATACGGGACGATCTGTCAGTTTCTATACAAAAAGTCACGTGACGTCCGAGGGCTCCGAGCTATCACGTGATACTTTCTATAGAAACTGACAGATCGTCCCGTATCGGATCGGAACGGAACGGACTACTGAGAGTCATCCTTTATCGGGTTTATTAACACCATGATCCTACGTGTTTTTTAATATAATTATTATACAAAGGCAACTCCGTACACGTTTTTCTGTAAACATATACGAACAAACGTTAGTTATGTTGATATTAGGAATAACTATCGTCTTGGTATTTATAAACAGTCTCAGTGCTTGTGCCTTTTATTATTATCACAATGCATGAGTAACTGTGAAACATTCACACACGAAACCATCAATCGGACATAACTTTCGATTTCCGATACACACGTGACTAATAATTTATAGCAATGGATAGCGCATGCTGGATGTTTATTTACGTTTACTTACGACGGAATACTAGAATAATGGCGTATGTGCCATTAAAGTCGCAGAATGTTACAGTTGTTTCGAACTGACGTGGTCGGATACTGTGACAATATATGTATCCAAAATGTAGTAAGCATATATGTGTAGAGTTTCACTGCTAACGGTTATGAGGCATAAGCGCTTGACACTTACGTCGTGTAGTATCGCATTAGGCCCACTTGCACGACCCAGGGTTAGCTGAAAACCCGGAGTTAAGCTGTCAAAACCATACAAAAAGACGCGTAACTCCGGGTTATGTGGCTATTCCGGGTGGTGTAAGTGGCTTTTAGTATAGGAGCGTTGATAATGACATTAATGGCGTAAGCGCCGACCAAAATACACCTTTTCCTGTGAAACGTCATGCTTATGTAACTAATGTTCACTTATGACGTTTGTCTTTTGAGAAATGTAAGCGTAGCTTTATGGGCAGTTTGCTTTGTGTCAGCAAAACATTTGTTTGTTTGAACTGGAGAGAGATAAAATTCAAACTGCAGGCCTGAATATTGAAATACGCATTACAATTAGGAACTGTCATTTCACATAAGTTAATTATACATTGTGTAGATAGTTAAATTTATAAGTATGTAAGAATAGCAAAATAAAAGGTTGGCGTTGTAAGTTCCAAGAGTAAACTAAACATAGTTATAAATACACAGTCTGACACACTAATAGCAGAAGAAACACATCGCTTTTATGGGGCGATAACACTAGCTGATCATAAGAAAAAAAAACAAATACGTAGTCTGTTCTTATCCTTTTGGGAAAAAAGTTGATTACGTAATTTAAAACAGATAGCTACTTTTCCCAATTTAATTAAAATCAAACAACACAATTAACCGCCCAATTCATACCTATTAGCCAGCGTGAACGCTTGAATGGCCCCGCTTCAGTGACGCGTTCATCGATATCGAAAAATTCGAAGATTGTAAATGCAAAACGCCACTACAGCACATTGCATTTACGACCTGTGTGTACAGGTTTCGATATCGGTATTGCCAGTCACTATCGCTACAGCGGTTCGGACGATGGAGCCAGTTATATGGTGCTTTTTCGTAGATTAATTCGGACGTGCGGTTATTATTATACTAAATAACGGATTAACGGATAACATACACGTATTTTTAGTCACAACGCGCAAAATGTTTCGGAAATCGTAGGATTTGCGCATTATCGCCGTCATCGATTATTAATTAACATTAATAGTACGTAAGGTTTATCGCCACGAAAACACAGATCAAAGACTTACATACAAAGAGTGCGACCAAGATTACTTAGCACTTATTTGGAAAACTTGCTGTCAAGTGTTCCAAATAAGTGAAGTGTGGCATTTTCATACAATGGCACTGTTGCCATTGTATGAAAATGCCACACTTCACGTAAAACTTGTCAGAAAGACTTAGCGTGGCCCACCTATAATAATATATAAATCAACCTTTTGCTGGCATTCAGTTATTTCAAAGCATAACCAATTGTCTAACGTCACTTAATTTCAGTAATCTGCAGATACTTTCCCCATTTAAATTCAAACAAAATAAAGCGTCCAATAAATATCACCCAGCGTTAACAAATAAACCCCGCTTCAGTGTAGCGTTCATCGATATCGACACATTCAAAGGATGTAAAGGCCACTGGCGAACATGGCAGTTACGACACTTACGACCTGTGCGCAAAGATATCGATATCCGTATTGCCAATCACTATCGTTTTAGCGGTTCGGATGATTGAGCCATTTATATGGTAAAAAGGGTTTGCTTTTTACTAACAATTTGGGCGTGTAAATATTAATGAAATATACTGCGATGTAAAACATGTTAATTTTATAAAATACAAGTTTATAATGCTGTATTCGTGGCTACTTTTACTTGTTAAACAAGAAGTTTTATAGGAAGCAGGCATTTTAAGGCAGGTGCGTCCTAATGGTGCGTTGTTTTGCGCTGAGGCATATATTTTTTAAACTTTTATTCGTATTTTTAAGTACAACTTAAATCTACCATTACAGGTTTTGCCTAATGCGATAGATAAGCGATAACAAATAAACATAGTAAACAATATCATAAACAACACAGTACCTACTAAGTAAAACGAATAATTACTGAAGTAATATGTTTCTATGAATTGAATATTTATTAGAATAATTTCTATATAGATATTCCTATATTCAGAAAATCGAGTCCGTTTTATTTGACGCGGCAATGATTTATTTGATTAATGATAAAGTTAATAAAGTTAGGTTCTTCTCTCTGCGGCCCTAACCATTGGTAACCTAGGCCCTGTCCCGTGGCCGGCGGCAGTCTAGGTAAGGTGTGAATGAAATGTTGAAGGATGACTCACACTAGAAAGGGACGGGACGGGACCGGGACGGGCCGATCGGTCAGTTTCTATAGAAAACGTCACGTGATCTCCGAGGGCTCCGAGCTATCACGTGATTCTCTCTATAGAAATTGACAGATCGTCCCGTCCCGTCCCGTACCGTCCTAGTGGGAGTCATCCTTTATGGGTATGTATTTTGATTTTGGATGTACTTTTTGTTTCTTACTTTCATGCTTACATTAATATAAAGCCTCATTTGTAATATTAATTTATTTTATATTCCATATCTAAATGTGAAGGACAAACCTACGAGCGTTGGTTTTTAGGGTTCCTCAAACGGAAGCGAAACGTGGACAATGACACAAAAAGACAGGAAAAGATTGAAAGCATTTGAGATGTGGGTCTGGAGACGTATGGAAGGCATAAGTTGAAGTAAGAGTAACGAATGAGGAAGTGTTGAGTAGAGCGGATGATAGAAGAACGACTAATACCATTGAAGAAAAGTAATAAAGTAAAAAAGTAAAGAAGACATTTGATACGACATGACCACTTTTTCAAAACTTTTAACTATATATATATATATATATATATATATATATATATATATATTGATATTGTTTATATTGTACCATGTTGTACATGTTTTTTTTTTAAGTAACAAGGTAGATGTCTCTTTTTAAGTATTTAA
Organism: Lathronympha strigana; assembly: GCA_949128165.1. NCBI lineage: Eukaryota > Metazoa > Arthropoda > Insecta > Lepidoptera > Tortricidae > Lathronympha > Lathronympha strigana. The sequence goes on along the minus strand of OX421922.1, from coordinate 12,509,077 downwards.
AAATACTTGTGCAATGTTGCTTTACTTGTCTGCCTTATCTGATCGCTTCTCTCAAATACTCAAAGGTTAACTGGAAGAAATCCCTTAAAGGGATAAGTTCGCCTTTGTACTTAACATCTCTGTTTGTTAACTGTATTTTTTTCAACTGTGTTTCTGTACAATAAAGTTTTACTTACTTACTTACTATTCTGGAGGGAAATATAGGCAAGAGAGGTAGGGGTAAACCAAGACGAAGCTACACGGACCAAGTAAAGAAAAAAATAGAAGCTACATATGTCGTATTAAATGGTCAAAGCGCTGGCGCAGGACAGAGAGAGCTGGAAGATACTCCACCGACAAGAGAAATAACTCTTAAGTTTATGATGATGACCTCAAAAGGAAAGAAACGGAATCCTTATAGGATCACTTTGTCGTCCGTCCGCCCGTCTTCCCGTCCTTCCGTACGTCTCGCGTCTGTCTGTCTGTCAAGACCTTTTATCTCGGGAGCACCATATTTTTGTGCGGAACCCTCGGTGAGCAGGTCCAACTCGCACTTGGCCGGGTTTTAAATGAACATGTCGTTTCCGGTGACGGTATTAGAGTGATGGTTTCCTAATGGAGTTAGTCATTAAGGGGTGTCTTCAAGGTTTCGTACAGAGCGAGGCGTTGAGGCCCGTGTTCTCACTTAACTGGGCGTTTTTATGGAAAGTTGTCCCACCTACTTTTATTTGGAGTCATAATTATGTACCTATCTATTTTTTTACATCGTGTAAGTGACATTATTTATGAAAATTAATATTAATGCTCTGCCTATATAGGTATATACAATACAATACAAATACTCTTTATTGCACACCTCAAATGAAGCAAATACAGAGAAAACAGCGAAAAAAAGAAGAGGCAAATAACAGGCGGTCTTATCGCTAAAAAGCGATCTCTTCCAGACAACCTTTAGGTAGCGGAAACTAATAATAAAAACAAAAAGTCTGTAGGCGTTGCAAAAAATAGACAGAGAAGTGAAAATAGCACATCCATTATATAATTTGTTATATGATATTATAATTTAAAGTTTAATTTTATTGCAATGTAGGTAGGCCCTTAATTTATAAAAATGTAATATTTTTAAAATTCAAACTACAAAAAAAACTTTTATTATTTGTACCTAGTATATGTTTTGATTCATGTTTTTTATGCTTTTTAAGTAGTCACACTACTAATTGAAAGAGATGCCATCCACAACAAAAAGTAACCAAGGCCCCGGTGAGCAGAGCTGGATTCGAACCAGCGACCGCCTGCATTCGCGGCAGACGCCCTTACCACTGGGCTGTTCACAAATAGCTAAACACACACTCTAACCCTTTGAAAACAGGCGTGTTCAGATATTAGTTAGCACCGCGGTAGCTCCGACGTATCTCATGCATACACCGCTCAGGGCCTATACCACGAAAATCGAACGATAGCGGCTGTGTGTCTCCATCTCTGTCACACTTGCATATTGGAGTGACAAAGAGGTGTTCCCGTCTCGCTGGGCCGGGGCCGGATCTCAATTTTAGACATCAGGCATTGGTCATTAGGTCATTACATTTAAGCATTTCGGGGTATATAATCAGAGTTCATGATATTTCTTAAGGTAGGGCATTTTGTATTTCAAGTTAGGGCATTGCCCCATAATGTCCCCCCTAGCTACGGCCCTGACACCGCCTCATATAACAAATGATATTGTTTAAAAGTAGGTATTAAGAGAACTGGTTGAGTGTGCTACTAACCTCACTCGACCTCCACATGGCCGGTGATTCCGACGAATAGGGGCAATTACTTTGATTAACCGCGGGAAGAAACCGACCACTCTACTCTTATACTACTCACGAGTATTCTCTCTGCAAAGTTCATTCATAATGCAAGCGGAGTTGTAGTCTGCAAAATAAGTTTACTTAACGATCTGGTTCGAATAAAATATATCCTGTCACCTTTGTAAATACGTATTCTAGCAAATTAAAAAAAACTGATTCTGATTCTGAGCGTGGCAACTTGGCAAGCCTTCCAGGTTGGACTTACAATGAACCGTTCGAATACCCAGTATGATCAACAGCACAAAACGTACGGTCGAGGTAGACGGGAAGATAATACACTATGTTGATGTTTGACGAGTCTATTTACTTAAGACAGTTAGTTTCTTTCAATAACAGTAAAGACAACCTTCCACTGTCACTTAAGCGGAAACTCGTCGACATGTGTATTTTGCCCGTCCTAACCTATGGTGCCCAAACATGGTCTCTCACGGAAAGTCAGAAGTCCAAACTAATGGTTTGCCAACGAGCCATAGAGCGCAGCATATTAGGTGTCAGGTAGACCGCATCTGAAACACCACATTGCACTCAAAAACTCGGATGTCAGTGAAAAATTGTCAGCCTCAAGTGGGACTGGGCCGGCCACGTCTGTCGCATGCATCTGGAGAGGTGGGCTAATATAGCTACCACTTGGAAGCCGCAAAATAGACGACGCAAACGAGGCAGGCCCAGACAGAGATGGCGGGACGATCTAGACGTCTTCCTCAGTAGTAGGACGAGAAATCACGGGAAGAGACCTATGCCCAGTAGTCGGACACTTATATAGACTAGTAAAAAAAAAACTCTGGTTAAATTATTTTTAGAGAAATTAATATTTTTTTCTGCTTTCCGCCCGGCAAGCAGCTAATTGGCGAAATTGTTTAACCTCTCGGCTAAACAATTTCGCCGCTTACCGACTGCCTCAAGCAGAAAATAGTGAACCTACAGAACTTGGTCAGTAAATAAGAAAGCCTCACATTACATGTTTACATGAGACCTGAGTCATTTCTAACTTTACAGGGACGCAATCTATTAAACCATAAACCACAGCGCTGTGTACATTTTCTCATAATTAACAATTCCCGTGTTCACAGCCAACCAAGCGCGTAGTCCATCTCCATACTAATTACAATTGGACACTTGGTGATTAATTAGTACGTGAACATCTGTGCATTCTGTTACACGATACAAGTAACATGTGTAATGAATTTATAATTACCTAACGTTGTTGGTTGAGAGTTTGGATTTGGGCCAAAATTTATATCATCAAAAAAAAAGTAGAAATGTAAACCGTGGGCAGTCACACGATTCACACGAAAAAAAAACAAAATCTTATTCTGTTCGTAGGCTGCAAGGGCACTTTTAGTGCAATAAGGATTAAGATATTTAAGTTAGTAATATATTGAGAGGGAATTAAACTAGATTCAGATAATTCAACAGCCCATACTTGGCCCCAATTCCACCGCGCTGACAATTGTGACAAATCCTAAAACGACTGAGTTGCTGGCATTTCAGGCGTCCCTAACTCCCTAGGCTACATCGCGCGGGCTGTTTGCCACCGATATTTGCAAATGACCATGTTAGCTTAAAATCGTATATTCCAGAACGGATTCATCGCGTTAATTATCACCCTACGTTTTGAGTCAACATCTTAACTTCTTAACCCAGTGAAAACGAATGCTGTAAAGGGCACGAAACGTAATAGGGTCATGGACTCATGGCGTTAATAAAGGCGATTAAATAATCCGATCTAAAATGTAGTTATACAAATATTGAAGACAATATTGTGTAGTAATAAATAACTACAGTGAAATACTCCTTCACATTCTTCCAACCGTCATTGACATTCCAAAAACGCGCAACTTTACCCGTCAAAATATTAAGAATAAGAATAAGTTTTTTTTATTTGCCATCAAAAACAAATACATTAGAAAAAACGAAATAAAAGTAAAACTAAGATAAAGTAAAACAAAAGAAAAAACAATCAGAAGCATTAACTTATCTCTTAGGCTAAATATTTTAAACATTAAAGTAAAACTATTGCTTTACATAAAGGCAAATGGGTCCCAATTTCAGCATGTGCCAAGCTATGCAGCCCAGCGCTGGTTTTCAAACTGGTCCCTGAAAGGTGGGCGCTACGCTGTCTATAAGATAATAGGGAGCTATTTCCGTGCAACCTTTTTTAGAGTGTATGGTGTCTTTGTAGCGTGATGTTTGTGTAAAGTTGTGTTGTAGTCTATGTGTTATTAATTAATATTAAAGTTAGTGCACGTTCGGAAATCTATAATATTTAATAGTAGTCATACTGTACAATTGTAAAGCATGAATTAAATCACTTATTATTTATAATAAATGTTTTTATTCATGTTTTTAAGTAGGCACACTACTTTATATAAATTATAAATTGAAAGAGATGTTATACTACAGAAAAAGTGACCAAGGTCCCCGGTGAGCCGTGATCGGGTAGCCCAGGGTGCGTAGCCAAGTCTTGTCAATCGCTCACGCTCAGGCGCTAACGAAACGCAACTGTCATTGTCACACTAATAAGGAAGAGTGATAGAGAGAGGTAGCTGCGATACGTTATTAAGCGTGAGCGATTGGCATCTTGGCTAAGCACGCAGTGGTTAAGGGCGTCTGTCGCGAAAGCAGGAGGTCGCTGGTTCGACGTCAGCCCTGCTCACCGGGGACCTTGGTCACTTTTTCTGTAGTATAGTATATGACATCGCTTTCAATTTAGTAGTCATACTCGTAATTAAATAGCAACAAGTTGTCGTTCAGATACTTGTAAAGAAAAGACTGTGCAGCATCATTTAATAACTGTTACAACGCTACCTCGTGCGGATTCCTGTGTAATTACCTCATTACCAGACCAACGCGCTGTTATTATGTGTGCTGTTTACAAGAAATGAAGTTTTTATCCGGTAACGAAATGTTTCATGATTTAGCAGTCTTTGTGTTTGTGTAGAGCGTGGTGACTCAGTTGTAAGAGCGTGTGACTTTCAATCCGAGCGTCGCAGGTTCAAACTAGGTAGCAACCCGGGTTTCTTTTAGTATGGAAAACCTGGGTAATACCCAAAAACTCAGTTTTTTAAAATAAACTCGTTGCATTCGCTAGTTCAAACTCCAGCTCGTAGCATAAGTTTTTCTGAACTTATACGAAATATTATTTGATATTTACCAATCGCTTTTCGGTGAAAGAAAACATCGTGAGGAAACCGGATCCCAATAAGGCCTAGATGGTAGCAGTTGCATTCGTAAAACTAGTGCCTACGCCAAATCTTGGGATAAGTTGCCAAAGCGGACCCCAGGCTCTCATGACATAAGCCGGGAAAACGCTAGGAAGAAGAAGTATTCATTTTATCTTTATTGTACAAAAGAAAATACAAACGTAGAAAAGGCAGACTTAATGCTATAAGTATGTGGGTTTATGTAAAGTCAAAGCTAAGCTGATTTTCATAAGGTGCCAACGAATCGGTTTTAGGACGCAAGGGATATGAGCTTTTTTCATTAAGGCATTAAGTTTGCTTCAGGGTTCCGTGCCTCAAAAGTAAAAAACAGTACCCTTATAGAATAACTTTGTTGTCCGTCTGTCCGTCTGTCTGTCAAGATCGTTTATCTCGGGAACGCGTAAAGGTAGCAACTTGAAATTAACACCACATGTACAAGTCTACAGTCCCCTGAGGCTGTGGAAAAATCCAACCTCTACGTCAACGCAATCAAAAGATACGGCCGTTTATGTCACATTTGCCATACATTTGCTATGGGAATCAAAATGTATAGGGTATTATATTTCCTGTTGACCTAGAATCAAGAAATGTCGCAAAAAGCAAGACGTAGCAAAAGTACAAGAAAAAATCCGAAAACCGCAAAATTCCCGCACACTGAGAGTTCCGTGCCACCAGTAGATTAAGTACCTAAGGTCATAAATGGGGAGGAGCATCTTTTGTGCGGAACTCTCGGTGGGCGAGTTCAACTCGCACTTGGCCGGTTTTTAAGTGGATACAGTTTCAAATAATAATAAAAACCATAAGTAAAGCCGGACATCTAGCAACCTTACATAAGTTCGACGTGAAACTGTGAACGGTTACCTTTACAGCTCACTGCTTGTATGTCAGAACTAATATAACAAGTATTGGGTTACCGAGCCCCTCTCAAGTGCCAGATTATTGGGGTTCGGGGACACGCTGTGAAAACTGCCTAGGGTTGCAGCTGTGTCGATATCGATGACTTATCGATACTCATAAAATCTTTGAGAGTATGATAGAAACCTCATATAACAAGTATTGGGTTACCGAACCCCGATCAAATCCAGATTATCGGGGTTGCTACTTTACGCTGTGAAAATTACCTAGGGTTGGAGCTGTGTCGATATCGATATTTTAACGATTTTTATACAATGTTCGAGTGTGTGTGATCTCTCTTTAGTGATACAAACCCTTGTTGTTACATATTAAAATAGTTTATCTTCTTTATTTCTGGATATTTATTTAAAGTCATTCTTGAATTTGTAAATGGGCCCCCTTTACTCCCGTTTGTCGATATCGTACATTTTATAGTTTGTGCTGTCCGTTATCAGTCAAAAGTTGAAATATAACATGATTGATTTGTTTATTTGGACAGATTTATATCTAAGATAGATAACATGTGAAAAGCAAATTATAGGCAGTTATGAACATTGATACAAATAAAGTATGGTACTTACTGCTTATAACAAGTTCAAGTTCAAAATCTGTAATAAACACGTGTCAAAATAAGAATAAGATTAATATGAAATAACAAACAAAACACATTTTACAATCAATAATACAAGAAATAAATTTAGCACACCTAATTAAGTCATCGTAAATTTATTTTATTATTACATAATGTGTCGACATTGTAATAAGCTTTTTCAATTAAAAAGTCATTGCGTCTCTTTACAAATAGCTCATAAGTAGAAGCCTTCTGATTTCCGGACTCAGGGTGTAACAAAACTCCACACTTCAAATTTTGATCGCACAGATGCGCTACATAAATCAAATATCCCACAATATTTTACCTGAAGGAAGCTTGACAAAAAGTTGAAAACCTTTATTCTTATCGATACCACCCCCTCCCTAGCGTGAACCGCAATACCTCGAGCCAGTGCTTACATAAGGGTTATTGCTCCCAGATTTAGGTTTCAGGTTTTAAGGCTTTGAGCTAGAATTTGAGTGCTGTAAATTTCGTAGGGCACAGAAAGAGCGTGTTTTGGAACATCATTTCGGAGAATCCCTCGGAGTGTTTTAGCTTGACTAAAATGTCCTGGCACAGACTGCAGACAAAAGGAAAGTATACTTTAAACGTGCGTGTCTGTGAATGAGTGTCTATTTGTCTAAAAAAACGTTTCCGAGGTTTCCGTGCCTTCTCAAAATACTGGTGGTACACATTTCTAAGTGTGTGTCAGTTTTCGGATTTTTCTCTGTAATTGTGCTACAAGATCTTGCCTTTTGCCAAATTTTATGATTGTAAGTCAACGGGAAGTACCCTATACATTTGGATACCCTTTGAAAATGTATCGGAAATGCCTCATAAATGTATCTTTTGATTGTGTGGACATAGAGGTCTGATGTTTTCACACCTTCAACGGACAACAGACTTAAATATATAATAATATTACGAATAAATTATCCGGCGAATAATTAATCCAGCTATAGTACCTGTTCATATGAATCGTATGGAATAATAATTTCGTTAAATTGTGTTATTAATTAGGTGTAATGATTTTTCTAAGGTGCGACAGAGCTGCAATGTATGTCGTCCAACTTTGTTTGACATGACAAATGACACTGACATGATACTCGTATCGTATAACGTTTAGATAGCTACGTTAATTTATGTGGATGCAAATACATTGCGTGCTGAATTTTTATGTATGAAAAAAAAACATCTTAATTTCCTAAAGAAATTAATGTAAAAGGTTCCCTAGGTCCAATAGTAATCGTCATTAAAATATTCGCCCGTATCAAATACCCACGCTGTATATATGGCATGAATTTCAGCTTGTTATCTCTACGCGTTCCTAACAAAGGGTCTTAAAAAAGAGTGACCCTGGGTTCCTTTTCCTTTTGAGGTTCGGGATCCTACACCAATTTGGAAACTTTAACAAGAAAGAGGTGTTTCAGAACCTTCCCTATTGCGTATGCACTTTTTCCCTTAATGTTAGAACGAATCCTCATTTCGAGAAAACATCTTGAATATTCCTTAATATCGTATTACCGTCCGTCAGAACTATAACGTGCGTAGAAAACTGACTCCTGAGAGAGTGGGCGTAATGGGATAGCTAATATTTACTGGATGCTTTGATAATTTGGATGTTGTGTAGAGCCGAGACGAACTAGTTTCTTTACCATGAGTTGCTATAGATTTCGAATGATAAATTTCGAAACGTTATCTATAGTTGCATTCCGCTTCCACCTGCAAGTGTAAGCAATATGCTTATCATAATAAGTTGAACGTGGCCGTATTCGATAGCGAAAGTATGTCCGTCTCGCTTCTGCCAAAATAATGGTAGGAGCGAGACGGACATACTTTCGAGCGTCGTAGTCGCTATCGAATACAGTTGCGTGCAACTCATGGGAACCACACAAGATGCATTGAGTGCTTACTATGAGTTACATTCGATTGCGACTGCGGCATTCGACAGTATGCCCGTCTCACTTCTACCAGAGTAGTGGTAGGAGTGAGACGGACATACTTTCGAATGCCACAGTTGCAATCGAAATCAACTCATGGTACGCACACTGGCCGTGCGTTGACGTAGACGCTAGCGTCTATAGATTTTATTAAGATAAAATGAGTCAAAGTCATGTCACTTCGTAAAAAGTGGGTGTTTGTTCGATATTTTTTCAATTAAAAATAAATGGCTCATCTCCTACATTATTTATACTGGAATCAACATTTTTTTACCTAAGAATCTTTTTTCCCCCTTTCAATTTAGCCAAGAGGCGAACAGTATTGACATATTAATACCTACACCACAAAACTATGTCAAGACCAAATTTCCCACTATCTCACATCTTCATTTATCCCACAATCTAAACCTTATCTACAACTGGGTCAACATCGGTTGTGTCGCATTAAGTCGCTAGAGCGCATAGAGCTCCAGAGAGCCTCTAGACCGCTCTAGGGCAGCCTAGAGCGCTCGAGATGTCTAATGGATAACTTTATGCTTTTTAAGGCATTAGTGTGTGACGCTGGGATGGGTTAAGAAGCTAAGTGGTTAAGTTTTTTGGCGAGGTTGTGTTGTTTTGGCACAGTTGTTGGTAAAAGGTTGAAAGTACGTAAAATCGTATGTATTATTGGACCTAATAAAAAAGGATCTTAGGCAGGAGGAAGGTTTAAGGGTGACACACTAGGACGGGACGGGATGGGACGGAACGGGACGATCTGTCGATTTCTATGGAATCATGGGGCTCGGAAGCCTCGGATGTCTGGTTTTCTATAGAAACTGACAAATCATCCGGCCCGGCCCGTCCCGTCCCGTTCTAGTGCGAGTAATTCCTTAAATATCCACAAATTAGGTAAGTATGCCTATACGTTTCGATCATTTTGTGATTATGATTATCTATGCCGCTCTGCTCAGAGACCTCTCAATTCCTCCACAGGACAGGCTTTGCCTAGTGTGAAGGTCAGTAAATATAACACAGTATATTTATGAAAACAAATGATTTTTTTGTAATTCATAATACCTACATAAGGGGATTTTCAAAAATAGGGTACCATTTCCTTTTTTTTTTAATATAGGAAGTTTTGAGTTTATCATAACCAGAATCACGAGTACTATTGATTTAAAAAATAAAAAGAGTGTCCCGTTTTTTTGGTCAGCTTTCTAACGCATTTTTTCATAAATTTTGTATAGGCCGTTACAGAACTGACAATTTTTATTTTTATCGGTAATCGAGGACCCATTTTCATTAAAATGGTGCAGAAAATGCCCGTAAACAAGATGTTTTTTGTTTTCATTCGAAAGATGAAACTCATACACAGAATCTGGCGCTGAAACATTTGCAGTGCGTCGTTATTTTTTATTTATTTTATTAATAACTCTATTCAAAAGAAGAGTATTGTCAATCAATGACATAGTTGAACGAGCGAACAAAGTTCTCCGAGTCTACTGGAACAATGGCGTTTGTATGTTTGTTTGTATATTTGTATGTTTTTTCGATCACAACTCGAGTATCGTTGATCGGATCGTAATAAAATTTGGCAGGTGGTTAGATGAGATTAATATAATTTTTATGTACGAATATGGGCCAAATCGTATATGGAGTTGTCGAGATATAGATGTCGCATGTTCACATTCGCGGGTGAACCACTTAAAGAGTATGATGATCATTATCTTTACCCTGTCAAAACGCGTTCTGTAAAGGGCCCGAAACGTAGGGTCTTGGTGTTAATAAACGTGATTAATCCGTTCTAAAGTGTTTAATTAAAGTACTTGGTTTAGAGGACATACCTAATATCTCCGATCTTCATCCTTGGTTATCCTATTTACCTACTTCACTGAGACCCAAAGAGGATTTTAGCCTCCGACACAAGAGAACGCCATTTAAATTAGAAAATTCCCGTGAGTATCAGACATATTAAAATACTTATATCGGGTTACTCACTTCAATACAGTCGAAAATAGCTCGACATGTTTCGGAACAGTCGGTGTCCCTTATTCGTGACTCATGCGTCTACCCGCGGCGGCTGCTCTACGCACACACATGACTCATGAATAAGGGACACGGACTGTTCCGAAACATGTCGAGCTATTTTCGACTTTATTGACGTGAGTAACCCGATATAAGTATTTTAATAAGAATGCCATTTTGTCCTGTCCTGCGCCACATCACGCCAGTTGGGTGCTCCGAGGGGTCTTAACGCGATTCAATTTTAGGCTCAGTTGTACCTATGTGAGCGACTCAGTTTAGGTCGTCAAATGAACCGCGTTAAGACGTCATTGTAAGGGCTCAGATCTTCCAGGGCTACATCGCTCCAGCGGTATCTGGGGCGTCCGATTGGACGTTTTGCACCTGGGTGCCCCACTTACGCTCTTCCTACAGATTACTATCGTATACGTATCTTAGTTACTCATAAGAAGATAATGAACTGAATGATGTCATACATTCCGTTTGCAGACTTGCGCAAACATTACCCATTATTGTCACAGTGAGAGATAATTAAAGTGGTCATAAACTTGTCCTGCTTTACCAACATTTAAAATCATAGTTAGGTATAAATTAAGTGTAGTTAGTATAAGTACATGTTCAGGCGTGTACATGACAGAGAAGCCACCCTGGCGGCTATAGATGACAATTCAGTTTCGGTTAATACTCAAGAAGACGATCCGATCAACGATAGGTACTCGAGTTATCGTCAAATAAAAATAAAAATTGTATGTAACAAACATAAACGCCTGCCTGTTGTTTCAGTAGACTCGAAGAATTACGCTCGCTTGTTTAACTATGTCATTGATTGTATACAATACTCTTTTCTAAATACTTCTTGATGGAAAGTTTTAAATTTCAATGCCCAATGAAGATAAACGCGTAAAGCGACACAGATTGCGCTGCAAACGTTGTTGACGCATTGTCCAAGTTCTTAGATCGGGAGAACTTACTCGCTTAGCTTGCTCGTTTGAAAGTATTAAAGCCAAATTAACATGTCGCACTTTCTCGACTTAAATTAGGGTCTTAATCAAACTTGAAAACAAACGAAAACGAAACTTAATAAACTGTGTGAACGCAGACTTGAAGCATTGTGTTTGTGGGAACTTATAGCGTGATATCGATGGAGTTTCTTTTGGAAAGTGAGCTGGGAATCCGCTGGGAGTTGAGAGGAAAGTATGGAATATGACGTGATATTTATCACTTTATCAGTGATATGATCTCACTGGTGGCCTAGCCTAGCCTAGTCGGATTTCTATAGTACGCTGGGCATCCGCCAGACGAATTTACCACATTGATTGGCAGATTCGGAGCATATGCTTGAACGAATATGACCGGATTAAGATATAATCACTATTTAAAAACCAGCCAAGACCATGTCGGGCCACGCTCAGTGTAGGGTTCTGTAGTTAACCGTCCACCAAAATAAGCGAACCTAGGTGTTTTAGAATCCATAACACTAATGCATCATATACCTTCGCCCGATTACTAAGAGAATATGATTTTCTGGAAAAAAAAAACAAAAATAGTTTTCTTATCAATATACTTATATCGGGTTACTCACGTCTATAAACTTACGGGAGTTTTCAATTTAAAATAGGTTTCGTAACTGACCATGTTCAAAATAATTTTCCTTTATAAATTTCTTTCTTTTTAAATGTCCTGTTATCTCTCAGGAGGGACATAGGGCCCGAACAATGCTCTTCCCTTTGGGACGATTTTGTGCAGTATCCTCCAGATCTTCCCATTTGAGACCGGTTATTTCCGCTTCTTTTACCACCGATCGGCGCCACGTGGATACCACTATAACTATGATGGCGCCACTATAACTTAGATCTTTTTAAATCGCAAGTGAATAGACATTTATTAGGCAAGCGTGCTCCATCCTAGGCTACATCGGCATTTACTATCAGGTGAGATTGTAGTCAAACGGGCTCCTAGCCTAGTTGGTAGTGACGCTGCTTTCGAAGCAGGAGGTCCCGGGTTCGAATCCTGGTCAGGGCATTTATTTGTGTGTTTATCACGAATATTTGTTCCTGAGTTATGGATGTTTTCTATGTATTTAAGTATTTATACATGTATCTATCTATTACCGTCTAGTATCGTCGTCTAGTACCCACAACACAAGCCCTTCTTGGGCTTACCGTGGGACTAGGTCGATTTGTGTAAGATTGTCCCGCAAATATTTATTATTATTTTATTATTATTAAATGCCTTCCTTTTCCTCAATAAAAAAGGTCTACTTTCACGATATTTTCCATACTTTTATTTGTGTTCCTATATCTCGCCCTTAAGTGTTGCGCTACTAACGTAAGGACATGGTAGTCATGTTGGGACTAAAGGATGACTCACACTAGAACGGGACGGGACCGGGACGGGCCGCTCCGTCAGTTTCTATAGAAAACGTCACGTGACCTCCGAGAGCTCCGAGCTATCACGTGATTCTTACTATAGACTTTGACAGATCGTCCCGTCCCGTCCCTTTTTGTGAGTCATCCTTGATAAGGTTACCACAATAAACTCGCAATTTTTATAAAATAGAATTAGCAAGTACGATTGTATCATTATGGGCCTGGCTCGCGTGATCTGATAACATGCCTGTGGGCTGGTGTAATAGTCTAGATATTAGGTTATATCACACCTCGATTTCCGTCACAGAAATGTAAGTTAATGCTTAGCATATTGTTTCATCTGTCATTTCGTTGCAAGGCTGATTGTGTATTGTATTACAAGGCTAACTCTAGATTTCATTAGAACGACAACTAATGGATGGGTACCTACACTACAAAATTTCGAAAAACCGATCATCAAAATTCCGACTCATGAAAGTACGAATATAAATATAAAAATTACGAATAGAGAAAAAAACCCGATTTTTTTAAATTACGTTTAACAATGCCGAATCAGTATTAGATTCGGGATTATGTTAGTCGAAATTTTGAATATTCGTGAGTATTTTATCTCTCTGGTTTACTCTTCCGCACCAATTTTGCTAGTTTCTGTTTGACCCAATGGTAGAGTGGTAGAGAATGCCTTAAGGCATTAATTCCGCAATTTGTAATTTCTTGCATTGTGCAATAAAGGTTAAATAAATAAATAAATTATCATTAAATAAAATCATATCATTAAAAATCTATGAAATAAAAACGTCACTAGTACCTAATACGAACATTGGGTTTTGTTTCTAGAAGTACGAGTACCTAGGTAGTAGTTAAACGCAATAGGTACTTCTAGAAACATGCATATCATCACAATGATCCATGAGATTATGATGAAATATGATATGACCCAGCCCTCTTGTTTAGTTAAAAATAGTAAACAACACAATAGGAAATCTTAGAGACGCATTATTTTCCTACTGGGGTGAAAAGAGCTCGAGATTCTCAAGAATAAAATGTTTTGACATAATTTTTAATCGTAAGATTTATGTCCATCATTTTTTACTTCTTTTCTCTTCGAGATTCTGTAGTAAAAGCAATTTATGATGGGAATTATTAATTACTATGCCTTTTTTATATATTTTTACTGCAACATGATTTCAATTTAAAACTTGAGTAAGTTGTACTTGCTGAAATTTTAAAACTGATAAACTTTGAATCTATTTATTAAATTTTATATGGAACCACGTTGTTTCTAAATCAGTACGCTTCCACAGATAAGTTGCGTAGTTGTGAAGCTATTACCATAACCATAAAATGGCTGTAAACTGAAGTGCTGCCGTTCATAAAGTATAATTTATTTATTTACGAAGCTATTCATACTAGGAATTAAATCCTGTTAATAAAATGTAGATTCACAGTAGAAATATATTATTTATTTAAAGAAAACATTTTGACATACAGCCGTCTAACCAAAATCTTATGAGCGACAGAACATGGAAAATAAAAATATTCATATTACGAAACTAATAGGTTGCCAATATAAATCTATATGAGGTATACAACCTTAACACGCCTCCTTAGATTTATATTGCAATATATTCACAATAGCAACATTATCAGATAAAAAATAAAATTGCAAACACTTCTTAATAAGTCCAAATTAACAATTAACACAAGGCACATGTTGTATTATAACACGATGTATAGTTTAAATTTAAATTTTGCCTAAATTTGAGAAATTTCACTTGTCAGGGACTTGGTCAATATATCAGCGATATTATCTTCAGAGTTAACTTTAACTATATCAATAATTCCATTCCTAACATTTTCGTGTACATAATGATAATGTACTTCAATATGTTTTGAGTTTTTCGTAAAATTACCGTACTTGGCAATAGCCACAGCACCTGAATTATCTTCGTATATATTGACGCAGTCATTAAACGCTATAAACACATCTTTAAATATACTACGCAAAAAGCTTATTTCAGTTACAGCATCGGACAATGCTATATATTCGGCAAATGTTGAAGATTTAGTTACAGTGCTCTGTTTCTTTGACTTCCAATAAATAGCATTCCCGAATAGCCTTATTACAAAACCAGTGGTAGATTTTCTATCAACAACATTTCCGGCCCAATCTGCATCTACGTAACAGTCCATAATATTAGCCTTCAAGTTTTGACAATACGTGAGTTTGAGACTTTTTGTCGTGTATAAATATTTAAGCACTCTCAAAGCACATTTAAAATGAGTCTCATTATAACAGTTCTGAAACCTACTTAAGTAATTAACACAATACGCAATATCTGGTCGGGTGCCAGAGCTAATATACAGCAATGCTCCTACCAAATTTCTATATTTAACATCTTCATTTAATTCACATTTCTCAAGCTTTAAATTGATTTCCATTGGTGTTTTATACGACTTTGAATTCTCAATTTTAAATTTCTTTGCTAAAGACTCTATATATTTTTCCTGGCTTAAAGTCAACACATTTGCTTTACCATAATCATATTCAATGTCTATTCCAATATAATTTTTAACTTTTCCCATGTCCTTCATTTTAAAATAACCACCTAATTTGTTTTTAATCGTAGCGATCATCTGTTCATCTTTGCAAGCTATTAATAGATCATCTACGTATACTAACATATAAATTGTTTGATTGTTATCAGTTTTGACATAAAGACAATAGTCATATTTACTTCGTCGAAAACCTAAAGTTGTTACAAACTCGTTGAAACATTCGTACCATGCACGTGGGC
Source organism: Lathronympha strigana (assembly GCA_949128165.1). Taxonomy (NCBI): domain Eukaryota; kingdom Metazoa; phylum Arthropoda; class Insecta; order Lepidoptera; family Tortricidae; genus Lathronympha; species Lathronympha strigana. Next base: position 12,493,451 of record OX421922.1, on the reverse strand, counting down.
TTTCTTTTAAACCATATAGGGATTTATATAACTTATACACTTTATCAGTACCATCCTGGTAGCCTAACGGTTGTTTTACGTACACTTCGGATAACACCCTACCATTCAAAAAAGCAGTCTCTACATCCATTTGATGTACATGAAGGTTAAATTGACAACAATATGATAACAATAGCTTTAAAGTTTGCATCTTGGCTACAGGTGAATACGTATCATCAACATTATCTGTCTGTTGAAAGCCTCGTACCACTAACCTTGCTTTATAGAGATCGTCGGTTTTCTTCTTATACACCCATTTAACGTCAAGTACCTTTTTATCCTGTGGAGCATTTACCAGCGTCCAAGTATTATTATTTACAAGACTGTTCATCTCTCGATCCATTGCCTCTTTCCATTGTGCAGCGTCATTACATGTAGTTGCCTCCTGAAAAGTATCTGGGATCATAGCATCACAATAATTAACAGTTATACAATAGTAGCCATATTCTTCGTCAAAACGGACTGGTGCTTTGATTTGTCTCTTAGACTTTCTTATCTCGTTGTTTACATTGTCATCGCCGATATTATTTTTATCATCATTGTATTGTTCATTAATATCATTACTCTCCTGTATTATTTCGTCTGATATAATTTCATCAGAAATATCATTTTCATTTTTATTCTCCTCTTCAATGTTTTCTTCACCTTCAAAAGCAATCAATTTTACATCCTTTTCAATTATATCTACGTGTCTTGCGATGATAATTCTGTTGTTAATCAATACTCTGTATCCAACATCTGAGTATCCAAGTAATATTCCCATTTCCGATTTCTGATCCCATTTTGATTTTCTTCTTTCTTCAGGCACTCTAACATAAATTTTACTGCCATACATTTTCAAATATTTTGCTGACGGTTTCTTCTGGAAGAATAATTCGTATGGAGTCTTTCTCTCTGGAGTATTTGTCATTATTCGATTCTTTAAGTAAGCTGCCGTTTTTACTGCTTCCGGCCAAAAACGTCTGTCAACTTTTGCTTCCGCTAAAAGGCATCGTGCCATATCCATAATCGATCTATTATATTTTTCCGCTGTACCATTTAACTCATGAACATATGCTGGACACGGCTTAATCATTATTCCCTTTTCTCTTGCAAAATTAAAAATTCTATGATTTATATACTCTTTTCCATTATCGCATCTTAACTCCTTTATCACTTTTCCTGTCAGGTTTTGCATCTCATTAACATATTCTACAAAGCATTCATAAACTTCTTCCTTTGATCTGATACAATAAACTTTCGTTAACTTGCTGAAATCATCAATAAATGTCAAGAAGTATTTCTCTCTTTGGTGTCCTGTCGTATTATGTGGTCCATTGACATCCGTATGGACAATTTGCAATATATCTTCTGCCTTAGTCCGATTATTATTAAATGGCAAATTATGCATTTTGTTTTCAACGCAGATAGCGCACTTCATATAGTCTGTCTCCAATTGCTCAGGCATTCCTTCTAATAATTGTTTTTTGCACATTACGTCAAGATAGTTGAAGTTTACGTGTCCGAATGTTCTGTGAAGCTTTTCTTTTAAAGTCATATTACCTCTCGCCACATTTACACCAATAATCTTTGAAACGAAGCTTGTAATTTTATACAATCTCTCTTCTTTTTTCGCAATTGCTATTAAATCTCTATTCTTGTTATATATTTTTGACAAATTTCCCTCCGAAACAATTTTATGATTATCTGTTATTTTTGCATAACTTAGTAAATTTGCTTTCATTTCCTTTATAAAGAATACATTTGTTATTTCCACTTTATTCTTATTATCGTATACTGGGAAGTACGTCGTAATTGTACCAACCTTTGTCGCATTTAATAGTCTTCCGTCTCCGACTTTTACTTTAACTGGCATCTTCAAAGTGATGTACTTATCAAAATATTCATCCGTATTTATGATGTGATCAGTAGAGCCACTGTCTAAAAGCCAATTTATCTGGCCCGCCTTTACCGAATTATCTTCACTTTTCATTGTTGAGTTTACTATCGATGTGTGAAAGCTATTTCTGTTGTAAGTACTGCTCTGATAATAAGTTTCTCTGCCTCTGTGTTGTCTCATATTATAATGTCCACGACCACGACCATGTACCACATGTCCGCGTCCACGACCACGGTTGCCGTACCAACAATCTCTCCGAACATGTCCAGGCTTTCCACACGTGAAACAAATCGGTTTGTTTACTGAGTTTACTTTAAACACATTTGATCGGCCAGGCAATTCTTCATCTACTTTTTGTAAATTTTTCATTCGTATTTTACTTTTTAAAAATTCAACTGTTCTTTCCTTTTCCGGTAAAATATCTATTAAATCTCCAATATAACTATACGTTTCCGGTAACGCTTTTAACATGTAATTCAATTTTTCACTTTTGGAAATCATGGCGCCGGCCTTTTTTAAATCATTGACACATCTTTCAAAATCATCGAAGAAAATATTTATTTCTGAATATTTCACTAATTTTATGTTCTCTAAATTGCTTCTGCATACTATTTGTAAAGCAGTCGATTTTTTCAGATACATCTCGTCGAATTTTAAAATTATTTTGTAAGCCGACTCTATTTCGCTTATGTACTCCAATTGTTGATTGGTGATGGCACAATATATATAATTTGTGGCCTGTATGTCCATTTCTTCCCATTTATTTGCATCATCATTTTCTGTTTTCAGTCTAGTAACTACTTCCTTACATTTTTTAAACTGTAAATATTTCATAATTCGGATTTTCCAGCTCGCATAATCCGTTCCGTCAAAAATTGGAATTACGATTTTATCAATATTACTCATTTTGCCACTTACTTGAATCTTGCCGCTTTTTAATCGTCGTTTGCGCGCTCTGCTACCATGTTAATAAAATGTAGATTCACAGTAGAAATATATTATTTATTTAAAGAAAACATTTTGACATACAGCCGTCTAACCAAAATCTTATGAGCGACAGAACATGGAAAATAAAAAATATTCATATTACGAAACTAATAGGTTGCCAATATAAATCTATATGAGGTATACAACCTTAACAAATCCTATTATGAAAATACTCAGAGTTATTAACTATTATTTAATTGCGATCTGTTCCAAGTCGGCTATCTTTCATGCGAAAAACCCGCGTGTAATAACCGCGCGTGTAACTTACTATGAGCACCTACCGGATGACATAAAAACTGAGGAATGCGACACGACATTCAAGCGTAAACTAGGAGATTATTTATTAAAGAAATCTCTCTACTCGGTAGAAGAATATATTACCATTATAAAATAAGTCAAGATAGACAAATTACATATTGTAATGTTAACTGTTTTTATTTGTTTCTTATATTTTTTTATGCTTAATTTGACATTTTTATTATCTTTGACATTCATATTCATAATTATTTTAGTTTTTATTTCTATAAGTACGGATTTGTTGATTTTTTTATTTTTGAAATGGTAACGTATTTTATTCTGAATTATTTTAAATGTAAAATTGTGAATTTTTATTATTTCTGACATACTTATAATAAAATTATTTGATGATTTTGTGTTTTGAACTGTATTTAATGTACTGTATAATTTTTTTTTTATATTCCAAATGTACTTCACGATCACTATATGATAAGTAATACCTTGTGTATATTTTTACATTATGTACGAAAATTTTAAAGTGTAATAAATAAACTATAATACTATTAAAAAACCTGCCGTCGAATGGTTAAACGCTATAACTCGAGTTACAGCGTTTTAAGTGTTTTTGACCAAATTATTCCTTTTAATTTGTTCTGTTTTTATATTTATAAATTGAAAGAGATGTCATATCATATACCTACTACAGAAAAAGTGACAAAGGCCCCCAGTGCGAATCGAACCAGCGACCTCCTGCTTTCGCAGCATATATATTTTCTGTAGTATGTCTCTTTCAATTTATAATTTATATATAGTAGTGTGACTACTTATAAAAACCGAATCAAAGCATTTATTATATTTTATAAATGATTTACTTCATGCTTTACAATTTTACTGTTTTTATAATAATTTCTATATGTTTTCAGATCTGCATACAAAATAACTCGCGGTAACCGTACATATGCGGTCCCATTCTAATGCGACCGAATTTGAGCGGTCTAATTTAGTATGGAAGCGCGGCCGCTTATTTCAGTTGCACGTTAACGATCTCGTGAAAATCAAAAGTATTAACAATCGTTGCGTTTTAGGGATGAACCTGGAATATTGTAGTATAAAATGGTGGCACTCAGTCATGCTCATAGAATCGTAGGAATTTACAAGTAAAACTGTGCATGTGCGGATTATCTTTATATATGTTTCATAATGCGGTGTTACCACATTTTATTTTGTACTTTATACAACCACAGTGGCTCAATTGCTGGCCATAATATATCTGCTCTGGCGTTGGGGCATATCTGCCAGATCTACAGATAAATGTATAGGTATTTTGTACTATGGAAATATGACGGATTGCCCGAACGTACATATTTGGCCGGCATTTGCGTTGATCAAAACGCTGCAAATGCTATTTACAGTATTTATCTACTGTGTAAACATCCTTTCAAGTTTATTAATAGAAAGTGTTGCCAAGGTCAAATTGTTCAAACATTTAAATGCGTTTTTCTCAATCCTTTTGCCATTTGACGGTATTGACAATTATCGGCTAGGCTAAAGCTGTAGCAAATGAGTTAATTTTGCAAAACAAAATGTCGAAATCTGTTACAGAATCATTTTTTTAATTGTTTTCTTGCACGAACTTCGTAAAAGTTACGTAAATATTATTGCTCAGCTGTGTTGCATATCACTTTTGCGTTTCAAATGTCTTTATTCTATAAATTTTAAAGCATTGCTACACAATATACATGTAGCTAATTCGATTCACTTCATGTCTATCAGGTTTTTAAGCTGGCTAAGCTGTGCCAATACCTTTTTTCTTTATCAGTGCCTAATCCTGTAGGTAACCTATATTCATTATTTTGGTTAAGAAATAAATTATTTGTATTTATTTAGGGCCACTATTTTCCCATTTGTATTAATTTTTTTTTTTAAATATTAAATCACTTGGCCTAGTTGTTTACTTCACTAACAATTAGACACGGATCTCGCAGGGATCTCGCAAATGGCTTTGAGACCTCGTAGGGTTTGTCGCCTATAGAAAATTCGATTCGCTTCTTTTTCCATTGGTTTATTAGGGCAAATAAACTTTTAGTTACGACACTAACTTTTCCGCAACCTTGAAACTGAATTCAAAAATTCCACTTGTTATTAATATATTTATTTTATACTATTATATAATTTAAATTAAAACATGAGCATCAATTTCTGATATCCCTAAAATTTGGAAAGTTTTCATATTAAACGGGAATCGTGATTTCTCGATAACTCAAGACATACAGGTAACGCCAGATACGTGAAGAATGTATGTTCAAAAGTTGTTTCACCCATTTCTCAAAATTGGTTTAATAAACCTTATTTGGGAAATGAGGATTACCGCGAGTCGAATCACAAAATTGAGATATTTGCGTCATCAAACAATTAGTCATAGATCTCGCAAGTATCTCGCAAATGGCCTTGAGATCTTGTCTGGGGCGTGACGGCTCGCAATCGAGCTCATGCACTTTTTGTTACGTGTTGCAATTTGTGCGGACATTGTCGTTTTGTAAATTGTTAATATTAATATGGTCGATTGGTAAGCAACCAATCATATTTTGAAACTAAATGTATGTCAAATAAAATGATATCACGGTTTATCTGTCGATTTTTGATTGACGGGGAGAATTCGCATTCTCTTAATTCTTAACCCTGTGAAAACGAGTGCTGTAAAGGGTACGAAACGTATAGGGTCATGGTGTTAATAAACGTGATTAATCCGTTCTAATGTGTTTAATTTTAATGGATCACCAGCATTTTTGTTACAAGCTGATTATTCTGTAGTATAGTATATATACCTATGTATATTGATTTGAGTAAGTTTGACAGAATTGCTTTGCCGGGGCGGGGAGGGCGGAGAGGACGGGGAGGGTATATGTATACATAGTAATTTAACGGTCGCCTAGCCTAGTTAGTAGTGACCCTGCCTACGAAGCAAGAGGTCCCGGGTTCGAATCCTGGTCAGGGAATTTATTTGTTTGTTTATCACGAATATTTGTTCCGGAGTTATGGATGTTTTCTATGTATTTGAGTATTTATATGTATCTATCTATTATATATATCGTCGTCTAGTACCCACAACACAAGCCTTATTGAGCTTACTGTGGGACTAAATCGATTTGTGTAAGATTGTCCCACAAATATTTATTTATTTATAATATAATTATATACTTAGACCTAGACCTGTGTAATGTGTTCCCTATTATCATAAAAACTGTGCAGTGACCGTCGTAAAGTAAACAGCTTATAAAAATCGCTCCGTGCAAAATTAAAAATATCAACGCTTAAAGTGGCTTTTTGCAGTGGATACTATATTAAAACAATAGTGTGGTGTTATAAACAGTTAAACATTAAATTATGTACAAAAAATAATTGTAAATGACGGAGAAATTAGTGAAAAATAAATGGTGTTTATCGTAAAAACGTAACCGACACGATCTGCATGGCGCTTACGACATTTGACTCGAGGACTCTGTACCAACACTCGCTTCGCGATTAATAAAGTAGACGACGATCCCTAATACCAACGTTTTAAGCTGCTTTACGTAAATTTTAGCTCAACATGAGCGTAACCAGATCGCCAAATGGCAGCAACTCAACCCCGGACTTATCGAAACTAGAAGAGAACGTCACTCATCGCAAACGTAAACAACCAGAGACGGATTGTGACTGTAAGACGGAAATACGAAACTTAGGTCAACGGATGGAAGAAATGTTCAATAAATTTAGTGAATCACAAAAAAACTACTTCTCAACAGTGCATCAAGATATGACACTTATAAAAAGCAAAATTGATAATATTCAGACTACGACCGACTTCCTGGTATCCGAACACACCAAAATTTCAACAGAACTATCGGAATTAAAGAATAAGAGCAATGACACGGAAGTAAAAATACGAAACTTAGAAGAGAAAATAGATGAATTAAGTAACGATACTCTGCAAAAATCTTCCCAGCCCCAGCCGAGCGCAGAAGTGTTATTTCAAGAAATCTCAGAACGCACAGAACGGCAGAAAAATATTATTGTGGTTGGTATTCACGAACAAGACGCGGAAACCGCTAAAGAGCGACAAGAACTTGATCACGATGCACTCACGAATGTCCTCAAAATAGTCCTAAGTACTGATACGCCACCGTTGCCTTGGAAGGTTGTGCGCATAGGAAAGTACAAGCCTGGCGGAACTCGTCCCCTCAAAGCTAGTTTCGACTCGGCTGTAGTAACAAAAAATATCCTGCGAAACAAGCAAGCTTTGAAGAACAACGATATCAAAATATTTTCCGACCAAACTCAAAACCAGCAGGCGTTCTTGAAAGAACTACGAGAACAGCTTGCGCAAAGACTTGAAAATGGAGAACAGGAGCTGACTATTAAATTTATTAAAGGACAACCTAAAATAGTGACAAAAAACGACAACCCTCGGGTCAAACCAGGGCAGCGAGAGAAACAGAAGTCACCGACCAGAACCTTCTATCCTACCAGAAATTAACTTCTTACGATGAGCTGGATGCTGTAGAACACTCCTATAATATTTTCTACACAAACATTAGAAGTCTAGCTAAGCCAGGGAAATTAGACGAGCTAAAATGCTTAATAGGACTAATAAGCAGAAAGTTCCACGTGATACTCTTAACAGAAACCTGGATCAAAAGTGAAGCAGAAGCGAACTTCCTCGCCATTCCCAACTACATTCATTACTTCAACTATAGAACAGACAAAAGAGGCGGCGGGGTGTCTATATACATACATAAAGACATTAAACATAACCTAATTGAAGAACGATATCTAAATGGTAACAACTACATCTGGGTACACTCAAAAAAACTAGACATTAATATTGGATTAGTATATAAACCGGGAGATTCCCACATTAACACGTTTTTAGAAGATTTTGAGAAACAACTACCGGAAAGAAAACAAACAATTATATTTGGAGATTTTAATATAAACCTATTATTGGAAAATGACAGGACTACTAAAACATATACTGATATGCTTAGAGAAAATGGCTACAACATTATTAACAAGATTGATGAGCAGTATTCAACACGGGAAACAGCATCAACAAAGAGTATTTTGGACCACATTATTACTAACGCACATCATAAGAGCATTCATGTTGCTATAATTGACTCTTCGCTGTCTGATCATAAACAGATTATGATTACAATGAAAAACTGTAAGCCAACTAATACGAAATTCAAACCTAAAGTGCAATATGAAGCAATTGATTATAACATGCTTAGTAATACTGCAAAGAACGAGCCCCTATTAATTCGAAACAATGAACCAGACTTTAACTCGCTACACAATTGTATAATCAATATAGTTAAAAGTAGCACCACTTTAAAAATGAAAGTTTCTAATTTGCCAAGAGAAGACTGGATAAACAGGGACATAATTCAAAACATCAACAAAAGGAATGAACTATGGCAGCATCTAAAACGAGATCCAGAAAATAGTGATATTCAATCCAAGTTCAAAATGCAAAGGAATAAGACTACCATTCTTATCAACAAGGTGAAAAACAAATACTTCATAGACTCCTTCGAAAAATGTAAAAACGAGCCCCGAAAAATGTGGAACCTCATAAACTCTCTATCTATTAACAAAAACATATCAAGCTGTGCTCCTTCTAAACTCATTACCACTTCCAGCATATTAACAGATGAAAAGGAAATATGTGAATATTTTAATACATTCTTTGTAACAATTGGACCACTTTTAGCTCAAAAAATAACACCCCATAATTATAATAATTGTATGCCTTCAGATGACACAACACAACATAGCAGTGTAGATTCTCTATCTTTTTTACCGTTGTGTGATGAAGAAGAAGTAGACAAAATAATAAATGCCCTTAATATAAACTGTAGCTCAGATATAGATAAAATCACAACAAAGTGTATCAAAAGCATAAAACAGTATTTGATTCCAAACATAACCAACTGTGTTAATAAATGCCTGAAAGACGGTACGTTTCCGGACTCGTTGAAAGTAGCAAAAGTAACGCCAATCTATAAATCGGGAAATAAAATGGATCCAGGAAACTACAGGCCAGTGTCAGTATTACCCATTATTTCAAAAATCTTTGAAAAACTTATCCACCGTCGCCTAGATAATTATTTAACGCAAAAAGATTTTCTTTCCAAAAGTCAATATGGCTTCCGCTCTGCATCAAGTACCTTATCAGCAGCAATAGATTTAGTTACAAAAATTAAAGCAAACATAGACGCGAAAAAGATTACTCTCGGAATATTTATTGATTTAAAAAAGGCATTTGACACGGTCAGCCATTCACTACTATTAGAAAAACTAAAAGCAATAGGAGTAACCGGTAATGCATTTCAAATGTTAGAATCATACCTTAAGAACCGATATCAGATTGTTAAAATTGGTAACGTCCAAAGCACTCCTCAAATGATCACCTGTGGCGTACCTCAGGGATCTATTCTTGGCCCGCTTCTTTTCCTCATTTATATAAATAACATTTGCTCAATACCAATACGTGGAGAGATAAGCCTTTATGCAGACGACACTTGCATATTTTACTTTGGTGATTCAATAGACGAAATTGTAAAAATAGCACAAAGTGATCTTAATCTTCTCCAGGAATGGTTTCAAAACAATTTGCTCACTGTTAATATCGCCAAAACTAAGTACATAATATTCAAATCAAAATACAAAAAAGTTAATGCGGATGTCACACTTAAATTAAATAATGTAGTAATAGAACAATCTAAAGAGGAAAAATACCTTGGACTTACGCTAGACAACGAATTAACCTGGAAACCACACATTAGTAAAATATGTTCCAAAGTGTCGTCGTTGAGAGGCTGTCTTTACAATACTGCATACTGTTTTCCCAAACATGTTAGATACACCTTATATAACTCGCTTGTGAAGTCCCACTTGAACTACCTCATAGAAATATGGGGTAGTGCAAATAAAACTACGCTTAAAACATTACAAATTGCCCAAAACAAAATTATAAAAACGATCTTTCGTTATGATTTACTGACTTCCACCAAAAAAATATACTCAGAAACCAAAATTTTGAATCTTAATCAATTATATTTTTACAACACGTGTATTCTCATACGAAAGATAAATGAAAAAAAAATACACTCAACACTGGCCTTTCAAACAAAATCAGAAATAGGAATACGACCTTTACGGAGTGCTTGCAACTTGTCTCTAAAACCAGCACGAACACAATTTGGCAGGAAGAATATAACTTTTGAAGGGGCACAGTTTTATAATAAGTTACCAAAATATATTAAAGAAAGTGAAAGTTTCAATATATTCAAATACAAATTAAAAGAATATGTAATTAAAAATATCTAACTCCGGCCCTGTAAACTTTGTGAAGTACCCACTCAGACTTTAAATTGTATTCATATCTTTTAACTAATGCTCGCTGTTTACCTTATGCATAAATGTGTAACTATATTTTCTCGTTTTAAGTGAAATGTAAATTTCTTTGAGAAAAAATAAATTCTTTAACCATAAGTGTTCTCAGAATAACTCTCGTTCCAATACGTTATCTCCACAATCAGATAAAACTACATCACTTGTCACTTGCCAATATCTAGAGATAGCGCTGTCATAATATAGTAATGGATTGCCTTAGTTTGATTGCGAATTTGTTTTAGCTATTTTTCTTACATCTCTTCTTTTAATTATATTGGTTTATGGAATCCGAGTTAATAGCTTGCCTTTCTCTTTAGGAGATCTCAGGATAGAGTTGCTTAAGAAGTGGGCACGGTAAAGTACCTAATTTGATTTATGTACTATCGTGTTCAAAATCGCATGGGCAGTTTCTGAATGAATTCATTAATTAATTGCCCATGAACTTTTGAACGCGTGTGTACATTGTACGTACTGAAGGCCTAGTATAAAAGTTGTACGACATTAACTCCTCGACCGCTTTAGCGTATCGGGAGTTCAAATTATGTTTGCCGGCTATTTAAATCATCCGGCAACTTTCATATCTTGACCCCTCGATATGCTAACGCGGTCGAGGAGTTAATGTCGTACAACTTTTATACTAGGCCTTCTGTGCCTTGGTGCGAAGAGCGTTGGTGGCACAGCGGTATGACGTGAGACTTTCAATCCGAAGGTCTCGGGTTCAAATCCTGCCGGCTCGTACCAATGAGTTTTTCGGAACTTATGTACGAAATATCATTTGATATTTACCAATCGCTTTTTGGTGAAGGAAAACATCGAGAGGAAACCGAACTAATCCCAATAAGGCCTAGTTTACCCTCTGGGTTGGAAGTTTAGATTAGATGGTCGCTAGGTTACGGAAACCGCTCACCATCGCGCGGGCTGTGTGCATGTTTGTACCATTTCGTCAATTCAAATAAAATAAATAGATAATTTCTTGGTGAAATTTTTTTGACAATTGTAACGAGATCTAATAGTGTTTTAAAGAGTTTTCGGTAGTTTTTCGCAGCGGAAGATACTATTAATGGTAAGTACTTAAATTGAAAGTTCAAAAATGACAAAAACGCAGTACATTGCGTCTTCCGACAAACTAAAGTGAAATAAAAATCAAAACACGTTATTTTTCAAGTCGCTGAACAAACGTTCGTTCACTTTGGTTGGTACTACCTACGATTCTTATTGCGCCTATTACAGGAAACACCTGGTGAAGTCCCAGATTATCTTAAACCAGTAAATCATTTGTTTAGATAGTAACAAACAGGAAAACAATACAAAATCATCACGTAAGTTACAAGACTGGGACGTTAGTGAAGAGGAGGGCGGATTGGGTAGGGCTTCGTTTAAGCCGAAAAGGTTTTGGGAAAAATTGAGTTTGTGCTGTGTACCCCGGATACACATGCTTGTAGCAAGGATTATGGATTTTATAATTTTCGATCTAAGCCAGCCCATTACCACACTAAGGCTGCGTTTTACCAAATTTTTTTTCCGAGAATAACGCTTACTCTCAGATAGTAACGTCAAATTACTATGGGATTTTGACATTAGTATCCAAGGGTAAGCGTTACTCTTGGTTAAAAAGTTTGGTCAAATCCAGCCTAAGGCCCACTTGCACACCCAGGGTTAGCCGCTAAGCCGTCGTTGAGCTGTCAAGTTCCATACAAAAAAACGCTTAACTCCGGTTTATGTGGCTTACTTCGGGTGCTGCAGCACCCGTGGGCCAAGGGATCCCATCGTTCGGTTAGGCTTCAGCAGATTATCTTGAATTAATGGCTAGCATGCCGACGTATTCTCACTTTGTTTGTGATCGTTTTGAGTAAAGTGTACCACTTTGACGCTACCTGATAAGGCGTTAATGCCATAAAGACTCATTTAGAAATGATCCTTATCCACAACCGACAAAGTGGTTCCTTTTACTAAAAATATATCCAAGACAAGACCAGTGGCAATGGACCCCCAATTGCAAATCGCTGTTCCGAATCTCTAGGTCTCACCATATTGGAAACCTAGGAATTGCGGAAGGTCAAAGGGCAATGGACGTTAAATAGGTATAGATATCTAGGTGTTGAACAAAAGCCTGGAAGGGTGTGATTGAGGGTTTCGATTGGGTAATGTCGAAATTCAAGGTCATTTCCCAGAAGAGATTTAAGGTCATGTCAAAATCAGTTCTTGGAAACTTCAATAAAAACCAATCAACTTGGTACCCTGGCTTGGTTGGCTGGCTTGGTGGCCTGGCTGGTTGTGGTCAGTAAGACCCCAGGCTCACTTAGCCGTGGTATAAGCCGGCCCTGGCTATTGTTGTTGTATATTTTGGATGTACCTAACTACCTATTCCATTGACTTTGGATACATATTAAACAATACTACACATTTAACCATAAATAAAATTTACGTACGCGTGTATGTGATTGTAGAGTGTGAAGTAATGAAAATACAAGATACCTATATATTTTTCATTTAATAGAATACTGTATTTTAGTATATTCATAATAATACTCACTTCTGAAGCCCAGGAAACGTGCCTAGTGTCCGCCAGTACGCTTCTTTCCATTATAAGAAAGACAGCAAAAACTTCCAATCACGACACCATCACTGCACTACATAAAAAACACACAAAAAATTAATCGATCGAAAAAATCGTTTCGTCACCGCGTCTTTAAATCGAAACTCGGACGACGCGTTCGAATTTAGAAAATCGCAAAAAACTAGATAATTAGTAACGTCCGTAGATCGTGAAGCCGACGGACTCACTGCAATGTGCGCGCTATGTAAATCTCTATTGTCTTTCAAAGAAATTAGTTTTCTTTACCGCTTTTACTGACTGCATCAGCTGATAGCGATAAACTGACGGTCGAGTGGCTTACTGGGGCGAGGGGACGCGATAACCGAGATAATTTGCATCAGATAGTTGATATCTTCCTTTGCATGCGCGGATAAAAATTCAATTGACACTGGTATTTGGCCGCTTTCAGTTCAATTTAACACCAACTAGGTAAATTGGGTCGTTTCGTGACTCATACGTTGCAATTAAGGTGTTACATTTACACACTACACGTTTTAAATTGAGTAATAACTAATAATCGACCACGCTATACACACATTTTTTTACACACGCGAATTTCGCACACTGGCTGGTTTTAAAAAGTAACAATATTTGAACCGCGTTTGAAAATGGAACGCGCGAAGATGGCCGTTGTTTTGTTTTTAATTTTCGAGTGGTGTGGCTGCGTGGCGCCGGCCGACTGTGGAAACCGCTGTGGGAGTGGTAGACGGTGGTGGGATCAATACCACAGTCTAGGGCGTAGGTACGCACGTTCACCAAAGTTGCTGGCCACTCTAATGTAACCACTATAAGTTTGACCACACTGTGTTTAATTGAAGTCTAATGAGATTATAACTGTTAAAAACAGTAGCCATTCTGTTTAATTACACACGGATGTAAGATCAAGGTAATAAATCCAAAGTTTCAATTGTTAAAAAAAAAGGGTTTCTATTTATTGGTATTTTCGGATTTTTATGTTTACTGTAATATATTAAATTTTAGCATAAGTTTTAGCTGTTACTTTATTTTGGTGTGTTTTAAAATAAGATTAAATAATTATTAAAAGATATGTTGACCAAAAATAACTGCAGTCTATGTTTTATTTACAACAGTCAACATACAAAAGTACGATATCAATACCTTAGTAAAGTTTATCAAGTGTTTGATTGATACTGTCCAAAAATAGTAAATAAACAAACAAATTTATGCTTTATTTTTAGGACAGCGGTATCACCTACGATTAGTTAGTACCAATTATTTTTCCTTCTAGCGCTACTGATTTTATTTTTACATTCTTAAGACCAAATTATAGTAGAAAGTGTCGTAAACGAATGCACGGTAACGTGAATTATACGAGTAGCCGCTGTTATAATCGGGATAGTTATAGTCGTAAACGGAAAAATAGATGGTTTTAATGACTTTTTTATGTGTTTATCACGCAGTAACACGTGGTTTGGTTTGCGTCGTGGCTTTTGGTTCGGTCTGTTCTATGTTTTGTGGTTTCTAAGAAACCAATTTTTGTGGAAAATACTGTTTTGTGGTTATGTTAGGAGCAAAGACGTCTCTGTCTGTCTGTGTGTGTCAACATAAATAGGGAATTACAATAATAAAATCATTTATTCTCGAAATATATACAGTAAGTGTAACTTACCTAACTACCTACCTCTACCTACCTTAAATCTAAAGTAGGTCCTTGAGGCATTGTACCTGGGATGCTGGCGGCATTTCCTCGTTGTATCGCAATGCTGATACGTTGTGCGAGGAAGCCACCAGCTCTTCGGTCACCAGTAACATCAACCAGACGTTTCGCGATTTCTACGAAAAATTTGCGTGCGCTGGGACCCCATGGACCAAGAGTTTCGACCCCGAATGGTACAAAAAGGTACTCTCTGCCCAGGCTCTTATATTTATTACGTTTTAAAATTTCGGCGCATTCAGCCGCTCCGCCCGCTTTTACATTAGTTCGTTGGAGATGGGACGGCGCCAGCGTGTCTACACAGGTAGCATCCCACACTAGCATCCGTCCCAAACTCCAAGGAACCAAGGACACCCCATCAGGTCTCTTGCCATCATCCCTGAAAATGCCAGTCGGCTCAAGGAGAGCAGGCACGTTGATGGTGGCAAGAGACCGACGGATTATGTCATTAAGAGATGCATGTCTCGAAAAACGGCCTGCACTTTTTTTACAACACAATCCATGGTGTCCCAGTCGGTCCACGTCTGTGCCACAAGGACATGAGTGTGGCGCACACACCGAAACCCCCAGTCGCAAACCAGTCGCCAGTCTAAGGGAGGCCGGATCCAAGAAAGTACCAGTATTGGGCGAAGGATGGGCATGAAGCCAGTAACCAGCTTCCCGGGATCCGACCGCCAAAAGCCTCGCGCGATCTGGACCTGTAGAGTTATTTAAAAGAGTATTGTAAGTTAAATCGCAGTAAACATTATCCCAACTCCTTTGTGATTTTGGGTTGTCTGGAAAGTCTTTGCCCGGGCAGGCAATTTTAAAAGCATTTTTAGCATCCTCAAAGCATGCGAATGGATCCAAAATAGGGAATTCAACATAAATACCTTATTTCAACATAAACACTTCCATATAAAAAAAACTGATTTTTGGAACATAAAGAAAAACCCGGTTTCATTTACTATTTTAGGAGTAGAATCTAGTGGTAGCTGTCCCCATACAAATTATAACCTCAAAACGCGTTTTAGTATAAAATTGTATGGAAGTGACAGCCAAATGACAGCTGTCACCGCGCCCAAACTATCTGATAAAGACTGTAGTTCATGTATTTGGTCTTTCGGTTGATACTCAAGATGGCGACGATGTCTCAAGAATCGTTTTTTTTTGGTTTTTTGTTCGTTTAATTGTTTAATGTGTAATATTGGTAGCGTATATAGGACTCTATGAAGGCTGCAAAATAATCTGACACAGTCTTATTTGTACCGTCATAAGAGCGTGTCACATATTTTTGCGGCCTTCATAGCGTCATATACTATTGCTGGTGACTGTACAATGTCACTTTAAGAGCAAATTTTTTTAACTCACCGTATACATTATAGCCCAATGTGGCAAAATTAAGTTATATTTATTCTGATTGTTATCTTGTGTTTTTACGTGTGCTAATAAATGTATTTTCTTTCACAATATCTTGACACTGGCGAAATCGTCCCATTGGACAGAGCCATGTTATTTGAACAAAATAAACTGAACTGAACATGTATAGTAGCTAATAGGTAAGTTTGCCTTACGTTTGTTGGTCACAATAACCTGGTTATGACCTAATTCAATCAGGTAAAGCGGTCACGAAGTGCGTGTGCGCTTTATTTTATTAAAAAATTATGTTCCGCTTTGTGTAATAATATGTTATCATGTAATGTCGATGTACGTAATAATAGTATTGTATTTTTTACTTTGGGGACCGGGTATTGGTGATAGCCAGAATCGCGGGTGTACCTAAATAAAGGAATATATCAAAATTTAGTACTTAATTGGTACTTTTTAGTACCTCTTTAAAAAAAATACCTCCGCGTAAAGTTATTACGAAAATCAGTTGCACCCTCTTACAGCCAGAATGGCGGGTGTATTTTAGTTTTCAATGACCCCATTAGTTTTTCGTGAATGTTATCTATTAAAAAAAATGTACCGCATTAGTAACTTCATATTCAAAACCAATATCTACGTTTTCTTGTGTGGTTTCCGAGTTTTTTACATTTGCAGTTTTGTTTCTAGAGAAAACATGTAACATCTACCTACAGACGCCCTTCAGAACCGCGACCTAGGTTTGGTAAGCTGGTATAATTATAGGCTCTACATACTATGACAAAAAGGTCAAAAAGTAACATAACTAAGTGTATTACGACGCTGGTTTTCATAATTTGTTGTCAGCTTCACTTCCAAAAAACGTGTTAAATAGTCTGGCAAGCCAAAAGGTGTTAAAATGGCTTAAAATGGGCAAGCCGGAAGAAATTAGACTATGTTATTCGCTACTGAAAGCAAGCCGGATAATTTCCACCGCCGGAAAGTATTAACTATTAACGCGTGTGAGCTGGCGTGTTAATAGTTGATGCTCCGACTAGTGATGGGCAATACTCGTACTGGGAATTTTACCCAGTGTGTTTACTACGACTTTGAAATTTACTGTAGATATCTATAGTCTACATCAACTCGCTGTCAGTGTGCTTACCATGAGTTGTAAATAAACATTTTCGATAGCGACTGCGGCATTCGTAAGTATGTACACACGCGTTCATTGATGCATGGGCAATTTACAAATTAATTCATTCATAAACTGCCCATGAAATTTTGAACGAGTGTGTACATCTCGCTCCTGCCAGAGTAGTGGTAGGAGCGAGGGGGACATATATACATGGAGGGTTACGTAAAACTCATGGTAAGCACACAGTGCATCTTGCTCGCCCTGAAGCGGAATGCAACGGTAGATAACGTGTCGAAATCTATAGCAACTCATGGTAGCACGGGTTTTTTACAGTACGATTAAGATTCCCATCTAAATAATGGGGAATTTTGATTTACGTGCGATAAAAGTTCAACAGGTGACTTTTAAAAATCGAAAACAATGGTAAACGGTTGTCGACTGTTCCGAGCAGTAATACTGGTAGTGAGAAAACGAACGTGTGTTGGAAAGGGAAGATGAGATGTGTATTATCACAATGCGAACTTTGTGACCAAGGCGCAAGTGCTTCCCAAATACTGAGTATAATGCCTAGGTACAATGCCTCAAGGACATATTTTAGATCTAAGGTAGGTTGAGGTAGGTAGCAAGTTAAGACACTTACTGTATATATTTTAAAAACAAATGTTTTTTTTTAAATATAGAGTCTACATGTGAATTAAGAAAGTAATTTGATTGGACAATTCTCAATGTGAATATTGGATAACTTATTCGTAAAAAATCGAAGCTCCATTGGAGAATTCAATGATTTGTTTCGTATTTTCGTCAATTTACTGACGCTTACATGTAGGTATACCAACCAGAAACACTCAGTTGATTGCTAATGCATGTCAAATATAAATTCAAAGTCATTTATTTCCGGAAAATTACTCAGAAATAGTATTCCCAGCCGTTTTGCCCATGGGGAATATTCCCAGGTTTTCGCCCAGCAGTACATCACTAAACCCTACACACAAAGTGTGAGCTGTCGAGGTTTATCGCGCAATAAATATTAAGTATTAACGGGAAGGTTGATTACGTGGTTTCGGGGAGGAGTCGGGGATCCGAGATATTTTCACGCTTGGATATGATATGATATAAATCAGGGCCCGTAATTTTCATGCAGGTTTCGTCATAATGACGTATGTAAATCCTGTGAATTTATGTTTCAATACGAAATTAGTTAATGAAAGAGTCTATCAACGTTCGATTCTAACGTCGATAGTTTTGACACTATTCAATGACAGCATAATATTATTCTTTCAAACGTAAAACATAAAACATGATGTATGAAGCTTGACGTCATTAATCTGTCATCGGCATGAAAATTACGGGCCCTGGATATGATATTAACTTTATCTGGGACCACTCTCGTACACCTTAATTGAACGATATAATGACATCATTTTATCGTTGATTAATAATTGTAATGACTTGTAGGACAATGTTCCTGTTTATATGTGTGTTTAGTAAGGCGTGCAAACCGGTTTTTAATTGTATGGAAAAACCGGTTTAATAACCGGTTATTAACCGAAATTATATACAATCCAATTTGCACACTCTAGTGTTTAGTTAGAGCTGTCAAGGGAACAAAATGAATGTGTACATAGGCCAAGAAAATTAGATAATTTCTAATTTTTCAGTAATCAATCCCCAACAAGCTGAAATCGTTTTCATTTGGTCCTAGCTCGAAAATTATACGTCAGACGGAAAAGTCATACAGGTAAGTATTAATAGTAGATTACGTACCGAGGCCTGTAAAGTAAGAAATGTCTCAGGTCTCGTGGAAACTCAGGTCGACAAACATGTGATCTGAGGCTTTCTTATTTACTGGCCCAGGTCTGTAAAGGGGTCGGCAAAGCGGTGAGAGCAAAATACACTTCTTTTATTTAACAATTATAATTATTATTTTATTCCACAAATCATAAACAGCCAAGTTTATGTCTAGGCTCCTGCTATTACTACTACTTACTGCTATTTTCGAACTACAAACAAAAAAATCAAAATTGACCGAAAATTTGGCAGTTACGTACTTGGCTTTCAAAACTTAAGCTCAGTTCATGGGATCGTGCAAACTCGGTTTGCACGTACTTAGGACCAAATTAAGGTATTAAAATGAGTTTGCTGGGAATAATTTCCAACACAACCATCTCATTCGAAACAGATCTTAAACGCCACGAAAAGTCTACCAACATACATCGTTTTGTATTTCGAAAATCCTCGTATCTCCGTACTAGTCTAGTGGCATACTTACTTAGGACTCTTTGTCAAATGTAAAGCTGCAATTCTCGTATCTACGACACTCATACTAACATACGACATTTTTAAATTTAGAACTTCACGAGTGCACTGCCGTTATCCAGGCGCTTAAATCTCAGTAAGAAAAGGTCGTATGTACATATGAAGTCCATAGACTCTTAGTACGTTTTAGTTTGAACAGTATAATACGGATAAGTTGAAATGTCTTATACTGGTAAAGAGTTGTAATGTTTTAAGTGCCTTTTGTTTTAGTTGGCAGTTGACCGCAGTGCGATGAATACATAATAATGAATGGACTTAGTTATTTGCTGGAAATTGTGCTAACGAGTAGGTACATTCATCTGTGTCACTTGAAGGACCGTGAACCGACAAACGACGAAACACATATACCGGGTGTTTCTTGTAACAGGAGCAATACATTTAATAAGTACCACATAATAAGTAATAGTACTAAATTGCAGCAGCTTCTCTTTCCTACATTTGACGTTTAGCTTGTCAAGCATGCAAATATCAAAATGACATTAGAGTTGTCACCATGCTGTCAGGTGCGTATGGTGGTACAACAATTTGTATAAACGTATAAATAGGAACAAAATATGTATCGGAACATTATTTTGTATTGTAAGAACTCGGTTTTATTGATTATTTTTAGTTTCGGTATTAATTTGTCTAAGTATAAATTAGTATGCAGTGATTGAAATATGAATATATCTGAACGCACCCGTGCACGGTGCGTTCAGATATGTGGGGTAGGTAATGCGCGTTGCGCGAACCCTGACAGTTTATGCCGCCTGTAGGCGGAAGATTGTGTCAAAGTAAAACACGGAGTGACATCCCCCTGACTATACATAATATATATGATATAATACCTATAACGTGGCAGAATTGTTGGGCCCTTTATATGGAAGGGTATCCCATAGAGGGACGCAGAGCCGCATTAAGACACGCGTAGCTCAATTACCTGAACCAAAAAAAAAAAACTGTTTTTATAAAGAAAAAATACGATAGGCAGGTTTTGATTTGAAGATGAGTAGTTGCAAAAAAATTATCAGTCGGCGATGGAACAATTTGATAAAATTTTAGTTTTTGTAAAAAAAAAATATGATACTAATTCAATAAATAATAAATAAATCAATTAATAAATATTGTGGGACAATCTTACACCAATCCACCTAGCCCCACAGTAAGCTCAATAAGACTTGTGTTTGCTTGTGGTATACTTAAATACAGAAAACATCCATAACACACAAATATATGTCCTGACCAGGATTCGAACCTGGGACCTCCCGCTTCGTAGGCAGGATCACTACCAACTAGGCTAGGAGGCCGTTAAATGGCGAGGAGAAGATTATGCTCGTAAAGAACCAATTTTGGTCACATGGACATTTTCACAAAAAACTGCACCATTTTAATGAAAATACGCCCTCGATTTTCCATACAAAAAATGTCAGTTTTGTAACGGGCCATACATACATAAAGTGTTCATTATCACACTAGTGCGGTAATATAGCGCCATGTGTACTGTAAAGTTTTTAAATGGAGTAATAATACTTATAATGTCTAGTCTGGTAAAATATGGACCTTTCATTCTGAAAAAACTAGCGGAGTAGAAACAACCAATGAGAGCGCTGCATTATAGGCAAGCTCATCGGTCAGAGATGGAGGATTCGTACAGATGTAATGAAAACGCTGGTGACCCGATTAAGGCTGCTTAGTACCACGAAAAGCGAACGATCGAAAATTTGTATCTCCCTCTCTGTCACACTTGCATATTGAAGAGATAAGGAGGATTTTCCGTCAATGTCAATTTTCGATATTCGTGGTTAGTTGCTGACTACGCCCTTATGGGTCACCGGCATTTTTATTAAACCTTGTGTGATGGTTCCTTTTTGCTTACTTCATACCATTTCCATTTTTCCTAGCTTTTACCCGTAACGTTCGAAAATGAGAGTAAAAAAGCCGATTTTTAAAACCAATAGCTAAGTAAATCCAACTCCCCGATACACTTGGCATCAACACCGAATCGATAACTCCGCATATGCCTGGCAGCACTTTAACTGGATCTGGCAACATTTTAGCTGACTCACGTCGCCATCAACGGATATTGAACCTTAATATTTGGTGACAACGTTGGTTTTCGAATATGTTGAATCTGACGGCGGTCTAGCTACTCCAAGCTTATCATCAATGAATATTGGACTGTAATACTGTGTATCAAAGTTAGTTTTTGAATGTGTTGAATCTGCCGTAGCGCTCACATATCGTCAATCAATATTAGACCGTAATCCTGGGTAACTAGGTAATTTTTCGAATGACTTGAATATGACAACGTTCTGGCTAACGCTTATATCGGTTGCTAAGTTATATTGAGACTTAAAATAGAGTAATAAGGTATGTATTTGAGTGTGTCGGCATTTTGCATAGTGAGGTGAATAGGCGATATTGGATCAAGTTCGATTGTTCTGATTATTATCTAGAAACTTGTAAGAAAAATTTATATGTCGTTTAATTTGGGCTATGAAATGGGTTAGTATTGTTATATACAGGAGTCAGATCACATGTTTGTCGACGTCAGCTTCGCTTCGGCTGACAATTAAGGGTGACTCACACTAGCACGGGATGGGACGGGACGGGTCGGGGCAGGGCAGGAAAACCTGTAAATTTCTATAGAAAAAATCGGGCTCGGAGCCCTCGGATGTCACGTGACGCTTTCTATAGAAATTGATAGATTTTCCCGTCCCGTCCCGTCCCGTTCTAGTGTGAGTCATCCATTACATGAGATCCAAGACATTTCTTACTTCGCTCCGGCAATAAGGTGAATCTTTAGCTGAGCCAGATTTACTAATGTAGATATGTATATAGTAATTTGGTAAAAATCCTAGATATAGAATAGCGAAATATTTTGGTTTTTAAAATTTCATAGTAGTCACATTTGCATATCATGATACAATCATCATCATTGGCCACAGCATCTTTTCAGATGATAGTTGCAGCGACTAGGGAGGTATTTGAAGAGATCTACAGCCTGCATCGATTACGATGACTATAGAGACCGATGGCCGATCGACACTTCCTTCCGCACCGATCACAAACATGTCCTGACTCCTGAGGTGGTCCAGCAGCCCTGCGAATCCGCTTTTGTTTGAGGTGGTCAAACCAGAGCTCATCGTGCTTTGCCATGCCCACCCCCACCACGCCATCCCAGCCATGACGCCACTCCGGTCTCATTTCCGCATATGATACAATACTACCTAAAAAGAAATATCAATAACCAAAGTGTAATCAAATAAATCACTTTCGGGACTGTCCCGGCGATGTTCCAATACGTAGCCACTCACAAGGGTGCCCATTGTGTGGAAATGGGACAACCAAACTGATACTCACGGGAGTTTTCTAATTAAAATGACAAGCTTAATTTTATTAGTTTTTTACTTTTGTGTACATTTGTCCGACACTTCTTCGTCTTTACACTCTTGGAGTGGTTCGTGGCTGTCATTTATTCTCTAGCAAGCTTGATCACACGGCGCCCTTCTTATTGCATTGCTGCTATTTTTTTATCCTAGTAAGGCCCACTGTCCTAATTTTAGGACAACACAATTTAGGCGTAACAACCCACCAAGTGATGCTTTTTCGATTAAAATTAAACCTTAATTTTGAAAATCTCAAGTTTCAAAATATGATGTGCTATTTTTAGGACACTGGGTCAATATTGTCCTAAAAATAGATTGGGGTTTAGGAGGATGCGAAAAAATCCGGAACTATAATTGTCTGCCTCATCTCATATTATTAAACTGCCTGTACTGTACTGCTTAACGTATATTATTGTTGCTCATTTACGTCATTTACACTCCATATTATTATAGTTCTGCTGTAATGGGCTCATTATGGCCCTATTTATCCCATGTTAAATCACTTTTATCGTGCTACAGTGATAAAACCTGGGTTAATCGTGGATTAAGTGACCGGACAGGACCATGCATGCTGATTTTAGTGGCAGGAAGTAGAATATGGCAAGAGAGCGTTGGTCGCCTTCTGGTAAGAGCGTACTACTTTAAAACCAAAGGTCGTGGGTTCAAAGCCCGGCTCGAACCAATGAATTTATCGGAGTATACGAAATATTATTCGATATTTACCAATCACTTTTTAGTGAAGGAAGGTCAGAAGGCCTACCATGAACCACGAACGAAGTTTCACCTCTCTGTCGCACTTGAGTGAGAAATCACAAGTGCGAAAGGGAGGTATACGTATATTTCGTTCGCGGTTCGTGGTAGGCGCTCAGATAGCAGTCACTTTCGTAAAACTAGAGCTTACGCCAAAATTTGGGATAAGATGCCAAAACGGACCACGGGCTGCGCATTAATATAATAGTTTATCGTTTAACACTTATTTAAACTTTCACGATTTTCACACATTATAAATTTACTAAAACGGGGCTTAATCGTGTATAAACTTTGAAAACAAACCTCCGACGTTTCAAGGGCGACGTTGCCCCCGTGGTCCCGGAGAAAGACTGGCTGAGGTTGACATCAACATCTTCTAGCTGCGCGGGTTTTACGAACTACCCGCATTTGGTCTTGATTAACAACTTGAACATTTTGCGCACTAGGGATGTGACTCTGGAACGTCGGAGGTTTGTTTTCAAAGTTTATACACGATTAAGCCCCGTTTTAGTAAATTTATAGTTTATCGTTTAACCGTTTTGGTGTAAACCTGTAAGCAAAGATTATATGTGACGAATAGATTAAAAAAAATAAAAAAATAAGCTGACCACGTAATTGTACGTGTATTCATGCAATAAAAAAGTTTGAAGTTTGTAGCAGCCTGTACTCATCAACTTTGAACTATGTTTTAGCATTTGGTTAAAATGCGACCGTGGTAACATTTAACATTGCACGGATTTGGCACAGGTGACATTTTATGGAAGACTTAGCGTGATCTAACTATAGGTACCTGCGAAATGAATACATATTTATACCAAAGTTTATGAATGAAATATTTATTTTCCTCAAAGAAATAACTTTTAGTAATTTTGGCTAAATTTCTCGGAAAATACGCTCGTTTTACAGAACTACGGCAAAACTACGGCACCTAGTTATACCTTTACATTTAAGGTAGTCTTATTTATTAATAGCTAGTATGGTATAGTTTTACATTGTTAAAGTATACAAAACACTATTACATTCTTTAAAACTCACGAATTTTATATTGTCACGTAAGTATTGTATAATTTATATTGTCTTTGTGTGTAGCGGCATGAAACGTAATCTACGGCCAATGCAGAGATTTTCGCGTTAGTGAAATACTTTCTATTTTAAAAGAAAAGCTGCATTTTAGATGGAAAATTTTAAATTGAATTGGTTTTTAATATTTTTTATCTAAAAATATGCTTTTGAAAAATAATTTTTGCTTTAATGAGTGCTGTGGAGTTTGCTAGATCATTCAACGGTTTTATTTAGCTTGCCCTGCATATACAAGTATATTAATTTTACGGTTCCGTACCAAAATGGTAAAAAAGGAACCTGTGTGGTGCGATTTCGTCTGTCTGTCTGTCACATCGTTAAATATCTAAGTAGTGAACTACTTTAAGATAGGTACCTATTTCGAATAGTTAAAGGTTAGGACACATTGAAAGAGGACTTATCATACATTTTTATTTAATTTCAACGAAAATTTTCGTGAAAATTTATGGATTTATAAACGAAAATGTAAAAAAATTACCATCCTTATCCCTTCTCTTCGAAGTTTACGGAGGAAAAAAATACGCATATTTTTTTACACTATGTTAACATTATCTTAAATATTACAGGAAAATATAATATTGACGTTATCTTTATATATTTTTTTTATAAAAAACAACCTTGCTGAACAAAGTTTGAGATTGTTTTTTAATTTTAAATTTTATATAATTTATCCTGGTCCATTTTTGCAGCAAGCATTATTTATGCTGGTGCATTTTTGTAATAAGCAGTATTTATGTTGGTCCGTTTTTACAGTAAGCAGTATTTATGCTGGTCCATTTTTGCAGTAAGCAGTATTTATGCTGATTTTCGTTTTTAATTATGACGCCACTACCTATTCAACGTATGAGACAAAATTTAACATTTCAAAGGTTCAACATTTTGTTGAAACAAATCAATTTATTTAATTTAATATTGTTAATTTGTTATTAAAGTAGTAACACTACTATATATAAATTACAAATTGACCGAAGAGCTGGTGGCTTCATCGCACAACGTATCAGCATTGCGATACAACGAGGAAATGCCGCCAGCATCCTAGGTACAATGCCTCAAGGACCTACTTTAGATTTAAGGTAGGTAGAGGTAGGTAGTTAGGTAAGTTACACTTACTGTATATATTTCGAGAATAAATGATTTTATAATTACAAATGGAAATAGATGTAATATACTAAAGAAATAGACCAACACCGACGGAGGCTAATTCGAGGATCTAACTCGGGTTTTCAGCTCATGCTGCCACTAGGCCAATTGGTCTCACCGAAATGCCGGCGAATTTCTCGAATATATGCAATCTTAGTAACAGGAAAAACACCCGTGGCCATTTTCTAAGTACAAGCGACGTTGCCCTTGTACTTCCATCCAAACCACTTAGGGGTTCCGGTATGGCCCTATTTTATTTGAATTTGAAATTCCTTAAATGTATATAGATAACATTGATGGGTAAGTATAGTGAGCATATTTAATTTAATTTCTAGTTTATCCGGTGAACTTAATAGCTAATAATGTCATTTCGATTAAGTATTCAGTTATCGATATAGGGAAGTCCCTAGTTAATTCACGTCATTGCCACCAAAACGTCTGTCTGCTTATCGATTGTAACGTGCGTAACTTACCATTATAAACGGTTTGTCACCCATAGGCTTCCCTCGCCGACTTTTAGGGATTCCGAAATAGCTAAGTTAAGCCCTAACATGTCACCCTCCAGTACCCAATGACCTGTATAAAGGCCCGATAAGTGGCTGAAATCAACCCCTCTTACATGAAAGGAGCCTTTTATTTTACATCATTTTGTTTCAAAGACAATTTATAAGGGATATAAAACAAAATTGTTAAAGGTAGAACCTTGAACATGGACAAGGGCTACAATATGGGGGTTCTTCAAAAAAAGGAGTGTTAAAGTTTTAAAGGGTCGGCAACGGGCATGTAACACCCCTGGAGTTGCAGGCGTCCATAGGCTACGGTGACCGCTTACCATCAGGCGGGCCGTGTGCTTGTTTGTCACCGTCGTAGTATTAAAAAAAAATGGAACATATATTTTCTTCCCTACAGTCACGTCCATAAATATCTATTCACTTCGGAACTTATTACAAGGGAATAAGGGTCAAAATTGAATACAGGTGCATATATATTTATGAAGCCGACCGTACCTTAAGCATTGGTGGCGTAGCGGATAGGCTTTCAACCGAAGGCCACGAGTTCAAAGCCCGGCTCGTACCAATGGATTTTTCGGAGCTTATCTACGAAATATCATTTGATATGTACCAATCGCTTTTCGGTGAAGGAAAACATCGTGTGAAAACCTGATTAATTCCAATAAATAAGTAGAAATAGAAATAGATAAAGTTTTTTTCTGTGAATCAAATAAATAATTTCTATTTACATCTTGTACAGAATATCAGAGAGAATAAGGCCTAATTTACACTCTAGCTTAGAAGGTCAGATGGATGTCACTTTCGTAAAACTAGCGCCTATGCTAAATCTTGGGATTAGTTGCCAAAGCGGGCCCCAGGATTCCTGAGCCTAGGCATAAGCCCGGAAAAACGGTAGGAAGAGAAATATTCTGTTCTGTACTGAATAATTATGTATCTACATATAAGAAAAGGTTGTTCCACCTGTTTCATGACAGGGAGAACTGGAAAGAGTGAGGGCGGCTAACTAAAAAACTAAACTAACTACCCAACGAAAAGTCTATGTAGAAATTTGGGGTAAACACACAATAAATTCACTATTTTGCTGCAAAAATAACATCAAAATAAAAACTGTCTTGTCCGGATAGTTACAAAGAAAACAAAGTTTTGTTCGGAGGACTAAAAAACCAAGGATTTTGTTTTATTCTTTTTTTATATGAACACGGTACATTATAAGATCTTAAAATTTTAAATAGGTTCATCTTATCTCTCTTACTTACCTGAAATTCACCATATTATGAAATATTGTTAACATGTAGGTAATATTACTCGTATATAATATGTATAACTTCGAGTAGATAGAGGCTGACGTTCACCTTTGGAATCCCATGTTAGCAAGTATTAAGTTACTTTTTACGCCTATTTCCACGCCTAGATTGAATAAGTTATTACTTTTGATGCAAAAGAGAAATAGAGTTCCTTTCGGTCCGACAACTTATAATAGAAAGGCTTTATGCTTAACTTCTTGAATGGTGACGGATATACTGTTTTAACTGTTTTAAGCCTAACTTTTTGAATAGCCTGGAGAGGATCTAGGTTTAATTAGAAATTGCAAGTTTGGCGTAAGCCGGCTTGTGCCAGTGAAGTTTCGAGAGTCTATAAATAGGTAACTAGGTAGGTACTGTAAGTAAAATTTGCAAGCGTGATAAATTAAATGCTTCAAGCAACATAGGAAAGGGACTTGGCCTTACCGTATTAAATGCTTCAAGCAACTGAAGCAACAAGGGAAAGGGAGTTGGCCTACGTACCGAACCCCTCTGCCGAAGTGGGTCTGTGTTGTGTCTAAACACAAAAATAGATCGATGTACAAGATTCGTAAGTATAGTTGTACGGTCAGCTTCATAAATATATATGCATCAACAATACATTTATTTTCAAAATATGGACAGTAAGTGTAACTACCTTAAATCTAAAATAGGTCCTTGAGGCATTGACTGTAGGCCTAGGATGCTGGCAGCATTTCCTCGTTGTATCGCAATGCTGATACGTTGTGCGAGGAAGCCACCATCAGCTCTTCTCTTCTTTTATATGCATCTGTATTCAATTTGGAACCTTCTTCCCCAGTATTAAGTTCCGAAGTGTATACATATTGATAGACGGAAATGATACATTCCTATATGTTAGTGTCATTCATTACTGATTTTTTGTGTGTAATGTCTGAGAAGTGCTTCTGCGTGCCCCTTTTCCCCTCCTCGCAAAACGTGATAGAATAATTTCTTCCAACGTGCTGGAAGACCGTGATGCTTGGAGATGAAATGTTGTATAAGTTTGTTGAATATTTTTAATTAGGCGTACTGTCACGTGACGTTTCAAAAAATGGCACTTGACATCCGAGGGCTCCGAGCTATCACATGATTATTTCTATAGAAATAGACAGATCGACCCGTCCCGTCCCGTCTCGTCCCGTCCCGTTCTAGTGTGAGTCATCCTTCACCCATTCTTATAGCTATAGAAAAGCGTGTTATACTAGTGCAAAATCGACGGCATTGTCTCCAGCTTTCGAGGTTTCAAGCGTGCACACAGACAATACAGGCTTATTTGTGACAATAGCCCGCTTGATTCATACGTTTCACGGGGCTAGGCTTTCCTAGGCCAAACATAATGGAAGGGGAAAACGTGGGTGAATGCCCGTTTAATGGTAATTACCCTACGAACATAAACTAAAATGATTACACTATTGTTTCTGAGAAGAATACATTTATAGGTACCTAACATAGATAGATAATACATACATACATCCTCCTCCTCCTTGCGTCGTGTTCCTCAGAATTGAGGGTCGTGACCTCCCTTCTGCATCACCTTCTCACGGACGATATTCCTCCAACTTTTTCGGTCTCTGGCGGTATGGAGGGCATTGTGGACTGTGGAGTCAAGTGCGGAGCGGATCTGATCAGACCAACGTATAGGGCTGCGTCCACGAGGTCTTTTGCCATCTACTTTGCCGGTCACAATGAGCCTCTCCAGATTGCCACTATCTTTCCTAGCAATGTGACCAAAGTATTCCAATATACCATAGTAATACATACATACCAGCCATACAATCAGCCGAAAAAAATGACGCCGTAAATGTGCAGCAGTGGCGACTCTTTTTAATATAGTCTTGTTTAGAACGTGACGTTTCGTTAGGTAAAAACAGCCTATATACTTTTAAAGTGTAAGAATTTGACAATTAATGCTTACTTCAGTAAGCTCTTTTTCGTACGAAACATTTAACGTTTGTATCATTATCAGGGCCCGGAATTTTGCGTGAGGTTTTTGAAATGTCATAGGGAGAGAACACCAATGTTTATCGAAAGGGTCCCCAGCTGTCAACACAGCGAATCCTCTTGGAGCTCTGGCGACCTTACTCACCAACAGAAACACAACACTTTGAGTAGGGTCTAGTGTTATTAAACGGCGGTTTTCTGTAAGGTGGAGGTACTTCCCCAGATGGGCTCTGCTCCAGATTTGAGCGAGACGACATTCGTTGTGCTGTGCTCTACCACTACCACACTAAACGATATGCATCCGCTGTGCCCATCCCTCTCTTGGCTTGTCAGACTTTAGTTCTACTACGAGTACTACATTTAATTTCTACCTTCAATTGTTCAAATTAATTTGGCACCGGTTACACAGTTGATCTAGAACGACGATAAAGACGACGTTCTAGAACGATGAATCAAGATCCAGGAGGCGATCCACGATCAACTAGTTACACTCGATACTCATTTACAGATGACGTCACATCGTCTTTATCGATGGAAAAATCAAAGATGAATGTAGCAGCAAGTTCAATAAGTCCCTCATTTGTAGCTTAATTCAAAAACAATACAGACAATGCTATTTAGATAACATCAACTTCTCCCTTAAGATAAACAATACTGAAACCACAATTCCAAAACTCATCTGTAGCTCAACGGATTGATTAAAACAGAGTTCAAGGCAAAGGTCATCGCCCTCGACCAATGAGAGAGCCGCCGCGATACGATAGTAGAGCTGCGACCAATCAGCGCCCCGCGAGCCACGCTCTCATTGGCTAATAATAAAGACGTTCCTTTTTCGAAAAGAGCGTTTGTTCAACCGCTTTGAAGCGAAGTTGGTGCGCTTTAGATGGTAACATAGGCATTGTTTGACGTAGAACTTTATTGGAATTTTCCTTATTCACTGTACTGGGAGATGTTGGCCTGTATTCCCCTTGGTCAGGCTAAAATGGATTATTTTACAATTAATTTCTATGGCGTAGTAAGCTTTTATAAGAAAATATTCAAAGATTGACAGCTAAAGCCCATACATATATCCTCGATTGTTTCCTGGCGGGTAAACTGTGGGTAGTGGACCTGCATAGTCTATACCAGTTGTTGACAATGGAAATATCATTTCACACCACCTATTTGAATAAGGACTTATCGTTCCCTGTTAGAGGGGATCAAAGTGATATTTTATTCCCTGACGAACAGTTTACTCCATAGCATGATATTACGATTAAAAAGTACGAGTAAGCGCCCACTTAAGGTACGAGGGATGTGTTGGAGAAATTCAGGGCCACCTGTCGCGGTAGCACAGTTGGTAGTTTTTCCACTTTTTCTTTTTAAGAAATTTTCCATGATACTATTGCATATATCATAATATAGGCACTATTTTAACACTCTCAGTGCCGTATAACAAACGGAATTTCCGTTGTGGCAGGTCACGTGGGTAATATTAGTGGGTATTCTTCTCCCCCCCTCTGGTTGGCAGAGGGAGTTACAGGAGGAGCGCGTCCCACATATCACCCCATCCCCAACGGGGATACGTAGCCCGGCGTACGGATACGTAGCGGGTGATGATGCATAAATGCATTTAACTAAGGTCTCGGACTCGGCAGTCTCGGCCAAAATTTGAGCCAAGATCTCGGTCTCGGCTCTCGGCCAAAAAGGGCCGACATTCTGGGCACTGGCCGAACCTTCTAGTAAACTAGTAAATACTACATACATAACTAGTAAAATAGTAAAAAAAATTTGAAAAGTCAGCATGATTATCTTGTTTGAACAAAAATTATAATGACCGAGCCGATTCGTAAAAAAACACTAAATATCCATAAGTATGAAAACTTCACTAATAACTCAAACTCTTAATTTCAAATCAGTAAAGTATCGTAATAAAACACAAGTTGTTCCATAATTTCCGGCGTTCGGGAAGCCTCTGTTGCTACCTCGGTAATTTATGCTGAACAAGGGAGAAGTGTTTGCCCCTACTTATTCTCGTTATCTGAAAGGTCAAGGTTCGATAAAGTTAGGGTGTATAATTTTTTACCGCTATATGGTTAACCGTTACTATAAGTAACCAAATTACTTAGCTATTTAACTGCAATTTGAAATTGAAGAGTAAAAGTAAGCTATTTCATTGCCTCCTAGTTGATAAACGATAATTTGCTATCAAATCAAAATCAAATCAAAATTATTTATTTCGTGTAACTGGACACATATTTTACAAGTACTCATCACATAAAAAAAAATGAAAAGAAATATTAAACCTATATATTCTACATTATACAAACAAACCTACCATTTTATAGCACTGATGGGTGCTATGCTACCGCGATCGATTAATTGATTTGATACCTTGTACCTACCCTCGTACTACCTAGTGGGACAGATAAAAGACGTTAGAGGGTAGATGTGGAAACCTAAGTGGTGAGTTGGCTTATGCTTAAAGTCCGGTGACACCTCTCTACCCCAGCCCTCAAACCGGTGTTGCCCGTGAGCCATCTTAGATGTCGCTTTTTGTGGGGGCCCATCTTATGTGGGCGAGTTACCGTCTGCCGGAAATAAAGTTCCTTACCATTTTGTTAGACGTCCAATTTTATTCTCCATAACCCAGTATTTAGTCCACCACTTTCACCTAATAGTCCAGTATATTTTAGATTCCATTAAATCTCAATAGTCCATACACCCCAGCGGGTGCTGCCTCTGCGTGCGTCCCATGACTCGGGTAGGTGCAAGTGCAACACCCGCCCGGTGTACCGCTTATTAAATTGTCAAAAGGGAATCTCTGTGTTGGCTTCGGTTCCACGTACGCCTTTCAAAAGCCTGGAACACCATTGTTCCGTGATGGGAAAGACATACAAATAATAATAGCACACATCGATGTTGCTCCTGGTCGTCCTTGCAACGGTAGTTTCCGGGGCCCATCTAGTCGACGGCAAGTCACTGCCTGCCCCGATAGTAAGTGTAAACATTGGTATGGTAGGTGTCCGGATTGCTTTGCGATAGCCCAGTCTTTTATGCAGCCAAACTTCAGCTTCATAGCAATACTCTTGCCCATTTTATTAACAATTACCGCAAAGCCTGGTACAAGTTCACGGGTATCTATTGATGTGAGTGAATGGGTTCTAGCAGGTATACTACACAGCAAATTTCCCCGGGAACACGGGGACAATGTCGCCATTGAAACGTCGGAGGTTTGTTTTCAAAGTTTCTACACGTTTAAGCCCCGTTTTAGTAAATTTATAATGTATGCATCTGTATTAAATTTTGAACCATCTTCCCCAACAGTAAGTTCCGAAGTGTATAGTTACATATTTGTTTTGTGACTGTACCAATAAGTGTATCTTTGGTTTGGTAAGTATTCTTTCGAGGTTGGCAACCGTCTAATTTATTCTAAGGAAGCCAGGAGCGACTTATCGAAGGAATTTCATTAAATAAGACTAATGATTTAATGCCTGCCTTAATTTTCGATAAATCAATTGGGGGATTACGGTCTACGGGAAGGCTGTACGACGATATCCACAAAATAAAAATAATAAGGTAGACCGAGGTCAATCGGGTCACAGGGCGGATTGGAAGAAGATGAGATTCGGCGACTTATCTTAGGGCAGTAACTGAGACGGCCAGCGGTGAGAACAGAGCCATTACGTGATACTAATTGCCTGGCTGTCGCCCCAATCTTTCAGATTTGGCAGAAATATTCTTTTTCTACTCGCCGACTTTAATCTGCCAATTACGAGTACATAGACAAAACTATAAGCTCATACTTTTCGATATTAGACAGTCCAACTCAACTATAATATTTCATTTCGATACGCTGTAGGCAACTATAATAGAACTTCATACAAATTCTATACTTATTTGCGATGCCGCCTGGGACTTTGTCGAGCGCGCGCCTCACGCCTGCGCCAACCGCGCCGGCCTGCCGGCCATCTTTTTGTGTTACATCCTTGTTAAGTCAATGAAATTGAATGATGAAATTGTTCCTTCATAGATGATGATGATGATGACTCGTAGAAAAAGTATTGTATACAATCGTAATATAATTAAGTTTTTCAATCTCGTACCTTACTTAGGCCACTCAGCAAGCTTCGTGGCCTAAACACGGTATTCGACTGAAAAACTCTTCATTATATCACGATTGTATAAAATACTATTTCATGTACATGTACAACGTTCTAAAAAAACTGTAGAACGTTTTATAAAAATTATTCCGACTAAGGTTTTTTCATAAAAACACCTGTATTTTTCTAGAAACAATGAATCCACGTATTTGTTTTTGGGCTGAACACACGGAACAAACCAGTTAAAAATCATATTCCTTCTCGTATTCTGGTAAAAAAAAAAGTTTAAAGGAAAAGTGGAAAAATTCGTGGCTTCTAGCGGGACTCGAACCCGCGACTCTGGGATACACGCCCATCGCTCTGCCCACTGAGCTACCGAGAACACCCGTTGCCCCGAATTTATCCACCATATCCTTCATAGGCTCCGTAGGAGGGCGCTTATTACATCAACCGTATGAAAATACTTCTTGACCTGCATCGGCTCTATCGGCTTCTTAATTTGTTATCGTTTGCAGACATGTTTGCTTAAAAATTTTAGTTCTGTTGTAAAATTTTGTAAACCTTGATTAAAAAGTTCTTTCTTAACTAATAAAAATGTTAGGTAGTTGTGAACATGGACGCCTTTTGTAAGAACTGCTGGCCAGCAGTGCTGGGAAGCACAAAATCGGGAGGGGTGGAGATCAAAGGGTTAGCTCAGCAGTGAGACACACAAATAGGCTTAGGAAAAAAACCTCAAGGGGTCAACTTTCTAGGTGTTACAGTTACTTGACTCTCAAAAGTTAAGCTCAACTCCTGGGATTGTGCAAACTCGGTTTACATGTATTTAGAACCAAATGAAGGTATTAAAATGATTTCTTGGACCATTGGGTAGGTAAAAGAAATCATTGGGTAGGTACCTGAAAGACAAAAATTAAAAAAAATTGGAGTAGGTAAAAAATTGTGGAAATCTTGAAGCAGAATTCACGTGGTCTCGAAACCCCTGAAATACCTACTTGCAAAAGCTTAATACATGTTTAAAATAACAAAGAAAACGCTAAAATACAAATTGCTTAGCTTTTACAAACTCACTTAATGACATTATTTACCCAACGGCACAAACAAGTGCCTTCGCAAAGTTAAGCGAGCGTTGACTCAGGTAAACATCCCTTAAAGTAAATAGGTAAAGGGTAAGGTTCACGTTTGTATACGGGCTGGAACATTATTTGGGTCTGCAACTGTTTTAAAACGACGAGTTTCACTTTGCACATTATTTTATTTTTTCCTGTTTGATCTCATTTTGAGGGTCAAGAGAAGCCTCGAATAAAAAAAAAACAAAAGATATGAAAAAGTGTTTTTACTAAATCTGTCAATGCAGTTTTTTTTCTTTACACCAAATTCAGCTATCCCAACTTCACGTATTTCTAGTCACACTTGTCATATTGTTGGTACGCACACCTGCGTCGGATCTCAAAGTGCTCGACGCTTGATAATGTCATTCTAAGATGTCCGAAACATAACGAGCGTAGGGACAAAAAAAACTGGTTTTATTACTTAATTTATTATAATCCTAGCTTTTGCCTGTGGCTGAGCTCGCCATCGAAAGAGACAAAGAGTAGCCTATGTCACCCTCCATCTCTTCAACTATCTCCACTTAAAAAATCACGTCAATTCCTCGCTCCGTTTTGCCGTGAAAGACGGAAGTATGGATAGTATGGATAACGAGTAACATGTCTCACAATTCAATTCTACTCTGTAAAAGGCTGGGCTGGTACTCAGTCGATATTATTATATCAATAGTTCAGCAAAATAAACATAATTCAATAATATCTATTTCCCAATCAACCTGCAACTGACAGTATTACTCGGTCCATTGCACGAATTTATCATAATGGCGGAACTCTATTTCCATTAATCCATGTCGGTGCTCATTAAGCCAAATTGTTTGCTAGTCAACTTTCCTCATTAAATTAGTTCACTAATTCGTTAATATACGAGTAATACTTATTCTCTTATTCAAAACTTGCACGGCAGTAAAACGTAAATGAGCTTCGTTTTAGTAAATATAGAACATATCGATACCTTTGGGTTAAATTGTCGTAAAGGACATTTTGGCCAAAATGAGTTATATATACAGTTTTGTTCAGAATCTCAAGCGCTATCGATCTGTATAGTTAAAATTTCGATATCTCTTAAAAAGTTGCCTTTACGACCAGGATTTTCTACTATGGACATGCAAAAATGCCTAAACTGATGGGTCGTAAATATCAAGTCATGAATTTAAAA
This sequence comes from Lathronympha strigana, assembly GCA_949128165.1. NCBI lineage: Eukaryota > Metazoa > Arthropoda > Insecta > Lepidoptera > Tortricidae > Lathronympha > Lathronympha strigana. The sequence goes on along the minus strand of OX421922.1, from coordinate 12,457,385 downwards.
TAATCATCTGTATCGTAAAGGAAATATATATATAAAATATTGTCGTATGTGACCTTCACGTTCATTGTTGTCCTTTAAGCCCTTACTTTATTACGATAATTTTTGTAGTACTATGGTCAAGTTGGGCGTAAAGAACAAATTTCTCGTCCTTTACGACCTGCACTACAAATAATTCTTCCGCAATAGTATGGAGCAACCAAGGTGGTAAAGGACCGTTTCACTTTTCTGAAAGGGAATGGAAAAGGAAAAGAAAGGGGTAAAGGCGAGGGTAAAGATAAGAAAGGGTATAACCAACGGACAGGAAACAAAATATGTTCTAGACTTGAGTGTTTGAAGGCCAAAGTCTTTATACACGGAACGACTGCCAATTTAGAAATCTCTTTTTTTTTAAATTTTATTCGAAACATCGTGGACCTAAACGTGCGAAATCCGCTAAGCATTTTTTAAATTTGTTTGTTTATTAGACTATAATATTATTATCCAACCAGTGCCTTTAGTTTTATTTAATATTGGTTTGGCTCGGTTTGGAACCCTATACCTACAGTATTTATAAGCGCAGGTTAAGCCCCTCATTCACGGCAGTCCGCCGGCACCGGCATGGCTGGATGCTCGCACACACGGTGTGCAAGTGGCCCAGCCTGGCAGTCCAATTCGCACTTATTTGTTGAAAGATGCGCAGCGCTGCGTTGTAGCGCATACAACGTACTGGAATTTAAAAAATTGCCACCATCTCGTATGTCATTTTTAATAATGAATAATTAATATTTTATGCATTGCCGCATTTTTCAATTGTTTATTACTGTAATTTAGTGCAATTTGGACTGCAAGGAGGTGGCCGGAGCTAGCAGGATGTTGCCGTACGGCACGCATCCGGCAACGACATTCACGATACTATATATATTACGTGCCGGAGGTGCCGGCGGACTGCCGTGAATGAGGGGCTTTAGGACGCGTAGGTATACGAACTGTGAACAACTGATAAGTAATAGTAACCGTAAACCCGATTAATGTGTTGATTTATATTCTTAATATTTTTTAAAACAGAAGATGTTATTTAGTTTTTAAACAATCTTTGCTTTAAGTACCCCGGACTTAAAAGGTATTCCTTGTACTTCTTTCTACTTAAGACTTAAAATTACTATGTCATATAAGTAAAGACTACTTAAACATTAGTAATTAATTACACAGTTTAATTACATATACATACGTGCTCCGAAAGCATTCCCCTGCTAGAATTAAAGGCTGAATGCGTTAACTATTGAGACAGCGGCGAGCACTGAAACAATAACTTTTGGTGCCAAAATGTTAGATAGTTTTGAAGCAAATATTGTTTCTTTATTGCAAAACTGGATATAAAATAGTCTAGTTCTTTGTTGCTACTAAATATTTACAGAAATATACACTGTAAATCTAATTTGGTTATTTTTTACCATATTACCTACGTTTTAATACACTTTTTAAGTTTCTTAATAGTAAACTAAGCTGAATACAGTTGTCATTAGGACCATTTCGGTTATATTTACGCCCCGAATCTGTAGCAAAATCATCTAACACCGTCATTTACGACCCTATCAACTCTAATTGTTCAAAAAAATCTTGGGTGTAAAGGACATTCATAGCATTTTGACGTGTCCTTTACAACACCTAACTTCTAAACCGTTTAGTTTATCACTACGGTTGCTACACCAGGTTAAAGATACTAGAAATCTACATTTTCTTATACATGTCACAAATATAGGTAAAAAAACAAAAAAAGTATTAACAGTTTTATTTAAAAAAAGTTGTTTTTTGCTTCTCCTGAAAACCTGCATTTTGTCCTTTACGACAATTGAACCCAAAGGTATCGATATTGCTATTGTTTGCTGTATGAAATGGTGGTAGGCAGTTGTGCTGACGGAGAATTGTAGAATTTTACTGTAATCTGACAGTTTTTTCTCACAGCGCATAGGTACTGCCATGCAGCGAGGGAATGCTGCAAGCGTCTTTGGCAGGATGCCGCGGGGCACTTTTTAAGTATTTTAGTAAATTAACAGTTTTCAACAACGGACGATATTGACACCTATGGTACCAAATCTCGGCAATCTCCTTTCAGACGGAAATTTTGGTTGCACGAATAAAATATAGCTAACGACTTCCAAACGATATTATTTTATCGATAAGTTGTACTTTATTATGACATTAGTTATGTTATGACTATGAGATAACGTATATTTACGCTAACCTCCATATGTTTAACAAAGGCCCCTACTCAATGTCCATTAGAGTATATAACCACATCCCTCAGCTCATAAAAAATGAAATTAAATATGCAAAATTTGTAAATAAACTTAAAACGTACCTTCTAGCTGAATGAATGCCCCTACACTCTACTGGAATTTATGGACAATTAAATATACTTAAGTGCCACCCCCACCACACCACCAGAAAAAAACAAACTGGTGATTTATATGAAAAGTGTTATTGTATGAGTAAGCTATATATTACAGATATGGATAATGTACCTATTTTAGTGAAAAATGTATATATTATTTACCTACATCGGTAAGTTGCTACGCCCTAGTAGGGTCCATGACTGTACTTATTTTATTTTAAGAACTTATGTAATACCATGGTTGCAAATAAATGATTATGATTATTATTATTATGAATATGCGATAGGTAGTAGTAGGTGCATAGGTACCTGTTATATACTCAGTATGAAGTTCGTATAGGTCGATCAAGGAAAAACCACGTAAAACAATAAAAAAATTGTTTAGACGTTATTTTTTATTCTAATTTTAAAATTCCTATAAAGTCGAAGGTAATATCGATGGGTAGTATTCAGCATAATTTAGTTAATTTATATTTTATAGATAGAAAACTTAATAGCTAAGATGAAATGTCATTTCGAAATAAGTATTCAGTTATCTATAAATATAATATCGGAATAAAGGCCCTGTTTTCGCCAGATTGCCACCGAAACTTCTATGACTGGTAATTTAATACTCATTCTATTAGTATCTTTAATTGGATACATTTTAGATCATTATTATTAAAAACATACTCAACTGTTGAATTGATTATTAAACGCTTTTCAAATTGTCTGCGTACTCTGTGCCCAGATTCTACAGCAAAATATACATATCAATTTAGCAAACCTTCCAAGCGATACTGCTAAGCGCGGATTCTATCTTGAAGCCGGCTGCTCTCACAGACTGTTTGTAGTTCTTACGCCCTGGTTATAAGATTCAAAATCGGTCAGCTATATATGGATGTTCTAAGCAGGACCATACCGACGGCTAGTGGTCCTTATGCCATGGTATTAAAGTTGAACTTGGTATAACCTTTGGCAATTTGAGAAGCCCCGCATGCTAACCAGCTGAGTCCAGTGGAGTGTAATTTTGGCATTACTTAGACTATTAATGGTCCTTATTGGAAGGGGATAGGGTTCATTTAAGGTCAGATATTTAAGTGTTGCACGACGTCGTGTGTGCTGGGAAATAAGGTATATGGTCAATGCATGGCAGATAGGATTTTTACGGGCAATGCTTTGCGGATAGACAGAGACGTTCCCTTTCCGATATGATATGGGGTTTATTAGGAAGAAAGGAACAGTGGAAGAAACTGAAGGGCTCGGGCGAGACTCAAACTCGCGATTCTGGGATACACGCCCATCGCTCTACCAACTGGTAAGGTCCGACCGAGACGTCTTTTTTTATCTCGGCCGAGAACGAGACCGAGATTTTATAATAAATACGAAAAATGCGCAATTTCCATAAAAAAACACGTTATAGTCAAGAACTAAACTGTTGTTTAATGTAGCCATTATTAACACAAGATTTACAGTCAAAGCTTGAAAAAAAAAATGAAAAAATACTCACCAAAATCGCAAAAAGTGTCAAGATGGAAGGTTCGGCCAAGGCCGAGAATCTCGGGTCGAATTTTGGGCCAGACTGAGACCGAGAACTCGGTCAGACCTTACCCACTGCGCTGCTGAGACACAACCGGGGGCCCCGAATTTCTCCATCAGGATATTCGTACTATATTATTATCCTCCCCATATCCCTTGTATGCGCCTGTATAGTACTTACCTACTTCTTAACACATAGAGTGCTGGGAACCCGTTAGGGGAGTTCTCTGTGGGTGGCCGCTTTCCGCTACAAAGCGGAAAAATTGCTGAATCGGCTACGAGCGTAGCGCGTAGCACTCGCTAGCAGGCAATGTGTTAACTCATTCACGGCCAAGGATTTCTTGTAGCGCTACGCCGTAGCCGATAACATGAATTTCCCGCTTTGTAGCGAAAATGGTGCGTAAACGCATGACGACAACGCGTCGTCATTGGCCCTGAATCGGCAAGTGGAGTCCTCGCTCTACTCACTGAAGTACCGAGATGTACCCCGTGACCCCGAATTTCTCCACCATCCCTCGTATGCGCCTAAGGGACGCATGTAGCAACATTTACCGTAAAAATCGGTCAGGTGCGAGCCGGACTCGCCCACTGAGGGTTCCGCACTAATGATGTTCCCCCACACCCATACAACGCGGTGTAGGCTTAGAAATATGGTTTTCGGATTTTATCATTTACTTGCCAAATTTCGTGATTCCAGGCCAACGGGATGTACCCTATACATTTTGATTCCCATTGCAAATGTATGGAAAATGCGACATAAACAGCCGTATCTTTTGATTACGTAGACGCACAGGTTTGGTTTTTTAAAAGCTTCAAAAGACCGCAGATCTGTGTATGTGGTATTAATTTAAATTTGCAACCTCTACGCGTTCCTATAAAGGGTCTTGACAGACAGACGGACGGACAACAAAGTGATCCTATAAGGGTTCCGTTGGTCCTTTCGAGCTACGGAACCGAAACAGGAGACATTTTACAACATCTATAAGGGTTTTATGATCGAAAGAGTTTGGGGTCAGTTGCAATATTGGAAGTTTATGACTCTGATTTTTCAAATGTTATTTCTATTTTTATGACCATAAAAGTTAATATTTTTTACGCAATTTTATTCTTCATGCGTCAGAGTCAAGTATTTTTTTGAGGAATTTACCTGAACGCAGCACTTACGGTTTTCCTTAAATTTCAATTTAACGAACCCGAAAAGTCGCGTGAGTTATGTGAATCGTTTGAAAAAATACTGTTACTTACATAAAAATCAAGAGAAAAACACAAACGAATTGATACATCTAAACACGAATTTGTTAAATACCGAAGGCAACCCTTTCACTACATTATCCATAATACCTTTACCTTCATAACTTGGGTTGAAACCCCGCTTATATATTAATGTAAGGGTTCAAACAAAACCTAACTAGGTATATTATATACTGAAGCGGTCAGGCGTAAGACAAATCACATCATTATGGGCGAAACCCTTGAAGACAGATTCGAACTTTACAAATAGATCTCATGATACACGCGTATAACCACACATAATTTTACGCCCGTTTGCTAAGTCAACCGGGGATAACCGTTAGCCCAGCGTTAACAGTCAATTACCATATTAAATAAACGCTTAACTTCGAGTTAGTTGGCTTAACCCGCTTCTGAAGCCCTAAAAGGGGTAGGCATGAAACGGGCAGGCAACTAAGTTTGAGTGATGTTACTAACCAATTTAGACAGAAGTTGTGCAATCCATCCGGCCCAGGACTATTCCAGTTCTAGGCAATTGAGGTCATTGACGTAGATGGGGATAAGCCGGCTTTATACGTTGACGTTTTCCCGGCGGTCAAATCTCTCAATGTATTTTTTTATGACATGGGCGGCAAATGGGCAGATGAATCACCTGATGGTAAGTGATTATCGTCGTCCATGGACACTCGCATACTCGGTATTTTGTATTTTACGCTTATTAACACCATGACCCAACGTTTCGAGCCCTTTACAGCACTCATTTTCACAGGGTTAAGTCAGGATCATCATCTTAACCCTGTGAAAATGAGTGCTGTAGAGGGCTCGAAACGTAAGTGTTAATAAACGCGATTAATCCTTTCTAAAGTGTTTAATTTCAATGAATAACAATCGCGGTAACATAAGACAATATTTTATATGTACAGCTAGTCTATGATGGTCGGGTTTTTATCGTTTACCGACGTTGCTGTCACGTTCTAACAAGTATGTATGTGCGAAAGTGACGCATAAGCGTGATAAGCGATACAATGGCAACCATGCTAACCCTACATGTATATGAGTGAGTAATAAAGCTAGTGATATCAGAATGGAATAAAATATATATTAGAGGGTATTGTGGGAACGTTTTGGGTCTGATTTATTAACACCTCAGGTTTTTTATGGCATTTAAGATTGCTTGCTAAAGGCTGTGCTTTCGTGTAGGGACGAAATGGCCCATTTTCTTGATGGTCATTGCTGGTTTGGCGGTTCGTGGTGTCATAAAGAATTATGAGCAAAATTAGGTAAGGTCTCATATTTGTCGAGTGCCTTTTTTAGGGTTCTATAGGCAACTAGGACACCTTATAGTTTCGCCATGTCTGGACGTCTCCGGATAATCTTAGCAACCGTTTGGTACTAGAAAGCTGTAATTTGGTACGATTATATTATTTACGCCTACAAAGTGGTAAAATGATAAATGTTTGATTTTAGTCCTTCTTTACACGTAACTCCTCTTTACGTGCTAATTGTTTTTTCATGTCAACCATAAAATGTGAGGTATCGTAAGATAATTTTTTTTTTTGCTAACCCTTATTCTTTTCCAAATACGAAGCTAATACCTATATTAGGTACGTATTTGAAAAATAGTAAGACCGCAGCTTTTGAACCGTAAGTCCAATAAATATGAAAAAATCTCTATAAAGAGTAAGGACAATTATTTTAAACATGGTCAGTTAAGCCTAAGCCATTCTTGTTTTTTTTGCAGAAAGTCATATCCTCTTAGTATAAGAGTCCGGAGTATCATAACCCTTGAGATAAATAACTAACAGTGAAGCTAGGTCCCATGTAAAATAAAAAGTTTATTTTGCCCCGTAGCCCTTTTTACCCCACCTCTACCCCCACCTCCACACACTATACACTCACCTTATCGACGGGCATGGACGGACATGCACGGCACAGGTTCCAAAATGAGCCGATCATCTGGCGATTGCCTCGCGGGCGGTCTACGGTCAGGTCAGGAGGCAACGCGCATGTGCCGCTGTAACAAAAAAAACCCCATGTCAATTTGAGCCATATGACAAAATGGGCCACATGTCAAAATAATGAACTACATACCCACAAGCTGTTAACTATTGGCGTAAGAAAGTAAACTTGTATGTTCAACTGATTTGTAGAGCCGATCTTTCCTGTGCCCAATTAGTTAACAGCTTGTAGGCATGTTGTACTGATTATTATCATCATCATATCAGCCATAAGACGTCCTTTGCTGTCGTTCATAAGGTCATCTATCTATCTTGTGGGTGGACGTCCTACGCTGCGTTTGCCAAGCCGTGGTCTCCACCCAAGCACTTTTCGACCCCATCGGCCATCTGCTCTGCGTGCAATGTGGCCTGCCCATTGCCAATTCAGCTTGCTAATCCGGAGGTCTATGTCGGTGACTTTAGTTCGTCTACGGATCTCCTCATTTCTGATTCGATCGCGTAGAGAAACTCCGAGCATAGCCCTCTCCACAGCTCGTTGAGCGACTGAGTTTTCAGATGAGGCCGATAGTGAAGGACCACGTTTCGGCGCCGTAAGTCATCACTGGTAATACACATTGATTGAAAACTTTCGTCTTGAGGCTCTGAGGTATGTCGGACGAAAAGACATTGCGTAGTTTCCCGAACGCTGCCCAACCGAGTTGGATTCGGCGGTTGACCTCTTTCTCGAAGTTAGACCTACCTAATTGGATTACTTGTCCTAGGTAGATGTACGAGTCAACAACTTCTAGAACCGAGATTGGAGATTATTATCATACAGCTCAATAAGAAGGAGTACCTTTTAATGTGGATAAGGGTTAAACACAACAATCTTCCTTTTTAGCTCTTAACTATTGGATAGTGCTCCGGAAAGAAGTGTAACATAGTTTTTTTGACCCAAAAATACACAACACACACTTGAAAAACATAACTTGCCGCCGTCGGGAAAAAACAAGCCGATGATGCAAAAATTAAATGGTGACCGAAGAGCTGGTGGCTTCCTCGCACAACGTATCAGCATTGCGATACAACGAGGAAATGCTGCCAGCATCCTAGGTACAATGCCTCAAGGATCTATCTTAGATTTAAGGTAGGTAGAGGTAGGTAGTTAGGTAAGTTACACTTACTGTATATATTTCGAAAATAAATGTTTTATCAAAATCAAATCAACGGTCAATAACGTACCTCTAACGGGCTGTGCAGCCTCGAGGTACCTTTTTATCAGACGCACAAAAGCCATATAATCGAACTCTTTGAGAAACTTCCAAGTTTCCACATTCTCTCCAACTAGACCTTATTCGGAAAGAAATAAGGACTAGTTCAGAAGACATTGTCTTACAGGATCTAGGACTCTTCAAACAAGTACTAGATTCAATTCCGAGGCTTGTCGAAACACTATTTCGTTCACAAGAGGCTGGCGCATAGATTGCCTCTCACTAGATATATCTATTTAGGGTTTCCCGCTGTTTTTTTTACTGAAGTATTGGATAAAAACAGATAATGATTTGGTGTCGTATTTTCTCGGAAATGCTTGTATTTGTCATGCTACTTCAATCGACCTCGGTACTTTTAGTACTGACACTGAGTGAAACAGCATGACACGTTCGTTCGTTTCCGTAATACGAATGCAAAACATTAGCCACTACATCGGTATTTGAAATAAACTTATTAAAAAAAAGTCAAAAATCAGTTTAAGGTAAAGGTAAATTATATATTTTTGAAAAAACGATAAAGTCATATATGGTCAGTCAGTACGCTCTTTGATTAAGGCAGTGGACTCCTGAAAGTTGTTAGCAACCATCGGGTAGAAAATCGACGGCTTCAGCCTCCTTAGCAGATCAGGGAAGATAATTTTGGACCCATAACCTGTCTAGTGTCATGTTATAAAGGGGCTTAGGATGGCCGAACGATGGTTGCCACATCTGGCCAGTGTAAATTTTGATAAGTGAGAAACACCTCTCAAAAAATCATTAAAGACTTCCTTCGCTGTAATAGCGGTAATGATAGTAGAATGTTCGCGATTCCGTGTCACCGCTAACAATCTGTATATTGGTTATCGGTTTATTGAGTATTCCAGCGCTGCCTGGTGAGTTTAATATTCTGGGGCCTTCCCATGACTTAACGCGATTCAATTTAGGTTCTTAACTGCGCTCAGTTGTATGGCAGCGCCTCAGTTTAGATCATTAACTGAATCGCGTTAAGTCATCATGGTAACGCCCTTAGTGAGTGACATTCCCCTAAGATACCCGTTATAGTTAACGTTCATATCCACGCTAAAAGGACACGTATGCTCTATTTTGTAGATGTAATCTATGGGCTCAGGACAGCAATATAAATAAAAGTAGAATTGCTTGCAGTTCGGGAAGAAAGCCAAATTACCGACAGAACCTCGCGGAAGCAGTTTTGCTCGTAGGTATAGCAGTTCATATTATTGTTGCGAATTCACTATTATTCACCCGCTTTGCATTTCCAAAGTTACAAGCTTTTATTAAACTTTCAATGTATGTGTGTTTGTAAGGGTCAACTTTTGCATAGAAGTTTGACAAAATTTGACAGTTTGACAGTTAATTTGCTTGGAAGAGATGACTTGGTTTGACTCTAACTTTCAGTTAATGATGACTCACACTAGAACGGGACGGGACGGGACGGGAAAATCTGTCAATTTCTATAGAAAGCGTCACGTGACATCCAAGGGATCCGAGCTATCACGTGATTCTTTCTATAGAAATTGACAGATTTTCCCGTCCCGCCCCGTCTTATCCCGTCGTGTCCCGTGCATGTCATCCTTTATTCAAACAAGCTGAAACTTCGCATGCTTATATGTAGGTTAGATGACAGATAATACAATGTAATGGTACCATCGACCTGATCGGATGATGGAGACCGGACGAGGCCATAGAAACTCTGTGATGAAACAACTAAGGCCCGTTGTATTTGAGTTTCTTAGAATTGCCTCGATGACAAGTTGACCGGGGAAAGGAAAGTACAGTCAGCGATAAAAAATTGTATAATTATTTTTATTTGACAAAATACTTATGTTTATGACCGATTTCTCGAAGACGGCTCAAGGAACGAGGTTTTGTGTATATGCCGATAGTCTCCAATCGCTCAAGAAGTAGCTCTGTGAAAGTGGAGATGGACGGCATATCGGAGGAGCAACGAACAGCTGCAGTATCGCCTTTAAGTGGAAAGCCTCAAGGTGGAAAGCGAGCTTGTGGACGCCTGTATAGTACACACGTGAGGACGGAGCATGGAGAGTGAGTTGCGAGCCGTAGGACTGAACTAGAGCGAAGCCTAGCTTGCTCAAGCTAGAAAGACTGAGAAGGATCATGTGGACGCCCTATGCATCTCTGAGGTGCCCTAGGACCTACAACAATATTTCATCAGAGGTTAAACTACTAAACTTCTGGTAACTCATTCAAAAAACTTTCGTATCATTTATGGGCAACACAATATCTCATTTGTAATGTTAACTAAAGTTACAAACGCGGGACGAAAGTTGAACATTGTGTGTTTTGTTGACTTTTGGGGCACGAAACGTAAAAGTTTTGGGGCTGGATAAATAACGGCTCTATATAAAAATAGAATAGTCACGTACTTTAGTTAATTCAGGAATAGTTAGTGGCGCTTTTTGGATGGTAGGTAATATTTAGGTAGATAGTTGGTAAATAGGGATTTGAAGAGTTGCAGCTGATAATAGGGTCAATTTTATTTTCCCACCACCTATTCATAAAAAGGTTTTTTTCTGTTCAAGCTAGGAGGGTTCAAAGTGCCACTTTTCTTCCCTGCTGGGAGGGATCAAAGTGATACTTTTCTGTTACAAATTTGTACGTTTTCGGGCATTAACTAGTGGCATCTGGGTTGTTGGTATGATACGGTTTTCGGTTATAACAGGTTTTATTTCCACTCAGTTGGTGTGAAAAGCAGTATGTGTCAGACGCACGGTATCAAAATTATTTTCGTCTTAGGCGTTAACGCTTGAATCCCTCGTTACGATCAAGATTCAGTTGGAATTCAATGTACCTACGCTGTCGCCGGAAATATATATGATTTTGATCCCTTATAACACAACTATTACTATTTTATTAAGGACCTGGAAATACATTAAACGCCTAGTTCGGGAAAACCAGGGGAAACGACTGACGAACCAACCAGGGACTACAGTCGAAAACCAAGAAAAAATGCCTGCTCCGTGTTTGCTGTCATAATTCGCGTGACAATGATAATGATAATGATAAATATCTTTATTTTTCAATTCAGGCACATTACAATGCACTTATGAACGTCAAAAAAAGCTACTACCGGTTTTAACCCTACACCAACAGCCCGAGATTATTACCGGCATGAAACTCGGCGGGACTGCCGGGACTACAAGGGAGTACACGTACAGGTAAAAAATCCGAAAAAAAATTGCCGCACACTGAGAGTTCCGTGCCACCAGTATTTTTAAGTACCTAAGGTCATAAATGGGGGGTGAGCGGGGTGCATCCTTTATGCCGAACCCTCAGTGGGCGAGTCCGACTCGCACTTTGCCGGTTTTTTATATTTATTGTCCTAATTCAACCTGTCTTCTTTCTCAGTTTCCTTCTCCACTTCGATAGTGTTATTTCTCTACCAACATCCAATATTTCCGTACGGCTTCGAATTACAGTGTGGGCACGATCGACAACCAAAAAAACTGAAAAAGGTTATACCCCAAGGTAAAGGTCAATAAAGTGTATGGTGCTCTTTTATTAGGATGTTCAGTTCACGCATGTGTACTCGTATTTCGGTTGATAAAACTACTACATAATATACCATAGTCAAGTGAAGAGTTGTAGGATTTTGTAACCGGGAAACCTTTCGAATTAAAATTGGAGAAAATTAGTCTATGCATGCAACCAACAATTAGGCATGTACTTAGGTAAAACTGAAATGTTCTTGCATGTCCTAAACTTAAATTCACGAAACGCACAATTGAAAAAGGCAATAAATATATGTATAACAGGCAAACATCTTATCATGTCATGTGAAGAGAGATGGCGCCACTGCCACGCGTAACATCGTCTCTGAGTATTTTAATCGAAAGAAAATAGTGAAGTGGTTTTTTAAAGTGAAAGAACTTAATAATTTGACTTATTTTAGTGTAAATATGCGCGGGAAATGAAGGCGAGTGTAAATATCAACAAACAAAAAAACTGTTAACAATTTTCTATGCATGAGTAAACTGATTAATTTTTAAGTTTGACGTGAGTTCAAATACTTGAACAGTGCAAAAGTAATGTGTTTGACAATAAATATCCAAGATCTAATATAATACAACAGTGAACAAGTGCTACTTTGATAAATATAAGACTTCGAATTCAGTTTGACAATTCAAAAATAAACAAAGGACAGCTGACCAATTTGTGATTGTCATTCCCACCTAGCGACATCTGACGTTAAAGTGCTTCACTGCGTACCTTAGTTCAGGAAACATTATTGTTAATTATAGCGCCATCTAACGGCGAACTTTCAAACGTATACGACGCAGAGCTACCTGACTGCGCGTGCGTCTACTGCATGTCCCATAACTATAGTGCTACTTGTTTCTTCGGAAAACTGTAAGATGGCGTTAGCATGCTCTAAATGTGGAGTGAATTTACAAGATAATAAATACATTCTTAAATGCTCAAAATGCAAGAGTTTATATGACATACAATGCGCAGGCCGATCTTTAAAGCTATTTCAGTTAATGACAACTGACAATAAGAAATCATGGGTATGTCTACAATGTCGCCCAAATACAAACACTCCGAACCAAGTCATGACCAAAAAACCTATTTTGCCAAAAAAGAAGGACGAAAATATCGCCAAAACTAATAACATGCCATCTGCGACAAAGTCTTCGCCGGCACCTGGCACGTCTTCTGTTACACCTCAATCTGCCACACACAACACAACAAGTGACCAAAATACCATATCTGAACGACATGATGACCCCCCTTTGTGCCAACGAAGTCCAGTCAAGGAAACCATACCCAGTCCACCAAGTGCTTTCCATAGTGCTATTACTGTTAGTCCGTCACAAAATAATATAACACAGAGGAAGAAAATGGAGACACAATTACAACTACAAAAATCATCAGAGTCCACACTAGACACCTCATCTCAATCCTACGAATCCGACTATTCCGAGGAACCTAAAACGAATACAATAATGGATTCAAGCCCTCACAACAGGAGTCTTCCATATATGAGAAATATCTCTGAGGATACGCTAGAAGAATATAAAACTAAATTAAATAACTTAGAATTGAGATTGCATTCGGCAGAGTTAGAAATACAAAATCTAATATTAGAAAATGGTACTCTGAAAAAAGTTATACAAGAAAATTAACAGACAATAAAAAAATTAACTCACATATGCTCTTCCACTTCCAAAAAAATCAAAAAGAAATTACCTACAAAAAGCTTAAATCGGTTAAAGTTAGATTTAAATCAGTCACAAGAAAAAGAAAGAGACAGATCAGAGTCCAGACCCCCAATGGACCCCCTTGACCCATCAGGTGACGTTAGGAAGCAGGAGCTACAGCAGAGGTTTCCAGCGCAACAGCATGCCAGCACCATCTTTCCCCAACAGGCGAAGGAAGTCTCAGCTGCCATGGATAAGTCTCCAGTCCAACTGTGTGTTTTAAGTAACAAAAAAAACAGTGGCATACTGAAAGCTATGGAGTACACATTCGAACGTAATGTCAAGTACTGTCACTATAACGAACCTCATAGAAGCATAAAGGGCTTATTAAAAAATTTGGAAAATAAATTGGAGACTTTCACTATGGATGACTATTGCATAATTTTTATTGGGGAAGAGGACTTACATGATGTGCAAAATAATATTGAATTGATAAACTGTCTACGGGAATCACTCTTAAAAATAACTCACACAAATAAAATAATTTGTCTACCTACATACATTTGTGGGGCACTCATACACAACTACAAAGTTGAAATGTTTGGAAACTTATTGTACATGGACATGCAAAGTAACAACTATGCTTACTTATTTGACACTAACCGCGACTTAACCTTTGACATGTTCTGCTACTACTCTGGTAAATTAACAATGTTTGGCGTAAGGGCCGCATTTCTAAGTCTCAAGAAATTTATGCTAGAAGTTGCCATAAATCTTAAAAATATGGATGAGTCACTGTCGTCACCCCTACAAGCCCAGGTTCAAAACAGTAGCGTAAATAACTCTTACAGCGATGAGCTTTTTCGTGCTTAGTAATATATTTATCCTGCACCAAAACATTAACGGCCTGATAAACAAGGCGGATTTGCTTACGGCACATCTACACGAGCTTAACAACTCTAGAAAACATGTGGATGTCATTTGCATCACAGAACACAATATGAAAGTAGGTGACGAAGCTCAACTCACAATACCTAACTACAAATTGGCAAGTCACTTCTCTAGAGTAAATAGAAATGGTGGATCATGTATTTTGATTAGAAATGTACATAAATGTAAGACTTTGAATGAAATTGTAAACCTGTCTACTACAAACGTGTTTGAATGTTCGGCTATTGAATTAACTGACCTGAAAATCGTAATAATTTGTATTTACAGAGTTCCTAAAAATGATTCTACAACTATGACAATATTTTTTAACAGACTGGGATTAATCTTAGATAAAATATGTACTAAGGACAAGAAAATTATTATTTGTGGTGATTTTAACATTGATATTTTAAAACGAACAACATCCTCCATCGAATTTCAAAACTTACTTGCCAGTTATAATCTCACAATAGGAGTTACAGAGCCCACGCGGCTACATAGCAATACATGTATTGATAATATAATTTACAATATCCGGGGTGGCAAAACCGAAGTCATAGACTTTGCAATGTCAGATCACACTGCACAAATTATGAATTGCCCAGTCAAAAAAACTTGTATTCTTTCACACTGGCATATAAAAAGAAGAGACACATGTTTGGAAAATATAGTTAAATTTAATGAATGCCTACAGAATTTGAGCTTTGACTGTGTATTTATGACAAATAACGCTAATGACGCTTATAACAATTTTATTGAACTATTCCAATTATTTTATAATTTATGTTTTCCTTTCATTAGAATAAAAATGACCTTAACAAGAAAACCCAAATGGATTTCATCAGGAATAAGGAAATGCTGTGTTAAAAAGAGATCATTGCTTTGGAAATATAGACTGAATCCAAATGAACGCAATAAAAAAATCTTTAAGCAATATTCTAAACGCCTGAGAAAAATTATATCTCTCACACAAAAATCCCAAAATGACTACTACATAAAAAATGCATCAAATAAATCTAAAGCGACTTGGAATATTGTTAACAGAGCTAAACTGATGCATCCCAAAGAGAATATCTCGCACATTAGTCATAATGGAAAGATCATAACAGACCCACAATTAATTGCACAAGAGTTTAATGATCATTTTATAGACCGAGTTAATTTAATTACTAATAATTCTAATAATGCTTTACCAAATAATAATTTACATCGACATAACACATTGACTTATAATTCATCCCGTTCCTTATTTATGCAACCAACTAGCCCAGAAGAAGTTTTAAATATAACGTATTCTTTAAAAAACAGCAACAGTACTGGTTATGATGATATATGTACGAAAATTATAAAAAATGTTGCCCATTTAATAGCAGTGCCTATTAGTTTTATTATTAATTTGTGTATAGAGCAGGGTATCTTTCCAGACAAGCTGAAATTAGGGATTGTGCGACCTCTTTTTAAAAAAGGGGACAGAGATAATATGGATCATTATAGGCCTATTGCACTTCTACCTGTTTTTTCAAAACTCCTAGAGAAGGTTATTTGTAATCGAATAAGTCAATATTTCGAATCGAATAACCTATTTGCGCAAGAACAAAAAGGATTTCGCAAGAATAAATCAATAAATATGGCAATTTTTGGTCTGTTACAAGTTATAATGGCAAATATGGATAAAAAACAACCAGTGTGCGCACTCTACATGGATTTAACAAAGGCTTTTGACCTAGTAGACCATAATATATTAATGAAAAAGCTATTTTGCTATGGAATACGCGGCAATGTCTACGATTTGATAAAGTCATATTTAGATAGTAGAAAGCAAGTAGTCCAAATAGATCATATAAGCCTAAAAACAAGATGTGAAGTTACTCTATCATCAAAATTTAGGGAAATTAGCCGTGGTGTACCGCAAGGAAGTGTATTAGGCCCACTATTATTTCTCATTTATATAAATGATTTGCCACATGCTGTTGACTACCCAATGGTGCTCTTTGCCGACGACAGTACGGTAATACTGACTGGAGAAGATTCAGAAACATGTCAAGTAAATATAAATAATGCATTGGAATCGATAATGAATTGGCTTAATCTTAATAAATTGCATATCAATTTAGAGAAAACAAAAATTATGAATTTTTATCAAAGGGTTAATAGAATGAATGATATAAATGTGACATGTAATGATTGTATAATAGAGGAGACTGACATTACGAAGTTTTTAGGGTTAAGTTTAGATAATAAATTGACATGGAAGAACCAAATCGACACTGTATGTAATAAGTTAAGCAAATATTCATATGCGCTGTACAAATTAAATAAAATTGTAAATCAAGCTGCCGTACTGGCGGCATATCACGCATTTGTAACGGCTACACTGCGATATGGTATCATGTTCTGGGGTAACTCAACTGATCGAGAATTAGCATTTAAGGCCCAGAAAAACTGCGTACGTTCAGTATGTGGGCTACAAAGGAGTGATCCATGCAAGGATTACTTCATCAAATTGAGAATATTAACTTTACCCTGTTTGTATATATTTGAAATAGTTATGTATGTTAAGTTAAATATCAATAATTTTTCTGTTTTTAGTAGTGCAAGGCAGCACCATAAAATTGCATATGAGCGATCAAAGACGGCATTGCATGCAAAAAGTATATTTGGAATGGCACCCAAACTATACAATAAGCTACCGGACATGATAAGATTATCTGATATGCCTAAATTTAGAAAATACTTGTTGGACTTTTTAATAAAAAACGCTTTTTACACGGTGAAAGAATATTTAGATTATAAGGAAAAATTATACTAAAAATATAGGTACATTGTTAGTTATAAGTGATGCATGCCGCATGTTTATCTAGTCATAGTTTAGGATATCTAGTCATCATTGCAAGAATTAATTTCCAATTGTATATACATATTAGCACACATATTATTTCACCTTTTATTATAATTTGCATGCCCATTTGTAGGCTGAATACACTGAACGACTATGTAATCTTTTCAACCGACTTCAATATTTCAAAAGGAGGAGGTTCTCAATTCGACTGAATTTTTTTTTTTATTTTTTTTTTTAATGGATGTTCACTCATAACTCCGTCATTACTGAACCGATTTGAATTTTTTTTTTGTTTTCTAAAAGTAGACGGTTCCTGGTTGGTCCCGTTTTTTTCAAAATCCATTTCTGATGATGGGATCCATGAGGAACTGAGGGAACTCCTCAAATTTGAAAGGCACATGCATGCTGATTTGGGTGATTTCTTAAGAAACTCGAGCATTTCTTTACGAAAATCATCAATTTGGTGGAGTGGACCTGATGATGAAGACCAGGGATGGCAAAGTGGAACTGCTTCGTAATTCTCAGGACTATGATCCGATTTAAAAAAATTTTTTTTTGTCTGTATATAGATGGTTTCAGAATTGTCCCGTTTTTTTCAAAATCAATTTCTGATGATGGGATCCATGAGGATCTGAGGGAACTCCTCAAATTTGAAAGGCACATGCATGATGATTTGGGTAGTTTCTTAAGACACTCGAGCATTTCTTTACGAAAATCATCAATTTGGTGGAGTGGACCTGATGATGAAGACCAGGGATGTCAAAGTGGAACTGCTTGGTAATTCCCAGGACTATCGTCCGATTTTAAAAAATATTTTTTTTTCTGAAAATAGATGGTTCCAGATTTGTTCCGTTTTTTTTCAAAATCAATTTCTGATGATGGGATCCATGAGGAACTGAGGGAACTCCTCAAATTTGAAAGGCACATGCATGATGATTTGGGTAGTTTCTTAAGACACTCGAGCATTTCTTTACGAACATCATCAATTTGGTGGAGTGGACCTGATGATGAAGACCAGGGATGGCAAAGTGGAACTGCTTGTTAATTCCCAGCTCTATCATCCGATTTGAGACATTCATCTTTTCTTTGTAAAGAAATACCTTCAAGATAGTCCTATTTGATTATAGTTCTATTTTGACGATGGGCTTCATGAGGGATTGAGAGAACTCCTCAAATTTTAACGGCACATGCATTCTGATTTGAGGGTTTCCTTAAGTAACTAAAACAGTGTTTTGGCGGAGCCAAAATTTTGATGAACTTGATCTGATGATGAAGACCAGGGATCGCAAAGTGGAACTGGTTAATTAAAAAAAAATTCAAAATTATTTAGCTCGTGTAACTAGACACATATTTTACAAGTACTCATCACATAAAATAAAAAAAAGAAATATTAAACCTATATATTCTACATATACAAACAAACCTACCATTGTATAGCACTGGTGGGAGAGTGCAGCCCCTCACAGTGCAACAAAATAGCACAATCGGGTTTATCCGCTATTATCCTAAGAATTCTGTTGGGACTGTCCCGCACCCGGCGCACCAGGGATGCCGCGCGCCCGCGCATGGTCGCATAGAAACAGCTGACGCGCGCCTCCGCAAACATCCCTGATGCGCTACAGAAGCGAGGCAGTCCCATCAGAACCCGGAACGCGTTATTATATTGGATTCGGAGAGCCCCAAAGGCCCGTTGCGAATACTTCACCCACAGGCTGCACGTATAGAGGGAGGTGCAGAATGCCCTAAACAAAGTGACCTTAACCTCTTTAGAACATCTGGAAAACCTGCGGGCTATCATATTCGCCCTCACCGATAAGGCTCTCCTCTCCCTCTCCATGTCCAGGTTATCTTTGAGATCAGCCGCAACGATATGACCTAGATATTTAAAATGGTCGACTCGATCCATCAAGACACCATTGAGGTGGATAGGCGGAAACTCACATACCCGGTTGCGACTGCCCGGTTGCTGGTTGTGTAATAAACCTAGCTCTACTTATTATCCTAGTTGTGACATTCATCTTTTTGATTTGATTTATATTCTGATGATGGAGTTCTAGAAGAATTCAGAGAACTCTTCAAATTTGAACGGCAGGTTAATTGTGATTAGAGGATGTTCATAATTAGCTTAGGCATTTTCTTACTGTGGCCATCATTTTGCTGGAGTGGACCTGATGTTGATAATCAGGGATGGCATAATGAATATGCTCGTTAATTTACAGTCTGTCATCCAATTTAACACATTGTTATTTTGTTTGTTTAAAGGTCTACAAGGGAGTTCCGTTTGATTATACTTCAAATGTAATGATGGAAGCCCTAGGACATTAAGAAAGCTCCTCAATTTTCAATCGTACACGTGCGGTGTATTGGATATTTGTGAAGTAAACTGGCTAACTCAAACAAATTCTTAATTTCACTTTTACCGGGAACCAAATGAAGTCGGTTTTTTTTTCTTAAAAATTATTAAATATCCCTTTTGACTGTATTCAAGCAAATAAATGATTTGATTTGATTTGATTTGATTTGATGTCTGCCAACAAGCCACATTCTAGTTTGGCAGAAGTTTTGTTCATTTTGTAAGCATATTTTTTTTAATAATTTTTTTTTATCTTCCTGTCTTTTTTATCTTTTATCATGAAGTTCAACTTGCCCTCTCAGAATACATTTTTTTATTGATTAAGGGCACACCAAACTGATATTACCTAATCCTATATTAAGGGATGATGACACCCTCGCGAATTTGATAGCATACCTATAGAATACTATAGAACAGCTAGGTCCATATCCCATGGGTTATTAGAAGGACGTGTGACGTCACCAAACTATGGTGTTGGTAACGATCCATGACGTCACCCCATGCGACATATCAGATCTTTCTTAGAAGGATGCCAGTTTCCATCCTTAACTGCCTCTATAGAGGTTCTGGTGCCGTTTAAAAAAATATATTTAAAAAATAACTTTAGATTTTTCTTACCGGCCAGTGCTTGTAAACGACGTTTTAAATGTTTGAAAAAGGAATTGTCCTTGATTTGATTGGTTATTTAATAGTGAAGTGAATCGATAATAGATTAAAAATAGAACATGTGAGCTTTCAGTAATTGGTAAGTGAATTATTTTAAAAAATACAATATTTTAATATAAAAAGCGATAAACAAAAATGACGTCGATGTACGAGTAGTTACCGGGGCGTATTTTGCTATGGCTTTTGACGTTTAATCAGCAGATGATAAGTCAGCTGATTTACTAATTGAATGCGGTAAGAGCCAGCCCAACGCCCAATCACTGTCGCTTTTTCGATAAAAGACACTTAGTAAATTAAAGAAAAGCGTAATAAATCGCTTCGTCATCATTTGGAACTGATTAAAATGGAGCCTTGTATAAAAAAAAAACAAACTTACGAAAATGTATTCCCAGCACTATTTAGCACTGATTTTATAACGGTTCGCGCTTACTCAATTATCGAATTTCGTATTTCGAATGCGGTTTTGAAAAAGAACAGCGTAATTCGCGACGCGCGGAGATGTGTTTTTCGCGTTGACACCGGCGTGTGGGGCACTGCCGCAAACTCTTTGGAAAATCAATATCTCCCCCTGCCGGGCCGCATGCGGACGTCGCTCAAAAACTAAACACTGCTCACCCATTTCCTTATTATGTAACTAGAGAAGGACGGCTATATATCCGTCCGCTACCACGAAACAACCCCCGTGAACGGGCCAATAACGAAACAACATGGCTGACGTTTGACGTTTCGGCGCGAAAACTGACATTTGGCAGTGTTAATAGTTAGGAAATCGTTTTATTGATTTATTTGGTCGTAAAAATTCTCTGTGGATTGAAATAAACGGTTTATTATATCGTTTTTATTTTTATTTTACTGTGTTTTGGAGGTTATGTAACGTGTCTATGGCTGGGTAAGATGTGAGTTTAATAAAAGTTAGGTTAAAGTGTGTCATTCTTTATTATTAGTTAGATTTGTCCGGTGACACACAAGATGTTTTTTATTTTTGGGTTCCTACTTTGCGAGGTAAATGTGTATTCTTTATAAACAAAATAATAATCCCATAGAAATCTTGTAAATAGCCAAGATGTACTCGTACATAACCAGCCATTATGTTTTGTTCTTCTTTGTGCTTTTTTTATTAACTCCATAACATTATGCTAGTAGTGAATATGTTGTTAGAATATGTAGAATATGTATATCTCTTTACGCACATAATTAATTTGTAAATTTATGTCATAGAAAATATTGATCGACTATAATTACTATTTAAAACGAGATATTTACCATGTACATTTGTTTTAATGAGCTCCCGATATAGTGTAAATGACCATGTTAGCTTAAAAATCTTATAATATTGATCGATATCCAAAATTTTGAGAAATTTAGGGTTTACTTTGATCATCTTTTTATACCACGTCGGTGTCAAACAAGCGTATGGCCTACTTGATGGAAAGCGCTCATCGTAGCCTATAGACGCCTGGAACTCCAGGGGAGTCACACGTTGCCGACCCATTAAAATCTAATCTTATACACTCATTTTTCAAGAACCCCATACTGTAACTGTAATCCTTCGGGAAAACCTCGGCAAGGAGCCCATTTTCCTATACATTTATTGCCAGATCTTGCGGATATGCCAAAACGTATATGGACAGCAACCGTCCAGTGCGCGACCATTTAGGTTTTTAATCTTTCAAAGGCATGCTAATCGAAGCAAAATGATGGAAGTATTGTATAAACTGCACAATAGTGTTTAAGTTTGATTTTCTACTCCAGCACTTTTATCTGTCAATGGGAGCTACCGTATTGTCGCTCACCAGGCGGCGCCACTCATGCGTGGGCCCTGTGTCAATATGAGAAAATTGTCAAAGTGACGTTTAAAATGCTCCTGCAGGACCCACGTTCCACTAACGCCCCTAGCCGGAAAATCGACTCGCAGTAATCCTCATTAGATGACTGACAGCGATATTTAAAAACTAAAACCTTGTCTATGGTATTCCATAAGAACACTGCTCCTATGGATTTTCATACAATGAGCACAATTGTTTTTTTTTAAATTTCTATAGTGGGCACAACATCTTCCCTATTCTGCCACGTTTCTAGATTTTGCTTTTTACGCAATATTAGCTGTCGTAGAAAAACTAGCGTATGCAAGACCCTCTAGTTTTAAGAACCCTTATTATATCACTGTTGCTTAAACTACTATTGTATCGATATTTAAATGTAATTACACTACTGTACTGTATTTTATTACCTTATTGCCAAGTAGTATAAACTCGGACATTTGGTGCAATGCAGCGGCTCCGATTTCCAAGGCACTGCAATAGTCTAGGAGGCCTGCAGTAAAATTACCATTAATATTTAATTCTTAAAATTATAGTAAATATTAACCATTAATCTTATAATTGGCACTGAACTTATAGGTACGAGTATATATATATATATTATGTTTCTTCCTAGGTTTAGTAATATTTTTATTTCAAATGGCAATGTATTTTGATTAGGTTATCTTGACATTTTTTTTTGTTAATTTTTTTTGAAATACTGTCTTATTGTTATTATGCATGCTTAATATATAATGTAGAAATATTGACGATGCAAAGGCGATCTAGTTGATCCTACTTGAATAAATTGATTTGATTTGATTTGAAAAGTATCAGACATTGACCTCACTGTTAGGCTGTGTTGTACTAAGTGAGTTATATGTTTTCTCTGGGGATAAAAGGGTTTACTTAGCTCTTTCACAGTATGTGCTATCAACATATATACAAACTAAACTTAGCTTAGTCTCCAACTAAGCTAAGTTTAAAATGTCAACTACTAAGATATGAATACAGCCAATGTGCCAAAAATATGTATAAAGGACTTTATTACCTGAACAATAAGGTCGTGGATACATATATCTGGCACTTTTTCTGTATTCATATCTTTCTAGTTGACTGTACATCAATTTGTAAAATCTGTAAAAAAAATATATATTACTTAGCTTCACTTTATTAAGCGAAAAAAATGAAGCATAATGATTTTCAGGAAATTGTTATCGGCGGGTTTCTGCAATCAAGAGGGCGGTCTAAAAAGCTTTGGCAATTATTTTCACATTAACTTGTGATTGTATATAGAAACCAGAGGCATATTGCATAATGACTTGTAGCTTGTAATATTAGCGGAAGTCTTTTCAACCCTTCTTATTAAAAAGAGAGTCCCGCCAATATTACAAGTTACAAATTATTATGCAATGGAGCCCAGAAAGTACTTTCGAAGTTGAAATGATTCTATTTTTAAATATGAGAATTGATAAAAATATTTCACAATAAGTATTTGAATCTTGTGGTATTCGTAAATTTGTTTGAAATCTAAAGAAATATGAATCAGTCTGCGTTATACAGGCTGTAGCAAGAATGATCAGTATGGCTGTATGGCGTGATAAGTATCGTGGTGTCATTAAAAATATTTTTTTGTATGGCGTCCAAATTTTTTTATATTGTCCGATCAGCAGGCTTATGATGCCAAATTTTTAATGTGCCATTTGCTGGTAAGGTCACAGTTTTGCCAGTAAAATGGTAACTTGACAGCAATAGCCTTTTTATTTCTTTTATTGAACTCTATTGCCTAGGTAATATGGATGACAGCTGGCAAATTATTATGCATAACTTTTTGCATTTTATCAAGTTCTCAACGAGCTTTGATAATAATTTATCTTTGATTATCCGATACTGATAACTTTAAACAGACCACCAGCATCATTGTCACTGCTTGTATATAGGGTGTAACTGTAACAGAAGCGCTGATGATCGTTTAATCAGATGATCAGTATCGTTCTCTGATTAGAAAAAAATCATTGACTTATTAAAATATATAGACACATAAAGCAGAATAAAAACGTCAAAAAATGTGGGTCAGAATGACATTAGCGAACTTGCATTGATGATGATGCAAATGATAAATGTTTCGTACGAAAAAGAGCTTATTGACGGTAGCATTTAGTGTCTAATTCATACACAACTACCAAAACTGTTAAAAGTTTAAAGGCTGCTGGCACTTAACGAAACGTCAAATTCTAAACATATATGGAAAAAAGAGTTGCAATTGCAGCACTTTTATGCCGTCATTTTCTTCGGCTGATTGCGTATTCAGTTGTTTTATCCGGATCTGTGGGAAAAATAGGAAAAACAATTTACTTTAAAAATAATGGTATGTTAGAACAACACACACAAGAAAACCCGTAAAAGAAAAACCATTAATTTGAAATATACATTGTTCAAATGTCGTGGAGCACCATTGAGAGAGGTGTTTTTCGAATTCAACCCTCAGGAGGTGAAAAGTTAACTTTCAGCTTTTCGCCCCCCTTACAGACTTGTTGACAGGTTGACAGACAGGTTGGAGGCTAGTATTAAAAAGGAAAACATGAAACAATATGTGTGTGAAATTAATAAAAACCTAACCGATATTCTCCAAGAAATTCCACAGAAAAATTCAACGTTCATAGCACTGCATTGCAAATCACTTCTTTTGTACCTGACAAATTTACATTTGCCGGTGGCAAACACTAGAACTACCTACACCTAGTACTAACTTACTGGAAAGATGCGACGGTGGCGCACTTATCAAGTGCATGATAAGTTTGTGCGGGTTTTCGCTTGCTAAGTTAAATTTTTCAGAATATTTATAGTACATTCTTGGCCTATTTTAGAATTTATGGGCAATTTAAGTTGAATTTGTGCTAGAGCAGGTGAAGAGGACATTGACTTTTTTTTTTAACATTATTATCTCCGTAGCCTTTTGCCACGGCTTGAGGAGCTTTGGGTCTGCTTGGTAACATAATCTCAAGTTTTGAAGCAGACACTAACTAATCATTATCCATATAGAGTTCCATAATATTCGAACATGCGCCACTCACATATTTACGCCTCACGCCCGCGATTTTGTTGTCGTCACTCGTCGGTCCACCTCGTTGGACGCCTTACCACGGCGCGTTTTCGGGTACTAAACTTGATGGTAAAACTGATAGCCCAGACGTGCGACTTCCAATGAGTTATTCGGAATTTATGTACGAAATATCATTAAATATGTACCAATCGCTTTTCGGTGAAGGAAAACGCGAGGAAACCGGACTAATCCCAATAAGGCCTAGTTTACCCTCTGGGATGGACGCACAGATGGCAGTCACTTTTGTACGCCGCATCTTGGGATTAGTTGCCAAAGGGAACCCCAGGCCTAGCACCACGAAAATGGAAGGACTGCGGGTTAGTATATCCATCTCTGTCACACTTGCATATTAGAATGACAAAGTGGTTTTTCCGATGCCAATGTTCGATGTTCGTGGTATGGACGCTCTACACTGCGGGTATTTGCGTTTTGCATCTCGCTCGCACCAATTAAAGTTTTCTTCGGTGCGAGTGAGAGGCAAAACGCAAACCCCCGATGTGTGGTTCCTGCTGTAGGCGTTAGGCTGCCTGAGTCGTGGCATAGCTAAGCCGGGAAAAAACTAGGAACAAACAGAGCAAGTACATAATTGGCACTGGTATTATACTTAAAGATACTGTTCAAAGGTTTTTAGGTGTAAAATAACGTTATTTTTAAAAATGTACAATAACATAACAGTACATATACAAAATAAAATTTAAAACGAATGTCTTTCTGCCTTGCGTTTCTCCGACTTAAGTATGCTATAGCTCAGGGAGCCTAGGGTCTGCTTAGACACCTAATCCAAGACTTGACGAGGCGCTAGTTAGTTTTTGGATCAAATGTCCAACAAACATAAAATCACCATAGTTGTAGTCGTATGTAAAAAACAATGGTATGATTCGTATAAGGGCTGAATGATTATTGTATTATCTTTGACAAATTAAGGGATTTTTGAATAATCAAAAGTATTTTTGGCTCCTTTTACGAATTTTAAAGTACAACGCTCATAATCGGTTCGTCACTGTTTTTGGTTCACTCTGTAACTGTATAGTAAAACAACATAAAAATATCTGGTGACGCCATCTGACGCCAGGTTAATCAGACTTAAGAACCTAATACCAGTAACTGTGTAGCTAAACGCAACTGTAAACCCTAGCATGCAGCGACCACGTGTAAAAATAGTTGACTAAAGTTGTACTTAGTTTGCGTTTGAGCTCACAGATGGCGCGTTTCTCAACAATAGTGAAAGTAAGCAATCGCTGGTTTTTATACCGATATTGTTTTATTTTAAAAGCCTTATCTAGTTTATTCTTCATTATATTTGTATATTTCTCATTGTTATCTTACTAAAATAATTACCTACCTGCGTTATAAATTATAATTAGGTATAGTTTAGCCAAAATTGACAGTAACAGCAAAAAAAACCCTTATAGATAGAGTCTAGCTAATAGTAGATTACATACCAAGGCCGTTTAAGTGAGAGATGTCTCGGATTCCATGCAATTGTCGGCCGAGGCGAAGCCGAGGGCGACTAACATGTAATCCGAGGCTTTCCCATTTAACGGCCGAGGTTTGTATACTATTTTTCTGCCCGACGGAGCCGGCAGGCGGCAATTTAGTTTTGCGTAAAATGGCGCTTACCGGCCGGAGGACTGAAAAATATATTTGCCCCAGCAAATTATTATTTTTATCTGTATATCGGTATATGACAACACTGAAAAAACTTAAAATAACATGCCTGCATACATATTTTTTTATCAAAAATATGCTAGTTCCTAATAAGATTGTTGGTAAACCTTCCCATCCAACTATTAGATTATTTGTTATCAATGTTTTGGTTCATGTATTTTGTAGGAGCCCATGCATCTTATGTGGGTGAGTCACCGTCTGCCGGAAATAAAATTGCATACCATTTTGTTAGGCAGACGTCAGATTTGAACCCAGTATTAAGTCCACCACTTACACCTAATAGTCCAGTTATTTTAGAATGTATTCAACCTCAATAGTCTATACACCCCGGCGGGTGCTGCCTCTGCGTTCGTCCCATGACTCAGGCAGGTGCAACACCCGCTCGGTGTACCCCTTACATTTCATTTAATTGTCGACGTGTTGACTTCGGCTCCGCGTACGCCTCCCAAAGGTCCGGAACACCATTGTTCCGTGAAGGGAAACCCATAGGTACAATACAAAAAAAAACATATATTATGCGTTCAAAAACTGTATATACCACAATTAAAATACCTACACTGTTTTGTTTTTCATATTTGTAATTCAACCCTTAAAGGAGTGATCGATTATTGTTTTTAACGACTTCTAAGCGAACGGAGTCGCAGTGGAAGGCTAGTATAGAAACATCTTCTTCTTTCCCGGATTATACCATGGCTCAGGCCTGGGGTCCGCTTTGACAACTAATCCCAAGATTTGGCGCAGGCGCTAGTTTTACGAAAGCAACTGCCATCTGACCTCCAACCCAGTAAACTAGATCTTATTTAGATTAGTCCGGCTTCCTCACTTTTCCTTCGCCAAAAAGCGATTAGTAAATCAAATATATTTCGTACATACATTTCGAAGAAATTGGTACGGGGGTTTAACCCGCGACCTTCGGGTTGAAAGTCGGACCCTCTTACCACTGACGCTTTCATATAGTACCTAAAATTAATAAATAATGAAAAGCCCCATAGTAAAAGTTGGTCAGTATGACCTATACATTCACTAGAGTTTGGTTGCCCAGTGACTAAAAAACACCCTGTATAGAACTCTGTCAGTTCGGAAGCTATTTGCAGCAAGAATTATGTGAAATATTGCCCTACAATTACTTTAATCGGCGCCATTCGTCCTTTTCAGTAAGTAATGAAACACACAAAATGGCGGACTCGTTAACCTACTTTGTTATCTGTAAAGTCTTTAAGGATGCCTCACACTAGGATGGGACGGGATGGGACGGGATGGGACGGGAGGATCTGTGAGTTTCTATAGAAAACGTCACGTGACGTCCGAGGATTCTTTCTATAGAAATTAACAAGATCGTCCCGTCCCGCCCCGTATCCCATCCTAGTGGGTCATCCTTTAAGGGGCTGAAAACACCTAATTCATGTTTTTTAACAGTTTTTTAAGAAAAACTTGTTCCTAAACGAAACAATTTACTCGTATTCCTAAACGAAACAGTCTATTCCTAAACGAAACATTGTTCATTCATTCGTCACATCATTCATTCGCTCTCAGACTCCATCAAAGAGGCATTCTTTTTAATACTACGACGGTGACAAACAAGCATACGGCCCGCCTGACGGTAAGCCGTTACCGTAGCCTATGGACGCCTGCAACTCCAGGGGTATTACATGCGCTTTGCCGACCCTTTAAAAAAAGCATGATTCGCTGTGTTGACAACTAAAGGGGCAAGCTTTGCTCCGTGGGTCCCCATCTGTCAACACAGTGAATCCTCTTGGAGCTCTGGCGACCTTACTCACCAACAGAAACACAACACTATGAGTATGGTCTATTCTTATTAAACTGCGGTTTTCTGTAAAGTGGAGGTAAGGTAAGAGACCAATTTACTCTGCTGTCCCATGCAGATTTTCATCTGCACAAATGCAGCCAATGACACCCAACTATTTGAAGGGCATCGCTCCTGAATGGCAGCTACCGTATTGTCGATCACCAGGCGGCGCCACTCATGCGTGGGCCTAGTGTCAGTATGAGAGAATTGTCAAAGTGACGTTTGAAATGCAGGACACGTTCCACTATCGCCCCTAGTGGGATTTCGACTCGCGGTAATCCTCATTCCAATATGATCCAGGATTTAAATATATATACCGGGTGTTTGACTTTTAAAAATAACGTTTTATTTGATTTTTATTACACTTTAAAGTTTATTAGAAGACGCAATGTACTGCGAATTTTGTTAATTTTGAACTATGACAAGAGACGTCAATTAGGCTCATGTTAACGTACATTGAAAATACTATTTAGTTTGTATGAAAAGTGAAAACCTACAGAATACATAATTTTTTAAGTCGTTGAATAAAAGTTGTTAGTACTTGTAAGTTACAATTAAATGTATTGCTCCTGTTACAGGAAACACCCGGTATGTAGACTTAGACGAAGCCAATTTTTAAAATAACAAAATCGACTTCATGACTTCAGAACACCGCACAAAAAACAATTGACACTTGGCCCCCGCGCCCCCGCACAAATGCTTCGGTTGCCTATGATTAGAAATATATAAAACTGGCGCCGATAATAATGATGTGCTGTTGACCGATTTGAGTTCGCACGGGAAGTTTCATAGGGCTTCTATAGGTATGTTTACCACATTGGTGGTATAACCGTGAATTATAGCTAAGCGGTTACTTTAGTCGCGGTTTCCTTTCAGCGTTAAGTAATAAACCATGTTAAGTGCAGACAGACATTAATAGTTAACCTAGTTTTTAATCGTTGCAGTTTCGTTTAAGTACAAGTTGTGTGCAAAAGCTGCGTTTTCAACCAATGCATATTGCTTCTTTTGGGCAGATTTGCCCTTATGCGTTAGAAAAATATGGGCTCTCATCAAGGCCTTAATTCACAAAATGAATGTGGTTACAAAGATCTATGGAGCGATCCATGTTACATAGAACGAGTTCGTAACACTTGTAGTATTTAGTACACTTATAGTAGAGTAAATGGTTTGTAACCCAGGAAAGATACGATTTTGACAGACATTTAATTATAATAGCCTGATTCTTTCAAATTACGTTAAAATGGGATGTTTATATATGATATCTGCAAAAATCCTACAAACTTTTCTTCCGGAAGTAGGTAAATAGTAAAAAAAAAAACTAAACTAAATCGATTTTGTTAAATGAACGATAGCAAATAGTTTTCTTGTATGTGAAGATGATGACATATTTGTCTTCTATCTGTTAAAAGAGAAACCGAAGAAAACCGTAATTCAAGTAAAACCATTAAATCTACAAAATGTACGGCACGGTGATAGATGTGTTATTTCGCTAGAAACAAATGTTAATAGGTAGAAACTGGTCCTGACCCATTTTAAAATTTAAACGGCTTAAAAAACATATATACATATAAATCTTACAACAAAAATGTTTGTAACATGTGTGTACATATTTGTGACGATTAGGGTGTAACGATATTTTGTTGGATTTTGTTGCCTACTTAATACTAGACTCACGATATATCCGTTACGCTAAAAAAATACCTATTATTAATTATTTCCCAAACTGTCAAAATTTCCATACAAGCTGTCAGTTCAATGACTGGATTATTGTCCCGAAAAAAATGGCGCATTCTCGCGCCGGAGGCAAAGACTCAGTTTGGATCTTTGAGTCAACAAAGTAGTAGTAGTAAATTGTTTTTAAAACAGGTTATACAAGGTGTATCTTTTGCAACCGGCAATAAGGAGGTGATAATATAGCTGATACAGAACCCAAATCAATAAAAGAAAGTGTATCTTAATTTATACCCGTAATTTTCATAAATCATGGACACTGAGCGCGCGGCGGTCCATCAGAGTAAACATAAGGCTTGCAAAAGCGACGATGACCTTGCTGCGAACCGATAACGTCCCGCCCCGCCCCCTTAACTAACCTAACCTAAAAGCTAGCGTTGTGCCTGTCGCAAATTCTAAGAATATTAACTAGTAACTAGACACTCGTCTATGGTCAAAATACTATAGTAACCCCAGGTGCGTGTTTAGTTCTTGGTTCTCTCGCTATATGGCTAATCTGCCACTGACTTGTCTGATCCTGTCCGGTGTGGGTCAAACCCCATAATTTTGCTCTCTTCTCCTGCCCGGGTGAATCAACTTCGCCTTAAGCCCCAACGCTGATGTTTACGACATTTTGAACAACACGATCACGATCTCACGAGCGCGACATGAACGTTAGTGAAGATTCTATTCCAATGAATACAGCGTTGCGGCATACTACCGCAGGAAATGGCAATATAGATGGTAATGGTAATCCAGCCTGTATGTTTCCCACTGCTGGGCATAGGCCTCTTCTCATGCCATAGGAATATAGATATAGGTCAAAAACTTTAAATTCTTCGGGTCTTTTCTGTGACTCAGGCAAAAGTTGAAGGATTTCGTCGCTATACTTACCCAACCTCGTATCTGCAAATCTCATTTCATAGAGAATGCACCCGTATCCCTAGTGTCAGAAAGGTGACATTCCCACTAAATGATTGCTGTACATATGAGGTTGAGTAGGTATAGCGACGATTTTCTAAATCAACCATTAAGGGTAACTCACACCAATCAGATCCGATCTAGGATACACAATGGACACACAGGAGAAAAAATGTATGTGTTCAATTTCAGTTGAACATGTTGAACTGTAGTCTTCTTTTTTGTGGACAACAGTTAACAGCTTGTGGAAAAGTACCCTTTCATATGGCTAATTAAATAAGAATATATATTTATTTACATTGTAAGTTTTTCATCCACCAACAGGTTGACGTGGTTAATGCTCCTGCATGCTAATGGTCAAAAGTGGTTAAAATTTTTGATGCGTTGTCTCTTTTCCACTCGTGAAATGTAGTATAAGCTTCTCTTTTGCTCACTTCTTAAGTTTAGTGCGAAAATGTAACTATAGTGAAAATTGAAGTTGCTGCCTGCTGGCAGAAATACACAGATACCTTTACATCCATTCTTCAATGACATGCGATACAATTGTAACTTGATTCATTACCACTCTTTAGTAGTTTTTCTTTAAGTGAAGACTATTATTATATACACAGTTAAATATACCAAGATTTACCTATGATCCTATGAATCAGAAGTCTTTCACACAACTGTTCTAAATGGCAAACTGGTCTTAATACCTGTTTACTCATATTCATTCTCAAGGATTCCCAAAAAAAAGTCTCTTGTTGCCGTAGTAATGAACCGAGGAGAAAAACAATTTTTACAAGAAATATTTTTCTATTAGTTTTATAGTTTCCAGAATGCTGGCATATCGTTTGCCTCGTGTGTGGTTCAGCAGATACTGCAAGTGTATCAGAGTTGTCATTTTAATATCGGCTCTTTTCTGTTTTATTTTCCTTATTTGTAACAAGTTCTCTCCGAAGATTCCGAAGACAATCGAGAGCTGCAACGTTACAATAAATGTACACCAGAAAGTGATCGCAGAGGTTTCCGACGAGTTCTTGAGCATCGGCATCGACACGTTATGGATCAAAAGGAATCGAGTACAGTTTACAAATACAAAGCTCAGAAAACTGGCAGCTGAACTGGCACCAGCGCGTCTGCGCATCGGCGGCAAAATGGCAGATCGGCTCATTTTCAACATGTACCCCAACGCCAGAATATCTTGTAAAAATCCTTGCGCAAAGTACTCTAAAACCATTTGCTCCGCTATCAAACAGACATGTGCCGTTCCTGCGATGAAATATTTTGTAATGAGCGCACGGTCATGGACGTCGATCAACGAGTTCTGCAGAGCCACGAAACTGAGACTCATGTTCAGCGTTAACCCGTTGCTCCGCGACGAGAAGGGCTGGGACGGTCAAAACGCGATAGAACTGCTTAGATATTCAAGACGGAGGTACCCCAACATTGACTGGCAGCTAGGCAATGAACCAAATGCCTTCAGGCATAATTACAATATAAGCGTCACTCCACAAAGTTTAGCTCAAGATTTCAAGAAGTTCCGCAAGTTTCTTAACCGATATGGCTATAATCAGTCTTTGCTGATTGGCCCCGACGCGAGCTGGTCCTCTAATTACTTGGAAAAGTTCCTTTCAAGCGGCTCGGACTACGTTAATGCCAGTTCGTTTCACCAATACTATCTTGACAGCAAAACTGCGGTGCTAGAAGATTTCTGGAATCCTGATACAATGGGTTTACTAGAAACCCAACTGAGGGATTTGCGTGTTCGTACGTTCCAATACAAGCACGTCCCAATGTGGTTGACTGAGACCGGTAGCTCTTTCGGAGGCGGGACGTTGGGTCTGTCAGACTCCTTCGCAGGAAGTCCTCTCTGGTTAGACAAACTGGGTTTAGCGGCCGTATATAACCTGAAAACTGTTGTAAGACATGCTTTCTTTGGAGCGGCTTACACCTTAGTTGACCGAGTCAGCATGGATCCTCTACCTGACTGGTGGATAAGCGTGCTTCACAAGAAACTAGTAGGCAAGAAGGTGCTGCGTGTGAGTAGTACATGCTCACGCTTCCAAAGACTGTATGCTCACTGCGCAAACAGAAGATATACAAATGATACAACAGCTGTGACTATTTTTGCAATAAATTTAGAAAATGCTGAAGCGAATATTTATCTAAACGGAACTGCATTTAAAGAAGTTTTCTTCATTGACGAGTATATCGTAACTGCACCATTAAACGATAGACGATCTAAGACAGTTTTGTTGAATGGGAAGCTATTACGTTTCGAATATTCAATGCCGATACTTAATCCGGTTATTAGTAGAAATAATAGAAATATCTCGATGCCGCCTTACTCCATGGGATTCTGGGTGGTAAGGAATACATCAATCAAGGTGTGTGACTAAAAATATAGTGGATTAAAAAAGTGTAACTTGAGCTTTAAGGGTTTTAGACTTGAAAGGCAAACAAAGTTTGCTGCTGAGTGTAACATTGTGCGCCTTGCCAATACGCGTAAAACAGCAAATTTAATAAAAATACGCGTACCGGGGATAAGAAAGCTGCCGGCCACGCAAAAGCATAGCTGGCGCATAGCACCACTATTGCAATACAGCGAGGAAATGCTATCAGCATTCTTGGGCCCGTCGCCCACGGGCCGCGGCTGTAAATTTTTTATTTTAGATTTTTTTTGTAAAGTGTAATAATGTTGCCAATAAATTTGACACATTTAAAAAAAAAGCTATGAATTATTTATTTCTCAATTATTATTTTCAACCGACTTCAAAAATTAAAAAAGGAGGTTCTCAATTTGTGTGTTTTTTTTAATATTTGTTACCTCAGAACTCCGTCAACTCAATACTGAACCGATTTTAAAAATCTTTATTTATCTGAAAGCAGATAGTTCCAGGTAGGTCTCATTTTTTCAAAACTCGTTTCTGATGATGGGATACATGAGGAATTGAGGGAACTCCTCAAATTTCAAAGGCACATGCATGCATGCATGCATGATGATTTGGGAGTTTCATAATTAGTTGGGGCATTTTCTTTTCGACCGAATGTTGAAGACCAGGGACGTGGAAACTGCTCGATATTTTCCAGCTCTGTAATCCAATTTTAGACATTGTTATTGTGTTTATGACCTTAGAGATCTACAAGGTAGTTCCTTTTGAGTTCTAATGATGCAAGCCATGAGAAATTAAGAAAAATCCTCAATTTTTAAAGGTACTCGTACGGATATTTTTGAGGGAAACTGTTTAACTCAAACTAACTTTTACCGGGAAGGCCAATTAAACACGGTTTTTTTTCTTAATTTATTTTTACTTTTAAGCAGAAATGTCTACGAAGTAGTTATACCACATTTATTAGAAAGAAAGGAAAAGCGGTAAAGCTCGTGGCCTCGGCCGAGACTCGAACTCGCGACTTTGGGATACATGCCCATAGCTCTGCCAATTGAGCTACCGAGACACCATATGAGTTTTTCCACAACAACAAGAAATGCTTCCGGGAATGGTCGCTAATGAGAAAAAATAATAATGGGAAAATATGCCAATGGTTAGAAATGCGTTCGGGAAAGGACGCTATTGAGATAAAAATATAATGGGAAAATATGCGAATGGTTAGAAATGCGTTCGGGAAAGGACGCTATTGAGAAAAAAATAAAGTGGTAAAAATTGCGAATGGAATTAATCCCGACTCGGAAAAAACGATTTCCGGAAATTACAGTACACACTCTGCTGCAAGCGCCATGTTCACGGAGTTATTATATTTACTTTAAAAATGCAGCCGAAAATAAACAAATCGTAAGTTTAAAATAAATTGTTAGATAGTAAACATGCTAGTAACGAGCATGCGTATCAAACTCAAAATATTATTTGTCTAAAAGCAGGTGATGATAGCAGGTAATTAACGGCCGCCTAGCCTAGCTGGTTGTGACCCTGCCTACGAATCAGGAGGTCCCGGGTTCGAATCCTGGTCAGAGCATTTATTTGCTTGTTCATCACGAATATTTGTTCCTGAGTTATGGATGTTTTCTATGTATTTATATGCATCTCTCTGTTATACCTCTATATGTATATCGTCTAGTACCCACAACACAAGCCTTATTGAGCTTACCGTGGAACTAAGTCGATTAGTGTAAGATTGTCCCAGAATATTTATTTATTTATTTTATTCAATTATACAAACAGCTGTTCTAGATTTAGGTAAAATAACAAAGTGCTCCACTTTCTGCCGTATGAGGCATACAAATATATGCAGTGAGCGGGTATGATTGACCTATCAGTGCCATCATACTAAACCATCCATAACCGTAACCGGTTGTTTACACCATTCGATATGGAACAGGAACACGTCGCGAATGAAATGACGTCACGATCCAAACCGCAACATAAACGTCGTAAAAACCCGCCCCAGAACGGGTGCAATAAAATTGTAAACATTGTTTTGCTACATTGTTTAGTTTGGTAAGCAAATGGTGAAATTGCTGGTGCATATGAGAACAAAGGACTGAACTAGAAGAATGAAATTGATGAAACGGATGATTATGGAATGACAAACAAGAATGCGGCCCGCCTGGTGGTAAGCGGTCACCGTAGCCTATGGACGCCTGCAAATCCAGGGGTGGTATGTTGGAGATATGTCAAATGACAGTTTAGCACGTTCGGATCGGTCTCCTGTTGACAGAGCAATGGGCATACGTAGTGCGGTCCAAAAGTTACTGGCTAGAGAAATATGGCGGTTCGAAATAAAATAAAAAATATGTCATTGTGATCGTCATTTATTCTGCTCTTTCGTTTATAGTTTTTAGATTTCTATCGCTTGCGGTTTTAATTTCACGGCGTTTAAAACAACGGTAAGTCTGAAATTTTTCGTAATGGATAAGTTGGAATATCGTTCCGTCATCAAGTTCCTTACAAAGGAAGGGGTTGGTTCCACCAAAAAGATTAGATGCTGTTTACGGGGACTTGTATCCTTCATTTTCCATCGTGAAAGAATGGAGTAAGCAATTTCGTTTAGGACGGGAGACCATCCACGACGAACCTCGCTCCGGTCGGCCTGTGGAGGCAGTCACCGACGACTGCGTCAAGTTAGTGGAAGAGGAAGTTCTAAGTGACCGCAGATTAAAGAACAAGGAAATAGCGGCAAGAACAGGGCTTTCGAAAACTTCAGTTCTTAGGATTCTTCATGGACATCTTCACATGAATAAAGTTAGTGCCAGGTGGGTGCCCAAACTTCTCCCAGAGTTGCGAGTTCGTCTTGAGTAAAATGAAAAAATAATAGGTAATTGAAAAATAATTAATGCCGTTTTTTTTGTCATTGTTTCAACATTGATACCACAAAAAAAACGTTACACTCGACGGTAAACTTTGTTTCTCTCATGTTTTAAAACTCTTGCAGCTCTTAAGGTCCACTTTTTGAATCCACTATGTTAACACTAAATCTGTTTTAGTCACACACCTTGATTGATGTATTTCTGATTACCCAGAAACCGATGGAGTAGGGCGGCGTCGAGATATGTCTATTATTTCTACGAATAACCGGAATAAGCATAGGCATTGAATACTTAAAACGTAAAAGCTTCCCATTCAGAAAAACTGTCTTAGATCGTCTATCGTTTGATGGAGCAGTTATGATATACTCGTCAATGAAAAAAACCTTCTTTAAATGCAGTTTCGTTCAGATGAAATTTCACTTCAGCTTTTTCTAAATTTATGGTAAAAATAGTTAGGTACAGCCGTTGCATTATTTGTATATCTTCTGTTTGCGCAGTGAGCATACAGTCTTTGGAAGCGTGAGCATGTACTACTCACACGCAGAACTTGTTGCCTACTAGTTTTTTGTGAAGCACGTGTAGCAGATCGGGCCTCGAAGATTGAAAATATACACACGAAGAATACTATTTACAGTTTATTACACAAAATTACACAAATATTTACAAGAAATAGCCAAAGCAATCGTGAAATATGAAATTAAAACAGTAAGACATGCATACGTTTTGGCAATCTATTTTACACACTAAAACAAAAGACGTGCGAGTCGCGCCTTCCGCGCGCTGGCGATTTTCAGCCAGTGCGCGGTGCGCTCGGTGCAAAGAGTTTTTGAGCCCGTCGCTTACACACCCCACCCCAGTGCTGGCTCAGCACTCATCAATCAAAGGTACACGTGCGACACGCGTTGCGGAACGTCTTAACGTTCCCGACTTAGTCTTCAGCTCAACCATACGCACCCGACCGTCGGCTCCTGGGAAAACCTGACATACTACACCTTTAATCCACATGTTTCGTCGAGCTGCAGGGTCTACAATAAACACTAAGTCACCTACCTTCAGAGGCCGCTGTTCCTGATTCCATTTTTGACGCGGAATCAACTCCGGTAAGTACTCTCTTATCCAGCGTTTCCAAAACATATCCGCTAATAGCTGTGACTTACGCCACTGTTTCCGCAGGTACAAGTCTGTATCGTTGAAGCAACCTGACACAGGTAAACTGGAAGACGTGCCAAGAAGGAAGTGGTTTGGAGTCAAAGCCTCTTCACTTCCAGGTTCTACGGACACGTGAGTCAAAGGTCTACAGTTTACTATGTTCTCTACTTCAGCCATAAGAGTACTCAAAGTTTCATCTTTGGGTGCTCTTTCTTTCAGTATTACCTTCAGCGAAGTCTTAACACTTCGCACCAAACGCTCCCATGCCCCACCCCAATGGGGACTAGCGGGTGGAATGAAAGTCCACTGGATTCCTTCGTTCGCAGCTTCTCTTTTCATGGCCTCGTCATCTAGCTCTCGTATGGCATTTTTCAGCTCCGTATCTGCGCCCCGCAGGTTAGTACCATTATCAGAATATAGATAACGCGGCCAGCCTCTTCGCGCCGAAGTGAAGCTATACTTATAAAAACATCAAATTACACGAGTGCAAAAGAGACAAGAAATAAAAAGCGTGACCACTTTTGAGCTTCTGCATTAACCACGATGATTGATTATCACCAAGCATTCTAGATGACAGGTATTGAAGGTCGGGGTATCGATTTTCCTAGCCCGCCTTATGTTTTACACGACAAGAGCTCCGATGGAAAAAAACTACAGCAGGAATTATGTGGCAAACCAATCTCTTCAACCAAATTTACCCCAGAATTAGCCGAGAGTGGCGGAAGAATATCAAGAGGGCTGACCTTGAATAGGAATAAAAGTGAGGGGAAATATATTGGGGGCAAACAGGCACACAATCCTCCCAATAGTAAGAGGCTCCTACGGGGGAAGCTACAGCCCATGGACACCAGTAACAGTGATCCTGACCATTGTGATACTTGTCACAGTGGTGAAATAAGTGCCAGAGGAATCAATCGTTTGTTTTCGCTTTCCTGTTTCATATCAAATCAATAACTAATTGTATTCTTTGAATATACTTCTTTACCTGTAGCGCTACACGGTGCTACACCGTAGCTCGTAGCAGGCTTTTTCGTAATAATACGCTCGTAGAGGCTTGATGCAAGATTTATAAATTACAATACAGACGATGGTACAGTCAAGTGCAAAAATATGGTTCGACATAATCGACTCATAAATATGGTACTACGCTCTTATTGCACCGGCTATGGGACATACTTTTGAGTAAGATGTGCACCACCATATTTTTACACTTGACTGCACATGCGAAATGCGTGTTGAAATAAAATAAAAAAACAGGCTAAGTGTGAGTTGGACTCGCGCACCGAGGGTTCCGTACTTTGCAACTTTAAGTTGCAACTGCACTAAGTAGAATTTGATAGATTGGGTCACTCGTTTGCACGGCATAGAGCTAGTATGCGAGTTTGTTGTACTAAACCTAATTTTTCATTTATTACGTAAGCAGTTTTGTAATAACTTTATTTCAAAATCATTACTTCCAGCATGATATTATATAAAATTAAAGAAAAAATTGAAAGGGTTAATATCATATTTTTCCTGTAATATGTAGGGTATTGTTAATCTTGTGCAAAAAATAAGGTCTTTTCCTTCGTAAACATCGGAGATAAAGGAGGGAGTTTTCTTTTACACTTTCGTCTATAAATAAAAATTTAAAACACGGTAATAAACTTTTCTTGGAATGTGCAAATCAAGCCCTTTAAAATTCTGATATCCCACATGACCCAGTAACTTAACTTTTAATTTTTGGGCTCCCTTTTACCAGGTATTTTTCATTGAAAATAAATTGAAACATATGATAAACAATATTAATAATAAATAAAGATTGAAGGAAAACGTTCAAGAGGTAGCAGTCCTATCTGATGGTCAGACCAAGTCTGCACATCACTCAACATCACAATGCACTCCATGAGGCCAAAGACAGGCACAGGTGGCGTACTATGGTAAGAGAGAAGTTGCTTTCAAAGCAGGGGCTTCACGACCCTCAGAATTGAGGAATACGACGTGAAGAGAGAGAGAGAGAGAGAGAGATGTTAGTAAAAAGGGAAAATATGAGTCGTAAATTCGTAAGTGCTGCGAAGATATTCCTTTTTGCTAGTTATGGTCATGTTACTATGCCCTTTCTAGATTCGCTTATTGTGACGGACGGTAACTTCGGAACCCTACACTGAGTGTGGCCCGATACGCTCTTGGCCAGCTTTTATTATTACTGACACGTTTCCATTCCTTAATATATTTAACCCAAGAACAAGCCGCGAGCAAAACGAGTTCATAAATAAGAAGCAGCTTTCCACGCCCTTGAATATTATCGGAAATGTGAAAACCTGAATCACGCAAAACTATACTCTATTTCTTAGTAGTTAAGCTTTAATCCGCAACGCCTTGTCCACATGAAACTACTAAAGGAATCAGCTGTTATTTCCTCCATTGAAATTAGGGATCTATTCTAAGGTGATAAGGCTTAGTTTTGAATGAGGAGACAAGTTGGATTTTTAATACGAATGATGAATGGATGACAATGCGATACTTTATGGATTCGTTGACCTTTTGTTCAAAAATCATTAATTTTCGCTGTTTCCAGTGAAAGTGAAATAAAATAGCTATTCTGTAGTTTGCTTTAGATATTGTACTTATTACTTATAAGAGGGCGTTGGTGGCGCAGCGATAAGGCATGTGACTTTTAATACAAAGTTCGCGGGGTCAAACCCTATTACCAATGAGGTTTTATCATTTAATATTTAGCAATTGTTTTTTGGTGACGGAAAATATCGTGAGGGTTTCCACACGACTAGTCCTACTAAGGCTTAGCTTACCCTCCAGATTGGAAAGTCAGATGGCAGTGGCTTTCGCAAAACTAGCGCCTACACTAAATCTTGAGATTAAATAGCCAAAGCGCACCCCAGGTGTTCCGTGGTAAGCCGGGAAAACGCTAGGAAGATTTCTTTATAATTCTCATCCATAATAAGAAATCATTATATCTTCTACGTGACTACGGAGACAATACACTTATTTAAACTTTCACGATTTTCACACATTATAAATTTACTAAAACGGGGCTTAATCGTGTATAAACTTTCTCCGGGACCACGGGGGCAATGTCGCCCTTGAAACGTCGGAGGTTTGTTTTCAAAGTTTATACACGATTAAGCCCCGTTTTAGTAAATTTATAATACGGAGACAATGTTGCCTTTGAAACATCACGGGTGGGCCCATCCACCCGGTATATCTGACAAATATAGCTCCATCCCCTCAAACCAGGTTTCTGATTAAAGGTTCGGAAGCTTCGATGCCACTACAGAAACTCGACTGCAAACTTGCAATACTCCCATTTTTCCATCAGTGAATAAAGTTATAAAACTTTGAAGACTGAAGTACAAAACTTAAACTAACTGGACGGAATTCCTTAATAGGGATAACTTCGCCTGTATGAAACTGGTATTTGTTCTTTTTCTTGTTCTATTTTTGTCTGTTTGTTTTACTGCTACTACAACGTTCAGCGATAAGGACTTCTCCTTTTTAAAAAATGGCGGGTTTTTTTTTATTGGCATATGGCTGGTTCTATTATTCATTACCTTGGTCAAAAATGGCGGTCTGGCCAATCCCGTTGGCGCAAATTTGCCAGTATCAAGTTTAGTCAATGATGACATTTTTACGAGTTGACAGTCAATGACGTGAAGTTGCCGACTAACTTCACGCCGGGGCCGACTCACAGAGTATTTCAGTAAACAGCGAACGCCGACGAGTCTGCCGGGCGCTGTGTGTGTGTATGTCTGTCATAGATTAAATAGTCAGACATTTAGAAAGTTCCGCCAGTCTCTAATAAAATTTAGCTATACCTAATTATAAATATTATAATATATTTATTTATTTATTTATTTAAGCTTTATTGCACAATTACAAAAAAAGTACAAATGGCGGACTTAATGCCTTGAGGCATTCTCTACCAGTCAACCATTGGATAAAACAGAAACTTGTATTTGGTGCAGGATCGTAAACATCGAGAAGATATAGGAAACACAAATCAACAATAATACATTGCTATAATAATTGTATAAACATACACATATAAATATAAATATAAATATACCTACATAAATAAATAATGTACCCAAGTATAAGTATGCAGAACATCTATCACATGAGCTAGTTAGAGAGGTACTTACGTACCTTGCGCTTGAAGGAGAATTTGCTCTGTGCTTGCCTCAGGGGCAGAGGGAGATCGTTCCAAAGACGAGCTGCCTGAATGGCGAATGAGTTAGACATAAAATCAGTGCGGTGAAAAGTAATAGATAATTTAAGACTACGAGAAGTGCGTAACTCGCAACCAGGACGAGGCTCTGCAAATTGAAATTTAGATTTAAGATAGCCGGGAGCAGCCGGATCGAATAAGATAGTATGGAGGGTGCAAAGCATTCTGAGAGATCTACGATCACGGATCTGAAGCCAATCCAGTTTACGGCGGTAGGAAGATATATGGTCGTACTTACGGAGCCCAAAAATAAACCTGATACAATTATTTAAAAGTCTATCTAATTTGTTAAGCAACTCCTGGTTAATATTCGAGTAGCACACATCAGCATAATCAATGACAGGTAACACCAACGACTG
Source organism: Lathronympha strigana (assembly GCA_949128165.1). NCBI lineage: Eukaryota > Metazoa > Arthropoda > Insecta > Lepidoptera > Tortricidae > Lathronympha > Lathronympha strigana. The sequence goes on along the minus strand of OX421922.1, from coordinate 12,415,125 downwards.
AATTAAAAGCGTTTTTGTGCTGATCGGTAGAAAATGCTTGAACCGATAGAATGATCGCAGCATATTGGTCACTTTACGACAAACGTCAGACACCTGTGGAATCCAAGTCAGGCTGCTATCTACAATTAAACCGAGGTTTTTTACTACGGGCGAAAACCCTCATTTAAAAAAAAAACTGACAGATAGAGACAAACGATCATTTGTTTAAACTATTTTGGATGTGCGTTTATGAATAACGGTCATTAGAAACTGCCGGGACTTTTTTTTAATGGGTAGTTCTATCTAGACCAGCCAGCTCTACCAGTAGAAAACTACGTGAAATTCAAAATTTCTATAGGCCGGACAGCCCTTCCCCGAGACATTTAGAATTTCGCGCGGTTTTCTAGTGACAAAGCTGGCTGGCCAGAGTATACACTCATATACATATAATAATTAAATATAAGTGTTGTGAATAGTAACGTGCCATATTAAAATAAATAAAAAACTTTGTTTTATCAGAATCTGAATCAGATAATTTCTTTGTTGAAACATAGGTATTAACAATACAGGTGGTAAAATTAGGTTTTTAAACACTATGTTTTACTCACCAAATGCGGGTGTATAAATTTAATGCTTACTTGACTAACATGCTGCATACATACAATGACAAAGTATGTATAATTATACAGTAAACGATTCAAATTTAATACAGAAAACAAATTGATTATAGATGTCGCGAGGGATTATTGATTGATGGTATGTAGTAGATGTAGTGTAGGGACGCCCGGCCGGACACAGGCGGGCTATCGAACACTTCTCGCGTTCAATCAGCCCAATTCCCTGGAGTTTTGAGCTGCAGGTTACTGTCCCGGCTGCCTTCCCATACTACATTCTTCCTCAAATCTTCTCGTTTTCCTGCAGAATAGAAGGACATCTTTAAGTTTGACATCCTTTAGTTCGGTATCCTGCAGTGTATCTTTGCCGAATATACTATATCGTGCAGCCGCATACATAGTACATTCTGCTAACACATGCTTGCTGGTTTCCTCCCTACCGCAGTGCGGACAGGATGGATCCCTGCTAATACCTAAGATATTTAGATGTCTGGTATGTGATTGATGGTATACATTTTATATTGATTAGGTACAGTCACCTGCAATAGTATAGGACTATATGAAGGCTGCAAAATAATCTGACACAGTCTTGTTTGTACCGACATACAAATACAAATACAATTCATGTCATTAATTGTTTTGAACTGTCAATCTAAGTAATAGCTCTATTAAATTAAGTAAATACCTACATAAAAATAAAAAAATACAAATATATTACTATTTAACAGTTTACGTGATATAACAGAGCAAAATGTGAGTGCATAAGTATGATTTTTTCAGTATTTTAGGAAGCCATTAACTGATTAAAGCCATTGACCTATAATTTTTGTAGGAGTAATTTTGTCAGTTTCTTTTTTAAATGTTTTATGTTTAGCTTCAGAATATCATTTGGTAACTTATTATAGCGATATTGTAGTACTTTGTGATAGCCTTTTGAGAAACAATATTGCTGGCCGTTAAATAGCCTCTGAAAGGTATTTGGTTTGGTTTGCTTTGGTAGTTGGTTTTAAACGTATTGCATTTGGAAAAGAAAAAGATACGCACTTTTCTCAAATAAGCAATATAAATATTGTGATGATGCTTATCGCTTTAAGCCTTCATGTATAACATCAGTACTCAGCATCAGCTACATAACAACTTAGTTTTATTTCTCTGAATCTGTAGTAAGTGATGTATTAATACATATAATGAAAAAGCCATTTTATTATTTATTATTCAGTAAGACAGCATCTTAGTTTTACTGCGTGACGTCACCGCTTCTGAAAGCTCAAAATATCACAGCTTTGTCGCATCTCCTACACAATCTTTGCCCCGTCTGTGCACAGTGCGCATGTCTGTGTGGCGCCATACCCGCGTATTCTAACCTAAATTCGAATTCCGAGCTCCGCTCGCGGACGCGCCCGGCCGACGTTCCGAATTCAAAAATAACATTTTTTCACAACTGGCCAGTGTGGAGGAAAATTAAAAAGTTGACGTTCCTTTTTTGAAAAAGGTGCCCGTGTTAGTAATGGTTATTTTTAGTGGCAGTTCGGGCGTGTTTCGGTGACAAAATAGTACCGAGGCCGCGGTAAATTTGGCCGTCCGGAATATGGCCTGAATGTTTTTTTTTCTGGAAAAGTGTAGTGATGTTGAGTGTTGTGCTTTGTGAATAGGATTAATTAAGTGGTAAGTGTGTTTATTCGTTTTAACAGTTTTTGATAAGAGTTATTTTAACAATTTATTAATTATATTACTTTTGTTTTTTAGTTGTTTAATTATAACATTTTTACCTGTGAGTATTGGTGAATAACGAACAGTTATGAAATTAATGTACCTACATAGTGGAACCTGATCGTTTTATCCACATTTTATATTTAGTATTTCATTAGTTATTCTCGGTATTTTCCACGGATAATATACCTAACTACACCAAAGTTTCAACAAAAATTGATTAAAAGTATACAACCTTAGCATTTTTCAAATAGGTATATTTTTTGTAATTTTTATGAAAATTCAGAGAATCCTAAGTACGTGTTTATATCATTTGTTAATCTTGTATCGAGAATACTAAATATTTGTAGATAAGAAAAAAAATATGTGATGTATATGAAAAAAAAAGTGAAATGTTTGACACACAATATATCTAAATGACGGTAAAATAACTTACTTATAGGCAACATCCAATCATTAAAATCAACTTAAAGAAATACAGTCAAATTTAGGACCTCTTTTTTGAAGTCAGCTAAAAATTATAATTACCTCGCAAACACTATCCCCTTATTCATAAAAAAGTTAACAGACATATTAATATAAGTTATGTTTTCCCCCTTTCTAACAACCGCAAATGCCAAATTGACATATAAGGACAAACACTCGTTTAGTTAAACTCTGCTTGATCTGCGTTTATGAATAACGCAATCTACTGATAAAATTTATAAAATAAACGAAAATTTTATATACAATATCAATTTGCACACCTCACCTTAAACTTAATAATTATAATTCTATATTATTTAATTAAATATAAGATTTCCATTTTCAGAAAACTACATCACTATTTATCCTTGCCATCTTTTATTTATATAAGTTGGCATGTCTCTTTCCTGAATATTTACGATGGGGGATAAAACCGTATTCATAATAGGTACGAAGTATACCCACGGACCATCTTAGAACGACCCGTAGAAGTGCAAAAAGTATAAGGAGCCTAGTCTCACGCTTATCATGGTTATGCTCAAATGATTTCTTAATATGGGGAATGAGTCTGGGGAGGCGCCCTGATTATTAAGTTGCTTTACTTAGTTAATTAAAGTGCTTTTATATGATTCACTATGATTGAAGGGGTTGATGAGTATATAAATGTTATGTTTAATTGGAGATGACTCATGAAAACATGTTGGCATTATGAATATGTCAATTTATGCGCATACATATAACGGAATTAAGTCAAGGGTGGTACCTAAGTATAGAATCAGGTAATTGTATCTAATTTTATCTTATAATAAAATTGCGGATAACTCTGTCGTATTTTTAGTCACTATGTGCGACATGTTTTAAACATCGTACGACGCCATTATCAAGCGGTTGTACTAAAGCATTTCGCTTCGCCGCCCGAAGTGCTCTCGATGACAACACCGGTTCAGGTGTTCCTTGGTGATCCTTGGTCCAGGATCCTTGGCAGTCTTGGGATCCAGGGTGGTCTTGGAGTCCTGGGATTGTTTTACTGCAGATTTGGTTCATACAATGTAAAAGGCGGCTCGCAAACCGAACTCACTGTGTGCACTATACTGACAGTGCTTTGAACTTTTGACTATGGACCACAGGTTTCCATGCTGGCACCGCCCAGCCACGATAATATGTTTCAAGATAGTTTAAATTAGGTTTTTTTGTCTTTTTGGGTGTGGGCCTGGGGGCCCTACTCGGTTCATGAGGAGTGATGCCCGAGCCGCGAAAGTGACAACACCACTCTGTCTGTCCGACGATGACTGCCCGATGCAGTCGAAACATGTCACGCCTATTGTGATAAAAATACGTGAGTGTTAACCGTTGCAATTTAATATCAGTATAACTCACGAAAGTTTAAATTATATGATATTTTACGTTATTGCTCCTCCTCGTCTTATTCAACCAACACCATTTGTTGAAAGGTTTTTTCGCTACAAAGTAGCGCTACGGAAATTCCTTTACGGTGTGCTTAATTAATGTCTGAGGTTCAGTGAAAATATGAATGTTCGCCTCTTCTCTGTTTGTTTGACATCCTCCTGTGTTATTGTAATTCAGTAAGTGTAATATTTTGTGATTGTATGTCTAGATTGTCTAGGTATCTGTAATTTCACCGTGTATCTGTAAAGGATGACTCACACTAGCACGGGACGGGACGGGCACTTTCTATAGAAAGCGTCACGTGACATCCGAGGGCTCCGAGCTATCACGTGATTCTTTCTATAGCATTTGACAGATTTTCCCGTCCCGCCCGTCCCGTCCCGTCCCGTCCCGTCCCGTCCCGTCCCGTCCCGTCCCGTCCCGTCCCGTCCCGTTCTAGTGTGAGTTATGCTGTGTTAATTAATATTTAAAACAAATTGAGTCGTGTAAGTCACCTGCAATGTATTTTCGACAGGATCTTATAACAGAAGATACTATTGTGACAAATAGCGACACATCTTTAACTATTACTATAACCCCATTTAACTATTAGCATGGACGTTGGCAAACGTTACTACTAATTATTTATTGTAGGAGTTTATTTAGCTATTGTTTGATATTTGTCTTTGGACTCTATTGCTTTGGCATTAAGGACGGTAGCTGGAGTTACCACGCGCAATGGCTAACGGCGGCGAATATTTGAAACAACGTGCTCATTTTGCGTTAGAATATTGTGTTAAAAATAGTCTTTAGGAATGCTTCCTTGTTAAACATTTTTAAGGCATTTTCTTAAGTTATTTGACCTGTTTTTCTTTCTCAGAAATAGCTTAGAAATTCTATTTATATCATCTAAATTGTCATATTTCGCGACGATGTATAAGATTAACGATACTCGAGTTATTGTGGTGCAAACTTACAAATATACATTCAAAGGCCGGGTTGTTCCAGTAAACTTGGATAACTTCACTCGCTCGTCCAACTTGATAACAATCGCTAGAATGGTCAAATTCAGCGAATTTACCGTTTTCTTGTAGCGAAAACGAGCTGTCCCCTCGCTGAAAACTGTATGATATAAAATTTAACTATAATTTATTGGTACAAAACACTGTGACAGAGTGAATCGGAAGCCTGCATGCCTACCACGAAAATCGAACGATTGCAGATTCGTATCTCCATCTCTGTTACACTTGTACATTGGAGTGACAAAGAGGTTTTCCCGTCAATGCCAATTTTCGATGTTCGTGGTAGGCGTGCTGTCTTCGCTGAAAAGGTTCACTCTCTCACGGTGTTTTCTAGAAGACCACTGAAAAGAAAAATACTTTACCGACATGAAACGAACTACCAAATAGTCTACTTCAAACACATATACTTTATTTTATAATAATCTCTACCGTCATTAATTATAAATTGAAAGAGATGTTACATATGTACTACATATAAAGTGACTAAGGCCCCCTTGGACCAGGGCTGGGATCGAACCAGTGACCTCCTGCTTTCGCGGCAGACAAAGTGATTCTATAAGAAGTTCCGCTTATTCCTTTCGAGGTACGGGACCCAAAAAAAGTATCTGCCGTGTCGAAAGATACTGTTGCAGGTGACTGTACAATTTGGTGTGTATAATTTGTGTGGAAAAATTTCAAGGCGAGTCCAGTTGTTTATGCTCTAAGAGCTGTATCGACTAACCGTCCCAGTTACGATATAGATAGAGCGAAGTTTTACCTATCAACTGTGATTGGGTAAACAAGGGGCACGATAGCTTGTTTGTTTATGGATGGATGGCTTTAGTTCGATCGAAGAAGATAATGTTTTACCATGGATGAATGAACGGAGAAGCAATTTAAAGGATGTTGTAATGGGTCGGGTTCGTACGTTGTCCACTAAAGGAAACAATTGGCAGATTTGGCAACAATTTAATTATTTTACACATAGACAAGATAAAAGCAAAAAAAACGATAAAGATGAATCATGCAGACAAAATAAAAGTGAAGGGAAAGGCAACAGCAACGATTATCTATGATCGGAATAAAACACACTTTTAGTAATATAAAAGATAAAAAAAAAACTGTTTCCTAAAATAAAATAAAATAAAAACTTAACTAAAGGAAGTATACATTAATTTACACGAATTTGTAAGCAAATTAATATAAAAATTTCACTACGAAAAATATGTAAACAAAAGTAAGTTAAAAGAAATAAAAAAATAAATTAAAAAAAAAAACACAAATAAAAATGACTCGGTCCGCCGGGATTCGATCCGGTATCCTCTCACACTATATTTGACACAAAAAAATACAAAAAGTTTTCGGCGTCGCCGGGGATCGATCCAGTAACCTCTTGCACCGTTCTACGTTATTGATGCCACTGGACCAAATTGGTGTTAGCAAGTGCGACGAAATATCCCACCGTAATCTTCGACGGCCGGGCAGCGTAATGCCTCAAATAAAATATTGACTCGCCAAATTCCGTGCATTAAAAATAAAGGGCGTTTCCGTATGCTGTGAACAAAAAGGTCTAATGATAACCTATGGAAACTAACCCGAGTTGCACAAAATAATGCACTAAACCGAATACACATATTCCTGGTTAGCTAGCACAGTCAATGTACACAAACACTCACCCCGTGGCTCGTTTTACACCTGCGCACAGCACATCACACGTTACTTAACAATCCGCGCACCATTTCCGTAAAATAAATTAACATTTTGCGCATGCCATTGCAGTACGACCGTCTGAAGTCCATACGGGTCAGACCGGTTTTTTACCGCTACCCTCAATTTTCAAATCTAGGATATCATCACTACTTTTAAGTGTCTGGCGAATATCGGTTTCTCATGGATAGTCATAGATGGCGTTACTATTTAATTGTTCAGTCCAGAGTCGAGAAATGTGACATCAGGGACGTTATACATTACATATCCCCTCTCCTCAGAGAATCCAACCGGATTCAAATCGCCCGCTTCAAATCACTCGCATGCCACATGCCCAACTCTTTTCCCCTAAGACTCCGTAACAAATACACATTCTCCGAACTTTTACCGGCAATTATAGCTTTCTCGAATTTTGGCGCTAATTTAGACATGAATTTTTTGTTGGCGTTGGACAAAAATTTTGTTCGCTTCCACACTAGATCTCCTACCTTATACTGACACTCTCGGTGTCGAAGGTTATACCTTCTACTATTAGATTCATGAGACATTCTCATCCTTTCGCGCACCTCATCATATATTCTTTGACGAATCTCAATGGCCTTTTCGAATTTTTCTTTGTTGAACTCAAGCTGATCGCCTGGTTCGAATATATACGGTTTTATGCCCTGAACCGACGACTCCCGCCCCAAAAACATGAAAGACGGTGTCCTACCTGTCACTTCATGAACGGAAGTCCTTATAGCATGCCCTATAAACGGGATATACTTGTCCCATTCCCTGTGGTCCTCTTTCACATATGAGGCGATCGCGGTACCTATTACCTTATTAACGCGCTCTGTAGGGTTAGCCTGAGGGTGGTAATATGGGGTATACCATAGTTTTACACCATATCTAGACGCTAACTCTTTAAACTGTGCAGAAACAAATTGTTTTCCGTTGTCACAGACTATTACACCTGGGGTGCCATACATTAGGAATATCTGCTCCTCTATTATCTGTGATATCGTGGATGACTTTCCGTTTCTAAGAGGAAATAAAAAGCAAAATTTGCTAAACCAGCACGATATCACTAGTAGCATCGTATGCCCGTTTTTGGACTTAGGAAATGGCCCCATCAAATCCATTGATATAATTTGGAAGGGCTCTGACACCTCCCGTTGTTTTCCCATCAGTCCGGTGGGTTTCATTTGAGAGGACTTATGTCTAGCGCACACCTCGCATCCCCTCACATAGTGTTTCACGTCTTGAATCAACGTAGGCCAGAAGTAATGCTGCCTAGCGCGATTCACGGACTTCTTGACCCCCAAATGGCCTGCAGCGGGGTGGTCATGGCATTCCATTAAAACTTGATTGCGAAGTTTTTCTGGAACCACCAATTTCCAGCTATCGTTGTCACTTGGAAACTGTTTGAGTCTTAGGTGTCGCCACAATTTCCCTTGACTCAACTCCCAACCGGGCTCATTTAATCCCGCAGCTACCCTCTCCTCTTGCATCTTATACCAGTCATCCTTATCATCTGAATTTATTTCTAGCAGAGCAACTTCTTCAGTGACAGCTCGCGACAAAGCATCCGGCACCGTATTGTATTTACCTCTTCTATGCACTATCTCATAGTCGAATTGCTGCAGGCGCATCGCCCACCTCGCTAGGCGGCCATGTGGGTCCTTGTTGCGATGCAGCCACTGAAGAGCGCTATGATCAGATACTACCTTGAAATGGCTTCCTTCAATGTATGGTCGAAATTGTTCAACCGCATGCAATACACTAAGTAGTTCCCTCTCTGAGGCCGAATACTTGCATTCCCTCTCGGTAAGTTTTCTACTGGTATAGGCTATGGGTGCCTCCATACCATCAATTTCTTGGGTCAGAACTCCACCTGTGCCTCTGTTGGACGCATCGCATTGCACTGAAAAGGGTTTGGCGAAGTCTGGAACGCTGAGCACCGGTGTGGAAGTGAGTGCTGTTTTTAGATCGAGAAACGCCTGATGTGCCTCCGCATTCCACACTATACGCTTGCCCTTTTTACCTCCCTTTGTCAATTCATGTAATGGAGATGCTACAATGGCAAAATTTTGAACAAAGCGACGATACCAGCTTGCTAAGCCAATGAAACGTTTCAATTCCGTATATGTTGTAGGCCGAGGATAATCCAGAATCGCACTAACCTTGTCTGGGTCTGTGCGGAGACCCTCTCTGTCCACTATATATCCTAAATATTTTAAAGATGGCCTCGCAAAAACGCATTTCTCTAAATTTATGGTTAAGCCCGCTTCTCTCAACTGATTTTTGACAAAGGTTAATGACGATAAGTGATCTTCAAAATTGTCGTTGCATATGACTATATCATCCAAGTACGAAAACACTTTTCCCTCGTATTCCGGAGGGAACAGGCGGTCCATCAAGCGCTGTTGAGTCTGAGAAGCATTGGTTAGCCCGAACGCCATGACCTTGAATTGATAGAGTCCTTTGCCGGCGAGTCCGAAGGCCGTCTTTTCTTTACTTTCCTTTTCCAGAGGAATTTGCCAAAAAGCCGAGCGTAGGTCGATAGTCGACAGATACCGTGCGTTCCTAAGGCTGTCTAAGATGGTAGTTACTCTTGGAAGTGGGTAAGAATCTTTTGCAGTCAGCTTGTTTAGTTGTCTACTGTCCAGACATAACCGGTTCTTACCAGAAGCCTTCTTTACCAGGAGAACTGGCGACCGCCACGAGCTGCATGATGGTTCAATTACATCATCTTTAAGCATATCCTCAATCTCCCTTTCCAGCTCTCTCATTATCGGCGGTGCGAACGGATACTGCCTCTGGCTCGTAGGCAGGTGATCACCAGTGTCAATCCTATGCTCCATTAAGAAAGTTCGTCCCAATCCTTTACCAATTTCTTCACCCATAGTTGCCACCAGGCTGTCCAAGCTTTCTCTTTGTTTGTTTGTTAATTCATCTCGGGAAATTACCGGAGCTACGGGTGAAATGAGACAGACCTCCGATATGCCATCGCCCAACGCAGGTTCTTTCTCCTTTACAGTTAAATTAAACGCATCAAAAAAAGTCATTCCAAATACCATATCATGCTTTAAACGTTTCATAAGTAAAAACGGAACTATTTTATACTTGTCTCTGAATTGTATCGGTAAATCTAGTATTGTGTCTATATAATGACCTGTATTATCCGCAGTCGAAATGTATTCCTTAGTTGCGCGTCGCGTCACCCCTAGGTTCAGCAATTTTTGACTAAACTCTTGAGAGACTACTGACCTTGTTGCTCCGCAGTCTAGCATACCTACAAATGGTTGATTTAATATTTTTATGTCCGCATATAACCGTCTATCTGATTTCCGCTGTATACTACAAATTTCGCCTGTCGCAAAAAAAGTTGAAATGGTACCTAGCCATTGCTGCCAATCATCACACGTTGGACTGCCTAACTTCTTGGGGTCTGATCGGCAGGCATCGACTCCATCTGCCCGTTTCCCCCCTTCGCAGGGCTGCAGGTACACTTTTGAACCGTATTACCAAAGCGTCCACATTTATAGCAAAATAGTCTTTGCCTAGGTAAATTACAGTCTCTAAACCGGTGCCCTGGACTCCTACAATTCCAGCATTTGGATTGTGTTTTGTCCTCAATAGCCGCTACATCATTTCGCTCAATTTGTTTGGCATTCCCTACACCCAGATACGCAAGATCCTTCTCTAAGGAACAGCAATCTTGTGTTGGCTCTTTAAATTTCTCGCAACTTAACTTCGTACGCTCGATCACCTTTAACACTAATGTAAACTCCGCCACCGTGCCAAAACTATCTCGACATATTTCCTTCTGGAAATAAGGTTGCACATTTTTCCTCAATATGATTAATTTTTGTTGCTCCGTAAGTGGTTCCGGCAACCGCTTGAACATATTTAGCATAGTAGATATGTATATCACCACGCTTTCTTGCTTACTTTGGGTTCTTCGCTTCATTTCCTCCAGAAGCTCATCTTGATAGTTTGGTTCTTGAAAGGTGTCTAAAAGAAGCTTCACCAATTCTGCCCAACTTGCAACGGTGCTTTTATTTGCTCGAAACCATATGAGAGCTTCGTCCTCGAAGAAATCTATAGCATAGCGGAACAAGTCATCATCACCGGCATTACGTGCATCTTTGAGCTCGTCGACCCTCTCAAGAAAAGCGTTGATGCTAACTGAACCCCTTCCATGGAATTTTACCCCCCAATCCTTGATAGGAACCAATTTCCTTCTTTGAAACTCCTGATCTAACGTGGAAGACCTCTGCAGCCCCCTATGCTGGGAGACCTTTAGCACCGGATCCTGATTGATCATTTGCCGGTCCTTCTGGCTCTCAGCCTCGCTCTCAACTACCTTAAGATTTCCTGACCCCCTTTGAACCTCCACTCCTTTAGTGGTCGATGCACCGACCACTGCTGATGCTGGTTGACCCTCCTCGAGCATCGGTTCATCCCCAACTATGTTTTTACCCATATTCAACTGCCCTAATATCTTAACCGCCTCTTCACCCAAGGACTTATGCAACGCGTCCCTGTCATGCTCTGAGATATCCTCTTCATCGCTGGTTTCTTGGCCCAAATTATCAAAAGATGCCCTAGCTTCTTCAATTTCACTGAGTAGAGCTGTGTGCTTAACAATAACATCCTGTTCCGTGGGCATAATAAGCTTGGCCCGGTTCGCAAGATGTGCCAGACGGGAGTGTATTCGTTTGATTAAAGAACTGTCTGAACTAAGCGACGCCTCCTTAATTAAGGTGACCAAACTAGCTAACTTGCTTCTACAACATGCTATCTCACTGCCCTGATTTTCAATGCACGCAATAGGAACCTTAAAGGAAATTGAAGATTCCCCAGAAGCCTCTCGCTTTAACATAGCCCGTAAAAATTTCCGCATAGTCGCTACAGTTTCGCAGTCAGACACGCCCCGGCACGCCAACTCAAACTCTAGCTCATCCTTATGTAAATGGTTAACATCCATGATTGCAAATTTATTTTAACACTAAGACAACTAAAAATATAAGATATACATATAACTTAAATACTAAAATGCTGCCAACTACTGTCAATGGTTTATTCCTTGCAGTATCACCTGCTGGGCGCCAATGTAATGGGTCGGGTTCGTACGTTGTCCACTAAAGGAAACAATTGGCAGATTTGGCAACAATTTAATTATTTTACACATAGACAAGATAAAAGCAAAAAAAACGATAAAGATGAATCATGCAGACAAAATAAAAGTGAAGGGAAAGGCAACAGCAACGATTATCTATGATCGGAATAAAACACACTTTTAGTAATATAAAAGATAAAAAAAAAACTGTTTCCTAAAATAAAATAAAATAAAAACTTAACTAAAGGAAGTATACATTAATTTACACGAATTTGTAAGCAAATTAATATAAAAATTTCACTACGAAAAATATGTAAACAAAAGTAAGTTAAAAGAAATAAAAAAATAAATTAAAAAAAAAAACACAAATAAAAATGACTCGGTCCGCCGGGATTCGATCCGGTATCCTCTCACACTATATTTGACACAAAAAAATACAAAAAGTTTTCGGCGTCGCCGGGGATCGATCCAGTAACCTCTTGCACCGTTCTACGTTATTGATGCCACTGGACCAAATTGGTGTTAGCAAGTGCGACGAAATATCCCACCGTAATCTTCGACGGCCGGGCAGCGTAATGCCTCAAATAAAATATTGACTCGCCAAATTCCGTGCATTAAAAATAAAGGGCGTTTCCGTATGCTGTGAACAAAAAGGTCTAATGATAACCTATGGAAACTAACCCGAGTTGCACAAAATAATGCACTAAACCGAATACACATATTCCTGGTTAGCTAGCACAGTCAATGTACACAAACACTCACCCCGTGGCTCGTTTTACACCTGCGCACAGCACATCACACGTTACTTAACAATCCGCGCACCATTTCCGTAAAATAAATTAACATTTTGCGCATGCCATTGCAGTACGACCGTCTGAAGTCCATACGGGTCAGACCGGTTTTTTACCGCTACCCTCAATTTTCAAATCTAGGATATCATCACTACTTTTAAGTGTCTGGCGAATATCGGTTTCTCATGGATAGTCATAGATGGCGTTACTATTTAATTGTTCAGTCCAGAGTCGAGAAATGTGACATCAGGGACGTTATACATTACAATGTTTACAAAAAGAACATAACTACACTGAGCATAATTTTACAGGAGAACAATAAAACTAATTTTATTTTAAAATAGAAAACATCCATAACTCAGGAAAGTTCGTGATAAACACAAAAATAAATGCCTGACCAGGTTTCGTAGGCAGGATCACTACCAACTAGGACAGGAAGCCGTTGTATGAATACAGCGATTCGCTTTCCATTAGCCACACGCCTCGTAACATATCGCCATCATATTTCCCACTTTCCCAAGCCTTATTTATGGCTTGTTTGTACAGCGTATCTTATCAACGCTAATTCCCTTATCGATCGTTTGCGCTCATAAATTTCTACACGATTTGGAACCTTATCTTATTGAGTTAAGAATGGTGTAAAGCTTTTTGTGAAAGCACGACCTCGGTTTGGAGGGTTGGGGTTCGATTCCTGACAATAACTTGAAAGGTGCCCCTTTGAGTATGATGTAAATAAAAAGTATTCCATACTTTTCATACATTTTCAAATCTTCCATTTCGTCACCGTCGTACAAAATCTATGAAAAAATGGTAATGAAAAGGGGAAAAGATTGGGACACCTTTTTCCTTGTACTAGGATCGAAAAAACCTGATAGTTGGAGTAGAAATCACATGAAATCTTCCAAGAAAAATAAAATGTTCTGTTTTTTTCTCAAGGAAAAATGGGAATCCTTATGACGTTGGTCGAGACTAGAACTCGCGTTCTGGGATACCAGCCTATCGCTCTTCCAACTGAGCTACCGAGACCACAACCCGAATTTTTCCACCATATCCCCCGTAATGCGCCGTATGGAGCGCTTAGCAACATCTATCGTAAGAAAGTACTTTTCAATGTGCTATACGTACCCCATACCACAGCGTAGGGATGTATTCCATACAGTGAGGTAACTTCATACACGGCCAGCGGCTCGGCTCGGTGCTCGTGCTGAGGCTCAGGGTTGTCAAAAACTATGCGAAAGATATTACAGTCTGATTGGCAAACTAATTTCCATTTTACACCCCTTAAAATAGACCGCCGAATTTTCATAGAAATTCGGCGGCATTTCCTCCCCGCCTCCCCGCGCGCCCCCCATCGATGACCCAGAAATCGGCGGAGTTAACCCACTGTATGGACTTACGCTGTGCCCATACTCAAGGAGCGTTGGTGGCTCAGCGGTATGACGTGAGACTTTAACTCTGAAGGTCTCGGGTTCAAATCCTGTACCAATAAGTTTTTCGGAACTTATGTACGAAATAACATTTGATATTTACCAATCGCTCAGTGAAGGAAAACATCGTGAGGAAACCGGAATAATCTTAATGATGCCTAGTTTACCCTGTTGGTTGGAAGGTCAGATGGCAGTCGCTTTCGTAAAACTAACGCCTACGTCAAATCTTGGAATTAGTTGCCAAAGCGATACCTGATACTTACATCTTCATCGAACTGCCAGCAAAGAAATCACGCACAGATTTTGGTGGGTGCTTTCCTAACAATAGGATAGGATGCATTTAGGGTAAAAAAGAGCGACCCAGTAGAGTTTGTTTGTAAATAAATATAAATAAATAAATATTTGTGGGACAATCTTACACAAATCGACCTAGTCCCACGGTAAGCTCAATAAGGCTTGTGCTGTGGGTACTAGACGACGATATATATAATAGATATATACATATAAATACTTAAATACATAGAAAACATCCATAACTCAGGAACAAATATTCGTGATAAACACACAAATAAATGCCCTGACCAGGATTCGAACCCGGGACCTCCTGCTTCGTAGGCAGGGTCACTACCAACTAGGCTAGGAGGCCGTTTGTGCTGCTAACTACGAACAAGTGGGCGTTGTAGAGCATGAAATCTATATAGAGCCTTTTCAGTTTCCAAGGTCCGCTTCCTACGCGGCTTAACCTAGATTCCGAGTATTGGATTTTGTTAGATGAGCTAAGGGAGATTAAGATTAAAATTAACGTAAAATAATGATGAAACTCTTTTATGCTAGCTATACATGTTTGTTAGCGATAACAGGAATTTTTGTATTTTTAAAATATAAATAAAATTTAAAACATAAAAGATGACTCAGACTACAGCGGGGCAGATACTTGGCCGAGACGGGCCGAACTGATAGTTTCTATAGAAAACGTCACGTGACCTGAGAGGGTTCCGAGCTATCACGTGATTCTTTCTATAGAAATTGACAGATCGTCCCGTCCCGGCCCGTCCTAGTGTTAGTCAGCCTTACTGGTTTATTTCCTAAAACAATATTGTTTAGAACCAGGATTAAATGCATTTTTAGGGTTCCGTAACTAAAAATGAAAAAACGGAACCGTTATAAGATCTCTATGTTCATAACGATAGAAAACGAGTTTACGCAACAGTGATATAATAAATATAGCGAAAAAAACAAAATCTCGAAAGGTGGCCGAATGTGAAAGATGTCGTATGCCCACTAAAGAAATTAAAAAAAAATCAACAGTACTCATATATTGTATGAAAATTCATAGGTGCATCGTTTAGCGGTGTTCTTATGGAATACCATAGACAACGTTATAATGTATACTTTTAATATCGCGGTCAGTCATCTAATTGACAGATAGAAGTGCTGGAGTTGAAAAACGAGTCTACGCAGAAGTGATATAATAAATATAGCGAAAAAAACAAAATCTCGAAAGGTGGCCGAATGTGAAAGATGTCGTATGCCCACTAAAGAAATTAAAAAAAAATCAACAGTACTCATATATTGTATGAAAATTCATAGGTGCATCGTTTAGCGGTGTTCTTATGGAATACCATAGACAACGTTATAATGTATACTTTTAATATCGCGGTCAGTCATCTAATTGACAGATAGAAGTGCTGGAGTTGAAAAACGAGTCTACGCAGAAGTGATATAATAAATATAGCGAAAAAAACAAAATCTCGAAAGGTGGCCGAATGTGAAAGATGTCGTATGCCCACTAAGGAAATTAAAAAAAAATCAACAGTACTCATATATTGTATGAAAATTCATAGGTGCATCGTTTAGCGGTGTTCTTATGGAATACCATAGACAACGTTATAATGTATACTTTTAATATCGCGGTCAGTCATCTAATTGACAGATAGAAGTGCTGGAGTTGAAAAACGAGTCTACGCAGAAGTGATATAATAAATATAGCGAAAAAAACAAAATCTCGAAAGGTGGCCGAATGTGAAAGATGTCGTATGCCCACTAAAGAAATTAAAAAAAAATCAACAGTACTCATATATTGTATGAAAATTCATAGGTGCATCGTTTAGCGGTGTTCTTATGGAATACCATAGACAACGTTATAATGTATACTTTTTTAATATCGCTGGCAGTCATCTAATTGACAGATAGAAGTGCTGGAGTAGAAAAAGTAGTATAATACAGATCATTATCTTTTACAGGGTTCTGAAATGTATACTTTATCATTTTATTACCGGTAGTAACAGGAAGACAGCCATAAACAGCCATCAAAGTCATGTTTTATTGATATTCGATGGGTTATGGTTTTTCAGGTGATAAATGAAAAGACGTTCCTTTCGCAATCTCGCAGTGAAAAACAGTCGATTTCATAAATATCTGTGCTGCTGAATGCATAATATGTAAACACAAAAAATTAAAAAAAAAAACATTTATTTTCGAAATATATACAGTAAGTGTAACTTACCTAACTACCTCCCTCTACCTACCTTAAATCTAAAATAGGTCCATGAAGCAGTACCTACGATGCTGGCAGCATTTCCTCGTTGTATCGCAATGCTGATACGTTGTGCGAGGAAGCCACCAGCTCTTCGGTCACCAGTAACATCAACCAGACGTTTCGCGATTTCTACGAAAAACTTGCGTGCCCTGGGACCCCATGGACCAAGAGTTTCGACCCCAAATGGTACATAAAGGTACTCTCTACCCAGGCTCTTATATTTATTACGTTTTAAACTTACGGCGCATTCAGCCGCTCCGCCCGTTTTTACATTAGTTCGCTGTAGATGGGACGGGGTGCCAGCGTGTCTACGCAGGTAGCATCCCACACTAGCATTCGTCCCAAACTCCAAGGAACCAAGGACACCCCATCGGGTCTCTTGCCATCATCCCTGAAAATGCCAGTTATTTTCAATGTCCTAAGGGTGTACACGGTGTACAGATATTTTTTAAGACTACACAGATACTGAATTATGAACCGTTTACAAACAAAACCAGGTCACCACACTTGTGCAGTAATTTACATGTTAAATTCTACCATCATATCAGCACAACTTGGTACTACATTACTTACACCATTTTACTGAATAACATTCCAGGTTCACACCTAAAACATATTAATAGAAAATACTTTGAATTTATACGACTTATCGTAAACGTTTGAGCGAGACTTTCAATCCGAAGGTTTTGGGTTCAAATCCTGCCGGCTCGTACCAATGAGTTTTTCGGAACTTATGTACGAAGGTATAATTTGATATTTACCAATGGCTTTTCGGTGAAGGAAAACATCGTGAGGAAACCGGAGTAACTCCAATCAGGTTTAGTTTACCCTCTGGGTTGGAAGGTCAGATCTGGTCAGATGGCAGTCACTTTCGTAAAACTAGCTACGTCAAATCTTTCTAAAAAAGGAAAAGGTTTCTGCGGAAGACCAGCGTCAAGGTACGCAAAAGGTACCTTGACATCAAGCTGAGTAGAAACCTTTTCGGTGACGCTAATTCTAACCGTACTGTCTTTTAAATTTTTGTACACTGAAGCGTCCCGAATAAACGTTTTTCTTTCAAAAAATCTTGGGATTATTTGCCAAACCGGACCCCAGGCTCCCATATGGGAGTTTTATGATGTAGCTTGTACTTAGAGTACCACAGGCGTCATGCCTGTTACAAAGATTGCGTATACTCGAGAAATTCGCTAGCATCCGTTGAGACCAGGTAGCCTAGTGATTATGGCGTTAGCCGCGTAAGCTGAAGACCCGAGCTTGGCCTCAGATGGAGTTGGTATATTTCTAATAAGAGTAGGTATATGTAGGTGTTAGTTTTTATGAGAGCCACTGTCATCTGACTTTTCCATTCAGAGAGGATTTAAGTCTTAGTGGGTTTATACCAGCTTCCTCGCGTTATTTTATCACTAAGCGATACAATATCAAACGATTCGTAGATTAGTTCCGAAAAGCTCATTGGTGGCTGGGCCCCGAACGCTAAAGGCTTCTGAATGTATTCTTTATCATTTTATGACTGCCAGACACAGGAAGAAAGCCATAAACAGCTACCAAAGCGACGTTTTATCGATATTCGATGGCTTATGGCTTTCTAGGTGATAACGATGACTGAAAAGGCATAGGCTACTGTAGGACTATGTCATAGTGATGCTATAAACCAGATTGTAAGAAATATTTTACTGCTTGTCATTTAGATGGTTCTAGAGTGGCTTAGCAGTACATTTCGCAAATTTAGAATGAAGAATCTTAAGACAGTAACATACTAGCCTGAATAATCAATATAACTTGAGACTCCACTTTTGCACATTGTCCTTTCAATCATTCATATATCAAATTAGTTCATATGTTTTTTCAAAAATTCTTATTTTATGAGGAGGTTCCTACCATGAACGTCGAAAATTGGCATTGACGGAAAAACCTTTCTCACTCTAATATACAAGTGTGACAGAGATGGAGATACAAATCTGCAATCGCCTTTGATCATCGGTCCACTTCATTGCAGATCTTCCTCTAGGTCTGGTGTCTTCCAGTGTCCCTTGCACAAGTAGACGCTTTATGGACTCCGTCTCGTTGGGATATGTGGCCAAAGAAACCGAGGATCCGAACTTGCTCAGTAGATAACAGCCGTTTGATTCCCTTAGGGTCTACGCTAGCTGACGCGGATTACCCGGAACGGACGCCCTTCTAATAAGAAATTGTATGAACAGCGCTAAGTGAAGCGGTCCCACGGAGCGGGTGCGCCATACTAAATCCACCCGCTCCGTGCACCCGCGTCGACTAGCGTAGGCCTTTAAGGTTCAAGACTGTGTGAAACTCGGTCCAAGAGTTTCCGAGCGCTGAATAACCCCCGCAATTAACGTACGTCCCATTTTCTACAGCACGTACCCCGTTGTAATGTTAAAGTATAACCGCCCGTCTAGACGGCGACCTCGCACTTTACGAGGCACGAGGCATGCAAGCACATTCTGGCATGAGCTCATATTTCCACATTATTGAAAGAAGGAGCCTTTTAGCTAAACTATGCAATAAGGTAAACGTCCGAGTGCTCGACATGTCATAAGAAAATATTGATATCGGTATTTGAATCACGATATTATGCTAATTTATACACTACTTACATCAAATATTGTCATATGCTTTGGGAGAAGAGTATTTAACTTGTGTTTAATAGTATTTGTTTGACATGGTCACAATATCGAAATTCCTCGAAATTAGAAAATTTCTTAGTCAATCCGATTGTACAAGTAAATGTCAGGTGCTGCTCGCAGTCCCAATAGATGTCATCTCAGTACAAAACGGAATGACAAATATTGGGACTTTGAAATATTAACTGATAGTCCTAATAAATGTTAGCCCACCTTAGAAATATATTAATAACTTTATTTTCTTCAAATTGTGATATTTAGCATCAAAGGCACAAACATTTTTCGTCGTTTAAATGCCCTTGCGAGTGATCTTATCTTATTAATGGCAATTTAAACTGTGATGACGAACACTGGTACAGTGTCGAGCACTAGGACGTTTAACTTACTATTAACTGTTAAAAAGTTGTCCAAGTATAGTTTAGTTTCGCTGGATGGTTCCTTTATGTTCCAATAATACTTATACGTTGACGCATGTTGAATTTTATTACAAAACTAGCGACCCGCCCCGGCTTCGCACGGGTTATTTTTCATATAAACCTTCCTCTTGAATAACTCTATCTATTAAAAAAACAGCATTAAAATCGGTTGCGTAGTTTTCAAGATTTAAGCATACATACAGACAGTGGGAAGCGACTTTGTTTTATACTATATTGTGATAGTGATTTAGTTAAGTTTTAAATAGAAAACTCCCGTGAGTATTAGACATATTAATATACTTAGACCGGGTTACTCACGTCTATAAAGTCGAAACTAGCTCGACATGTTTCGGGACGGTCCGCGCCCCATAATCATGAGTGAGAAGCGCTTGCGGCGATTGCTCTGCGCACACTGCGCGCGACAGCGCGTTGAACCCGCGCGCGTCCCGCGTCGTTTATCTCGCCTATACTGGTGCCGCCTGCGCCTGCGCCGACCGCGCCCCCCGCGCCGGTTTGCCGGCGTGCTCAACGCGCTGTCGCGCGCAGTATGCGCAGAGCAATCGCCGCAAGCGCTTCTCACTCTACCCGCCCCGCGCGGACCGTCCCGAAACATGTCGAGCTATTTTCGACTTTATAGACGTTAGTTAAGTTTATTGAAAATGTTCATCTATCCTGATATGCATGCATGAAAATAAAAAATATAACGTGAAATAATATGGACTGTATCACTTAATAAATAACCTTACGTATAATAAACAGACCCCGTTACAGTGGTGAAAGCTCATTGAAACCAAGGGTTGGCAAAACTACCTATCCTAAAATCGCCTTCGGCACATAACTTCGCCTTAACAAATGGTTTATCATTTTTTAACCATAAATCCTAAAATTAAAGTAAGGGCATTCAACGCGTACAATTTGAAATAAGTATATACACAATTTTCTTGATCATATTTTATAACAGTAGTCCAATTTGGGAAACAAAGGCGAAATAAGGATATATGACGGTTTTTATTTTATGACACTAAAACTGCTTTTTTCCCTACATTTAACTAGAAATATATTATTTGTAATGTGTTTCACATAGATTACAATTTAAATATTTTACTATGGCGAAGTTATGTACAATAGGCGAATTAAGGATTTCACACTTCATGTAATTTTGGCAACCCTCGTTTCAATCAATTTTCACCACTGATAACGGGGTCTGTAATAAATATAAGCACCAGTAATACTGCACACCACGTATACCTTGTATCTTATCCGTATATTCTTTGATTTCCACATATGAATAGCTGCCACATCCGGATCTAGTAATGTAAATGGTGTAAATAGCATCTATCTATATCGATCCACGTTATCTCTTGACGGTCGACCGCCTACGAACAAACATAACATCATCACATATAGGTAGATGAAATGCAGTTTTTGTTTCGTTTTTGGGTTACCCAAATGGCAAAACGGGACCCTATTGATATGGCTCCGTCCGTCCATCTGTTTGCCCGTTTGTCACCAGACTATATATCATGAACCGTGATTGTTAGACAGTTGAATTTTCACAGTGTATTTCCGATGTAGGTATAACTGGTAAATCGGTAAATTACCGCTAATTAACTAATGAATTATATATAGTCAATTGAATTATATTTATTATATATACAAGCCAACGATCGCAGTAAAAGTAGGAAAAAACTTATATCCATCCCTTTTTTCGGGGTGGTAATACTAGCGTAAGAAAAAGACAGTATGATGCTCTCTATCCTTCTTGCCTGTTTCCCATACATTTAATAATTGTTCATAATGAGCAAAACAATCTTTTTCGGTTTGTATTTGTTAAAGGCCACGTTCAGTTTATACATCGATGCATTCCTGGATGCGTTCAGCAGAGCTTTGCACTTGCACTTGAGTTTGGCCTTCATTCAAAGTGCAATACTGATTATTCTGCAGTACATCCACATTTCAGATATTTTATGAACCTAATAGGTGATGGTTGAGAAATGCGACCTGTAGAGGAGAACAACCGAAGCTTACGAAAGTATTTTTTCCAAAGCTGAAACTTAAACCTTCGCTTACGCTCCATCAATTAGGTACATACTCCTTAACGAAGATAAGGGGTGCACCGCACCTCCTTAAAGATACTAGACTTGATTAAATACTTCACTAAGGAACCATTCTTTCCCATTTCCATGCAACTTATTCCGATAATGTCATAAGTCATATGTCATTCACAGTACATACGACTTATTAGTTTTTGGAATACAGTCTAAACGTGCCGATTTTCTGTGACTCACCTACGCACGTCATACGAGAAGGAAAATCCCTCTTCAGACCTAAATATATTTACAGCCATTGATACTTACTGCCAACGATATGGGCTCCTGTTCCAGTGTAACTGGAACTGTGATACCTTAATGATTACAAGAGAAGAGAAATCGTCCTTAAATTGGTTATGTCCAATGCCTAAATATATTTAAAGAATCGGGCGTGTTGGTACGGTCGGCGGCAAAAATTGTCGTAAGTGTACTTATTTAACAGGTATGTTACTTAACACTTTTATATGTTATTCATTTAAGTACTTATTCAAATTAAGAAGATTTCTTGCATTTTCTCGACTTACCTATGCCACAGAACTACAATTTTCCCATTCATTTTTATTTCTCAAGAAGTCTGAAGCACTATTACGAGTATTACTGCTTTTATTAAGATAAAATGTATGCGCGTACTTTGTTGTTGACTGTACGTTACTACGTAATGATTGAGTTTATCTTTTCCCAGAACGATTTTAAATGGGATTATTCCTTTTAGATTAGGTTATGAATCCTCAGCTTAGTATACTCGGAAATACTAATAACATTTTCCTATTTTACTCATGATGCTTTTGTATATGGAATAAATAAAACATTGTGATGAAAACGGTACAGTCTGCTGAAGAGATAGGGCTAGAGGGGGATGGGCCCCATCCGATGGGGTATTGTGGAGCCCCACCTCAACTTAAAATACAATTTACTCTACCTTAAGAAATACCATGACGGGGAAGACAACTTTGAAAATAATGGCCCTTTTACACGATTAGGTAAACCCCGCGTTGATGATCATGACGTCCTCTTAGCCCTCATCGGGGACATAGTGAAGCAGTTTCCATTTGATTCCACCCTGCGCAGCGTCTTCAAGCTCCTTCTAATCCAGGCCAGTTGACGCAGCCTCCTTGTCCACCATGCGCCTCTAGGTGGTGCGGGACCGGCCTGGCTTCTTTTTTCCAGGAGCTTGCCAGTGCAGACCTTGTTTGGCTACGTGATCGGTTGAAGCCCCGTTTTAGTAATTAGTAATGTGTAAAAATCGTGGAAGTTTCAATAAGTACGATTCAGCGTCTCGGCAATCCAATGGTAAACCCATGAAGTAACGAAGCTGGTTACAAAAATCTAAACAGTGCATGCTCGCCCGAAACGCCACTATTCTAAACATCTGAAGAAAGTGAGGCAGCTATACACCGAAATAGCACAGCTATATTTATGTCCGAACAGCTATTTATGGCTTGCTGACGTGCTGTGAGAGTAAACAGAGTTTACTACTTCTAGCCTGCAGCCATTCACGTTAGATCAGTCTGGTTAAAGGTTGTATTCCGGTTTCGACACCATTACCACAGCGTAAGGACGTATTCTATACAGTGGGTTAACTCCGCCGATTTCTTGGTCATCAATAGGGGGCGCGCGGGGAAGGAGGCGGGAAGGAAATGCCGCCGAATTTTCATACAAATTCGGCGGTCTATTTTAAGGGGTGTAAAATGGAAATTAGTTTGCCAATCAGACTGTAATATCTTTCGCATAGTTTTTGACAACGCTGAGCCTTAGCACGACCACCGAGCCGAGCCGCTGGCCGTGTATGATACCTCACTGTATGGAATACATCCCTACGCTGTGCCATTACTGTGGGTTTATCATATTTGTAGCTATATTTGGATAGCGTGATCTATATATCATACATATAGTATACCCACAAACCAACATAATTTAAAGGATGACTCACACTGGCACGGCCCGGGTGTGACCGGACCGAGCCGATCAGTCAGTTTCTATAGAAAACGTCACGTGACCTCCGAGAGCTCTAACCTATAAAAGTTGACGGATCGTCTCGTCCCGCCCCGTCCCGTCCTGAACTAGTTTGAGTCCCTAACTTGTGGTATACGTTTATGTCCCACGTCCTACCAGTCGGCTTTACAACAACCATGGGTGGAATTTTCAACCCGGCACACACCACACAAGGAGGAATTTTGGAACTGGAGTGCTATTTTGAAATATTGTTCTCTTGGTCTACGTTATTCAATCATACCTGCGTATGATATTTTTATAAAATTTTGATACATTAGTAGGATAAAAGCACCTACCTTAAAGGTTCTTATCCGACAGACCCGACAGTTACTCAATTTATAAAGAAAATTGACAGGGACGCCGCTGCTGCAACACTGACGTTAACGCTGCTGCAGTAGCTATTGGAATGTAACCTTTAGTCGTAAAAGTCAGACTAAAAGGTAAATACTGTAGCAATGGATCACTGGTGATTGCTATTTGGACTATACCTACACCAATTTTTAATACAAATACCTAGTCAGTCAGCCTGACTTGGCATGTTTATAAACAGAAAGTATTTTACTAATACATCGGTTTTAGGGTTCCGTAGTCAACTAGGAACCCTTATAGTTTCGCCATGTCTGTCTGTCCGTCCGTCCGTCCGCGGCTTAGCTCAATGACCGTTAGTACCAGAAAGCTGTAATTTGGTATGAATATACATATCAATCATGCCGACAACTTTTTCGAAAACTTTTATTTTTTGTGTTTTTTTTGGGGCTACTGTTTTTTCGTTTTACTTAACCCTTAAGTGTGAGGTATTGTTGAATAGGTATTAGAAAAAAAATAAAGGTTTGCTAACACATTTTTTGTTACAGTCAATTATAAGTAAGTTGTAAGTCGAGTTTCCACTAGCACCCCTAGCGGAAACTCGACTCGCGGTAATCCTCATTGAAAGTCGCATACTCTGACTGCTGGACCACCAACCAAACATGGCTAAAAACAGAAACTAATAATAGTTTACTATTACAAACTAGGTCAAGAAACCCTCTGAGTATCCCACTCATCACAAGAACTGAAAGCTGGATAAATCTCATATTAATAGCTTCCTGATAAATACTAAAAGCATACTGCTATAAAAGTACAGCCCAAAACCAAAATGTCATATCTTTAAAGACTTTTCAGTGACGTGTAATCTTTTGATTTTGAACGGCAGAATTAGAAGAAATAGTCGTATGTAGTTTGGTTTTGTATTGATATACGAGTATAACGTTTTTGTTTTGTATAGTTTTGGCTTATAACGAGAACGCTTGGGCTGTGTATTTGAATAAATGGAAAGACGCGGTTGAGTCGATTTTTGGGACGAACCAGAGAAATATCGAAATATATTTTTTTGAAATTTTACTATTTTTTTTTTTTTTTTTTTTTTTTTATGCTATAGGGGGCAAACGAGCAAACGAATCACCTGATGGTAAGCGATTAACGTCGTCCATGGACACCCGCAACACCAGAGGTGTCGCAAGTGCGTTGCCGGCCTTTAAGGTGGGAGTACGCTCTTTTCTTGAAGGTTTGAAGGTCGTATCGGTCCGGAAACACCGCTGGCGACAGTTCGTTCCACAGTTTAGCTGTGCGAGGCAGGAAGTTTCGGGAAAAGCGCACAGTTGAGGACTGCCAACCATCTAAATGGTGAGAGTGGAAATATTGTCGCGTAGGGCGATGGCGGAAAGAAGCGGCAGGGATTAATCCGAACAATTCCTCGGAACACTCCCCATAATACATGCGATAGAAAATACAGAGTGAGGCCACATCTCTACGCAGCGCCAAGGGATCAAGCCGATCAGAAATACGTTGGCAGTTGACAATTCGAGCTACTCTCCGTTGGATGCGGTCTAGAGGAAGAAGCTGGTACTTAGGTGCCCCTGCCCAAAGATGAGAGCAGTATTCCATATGCGGGCGAACCTGCGCCTTATAAAGCTGTAGGCGATGGGCCGGCGTGAAATACTGCCTCGATCTATTGAGCACACCGAGCTTCTTCGAGGCCAATTTGGCCTTACCCTCTAGGTGGCCGCGGAACTGGACTTCACTCGAGATGTCAACGCCAAGGATTCCAATACTGGCTGTGGCAGATAGGGGAGTGCTCTCAAAACGAGGTGACGCGACGAACGGAAGTTTTTTTGCGGTGAACGCGCAAACCTGTGTCTTTGTAGGGTTAAAATGGACCAAATTAAGTCGACCCCAATCTGAGACTTCTTTTAGGGAGGTCTCAATTTCGGACACAAGTTTGTTCCGGCTCTCAATGACGTTTTCCCGGGAAATATTGGCGCGGCCGGTGTAGGAGGCATCACCCGTACTATCATCAGCATAACAATGAATGCCGCTAGTTTGCAACATGTCATTGATATGCAGGAGGAATAGCGTGGGTGATAGCACACAGCCTTGAGGGACACCAGCATTCACAGACATTGAGTCTGAGCATTCACCGTCAACTAGGACCTTAATGCTTCTGTCTGCTAGAAAACTGCTGACCCATTCGCATAATTTCCCGGGGAGCCCATAGCATGGAAGTTTCGAAAGAAGTGCTTTGTGCCAAACGCGATCGAAGGCCTTCGCTACATCCAAACTAACTGCCAGTGCCTCACCTTTACTCTCTATCGCCTGTGCCCAGCAATGTGTCAGGTAAACTAAAAGATCACCAGCCGAACGACCCCTACGGAAACCGTATTGTTGGTCACTCAGCAGCTGGTGATCCTCTAGGTACCAGAGGAGCTGACGATTGATGATGGACTCCATAATCTTAGAGAAAAGGGAGGTTATAGCTATCGGCCTGTAGTCGGATGGATTTGAGCGGTCGCCTTTTTTAGGGATCGAGTGCACCAAAGCTGACTTCCACGAAGTCGGGACTACGCCAGAAGAGTAGGAGAGCCGAAAAAGACGCGTTAAGACCGGCGCCAACTCAGGAGCACACATCTTGAGAACAATTGCAGGGATTCCATCAGGCCCACTGGACTTATGGGTGTCGAGGGAGCGAAGAGCCTTACGCACAAAGCTTTGGCGGAACTGTACATCTGGCATACAGCTCTCGCACCGCGGTATAGTCGGCGGCGCTTGTCCCCCGTCATCCAAAGTCGAGTTGGACGCAAAAAGCTTACCCAGTAGATCGGCTTTGTCTTTTGCGTCGTGGGCCAACGAATCATTTCCCGTGTGCAGAGGTGGAAAAGACGGCGTGCAGAAATTCCCCTGGATAGCTTTGGCAAGAGACCAGAACGCACGAGTTCCCGAGGGGAGACGCTCTAGTTTCTCGCCAATCCTACCAATGTGCAACGACTTTGCTCTGGCAATGGCTCTTTTGAAGGACCTGGAGGCAAAGTTAAACTCCTTTTTTAAAGCGCTGGTCTTTACATCCTGTACCGCCGCTGCATTTACCCAGGCTTGGTAGCACTCCAGCTTTCGGCGAGACGCCTTTTTGCAGGAGCGATCAAACCAAGGCTGGGTTTTGCCACCAAAATATAAATATATACTATGTAATAATAAATAAATATTGTCGGAGAATCTTACACAAATCGACCTAGTCCCACGGTAAGCTCAATAAGGCTTGTGCTGTGGGTACTAGACGACGATATATATAATAAATAGATACATATAAATACTTAAATATATAGAAAACGCTCATATCTTACAAAATATTTGTCATAAACACAAATAAATGCCCCGACCAGGATTGTAACCCGGTGCCTCCTGCTTTGTAGGCAGGGTCACCAACTAGGCTAGGAGGCCGTTATATTTACATATTTGACATTTCACAACACTTCTACCGCACTACTTTTCCTATTAAGGTAACATTTCATTAGCCACTACAACTTTGCTGTTTTGGTCTTGCAACGGCAAACGTGTGACGACCGGAAAATGTGAGGACCAGTCAGTTTGCTAAATGATTTGAGTTGTAGTTGCCGCATTGCAGTTGCGATTTGACCGTTTAGCTCCTAGAAATGTATCAAGACAACGGTAGGTACCGTATTGTCGCTCACCAGGCGGCGCCACTCAAGCGTGGGTCCTGTGTCAGTATGACAGAATTGTCAAAGTGACGTTTGAAATGTTCCCGCAGGACCCACGTTCCACTAGCGCCCCTAGCGGAAAATCGACTCCCGGTAATCTTCATTGACATATAGCTACCATTACTCGTTTCCCGCTGTAGCTGCAATGGTATTACACCAATGCTGCTACAGTAGGTACCATTTAAGTACGCAGTCGCTGTCGACTACGGTTAAGTATAACTCCTGGGTGCGTAGCCAAGATGCCAATCGCTCACGCTCAGTCGATAACGAAACGCAACTGTCATTGTCACACTAATAAGGAAGAGTGATAGAGAGAGGTAGCTAAGCTACGATATGTTATTAAGCGTGAGCGATTGGCATCTTGGCTACGCACGCTGGGCTCTTACCATGAGCTGTATTTAACCGTAGGCGTTAGCGACTGCGCGTTTCTAAAGTATGTCCGTTCCTACCAGCACGCTTACCACGAACATCGAAAATTGGCATTGACGGGAAAACCTCTTTGTCACTCTAATATACAAGTGTGACAGAGATGGAGATATAAATCCGCAATCGTTCGATTTTCGTGGTAAGCGTGCAGTATAGTGGTAGGAGGGAGTCGAATATACTTTAGAAACGTGCAGTTGCTTACGCAGGCTACGCATAACTCATGGTAAGCACCCTTAGCGTCACTTGCACCACCCGGGGTTAGCGACATAACTTGGAGTAAAGCGTTTTTTGCATGGGATTTGAGTTAACTCCGGGTTAGAGGCTAACCCTGAGAAATTGGGCCTTAGAAAGAAATGTCTATAGATTTCACGATCATTGAAAAAAGAGTACATTCTGGTTTTAATTGTAGTTTGTTCGAGCTGAATTGGAATATTCCATGATAAATCGTTTGAGCTCTTTAGATATGTATATCAAAATGTCTGCCGTTTGTCTGTCAGTGCGATTGTATGGGCTCAAAAGAGCTAATTTTAAAAGGAGTGCAAAATATAAATAGTCGGTAGTATTCTAACTTTATTTCGATCGATTATCATAAATATAGGTATATATCATATAGCTGCATTGTAAGCAGTACATAGGCAACTGGAATGATACCTTAATCACGACCTCACTCATGTCTGGCAATATAACTTAATTCAAGGTCATGTGTAGGGTTCAGACGGGATGTTATTGAGGTGACCAGACTGACCTTGATAAGAAA
The DNA here is from genome assembly GCA_949128165.1 of Lathronympha strigana. Lineage (NCBI taxonomy): Eukaryota > Metazoa > Arthropoda > Insecta > Lepidoptera > Tortricidae > Lathronympha > Lathronympha strigana. The sequence continues at coordinate 12,386,051 of OX421922.1, read as the reverse complement.
CGTCTATTAGTAAAATGTATTTGTGATAAAAAGCCGCTTTCAGAATGACAAAAAACCCTTTTATGAATAGGTGGTGTAAAAAGTATATTTACAAGCAATACATGCATAAGTACATATACTTTATCTATATGCATGTATTCTCAATAAAGTACCTATTGGTTTGAGAACAAATTTTGGTTGAACTTGTAAGGGTTCTACGAATCTCCAAAGCAGTTAATTGGATGGAACTCTTACTATTATGAAACGAAGGTCAATGACATTTGGCACGCGATGGCACCTAACTACCTATAGGTATATATAACTATGTATATACGGCCGTTTAACTAAGCTGTTAGTAATGGGGTGTGGCATCTTCCGATTGATCGGAGTCGTTGTATTGGGCAAGAGTTATTAATTACAGGTAACGAGTGTTTTTTTTTTGTACGACGGTGACAAACAAGCATACGGGCCGCCTGATGGTAAGCGGTCACCGTAGTCTATGGACGCCTGCAACTCCAGGGGTAACATGCGCGTTGCCGACCCTTTAAAAAGGAGGATTCGCTGTGATGACAGTTAAAGGGGCAAGCTTTGCTCCCCAGCTGTCAACACAGTGAATCCTCTTGAAGCCCTGGCGACCTTACTCGGCAACAGAAACACAATACTATGAGTAGGGTCTAGTGTTATTAATCTGCGGTTTTCTGTAAGGTGGATGTACTTCCACAGATGGGCTCTGCTCCAGATTTGAGCGAGACGACATTCGTTGTGCTGTGCCCTACCACACTAAACGATATGCATCCGCTGTGCCCATACCTGTCTTAAAATGTCATAAAAAAGCTATGCGATAGCCAAAATCATCGGTGTCCGATGACTCGGTACATGTAACGACCTCTTAAAATTAGTTATGGTCAACTGTGGTATAGTTAAAGAAGAAAATTACAAAGGACATTATCTACATACAACTTATTGTTGAACCAAACATAATATTTAATTAAATACTAAAGTACTACTTACTATAAATTATAAAGTAAAATATATGTCATATACTAAATAAAAAGACCAAGTCCATCGGAGGGCAAACCGAGGATCGAACCCGGGTCTTCAGCTTATGTTCAAAGTCGTGCAACCGCTAGGCTACCAACGCCCACGTCACCAGTTCATTATCAACGATAATGAAAAAGAATTACCCCTTACCCTCCTCTGGCACGTTTCAACGCGCTTATATAAGGCCTTTGAATGTTAATTAATGTAGTTTATGAGGGTACCCTGCAGAGTTTTAGTTAACGCTAAAAATAGGTACAAAATTAAAACACGTAGGCAGATGTAGTGAGTAATGATTTACCGAGTTTCTCGAGTATATGCAATCTTAGAAACATGCAAGATGCCCGTGACTATTAACTAAGTACAAGCATCATGGCTTTGCACTTCCATTCAAACCAAACTTAGATCTAAGTTTGGTTTGAATGGAAGTGCAAAGCCATGAGGTTCCAGTAGGGCGTTAAAGCAACTGGACACTGCTGGTACTGAATACCAATTTTTTTGATGTACCTACTAAAGACCTTATAATGTTCTAAAGATTACTAGCCATTGATATTTTTCGGTAGAACTACAATGAAAAGATAAACTAAGTTACAGTAGAATCATTGGATTTCATTCAGATAACTCACATTCGAAAATCGGGTCTGTGCTAAATACCCCATCTTGAAATATGGGGACCTGACATAATTTTCTGCACTTATACCAACAATGTAACTACAAATTGAAATAGATATCGAACTCGGGTCTTCAGCTTACGCGGCTAACGCCATAACCGCTAGGCCAACTGGTCTTTGTTGTGAATGAAAGGCGGATTCAATAACGACCGATCTTTATTAATTTCTAATCTACCGACAAATATAAATTCTTATGAATACCCACACAACATCTTTCCCTTTATAAAATTAAGCTATAAGTAGACATGTAGGTATGTACTTAAGTAATAACATTATTCTAAACGCTTACAGGTAATAATACTATCCAACTTTATCTACACAAAGTTAAAGTATAGGTACTTATTACTGATAGGAATAAACACATAATTATTAAATAAATCTCATAACATTCAATTCATGCTTATGAACGCAGGTGCTACGAGTATTTTCATAAATCTTAGTAGGTAATGTTGGTATAGATAGATCCTTAACAAACAATACTTACCTACCTACAGTTTTGATTAACATGCATATCTACGAGTACCTATGATACCTATATAATACGCATAGCTAAATACCCCATTAAGATAACCTATTCTTAACTTATTATCTGTTACACTCGGTTACATTTTCCTTTGTTTCTTTGTTATGTAAAAACTTCTTTCGCGTAGAATTGCAATAGGTACCAATATAGATTAAATATAGTTTTTCATATTTATGCGTGCTCTAACCGCTGCCTGTCTAGGTTCACGCGAAGTGTCCACGCAAGGGTCGGGTTGCGCGGGTGGCTCAGGCTCGGGAGCTGCGTCGGGCAACGGCGGCCTGCTGCTATCGCTGTCGGCACTCGACCCGGCTACGTCATCACTCGCCAACTTCTCAACTCTTTTTTTATTATCATCGGGCGAACACGGCTCAAGTTTGATTAAATGTCGCCTATTCCTTCTGATGCGCTTATCATTGTGATCGGTCACAAAGTACGAACGAGGTTGGTCGGCTCGCGACTCGACCTGGGCGTGTCTCCTGCGTCGCCCGTCCACCACCAGCACCGGGTCTCCCGCCTGGAGCTCCGGTAGTGACCTTGCTCGTTGATCGTAGTGCTCCTTACTGATTTGTTGTTTACGAACCATGCTGTCATAGTCGCGACTATTATCTCGGCTCGGTCGAAGTTTGCTCTCGTGAGACGGTAACCTAGTATTGAGTGTACGACCCATTAATAATTGAGAAGGCGAAACTTATGTTGTCGCGGGGTGTTGTTCGGAAGTTTAAAAGTCCTAAGTAAAAATCCGCACCGGAATTAATAGATTTTATAAGAATATCTTTAATAGTGCGGACACTTTTTTCGCTACGACCGTTCGATTGCGGGTAATGTGGAGATGTCGTAATATGGTCGAACACCCATTCTTTTTTAAAATCTGCGAACTCCTTAGACGCGTATGCCGGTCCGTTATCCGTAACTAATAACCAAGGAATACCGTGTCTGGCGAACTGATCTTTCATTGCTTCGATGACCGTCCTACTTCCTATGTTTTTAATTGGAATTACTTCAATAAAATTAGAAAAGTAATCTACTAATATGAGAAAATATTTTGATCCGTATTGAAAAATATCAGAACCTACTTTTATCCAAGGTAAATCGGGAATATCGTGCGGTATCATGGGCTCGCGCTGGGCCCTTGGTGCGCGTGCAGCGCAGGCGCCGCAGCGGCGCACACGGCGCTCCACGTCGCGGCTCATGCCCGGCCAGAACATGACGTCACGCGCGTGCCGCTTACAGCGGTCGATGCCCATGTGTCCATCATGAACGCGACTTATCATTTCTGACCTTAACGCTTTGGGAATATACACTAGATTGTCCTTAAAAATTATACCATCTATATATTCGAAACTATCTCTCAACGACCAGTGACCTCGCACTTTCTCGTCGACTTCGTATTTGTTACATGGCCAACCCGCTTGTATATAATTAATTATTAATTGACACTCGTCATCTTTTGCGGTGGTCTCTCTGATTACACGTAACTTTCCGTCACTGAATCTGACATTTTGTAGTAGGAAACATGACTGGTCGTTCACTTCTTCGGACACTTTGTCACTGACGTTATCTGGGAGGGGTGCTCGTGATAGCGCATCAGCAACAAACATATATTTACCTGGTTTATAAACGACTTTGAAATCGTAGCCCTGGATGCGAAGCATCATCCTCTGTAACCGTGCTGGAACAGAATCCAGGGGTTTTGAAAATAAGGCCTCTAGAGGTTTGTGATCCGTCTCAACTGTGACGTCACCATGAGCGTACACGTATTGATGGAAGCGCTCAAGTCCGAATACAATGGCAAGTAGCTCCTTTTCAATTTGCGCATACCTGGTTTGTGCGTCTGTCAGCGTGGCAGACGCAAATTCGACAGGTCGGCCGCCTTGTAGAATCACAGCTCCCAGCGCGTGCTGGCTCGCGTCCACCGACAGCAGCACCGGCGTACGCGGGGCGTATAAGGCCAGAACGGGCGCACTGCTCACGGCTGCGCGCAGCCGCCCGGCAGCCGCCTCGTGCTCCGGGCCCCAGCACCATTCCGTGTCTTTTTTCAACAGGATCCGTAAGGGTGACGCCAATTCTGAGTAGTTAGGTATAAATTTGGACAAATAATTTACCATACCTAAAAATCTTTCCAGAGATGCTCGATCACGTGGAGAAGGCATCATCTCGATAGCCTTGACTTTTTCACCATCAACACGCATACCCTCCTTACTAAACTTGTGACCTAGATAGGTAATCTCTTGTACTCTAAATTCGCACTTCTGTTTATTGAATCTAATACCTACCTCACGTGCTCTCTCTAATAACGATTTTAATCTTTCATCGTGTTCCTCCAAGGTACGCCCCCAGCAAATAATATCATCAACAAATGACTCGACTCCCTCCAGATCTTCCAGAATCTGGCGAACCTTAGAATGGAATACCTCCGACGCGCAACTTATACCATACGGGAGGCGTAAGAATTGATACCTACCGAACGGTGTTCCAAAAGTACATAGATCAGCACTGGCATCATCAATTTGTACCATCCAAAAGCCTGAGCGAGCATCAAGTTTGCTAAAAAATCGCGCTCCATGCAGTTTAGTAGCAATTTCGCCTAGTGCGGGAAGGGGATAGCGAGCGCGACGCACGACGCGGTTAAGTGGACGCGGATCGAGGCATATGCGAATATCGCCGTCCTTTTTTGCGGCTACCACAATCGCGTTGACCCAGGGTGTGGGGTGCGATACTTTTCTAATCACCCCCATTTTCACCATGCGATCTAATTCACCCTGTAGTTTATCTCGCACACCCATAGGTATCTTACGAACCGGACAGACAGACGGCTGCGCTCCCTCTTCGATACTAATAACATATTCACCCGGCAATTTGCCAAGGCCATGAAAGAGGTCCTCATAATCGTCCAAACTAAGTGAAAGTATGCGTTTGACCATGCCCAATTCCTCACATGCGTACTTGCCTAAAACACTTTTCCTATCGTCCCTAGTTATAACAAATCGCAAGGGGTATAAACTTTCTTTATATAACCAATTAATAATACATGAACCTACCATAGGCACAAAATTTCCGCAAAATGATTCGGCTCTAATCATTTCAGGATTTATGTTAGACTCATCAAGGCCTAATTTTTTAAAGTTTTTTAGTGACAAAACATTAAAATCTGAGCCTGTATCAAGTTTAAAAGTTTCGGGCCTCCGACTATGGCTAATAAATAAAGTTTCATACCATTTTTTGCGGTCATTATGATAATTAGAGTCATCAATCCCATCTATGAAGTACATATCACTCTCGCTGAACTCGTCCTCTTCCACTAGTTGATACACTTTGTTCGATCTTTTAAACGAGCACTTGGCCTTGAAATGACCTATACCACCACACAACAAACACTTTGCACCTCTAGCCGGACACCGTTGTCCTCCGTCGCAGTATGTACTTGCGCAGGCCGCGCAGTCGCGCGCGCGCGCACTGGTCCCGGGGCCGTCGCCGCCGCCGCCGCGCGCCTCCGCGCCGCCGCCGCGCGCCTCCGCGCCGCCGCCGCGCCGGCCGCCAGCGCCGCGGCCTCGCCAACGCTGAGGGCGCCTGCCTCGGCCACCCCCAGAGAACTGTCCAGAGTTCCCATAAAGTACATCCACTGCCGACGATGACGGTGCCACGCCAACCTTTGACCCTTCAATCTGTCGTTTTTCTTCATTTGACATCTCGTAGGCTTGCGTAATTTTGACCGCTTTTTCCAACGTCAAATCCTCAGCCCTAAGTAAGCGGTCGCGCACTTTACTACTGGCCACTCCACATACTATGCGATCCCGCATTAGACTCTCTTCGAGGTCATTGAACTCGCATTGCTGGGCAAGTATTTTCAACGCCGTTACGTATTCGTCTATAGATTCCCCGTTTTCCTGGTTCCTCGAGAAAAATTTGAACCGTGCCATTGTTTCATTCTGTTTTGTACCGAAGTGATCATTAAACTTGTCTACCAAGATCTTCAAGTCATCACGGTTTTCGTCCTTGGCAAATTTGAAGGTCAAATACACGTTGTAACCTTCCGACCCTATTAGATTCACCAGCAAGCTGGCTTGCACGTCAGTAGCCTCCTTGTAGACACCCGATGCCTTCAAAAACACCTGGAACTGCGTGTACCAGCGGCGCCACGCCTCGGCGCGCTGGGCCGGCCCGCCCTCCAAGCACAGCTCAGGCGGAGGCCGCGCATGTTCCATATTGCTTACACAAACACGACTTTTCACTAGCACAAACTTCCAAACGGCCCGAAATGTGGCTACTTGCCCGAAATGCCTTTAATTTTAATTATAATGCGACACCGCTGTCACCATGTTGTGAATGAAAGGCGGATTCAATAACGACCGATCTTTATTAATTTCTAATCTACCGACAAATATAAATTCTTATGAATACCCACACAACAGTCTTATCGAAATGCCGGCGAATTTCTCGAGTATATGCAACTACACTACTCGTAACTACATTCACGATAGACCCGTTCTTTGTTCATAATAATGTGTACAAAACGCGGCAGTTTAAAATGAGTGACACCGTTTCAAGCTTAATCTACAATTGCCGGTTGGAGATAATGATAAGGTTATCTGAAAGCTAGTAAAAGGTCAACAATATTCTACGCGTGTCCCCTCACTAAGAATGCTGGGGCTGGGACATCACTAGCGCGTCACCGAAGCTGTCATCATCCAAGATGGCGCGTCGCCGCGTTTACTTATACTTCCCGTGTGATTTATTCAAAGTTAAATTAGTTAAATTGCAACGGTTAACACTCACGTATTTTTATCACAAAAGGCGTGACATGTTTCGACTGCATCGGTCAGTCTTCGTCGGACAGACAGAGTGGTGTTATCACCTTCGTGGCTCAGGCATCACTGCCCGAGACCGGCGTCTATTGCCTATTGTGATAAAAATACGTGAGTGTTAACCGTTGCAATTATTCAAAGTTGATTGTAATACCTGTCGTACGTGATTTAAACGTGTATATAAATGGTGTATGGTGTTTTTATCCCTTTCACTATTTCCATATACCCAACGCGTTAAAAAATGAAGTCAAAAATAAGCTAGTAAGTTAATATTGTATGTCGTTAGTAATGTCTAAAGCACATCCATTCTAAAACACGGGTCGATCACAACACAGCGGGGCGACCCGGCGGAAGCTGTTTACCAAACTCGGCTTTCTTATGTGTTACCGAAATATACTTACGTATAAAATATAATAGGTACTCATACAGTGTGTAAGTCTAATATGGGCGATAAATTAAACCAGACATAGATATCATTAGATTTAAGCTAACATGATCATGTTTATTTCTTTTGTGAGCTCCCGATATTTCGGCACTGTTAGGTACAAGCGCCATGTTCACGGTGTGGGTAGACCACAAATAAAAACTCGCAGTATCTTTTACTAAAGGACCAACCCAGAAGTCACCTAAACAGTAATGCTTCATAGGTACATTTCGGCAAATCAGAGATTAACGTTTTGTATGGATACTACGGGTCAGCCGTTTTTGTTATCACATTTTTATAAGTAGCGTGTAAAGCAGTGTGTCACACGGTATTCAAATTGTTTTTGTCTTGGGCGTTAAGAATAATAATAATAATAATAATATATTCTTTATTGCTCACCAATAATGATAAATACACATACAAAGAAAACTGTTATACAAGATAAAAAATAATTGGCACACAACAGGCGGTCTTATCGCTAAGAAGCGATCTCTTCCAGACAACCTCAATCCTCATTACACTCAAAATACTACTTAAGAATCACTAACTACCCTCTATCTCTTGTAGAATCCATCGCTTCATTCTGGATTCAATGTACCTACGGATTCAATGTTCGCCGGAAATGTATAAAATAAAGTTCCTCCTTTATGACACAATCTGCGGCTACAATATACATCGTGCAAAAAAAACTATGTCACAAATTATGATACTATTTGACAGGCGTCCATTTTCAGATAACTAATGTGCCCCGCACCCGCCAGTACGGCGCCACAGTCATGCACATAGCGACTAGAACAAATACAATAGAATGTTCCAGGCAGCGTATTTCCCTACCATTTTATCATTTGATGAAACATGCGTAAGTTTCTTCATTATGCCTTACGTCTTGCATAGATATATATTTCAATAGACATGCATCGCTTTCAAACTAAACTAATATCTGGGTGGCTTACAACAATTATATTTTAATAGATCTCGCATGTATTCGCCAAATATATGTTTACATTTTGAACCTTATTTTAAGGGGTTAAGGTATACTAGTGTAAACGTATCTTTCATCATCATCATTATTTCAGCCGAAAGACGTCCACTGCTGGACATAGGCCTCCCCCAAAGATTTCCACAATGACCGGTCCTGCGCCACCCGCATCCAGCGGACTCCTGTGACCTTCACCAGGTCATCAGTCCACCTTGTGGGGGGCCTACCCACTGCGCCTTCCGGTACGCGGTCGCCACTCGAGAACCTTTCCGCCCCAACGGCCATCGGTTCTACGTGTGGTTGAACGTATCTTTAGGGAAACGAAATTCGATGAAAAGGCAGGATCCCGATCTAGTTAAACATATGTCTGCCTCTCATATTCTTATCTCGCTTCATAAGCGCTCGCTTTATTCCCATTCTATCTCGAAGCATGTTTAGATGTAATAATACGATATTACGTACTGGAGCATGAAGCGGACGTGTTGCGAATAGATCACGTAGAAAAGTAGGACATTGCTGACTTAAATAACTTTATTTCATTTTTAGGGTTCCCAAGGGTACCTACCCGAAAAGGTAAAACGGAACCCTTTTACTTAAGGCCATATACGTTCGGGCATATCCGTCGATCTGCCAATTAATGTATGGTCAATTTATCTGGCGGATGTCCGATAGACCAGTTTCTATTGGTGAGTAAGGTCGCCAGAGCTCAAAGAGGATTCACTGTGTTGACAGCTGGTGACCTACGGAGCAAAGCTTGCCCCCTTTAGTTGTCAACACAGCGAATCTTTTTTAAAGGATCGGCAACGCGCATGTAACACCCCTGGAGTTGCATGCATCCATAGGCTATTGTGACCGCTTACCATCAGTTGGGCCGTATGCTAGTTTGTCACCGTCGTAGTATTAAAAAAACATACCCACTATGGAAATCCGACTGATTGCCGGCTTAAGACTCGGTTCTCCGTCCGTCTGTTACCAGGCTGCATCTCATGAACCGTGATGTTCCCAGATGATTGAGATGATGTATTTCTATTACCGCTGTAATATGTGATATATTATATTATAATATATATTTCACAACAATGTCGCACGCGGAGTTTACCATTAAGTAATTATTACACTATGCATTAATAGGCATGTATTATTATTAATGGGCGGATATCGGATGCAAAATACGAGTACGTCATTTACATAATACAAATGTCTTAGTGATAGACCTGTTACTATGCATTTTGATGTATATGTATTGCATCCCTCGTTCGCCCATTAATTATAATGGTGTAAATAATTGTTGGTAAACCTAGGTACAATTAAAAAAAAACAAATATGTGCCTACTAAAAAAACTCGCACTTGGCCGATTTTTTTATTATTCGCTCTGTGCTTGATGGTGGCGCCGCTCTGGCGGGGAAATAACTCATTAGTTATCTCAGAGCGGACCGCAAACCCCGCAAGTTTTGTGACCCAGTCACACTTGTGATTTTGTACGTAAGTGTGAAAGAGAGGCGAAACTTCGTTCTATGTTAGCGGTAAAAGCCCTTTGCTAATTACCAGCTGTTTTTGTTTGAAAACAAATACAACTTTTTAAATAGTACATTGTGTTACGAGGGATCAAAATGATATTTTTCCGGAATCCTGAGTGTATGAGGGATTCAAGCGTTAACACCTAAAACGAAAATAATTATGATACCGTGTGACACTCACTGCTTTGCACAGCACCAACACCACGACCCCACTAGTTAATGGCCGAAAACGGAAAAATGTGTAGTCCTTGAACAGAAAAGTGCCACTTTGTCCTTCCCAGCAGTAAAGAAAAGTGCCAATTTGATCCCTCCTAGCTACCTATATATTTTTATATATTTTTTTAATCATCATTTTTATTATTACATGGAAAAGTTTTAATGGGATTAATTTGTACACTACTTTTAAAGCTTATTCTTTTCTCAAGCCATAACCATGCCATATTTCTCCGTCGTATGTTTTTTAATGTAATAAAATATAATCCAGTCTGCAAACATCGATCGCTTCGCAGCGGGGCGCCCATCATAGGACCAGATACTGATAATGGATAGATGACATAAAAACATCTACAAGTACAGTCAAGTGTAAAAATATGGTGGTGCACATCTTACTCAAAAATATGTCCCATAGCACCTTATGCCGGTGTAATAAGAGCGTAGTACCATATTTATGAGTCGATTATGTCGAACCATATTTTTGCACTTGACTGTACATACATTTTGCATACCATGACGTTGTAACGCAATTCAGTTTAGATCGTCAACTGAATCGCGTTAAGACGTCATGGTAAAGCCCCTGGGCACTGGGGGCCTTGGTAACTTTTTTGTAGTATATGCCATATCTTTCAATTTCTAACATGTATAGAGTATTTGAAGACTGATGATGTTTTTATAACATTTAACACTCACGTATTTTTATCACAATAGGCGTGACATATTAAACTTTACAATAATGGCTCTTTTACTATTGAACGCAAAAACGTTTGCGTTTGCTCATCTAAGTGCAGACATGTGGCGTCCATTCTATGTTTATGTCTGTCAGATAACGTAATACTCACATGAAAGAACTGCGGATGTTCGAGTATCTTGATAGCGAGAAAACGAAATTTAGTTTACGTGTATATTTTTACTGACATATTTACTTTGCGAGTAAACTCTTAGTACTTAAGTACATCATACGTTTGTTCAAAGAGTAGGTACTTAGATTATTTTTGTCGTTTTAAGGGGCAAGTCAGATACAAAAATATGAGTACAGCCAAAGTGTCAAAAATATGTATACAAGACTTTATTGCGTGAACATTATGATCGTGCCAGCCAAGTGCGAGTCGCTCTCGCCCACCGAGGATTCCGCACAAAGGATGTTCCCTTCTATTTATGACTTAGGTACTTGAAAATACTGGTGACACGGAACTCTTAGTGTGCGACAATTAAGTATACGGTTTTAGGATTTTCTCCTTTACTTGTGCTACAAGTTCTATCTTTTTGCCAATTTTCGTGATTCTAGGTCAACGGAAAGTACCCTATACATTTTGATTCCCATTACAAATGTATGGGAAATGCGACATAAACGGCCGCATCTTTTGATTGCATTGACCTAGATATATGTTATTTTCACAGCTTTGAGGAACCGCAGACTTACGTATGTGGTATCAATTTCCATATGCTACGTCTATGCATTGCCGAGATAAAGGGTCTTGACAGACAGACGGACGGAGGGACAACAAAGTGATCCTATAAGGGTTCCGTTTTTTCCTTTTGAGGTACGGAACCCTAAAAACTGAACTGAATATACTCGTGACAATCCCCATTGGCTCAATCTGTTTAATATTGAACAATCGCCCAATTCCTCTAAAAAACCGTAGCATAATTATATTTTGAAGTAAAGATACAGACTAAAAATAAAAATACGGATTAGCGGTTAGCATCAGGCAGTTTTAAACAAAGCTATCTCACTAATACGCCACTAATCCATTTAAACATTGACCTCTGAGACCCTTTTGTTTCTAAAGATTTGGGGGTCAAGTTAAATTGGATGTTAGATGATTAGATGGAATGTATTTTGAATAGGACAGCAGGTGCGCAGGAGTTGTTACGCGAATAGAATATAGGACACATTTAAAGGCAGAATTATTTGGTAGTTGACTACGGCCTTACCATGACGTGTTAAAGCGATTCAGTTATGTTCAGTGAAGGCTCAATTGTATAGATGCGACTACGTTTAGGTCGTCAACTGAATCGCGTTAAGACGTCATGGTAATGCCTCATTAAGTGAAATAAGATTTTATTACCAAAAATACATATAGAAGCTACTTGTATATAGGCCGTTCCCCGTTTTGACCAACAATGAAACGCTATTTTCCAGTTATTTCGGATTTTTGATCATTTAGAACGATAACTATAGATATACAGTAAGTGTAACTTACCTAACTACCTACCTCTACCTACCTTAAATCTAAAATAGGTCCTTGAGGCATTATACCTAGGATGCTGGCGGCATTTCCTCGTTGTATCGCAATGCTGATACGTTGTGCGAGGAAGCCACCAGCTCTTCGGTCACCAGTAACATCAACCAGACGTTTCGCTATTTCTACGCAAAAACTTGCGTGCGCTGGGACTAAATACTCGTATGAATAGACGTATAAAACAACGTATACAGACAATGTCATTTTTTTAATACCATGTCGGTGGCCAACATGCATACCGCCCGCCTGATGCAAAGCGGTCACCGTAGACTATGGACGCCTGCAACTCCAGGGGTGTCACATGTGAAGTGCCGACCCATTAAGAGGCCATAGTGGTCAATTTTTATCATTCAAACGTCTAGATCTCAACATTGAAAACAACTAGGTACCTGATATTCACATACATAAAACTTCAACATATTTCCTTCAAACTGGTAAACGTGAAAACATGATTTTTAACAAAAGCCTCCATATTTTTATTTTTTAAACATAGGTCCTTTTTTACAAGTTTTTGGTCAGGCCGTCGAAATTCTTGAATTTATAAACATGATTCTTAGGTTAATAATTGAGTAATAATTAGTTCTTAAATCTGGTCAAGGCTTTTATCTACAAAAATTGTAGTTTAATAGGAAACATCCATAATTCATGAACAAATATTCGTGATATCAAGTTCTCGTCTGCTCGTTTGCCATATAAATAAAAAATAAACTTTCAGTGGCAGAAGCGGCGGCGAGGGCTAAGTTGGGAAAGTACAGTGGTCTCGGCGCTGAATACAATTTTGTTTCTTTCGGCATCGAGACCAGGATCACCCAAATATTCCGATTTTCATAGTCCTAAAATAAATCTTTTACTTATATCCAAATCCCGACCTTTCAAAACGCCGATCATTAAACGAATATTCATAATTCCGATTAACATAATCCTGAATCTAAAATCTATTGATTTGGTATTATGTTATTCAGAATTTAAAAGGAGGAAATTCGCAATGAGTGGCGATAGAATAAAACACGAACGAAGGGAGTGTTTTAAATCTACACGAGTTGCGAATTACCTATTCGCACGTGTATCGTACGACGTTTTACAGTACATATGGCCCTTTGAATTTTTTACGCAGGCACATAAAGTGCTCATTGTCGCACTAGTGCGGTAATGTAGCACCATATGTACAGTAATAGTAGATTACATACCAAGGCCGTTTAAGTGGGAAATGGCTCGGATTCCATGTAATTGTCGGCCGAGGCGAAGCCGAGGTCGACTAACATGTGATCCGAGGCTTTTCCATTTACCGGCCGAGGTTTGTATAAAATTTTTCAGCCCGACGGAGCCGGCAGGCGGCAATTTAGTTTTGCGTAAAGTGGCGCTTACCGGCCGGAGGACTGAAAAAGTTGTTTAATTGTTGTATTCGTAGGTACTTTCATGAGTTGGAATTGTGATTATCGCTGTTTTGATAGGGTGGGATTTTCAAAATCGGGTTTACAAAATATTAGATTTAAAAATTCGCTATAAGTAGGTATAGTTTTTCGCAACTTTGTAAGTAGTGTACCCGTCGAGACCTTTGGTCCGTGGGGTCGTTGCGCTCTGGGTCTCTTCAAAGTCTTATCGAAGAGACTCAGAGACGCCACAGGAGACTCAAGATCTGGCAGCTTCCTCGCTCAACGTATCAGCCTGGCAATCCAGCGACGAAATGCTGCCAGCGTCCTCGGCACCATGCCTCAGGGGCCTGTTTTAGATTTATTTTCGTGTTTATTTAGTTTTTTTCTGGTTTTAGTTAAGTTATACTTTTAGATTTAAATGTGTATTATACATAAGTATATGTACTTCCAAATAGGTACTTGTCAAAAAACGATATCTTTGTTTTAACCATAATTTTCACCATCGCACCGCTCGCCATCGACAGGCGCTCATCCACACACCTTGCAACCAAAATGGTCGCGCACTGTGCGATTTCAAAGGAATTTCCGGACGTTCCGACTGTGGAATGAGTTTTCCCGAAATACAGTATGGGGTTCTTCAAAATAGGTAAAAGATTTTAATGAGTCGGCAACGCGCATGTGACCCCCCTGGAGTTGCAGGCGTCCGTAGGCTACGGTGACCGCTTTCCACCAAGCGGGCCGTATGCTTGTTTGCCACGTATTAAAAAAATCTTTTAACTATAGCCAATGGTTATCTTATCAAAACAGAAAATAAAGCCAGACCAGCCAAATCCAAAGTTTTCCTCGCATTAATTGTTATGTCTCGCCTACATTAGCGCTCGATAATAATACATTTATGTCTCAATTTATAGACTACCGGCTCTTTACAGCCGCCATTAATGTTCTCACTGTCACTGCCTATTTTTGATTCTTATTTCAACGGTATAAGGCTCACCTTTGGTTAGCTTAGCGTGTCGCCGTTTGAACGTGTACCAATTTCGAATTTGGAATGCTGGCGTCGGCGGACGACAATAACGAATATTATTGCAATATGCAAAATAAAGCAGTGTTTATTCACTATGATTTATATCGGCTTTGAGAATCTTAACGACAGTATTTTGTTTATTTATGTCAGAAATCCACCCAGACCCATCTAACATTGTAGATCCAATAGTTATCTTAACATAAATAAGAGATGGAATGTCAGTTGCAGGATTAAAGCTATGGATTTTGATATACAAAGAGTGACATTGATGGAGACGTTATAAAATTTCCTAAAAAACCTGAAAATTTCGGATAATAACGAAAGTTTCATCCAATTATGAAAAAAACATTAGTTTTTTTTTCCGTAATTGCAGCGCTAACGTGGGTCCTGCGGGAACATTTAAAACGTCACTTTGACAATTCTCTCATACTGACACAGGACCCAAACACGAGTGGCACCGCCTGGTGAGCGACAATACCGTAGCTCCCATTAAAGCATGATAAATAAAATCCTTATAAATTGAAAGTGATGTCGTATACTACAGAAAAAGTGACCAAGGCTCCCGGTGAGCAGGGCTGAGATCGAACCAGCGACCTCCTGCTTTCGCGGCAGTATTACATTTAATAAATGATTTGATTCTTGCTTTACAATGGGAGCTACCGTATTGTCGCTCACCAGGCGGCGCCACTCATGCGTGGGTCCTGTGTTAGTATGAGAGAACTGTCAAAGTGACGTTTGAAATGTTCCCGCAGGACCCACGTTCCACCAGCGCCCCTTGCGGAAAATCGACTCGCGGTAATCCTCATTGTAAATAAAAAGCTTGTTTTGTTACAGCAATGGCGGACGCGAGCCCGTCGCCGGCGCCCCCTACGCCGGGCACGCCGGGCGCGGACGACGCTGCGCCCGCGCCGAAGAAGCAGGCGCGCTCCCGCGGCAAACCGCAACCGGAGAAACCTAAACGAAGTCTACTGTGCTTGGGGCTGAAGAACCCCTTGAGGAGGCTTTGCTATGCTATCGTTGAATGGAAGTATCCTTTTTAAATGATCATGATAAATTGCCATTGCTAATGGCAAGATTCATAGGATTCATTCGGAGGATTTTCCGACGTTATTTGATACTTGGAATTACCCAAGTAAACTTTGCTAACAAAAAATCCGTTCAGTTGATTAATATTTTTTCATCACACTTGCTCGGTAATTATAACGCGCAGACGTATAGAGCGATTAGAGCCGATTTAGTCCCCTCGGGAGTTATGGATTTTAGTACAATATAACTCCCGAGGGAGTTGTGAGTTTAGTTTTAAAATATCGTACGTTTTTACTTCAGACTAAGGAGCTTTTGCATCCGCTATAAGGCTTATTTCAAATCTTCAAACTTGGCAATAAACCAACTTTACTATGTAATTGTACTATTACATTCATCATCATCATCATCATCATTTCAAAGTTTAAATATATTACAGAGATAATAATTATTGTAGTTAATTAGCTATAATAGAGGGGATTAAATTCCTCAATATATAAGCACTTAGTAATATAATCTTAAAATGTAAAGATTAACACTAAGTTTAATTGTATGGCTTGTTGTTTGTTTTTTATGCAATAAACAGTTTAAATTTTAAATTTTTTTAATTTTTTTTTTTAGCCGAAAGACGTCCACTGCTGGACATAGGCCCAACATACACACAACATACATTCAACTGTAATAAATAGATTCATTTGTATATTAGTTTTATCCCTTACAAGAAGTGTGATGAAAAACATTGTATGCATCACGGTCGGTAGGAGGATTACAAACTCCAGTCATTAAAAGCCCTCCGCCTGCTGCGTCGGGCTTCTAACAGACTCTCGTTAGTAATCCTGTACTTACCTCCCTAGATGCACAATGTACTATCAACGTTTATTACCACACGCAAATTTGTAATAGTACATTACTGTTGAGGCCGAGAAGTAAGGACTTGCAGGCCGAATAGATATTTACCGGATTGAAATACGAGGCCTGCAAGTCCTTATTCACGCCGAAGCTTGTATAGTGCTTTTTTTCAAACATGCAATGAAATAAACAACAAAAAAATCAAAGATTTATTTTTTGAGAAATTATACGTAAACACAAGACAAAAACTAAAACTAACGTGTGTGTACTAATATTTAGCTATATTTTAACTCAGTTTTAATAGAAAATACATTTTTAATGCGCATTGGTATTGGCAGAATGTCATGATGCCTGTGCCACAAAATGTGGAATGGAAATTAAAAAAGAGGACTTTTCCGGCTTAGACCAACATTTGTATGAAATTCCATTAAGAATCCCTTGCCCTAGCTGCACCTGAAACGCCATCCTTCACGGCCTATTATAAGGAACATAACATCAATATTTCATTGCATGTTTGAGAAATAGTAGATTACATACCAAGGCCGTGTAAGTAGGAAATGCCTCGGCCGTCATGTATTTGTCGGCCGAGGCGCAGCCGAGGTCGACTAACATGTCATCCGAGGCTTTCCCATTTACAGGCCGAGGTTTGTATACTATTCTTCAGCCCGACGGAGCCGGCAGGCGGCAATTTAGTTTTGCGTAAAGTGGCGCTTACCGACCGGAGGGCTGGAAAGTACATACTTGCACGGTTGCACTGTTGCCATTTTATCTACTATCACGCCATGCGTCACTTTTGCACTTTCATACGGTGAGCCACGGCGATAGTCGATAAAAACCCAACCAACATTAGACTAGCAGCATTTTAATGACAAATTATACGACACCGAGCCAAAACACAAGGATACGTCGTTGTTCCGGACAAAAACAATGGACGGATATTTTTAGCCACATTGGTAATTATATTCCGGTCGTTTATGCTATCGACGTCAACATAACGCAAATAAGCAGAAAAATAAGTGTTACGGCTCAAGATTAACGATATAAGTGTGATAAAAATGTCAATGTAAATCCAATGGATATAAATTTAAATGTGTTTGAAAAGTTTTTCTCCAGATGATCAAGCAGACACATACGACTAGAATAGTCTTGCCCGTCCCAGTCCACTTGGAAATGGTTAAAGCTCGAATTAAAAAAAACTACCAGAAATTCGTTGTCAATGTCAATGACTTTAGCGAACAATTTGGCATCGATGATACAAACGATCAATGCTTCGTACGAAAAAGAGCTTACTGACGTAAGCATTAAATGTCAAATTCGTACACAAAACTACTATTATGGCGTCAGTTTTTGGGTATCCAGGGTGCGTAGCCAAGATGCCAATCGCTCACGCTCAGTCGCTAACGAAACGCAACTGTCATTGTTACACTAATAAGGAAGAGTGATAGAGACAGGTAGCTAATACGATACGTTATCAAGCGTGAGCGATTGGCATTTTGGCTAAGCACGCAGTTCTTTTATCTTATATGTGCTAGTAAATCAGTGGAAGTACCTTTATAATGCTAGTATTTTAGTGTAGCCATCTATCAAAATAATTTCCTTAGCGTGCCTTCAGACCGTTCGAGTACATGATTCTGACAACGATCTTCGCAAACTGTATAGCTCTGGCTGTCTTTACACCATTTCCAAACGGAGATACAAACTATTCCAACGGAATATTGGTAAGTACCTTGAAAACCACTTCTTGTTGTCCTCCGGCCGGCGAGCATCCAAATGCAGGCCGCTACACTATTAAAGTTCTCAAAAAATTTGTGTACAGACCTTGGCCAGTAAATAAGAAAGTCTCAGATCACATGTTGTTCGATCTCAGCTTCACTTCGGACGACAATTACACGAGATCTGAGACATTTCTTACTTCACAGGCCTCCGTACGTAATCGGCTATTGCTTCTTAAAACCATGACCCTACGTTTCCAGCCCTTTACAGCTCTCGTTTTCGCTTAAGATGATGACTGAGAGAGTGGTGTTTCTCTGTTTCAATGTTGAACAACCCACCCTACCTAAAATTGTTTAATTTCACAATGCCCTTTGAAAAACTGCTCATATGATAGGTAGGTATTGTTAAAATAAAATTACAACAATTACTACGAGCATTCGCCATGTTTTGGAAATACTCTACGTTGAGTATGTTATAGGACAGTTATAAGTAAATATGCACTTAACGAAGTTTTAATCGAGTAATTCGTCCGCAACTTCGTCCGCCATATTTTCGACAGTCAAGAACTTACGTTAAGTCTTTACTTGTAAAGTGCTTGATCAAGTACAATTGATTTTAAAAGAATCTCAATCAAGACTAATAACGATGCAGACTTATAACAATCTCCGCTTAGTGTATTATAATATCTTCTTCTTTTATAAAATACTACTGCGAGATTAATTATTAGTCAATACTATTTACTCTTAATGCATACAGTTATAGGACACTTATACTTTTAAATATCTTAAAATATAATCTTATAGCTAACTTGAAGGCTGTCCTACAAGAACAAATAAGGCAAAAATATTTACTCTTAATGCATACAGTTATATGACACTTGTACTTATAAGTATCATAAAATATAATCTTGTAGCTTGTAGCTAACTTGTAGGCTTTCTTGTAAGAATAAGTGATCTTGAGAGTATTTGTGCTTCTGAAATGCTACTATAAGCAAAAGTATCTTTTAACAGTTTTGGGTGCAAAACTGAATGCTTTTAAGTATGTTGAAGCTTGATAAATGCTCTTATAAGTAATGAAGTCTGCATCAATGCCTTTATAGGAACGTTATAAGTACAGCAATATATATAAAAATATTTTTTTCTTTTTTCCTTGTAAACAATTTTGTTTTCCATAAATGATTTCAGGAAAAAGTGGAATGGATATTCATGGTAATCTTCACCGGGGAGTGCGTGATGAAGATCATCGCTTACGGCTTCCTGTTCCACCCTGGAGCGTATCTTCGGAACGCCTGGAACAGCTTGGATTTCACCATCGTCACTATTGGGTAAGACATTTAGGCTAGCGTGTTATCAGAAGGATAAATCTGGTAACATCATTATCCTCTGCGTTTGAGAAGTATGAAAGTAACAAATCCTTAGACCAGTTAAACAACCAAACCGGCAATTGATAGGACCCCTGTCGAAAGCATATGACTAATAATCTTGTTCATTGTATGGATTGATATTTATACCTTTATCTAACATGGCTATTTGTACGTAACGTACGAATAGCCAGACAAAATGACATACAATGTCACGGTTGGTTCAATGATCTAAGAACAAAACCGAAGAATTGGTGTGTCTGTATTGGTGCGTCCAATCGTTCTTTTAGGTTTTGGTCACTACTTTGTCATATAAATGTTTTATGAGCAATAATGTTTTTTTTTTTTCAGTATAATGAGCCAGTCGCTGCAATTCCTTTTAAAAGATGCTTTTGACGTAAAAGCGTTGCGAGCCTTCAGGGTGCTGCGACCTCTGCGGTTGGTCTCCGGTGTTCCAAGTAAGTTCAATCACAGTTCAGTTGTAAAAGCCAGCGGCTAAGTAAACTAAGTGCATTTTGCTTGTGTCAGCCTATCAGGGGCTTTACCACGATCGCCTAGCACAATTCCCTCAGATTCCCCCAGACTACTTACTATATTAATGGCGCTCAGAACTTTCAGGATAGCTACTGCAAATGTTGTCTCATGTACATCATGGGCATGCAGGGAAATTTGTCAACGAATTTTCGATTTCCTATCAACCGATCATATTCTTCGTTTCCTTAATTCTGGTCCGAAAAATGTGAGGGCTCCGTCACGGCATGATGTGAATTCGTATGGCGATGTTATATACGATGCAAAGCCATGTTCTTTATTAAAGACGCGATATCAATGAATCTTCTTTCTCTGTCTATTCCAGGTCTTCAGATTGTGCTGAACTCCATCCTGAAGGCGATGGTGCCGCTGTGCCACATCGCGTTCCTGGTGCTCTTCGTGATCATCATCTACGCGATCATTGGTCTGGAGCTGTTCTCCGGAATCATGCACGACACGTGTCATTCAAATTCCAGTAAGTTAGATCCTGGATTTATCAATATCAGATTACAATTTTCTGTTAAGGTAATAAAAGAAAAAACATGTAAAGAATTAAAAAAAAAAACAGTACTGTCACGAATTTGTTTTACCTCTGGCCTGGGGATTTAAGCCATGTTATTAAGTTAAATACGGCTGAGGTGGTTTAGGCATGTCTAATGGAAGGCCGCCAGAATATGTAGGCAACAAAACCCTTGCTTTGCTACGACCAAACAGGAGGCACAACGTCAGCGTCAAAGATTTAAACGCCTGTGGGTTAAGCGAAGATGATGTCCGTGATAGAGCAAAGTGAAAGGAGAAATGCGGATTCCGTCACGGAACTGGACAAATGCTAGAAAGCTGATAATTTAGTTAAAGTGACGTCAATAGTTAATATGTATAAATGTCTCATTGCCTAAACGACTAAGCCAAGTTTTTGGGCAAAGCACGACTTCTTTTGAGCCAAAACTTCATTATTTTTCCATTTCAGGTGGTAAATTAGTATCAGACGAGGAGAACAGACCATGCAGCCGGGAACAGAACGTCGGCCACAACTGCGAGTCAGGCCACGTGTGTTGGGGCTTTCCCAACAACAGCTGGGAAGGCCCCAACGACGGAATCACCAACTTTGACAATATTGGCTACGCTATGCTTACCGTGTTCCAGTGCATCACGTTGGAGGGATGGACTGAAATTATGTATTGGGTAAGTTAAAATAATGATTAATACATTTATTTTCGAAATATATACAGTAAGTGTAACTTACCTAACTAGGTACCTACCCTTACCTACCTTAAATCTAAAATAGGTCCTTGAGGCATTGTACCTAGGATGCTGGCGGCATTTCCTCGTTATATCGCAATGCTGATACGTTGTGCAAGGAAGCCACCAGCTCTTCGGTCACCAGTAACATCAACCATGTCATCTGAGTGTCAACGTAGGATACTGGAATACTTTGGGCTCATTGCAAAAAAATAGTGGTAATTTCTAGAAGCTCATTGTGACCGGCAAAGTAGATGGTAAAAGACCTCATGGACGCTGCCCTATACGTTGGTCTGATCAGATCCGCTCCGCTCTTGACTGTACAGTCCACAACACCCTCCATAACACAAAAAGAAGAAGTTGAAGTTCATGAGAAAGTTATGCAAAAGGGAGGTCATAACCCTCAATCCTGAGGAGCACGACGCAAGGAGAAGGAAGTCAAAATAAATCTCCCATGAAGTTTTTGGTTAAGAATTTCACCATCTGCTTCCCGTGAGTGTCGTAGGAGACTAGTTATTTGGGTTCTAGTGTGGTATGGACGATGGTCTAGGAACCAGTCACTAATATCACAATCCTCTCCTCCTCGATTGGCCTTCGTCGGTGTTGATCTTTTTGTTTGGTATATGACATCTATTTTAATTTATAGTGTTTATATTTTTTTCAGATATCAGACGTCAAAGGTTCCTCGTGGCCTTGGATATACTTCGTGTCGCTGGTTATCTTTGGAAACTTTTTCGTCATGAATCTTATTCTTGGTGTATTGTCTGGGTAGGTAAAATATTTTTTCCTAAGCTTCCTGAGTATGATCGCGAGCAAACCTGATTGCCCAATATTGCTGCACTGCGAAATTCTGCATTCTACCACCAGTAGAATACAGTGTTAGTGTTCTCTTATGTCCTAAGACCCCAAGTCTTAATTTATTTTATTGGTATATTTGAGTTATTGTAATATGTGTCTTTTATACACGAATTTGAACATTAATTTTGAATTTAACCAGAGTATAGCCCGAACGCTTAAATGAGTCCTCATCTGAGCGGTACCAGGGTGCATAGACAAGACTCCAATCGCTCACGTTCCGTAGCATAGACTGGTACTTGTCTTATCCCTCTCTATCACTCTTCCTTATTAGTACGACAAAGACAGTTGCGTTTCCTCCGCTACTGAGTGTCAACGATTGGCATTTTGTCTAATATACACGGTGCTCGTGAGCATTGCGAGAGATTTTAACAGCGTATTTCTGAGGCTAAAAGAAACAAAAAAGGTCATATGATTTTTGGTCATATCGACCAAAAAAAAAAACAAAAAAAAACTTTTTTTTTCTTTTTTTATACGCTTTGATACATGGTAAGTAAGTTTCATTTAGAAAAGGCCCACTTAAAATACAAAAAAATATGTTTTTTTGGTAGAGCCGAGTTTTGCAAAGACATAACAGTGTCACTTTGAAACCTGTCAAAAATCATATCTAAACTAGACCACGTAGTAGCATTATCACATTCCAAAACGCGAAATTTACCGAGTGGCGGTAAAATTATGTTTTAAAAAAAATTGCAATTATCTCAGAAACTAGCCCTAATCCAATGAACTTAATATGACATTTTTTGTTTCTTTTAGCCTCAGGAATACGCTGTTAAAATCTCGCGCAATGCTCACGAGCACCGTGTATAATAGTGTTCTTTAACTGCGTTTTATACTTCGAAACGTGAAATTGTATTTTCCTGACCATTATCAAAGGCAGAAAAGTACAATGGAAGCATAATACAAAAATATAGTGAAATACTTTCGGAAGGTTCAATAATTACGTTTAAATTAGGTGTCCAAAATGTTTGTCTTTATACTTTGTTTAATCTTATAATTATTTCATTGTTAATATTTTCTTCGGTTATTTAACTTATTTATTTTTAATGTTCGTAATAGTTCGATTTTGAATTTTTGGACGCGAATGCGAAGGCGGGAAATTTCCATAACCCATAGGTCCGCTTAAAAGAGAAATATTCTTAGAGCCCTATGTCCCATATGAGGGATAACAGGAACACATCATCGTCATAGGTCCGCTTTCAATACAATCCAAAACCTTTGACATGTGGGATGGAAAATCCCCGCTTCAATCGGGATATCCGCGTGTCAATTCGACGAAAGGGGAGCGCTAGTGGAACGAGGGTATAGCGGAAAACTTTTAAGTTACGTCACTTTGACAATTCTTTCAAATTGACACAAGACCCACACATAAGTGGCGCCGCCTGGTGAGCGACAATACGGTAGCCCCCATTGAGACCTGTCAACAAATAAAACTGAGCCTAATACCAGGTTTAGTATCAAATAACCATATGCTCAATTCCCATAATCTTATCTTTTCAGTGAATTCTCGAAAGCGAGTAACAAGGCTAAAAATCGCGGAGATTTCCAAAAGTCTCGCGAAAGGAAGGAATTCGAGGAAGACATGAAAGGATACCTCAACTGGATCACGGTAGCCGAGACTCTTGACCTTGAAAACGAGCCCAAACAGGAGAACGATGGAGATGATTCGCAGGGTCAGTGTTTTGACAGACATTATCAATATCATCTGGGGAAGTACCTCCACCTTACAGAAAACCGCAATTAAATAACACTAGACCCTACTCATAGTGTTGTGTTTCTGTTGGTGAGTAAGGTCGCCAGAGCTCCAAGAGGATTCGCTGTGTTAACAGCTGAGGACCCACGGAGCAAAGCCCTTGGCCCGTTTAGCTGTCAACACAGCGAATCCTCCTTTTTTTAAAGCCCTGGCGTTGCAGGCGTCCATAGGCTACGGTGACCGCTTACCATCATTCTCAGGTCAAAAATCTTTAAAACACTATTAGATCTCGTTACAATTTTCAAAAAGGCTTCACCAAAGAAATGATCTATTTATTGACGATACATAACGATTTTATTTAAATGATAGAAATGGTGGCAAACAAGCACACCGTCCGCGCGATGGTAAGCGGTTTCCGTAACCTATGGACGCCTGCAACGTCAGTAATTTAGTAATTTTAGGAATTGGCACCATTCAATTGTCAGTGTGGTGAAATTGGGGCCTGAGCCTATACCATGAAAATCGGATTTGTATCTCCATCTCTGTCACACTTGCATATTGGAGTGACAAAGAGGTTTTCCCGTCAATGCCAATTTTCGTTGTGCTGTTCGTAAGAATTAGTGTTGTGGTGACGGGATAGCGACCTTTCACTATAATATCACAATGTCGCTACTGTTAAGCTTTAAACACCTTTTTTGCTAAGTATAAGAGGTATTGAAGCTTGAGCTACTTTAGTGGCTACGGGCATCAGTTTAAACCAAGACATCTGTCTATATAAGCTAGACGACAAAACAATCTAATTAGTCCGTCTGTTAGATTATTAAAAAATATACGATACGTATTTTTTATTTTGTTCGTCAAATAAAAGATGACGGAAATACAGGGCTTTAAAGTTTCGCGTGACGTCACAGCTAGTGACGTCACCAGCCCCCACCACGGAACTTTGACGCTCTTCATATTCCTCAATTTTAGTGATCTTGAAAAAGGAAAAAATACGTGTCTAATAATTTTGGATAATCTATCTGACGGACTAATTAGAATAATAGTTTTTCAAGCTATTCGTCATCCCTTGCAGGTAATAATCACGAGAGAACAAGCAACGAGGGCTCTCAGACAAACGTTAACGCGACGGAGCACACGAGCTCCTGCAAAGTTTACTTCAAGAGATTCGATAAGGTGATTGACGATTTTATTTTATTTTATTTTTATCAAAGCCACCCAGAGGGCAATGGAGAGGGCTAGGTACGCTAGGAGTCTCTCTGCGAGATATCAGAAATGAGGCCATCCGCAGCACTTAAGTAACCGATATACGAGTAGCTCTCCAAATCGCTAAACTTAAGTGGCAGTGGGCGGGGCACATTGTACGTAGAACCGATGGCCGTTGGGGCGGGAAGGTTCTCGAGTGGCGACCGCGTACCGGAAGGCGCAGCGTGGGTAGGCCCCCCACAAGGTGGACTGATGACCTGGTGAAGGTCGCAGGAGTCCGCTGGATGCGGGTGGCGCAGGACCGGTCATTTTGGAAATCTCCTATGGCCGAAAAGGCCTATGCCTCCCCCAAAGAATGAAAGATTTTTTGAAGACGTCTTTTGGCTGAAATGATGATGATGATGATGACTAATAAATTACTTGCTTTTGAAGCAAGAGGTCCCAGGTTCGAATCCTGGTCAGGGCATTTATTTGTGTGTTTATCACTAATATTTTTTCCTGAGTTGGATGTTTTCTATGTATTTGTGTATCTAACTATTACTAGGGGCTCTATGAGCTCGCGATATGGTAGTGATATTGACATAAAGGTCCTAAGTGCCTTTGGGTCTATGGTGATTAAAGCCTTTGTGCCAATTCTCGCTATTTAAAAAAAATCCAGAAACGGAATCGGCAAAAAAAAATTACGTATTAACCAACTTGCTTTCAAAATTTCACAAGAATTGGTTGATAAATGCGACCTGTAAAGGAGAACAAATGACACTCGAAAGCATTTTTGCTCAAACTGAAACAGAGACGTTCGCTTCGCTCACTCGGTCAATAAATATCGTCGTCTAGTACCCGTAACACAAGCCTTATTGAGCTTACTGTGGGACTAGGTCAATTTGTGTAAGATTGTCCCATAATACTTATTATTTATAAATTAAACAAAAACAAATATCCACACACACGATTTCAAATCGCTGGGGACCGATTTTTGAGATTCGAACGCTCGATTCGAAAGTGATCGAAAATAATCGCATGTGAAAATTTGTCTCGATTAAGTATATTCGCATGATACCATAGTTCGTATTTATGAAAGTCACTGGAATTATCACTCGGAAGGCTAGTGGAGTTTCATTCTACTTCGTTTTTATTCTCATTCGAATGAAATATTCGAGCGTTCGAATCCCAAAAGTCGGCCCTCTGGCCTCTATTTTCAAGTAAAATAAGAGCGACAGCTAGCTAGCTAAAAACTATAGATACATGAACTCTAGTGGATATAGTAAGTTTTATCACCAAAGTATGTCAGGCCTTACAAAATAGTCAAAACCGAACATCAAATTTTGATAACCATTTTGCTAATAATCGACACAAGGAATCAGGAGATCTATTCGAACGTATATAAATGACATTTTGATGTGAACGTCCGTGAAAATTATCAATATGACATGCTAATGACGGGAATATGAAGTTGATATGTTTAATGTCAGTTTAGCATGTTCGAATACATCTTCAGTACGATTAGGCTTGGCACTGACTTGAAGTTGTCAAAGTAACATTTTATTTTTCTCTTTTGGAAGTGGCTTTTATTTTTGTTATACATGTTCCGATTTCATTTGTAGGTGAACCGTCGCATGCGCAGAGCCTGTCGCCTGGCAGTCAAGTCGCAAAGTTTCTACTGGACCATCATCGTACTTGTGTTCCTAAATACAATGGTGCTGGCCACAGAACATCACAAGTAAGTTACCTTTCACTGCAGACAAGAGGCCCTAAAGATGTCTACAATAACGATTATATCTGGGCGATGGAAATAATCAAAAACCCGAGTTTTCTTAGATATAAAATCAAGCTACTCGTAGATGTCACCGTCTATGCCTCGATCGATTCAACACACTATGCAATACCTCTTAACATAATGACTTGTACTCTGCAATTCAGAAGAAAATATATATTTTATTGAGTAAAAAAGGGGCTTAGTATGGAAGCAGGCCTTGTGTTCATAAAAAGTGTTTTCATCACACCTGCTCGTAAATGTTGATATAATATGCAAGCATACTTAGACTTCATGAGCTGTATTAGTTTATTTGTTTCCTCTCAAATGTAATGAAAAATATTGTATGTATCACAGGCGGTACCTTCAATACACAATTTACTAGTTTGTCGCCCACCTTAAAGAAGAGTATTGACATACTTATCTGCCTTAGCTGAGGCGTTTTGCCCTCAAATTCGATTTAATTTTCGAGGAACGTGATTGTTTATAGACATTGTCGGCCCTGTTATTATTTTCTTAAGGTTAACATAATAATATGATTTTGTTTGATTTCCAGCCAACCAAAATGGCTCGGGACTGTCCAGGACTATGCGAACTACATATTCGTCGTTCTTTTTACCATAGAAATGTTGGTTAAAATGTACGCTCTAGGCATTCAAGTAAGTAAATTCAAGAACTCTTTTATGTGTAGAAAGTATAAAACATTATTTTAAATGTTGTAAATCTAGAAATAAAAAAGGGGCTTGGGCGACAACTCGCTTAGGGTCGTAGCTGGTTCAACAGGTTTACATTGCTGTGAATGCTGCAGACATTATGGGAAACTTTGAGCCGGGTACAATGTAGGTTATTTTAAAGGTAGATTTTAGTCTTTAATTTTACTGTATTTAATTATTATTGATTATTTAAGCTCATTTTTAGTTATTCATCAGTTTTGAAGTTAACTGTAATATCCGAAGGAAAATTACAAAAAAAGTGATATAATAAAAGTGGAATTACGTGCAAGGGAATGAAAATCGGGTTGAAGTTTTGCTCTAAATGGACGCATTTTACAATAATACCATGTTGGGCTACATCAAGAATACCAATTCCACTTTTATTGGCTTTATTAGATTTGTATTGTTTTATATTGATAAATAAATGCGGTTTGATGGTGATAATTTCAAGTTTGATTTTTGTTATTCAGGGATACTTCGTTTCTCTCTTCAACCGCTTCGACTGCTTCGTCATGATATGTTCGATCTTAGAACTGGTTCTAACAGCCACGGACACCGTCCCACAGCTGGGCATCTCTGTATTGCGGTGTGTCCGGCTACTGAGGGTCTTCAAAGTTACGAAGTAAGTGAAACGTCTGCACCCCGGAATTTACTTTCATAAGTGTTTGGATCGGAAGGTCGAGAATGAAACGATGGAGCCACGTGTCAAAATTGAAGTAGAGTCGGACGCTTAGTAAGGATCTGAAAGTGTTGTAGATACGGAGACATCACAAAACCTTACATTATGACATAAACGTACAACATGGAGGGCTGAACCCAAATCATATAAATAAATAAATATTATGGGACAATCTCACACAAATCGACCTAGTCCCACGGTACTAGGTGTTGTGGGTACTAGGCGACGGTATAATACATAGGAAACATCCATAACTCAGGAACAAATATTCGTGATAAATTGCACAAATAAATGCCCTGACCAGGATTGGAACCCGGGACCTCCAGCTTCCTAGGCAGGGTCACTAACAACTAGGCTAGGAGGTCGTTATATGGGATATATACAGCCCGGAAGAAGATAGTGGTTTTACTTGTACTCTAAATCTGCTTAGTCTTAGGGTCACTTACGACAACGGGGTTAGCCAACAGGGTTGGCTGTCAACTTCAACACTTAGAAACGCTGAATGGGCCCTACGGAATACCAGCGACGGCTCATTGGCTGGCAATATGCGGAGTTGGGTCCATTTTGTAATGCACACACATCCGAATCTTTATTTGCCTTGTTTGTTTTTTTATGTTGTTTTCTGTCATGTCACAAATACATTTTTTACAATTCATTTCATTTCATTTCAAAAACGCTTAACTCCGAGTTAATTGGCTAACACTAGATAGAGCAAGTGGCTTTAAGAATCGTTGATGAAAATAAGATCCATTGTCATTAATGAAAATCAAACAATTAATTTTTAGTAGTTAATAGTTTTTTATCAACTGCACTTTTTTTAGATAAATTAAATAATGCTTCTTCACAGCACACTGAATTGTAAGAAAGTTCCCGTGGGCCTGAAATATTTCACCATTACTATTTTCTTGCAAACATTCCAGATACTGGCGCTCTCTCTCCAACCTCGTGACATCTCTGCTCAACTCCATTCAGTCCATCTTCTCCCTCCTTCTCTTGCTGTTCTTGTTCATCATGATCTTCGCACTGCTGGGCATGCAGGTCTTCGGAGGAAGGTTTGACAGCTACGCTCCGGAGGAGGCGAAGGAGAGGCATAACTTTGACACATTCTGGCAAGCTGTGTTGACTATGTTTCAGGTTCGTTTAGACCTAGGTTTATTAACGTATTACCGAAAATTTTATGGCATGATCATCAAATAGCACACAGTCTTCTTCGGACATCGGACATACCCGATAATAATATAATTAATCTTTGGCAGATCCTGACAGGAGAGGATTGGAATGTGGTTATGTACGAAGGCATCAAAGCTTATGGCGGCGCTGGCAGTCTCGGAATGATTGCTTCCCTTTATTTCATTATCATATTCGTGTGTGGTAATTGTATCCTTTGTTAACATTTCATAAGCTGTTGTTGGTTCATTTAAAATAATTTAATTCTTGGTTGCTGATAATTCCACTGTCCGACTCAGAAAACTTTAAAACGAAGTCAAGAATTTTAGAAAAAAAATTTTTGATCAACTTTGGGAAGTTATTTTATCTTTATTTTGGAGCGGTAAAGGTCATCAAAACTATACAATTAACTCTTAATGCCTAGATGATAAAAGCGGTGATAGTAATGACAATGCCAGGAGAGTTGAGAATGAGCTTTGAAAATGAAGTTTAGTTTAAGGACTAATTCACTGTCAATAAAATATTATGAAGAGTAATACATAAAACGTGTTAGGTACTTATCACTTATTTATATGGTATAACAAACCTTGACAAATATCAGATATACTTCTAAACGTATTCTTGGCTATCGCCGTCGACAATCTAGGAGATGATGATGATGAGGAAGAAGTCCAAAAAGAGCCCGAGGTATTTATTACAGATTATTTCTTACCAATCAGGATTCAAACTTCTTAGAGATTATAATAATTTTCAAAAACTAGGTTTGCTCAATCTTGTTTATTATATATTTGTATGATCCACTGGATGTTGGGGTTCTGAGGCCAGGGTATTTTTTGGGCAACTGGGTAGACGTTTGCGTGAGAGGGGTCTCGATCCCCGCTCCGGGTCTTTCCTTTTGCAGAGGCTGTCCATTGCAGTTCAACGTGGTAACGCGGCGAGTGTAATGGGCACCTTTGCACCTGGAGGGCTACGGAGCGATTTTAATTTTAATATTTAGTTTGTTTTTGTAGGACATTTTTATTATATTGGTATTTTATTTGTAATATGTTTTAGTTTAGTCATACTTATGGATTTTTGTTGCTGTAAAATGTTTAATAATTATATTAGCGAAATTGTAATTTTTATTAAAATTAAAACTTTATTTGTATGATTGTATTAACTTACTGTATACAAGGTGGAACAAAAAAGCTGGTGTTTCGTTAACAGTGTAATCAGTATCGTAATATGATTAAGAAATTTTCACAATACTAAATTTAATTTTCCTACTCAATCCACGCTATTGATTACGCCTTTTCCTCCCAGAAGTTTACAACGCCTGTTATATTTTCTCCCAAAAGGTTACTTCCAAAGGTTACAAAGATTTTTGATTAGTACAAAATAGAATCAGTACACACAAATTATAACGTTAAATGGCAACGGTTCATAATGAACGACCTTCTAAAAGTAAGAAACGTAAAAATGGGTTACTAATGTTTTACCAAAAAGAAATTGCCAAAATTTCAGATCCCAAAAAATGTTTCCCAAAATTTCATTTGCCAAATAAAGATTTGCCAATATTATTTTTCCCAAAAATTTTTTACGCAAACGTTTTATTTAGTTTAATAATGTTAAGGCAATGAATCACTTACCAACTAGTGTTTTGACCAATTTTTATTAAGTAAAATGTTTCAGTTGGCAAAACATGTGTTACGCTAATAAAAATAAGGCAAATGATTTATATCGTCAACATTCCATTTAGCATTTCTATTTAGTCGGTTGTCCATATATTTATTATTAATAATACAATATGGATATGAAAATGAGATTGACATGACGCCAAAAATCTGTATATTAGATTTTGAGAAGGCAGCAATCTCAAGCATAAGGTCCAATTATGAAGGGGTTTTTTTGCAAGGGTGTTTTTTCCACTTGGGGCAAAATCTAAACAGGTAAATGGATGTTTAATAAAACAATTTGTTTATGTGTAATGTTTACTATTTACGATTTTTTTATTTATGATTTACGATTTCTGTGAGATCGCAGTTCTAACCTAACCTAAACCTACTTTAAAAGCCGTTCGTTTTCTGTGGGGTCGCAGTTCTAACCTAACCTAAACCTACTTTAAAAGCCATTCGTTTTCTGTGGGGTCGCAGTTCTAACCTAACCTAAACCTACTGGAAAAGCCGTTCGTTTTCTGTGGGGTCGCAGTTCTAACCTAACCTAAACCTACTGTAAAAGCTGTTCGTTTTCTGTAGGGTCCTTTCTCTATTTATTAACCTTGTTATTATTTGTTTTTGTTAATTTTATTTTGGCAAAATTATTTTACACTGAAACTCCAATTTTTGTCCTTATAATGTTTTGTCGTAACAAGTAATTTGACTAAATGTTTTTTTGTGTATTTTTGTTTTGCCTTAATAAAACATTTAGCAAATGACCAAATGCTTAAATGTTAATTTTCGTAGTAATATTCTGCTTAAAGAAAATTTGACCAATTGAAAATATGCGTATTGTAAACTTGCCAAAGATAGCATTGACGAATAAAACATTTGCTAAAATTTGTTTGGGTAATGAAATTTGACCAAAGTCTTTTTGGTAAAACGGCAGGCACCCCGTAAAAATGTATTTTAAATTGATTGTCTTAAATGTCAAAATATACAATAGACTAGACAACAACATTAAACAACTGCCATTAAAAATGTTTAAAGTAAAACTAAAAGCGTGGTTAGTGCAAAACACATTTTATTCCATAGCCGAGTACTTGAATCAGATCTAATGTAAATATAGTTTAGTGACATAGGCTGACTATGATCATATCATTTAATTTTAATTTAATATAATTTTAGTTGTAAGTGTGATATTTTTGCATGCCAGATGCTGGTGAAATATGTGTTACCTATTTATTATATTGTCTGACCATCTTATGTACCATGTTTCTAGCGAAATAAAGTTATTTGTATTTGTATTTATAATACAAAATGTACATTGAAAAATGATGTCGTAGGGTGCTGAGGACAATCCCGAGGCAGGTAATCCGCAACTCGATGAAGACACAGAAAGAGGAGAGACTGATGATGAATATGTTAATGAAGAAGAAATTTATTCAGACGAGGGGTAAGTTTAGAATTATGTCAATTAAAAGGAACTATTGATTTTTTCGTAATAGAAGATTCTGTTGACACTAAAAGAACGAGAAACCAGAATACCGGGTGATCTTTTGACAGACCGTTCTGTTAAACAATTGTGATGATTTTGCTTGATAATAATTATTTGTTATTCAAAGCCGGCCTTACCAGAGATATAAGAGAATACCAAGGTAAGAATTGCATTATGTTGTTTTTTAAGATTATTTGTATATTTGTATAAGGTTTTTTTTAACATACGGTTAGAACAAAAAAGTAGCCAATGATGGAACTGAAAATTATGTGTCTGACATGATGCGATATAAAAATATTGTAACGATTTATTTATTTATTTATTTATTTAAACTTTAATGCACAAGACAGAAAACTGTACACATGGCGGACTTAATGCCAAATGGCATTCTCTACCAGTCAACCATAGGGCTAAACAGAGACATTGTTAAACGATTGTTATTTGTGAACTAAATAA
This sequence comes from Lathronympha strigana, assembly GCA_949128165.1. Classification (NCBI taxonomy): domain Eukaryota; kingdom Metazoa; phylum Arthropoda; class Insecta; order Lepidoptera; family Tortricidae; genus Lathronympha; species Lathronympha strigana. Next base: position 12,352,895 of record OX421922.1, on the reverse strand, counting down.
ACACCGAGAATAGAATAATAGAAAAAATATAACAACCCTTTTGCTTCACTACTCTGTCTGTCCGATAATGACTGCCCGATGCAGTCAAAACATGTCACGCCTATTTAGTCAATGTCAACGCTTTTGCTTTAAAAGCAGGATACTACTAGGTCTAGTCTCTAAGTTAAACATGTTATTCAAATGCTTTTTAATAATTTCAGGTCAGATCACGAGTACGAAGAGACCGGATCAGAAGAGGAGGTGAATGAACAAGACGCAGAAGAAAGAGGGGAAGCGGATACCATTCTAGTTCCTACGCAGGATGAACAGATTACTCAAAACGGTATATACTCAATTTATTTTTGACTACGCGAGATCTTCAGGCGTAATGTAAAACTGGAAACGAACTTTACGTAATGGCCTCCAAGTCTAGTCAGTAGTGATAATGTCTACGAAACGGGTTGGAATCCTGTTAGGCATTTTTGTAGGTTTATCGCAAACATTCTTGACTTATTAGCTTATTACTTTAGCAGTTGTCTCCTTCTTTTCATAATTTTACCCACTGCCCGGGTGTAGGGCTCATAATTAATTTTTCCACTGACTCCGATTCTGTGCGAGTTGGGTCGCCTTCTCCCATTCCATCTCCACTGCACCCATCTCTTGCTCAACGGAACGGTGAAAAAACCTATGTTAAATTATTTGGAGATTACTGGACTTGTTTATACAATTTTAGTTTTAGTTCTTACCCAGACCGGTATATAATTTTTAAATTAAAACTTTAATAATGTTTCAGGTGATATAAAAAAAGAGCCGTCGTCGCTTAAGCGACAACAGACGGTATCAGCGCGCCCGCGCCGGCTCTCTGAAGTGGAGATCAAGGACCAAGAAAAACCCATCCCTGTAGGCACCAGCTTCTTTGTCTTCTCGCAGACAAACCCGTAAGAGCTGTTATGTTTCTTTATTCGTCGTTTTTGATGACGCTCCCCGAGAAATTTTATGAGATCTTATATATCTTATATGGTTAATCAGCCCCAGAGACTTTTAGCACTTATGACGGCTATCACAGCGTTCATATTCAATGCCCTGTGGTTAAAAGGAAAAAGGACAAGGCTACAAGCTTTTTCCATTTAACCACAGGAAATTCCAATTCAGGAAGATACATGCTCCTTGCTTTTTCTATCACCTTTTTCTTATCTTAAGTTTTAGTATTTATAAATATTATATTAAAATAAAACGTTGATTGATAGGTTGATAAGTCTTCGACCGTCTGATTCCCATGGAAATACGTATTGGAATTCATAGTTCACTTTAATTTTTGTCCCACAGGTTCAGGGTCATGTGCTTCAACATCCAAAACAACTCTTTGTTCAAAAACATTATCCTTGTCTGCATCTTGATCTCCTCCATGATGTTAGCGTTGGAAGAACCGGTACCGAGAGAGGAAAATAAATCTACAGCGGAGGTGAGTTAGTTTATTTATCTTCACTCCGTATGTTTAAGTGTTATTGTATATCTTTATAGTTTTGTACTGGTAATATTCAGTTTATTTCATATTCAACTTAAATAACAAGAAAGTAAGGATTAAAAATAAGCTTCAATAAGCAACTTATAGACCTCGCGATATGGTACTTTTATTGGCACAAAGGTTGTAAGCGCCTTTGGAGGGTCTATGGCACTTAGGACCTTTGTACCAATTGCCGCCATTTAAATAAAATTTAATGTAATAACTATAATCTAAAACGGGAGATTTACCATGTGTGTTTGTTTCAATGTGCACTCGATATTTCAGCACTGTTGCAAGAGCTATGTTCACGGAGTAACCTGTTGTAAATGAACATGTTAGCTTAAAATAAAATGTAGTTGTGAACTCATAGAATATATCAAATAATTTCCAGGCTTTGAAGAAGGTGGATTATTTCTTCACGGCTGTATTTACCTTCGAGCTACTCCTGAAGTTGATCACCTACGGCTTCTTGTTTCATAAGGACGCTTTCTGCAGATCTGCCTTTAATCTTCTCGATCTTCTAGTTGTTGCCGTTTCATTGGCGTCATCAATAGCGTAAGTCTTTCTTATTTCTTTGTATTATAGATTTTAATATGATTTTTTTATGGGTTTTATCTTTAACTTATTTTTGCATAATTATCTCATTTTTTTACAGACCTACTTTCGCGTTTATAAAAGTTCTGAGAGTGTTCAGAGTGCTAAGACCTTTGAGAGCAATCAACAGAGCCAAAGGCTTAAAGGTTAGATTCCTTTTTAAATATATCATTTCATTATAGATTAACAAATACACAGGCGTGTTAAGTAGTGAAAAATGTTGTAGATGTGAATCTGACTGCTGAAGTAAATGGACGTATGGCGCCACACATTTCGTTACTGGATTGTCTAATTTTAGCTGATGGCACCCTAGCTAACGCATAATAAATGTGAAGGGCTTGTCAGTTTTATCTATTTCAGCTCAATTCTCAAACGTATCTACGAGATTTTATCACTGTTTAACGTTATATAAATTCATATTATTATTTATGTAGCCAGGCAAATGATCGTAGCAAATATTTGACCAAATCTCCTAGGGATATGACCAAGTCACACAGCATATTAAAATGGCGATACAATCTGTAATTTGATCAAATCTTGAGTGGGTTTGCTAAAATTACGATATCGATATAAAATTAACTAGTTTTCATTGAAATTAAACACTTTAGAACGGATTAATCGCGTTTATTAACACCATGATCCTACGTTTCGAGCCCTTTACAGCACTCGTTTTCACAGGGTTAAGATGATGACCCCTGATCTTAACCCTGTGAAAACGAGTGCTGTAAAGGGCTCGAAACGTAGGATCATGGTGTTAATAAACGCGATTAATCCGTTCTAAAGTGTTTAATTTCAATGAATAACAATCGCGGTAACAGAATACAATATTAACTAGTTTTATCATTTTACCATATTTGTTTCGTGACTCAATAAAATCCCTGAACCACGTCAGTGAGTTGACGAAATAAAATTTAAATACCAATTAGTTTATCATTTCATTAGATTAAGACCAGAACTTTTCACCGAATAAAACATTTCACTAGATCAAAGAAATCAATTTGATTGTTTGGACAATTTAGATACCTAGAGCAAACTGACTCATTGATTGATCAATTTACCTACTGATTTTTTCTAGGCAAATGATACAATGAATGAATGATGAATGAAGTACAATGTATTCGTCATTTTAACATCGTGGTTCGATTTGGCTAAATCTATGTTTTGATCATTTGCTTGACAGAACTAACTTATTAAAGAAGATAACCTTACAGATATATACGTAATAATGATGTATACCTAATGCCTTTCTCTATAAAGGTTCTAACGATACGATTTTTGACGTAGGTAGCAAGTTTTATCTTATCATAATTTATTAAAAAAAAGGTTTGTAAAATAGTAATACCTAATAGGAATGATTAAAGCTTATGTCAATATTATTTTTTACATAATTTGTGAATATGTATTAATACTGCAACTTTTCATCATCAATTATTTATTCCTTTTAGCATTACCCATTGTCAACAAATAAACAATAAATCGTATCAATTCAAATATATAATTTTATTTTTAATGGAAAATGTATTATAGTATACACCTGTATGGTTTTATAATTATAAATGAGGACCAAGGGATTTAATATCAGATTTTATGTATAATTTTTTTCAGATTAATAATTGTCATATTATTTTGTTTTACGTAATGTTGATTGATGACGTCATTGATGTATTTAGGAATACCCGTGAAATGAATCCCTTCGTCTTACTATTTTTAATGTATTAGCAGTACGATATACATTTAAATCTGTTTAAATTTCTAGCACGTAGTTCAATGCGTGATCGTTGCCATTAAAACGATCGGCAACATTTTGTTGGTGACAAACCTCCTTCAGTTCATGTTTGCCGTCATGGGCGTGCAAATGTTCAAGGTAGGGTAACACGGTAATGATAAAATACAATAAAAAAAACGCTAAATTGTTACGACACCTTTGGGTCTTGACAGACACTAATAAACATTATTTGTCTTATTTATTTCCTATCCTTCAAAATTTATTTTACACACAATCACCTGATTTCGTTTTTTATGTGTGAGGCTTTGATCGTGCCATTTTGGAAATTAGAATACTAACATTTATTTTTGCTTCGCGTGTGAGTCCAAAAAATTCGCTAATAAAAAAAGCATGCCATTTTTTTTTCTTTTTCAATCAGCCCAAAGGTGTTACGTGTAATGATTGGATATTAAAGATTTTTTGGACTCAAAACGAGCTTTTGTGTTTTTTTTGCCCAAACCGCCCTACCTTGACATTTACGCTCATTTACTAGGAGAAAGGTACTTGGTTTAACTAAGTGTTTTTTGGTCTTTTTTAAAGCTTACATGTCAGATCAGGACGCTGGCAAGTTAAATAAAAAAATAAATTTAAACGAGTGTTTTTTCAAAACCAAGGACTAACGTGAGCAGTGTATGTAACATTTTTTTAAATATTTTTGAATTAATCTATTTTTTGATTTTTCTACCCAAATATCACCATCACGACTACACTTTGGAACACATGCTGACAATGTTATTAAAAATCCTGTGATTTTGGTAAATTTTATGTTGAACGTACTAATCACTAAACATTCTTTTTCGAATGTGACATTTATCCTTGAATCGTTATTGTCGAATGTGGCTTGTCTTTTTCTGTATGGTGAATGTGGCACTTTTTGTTTGAAATTAATCCTGTATTTTGCTTTATGTCTGTGTAGTATGTTGTAAAATGTGTAATAGCTTCTATTAGATCGATTGGCAATATTTTACTTATAAATCACATATTGCAATTTATGTTTGCTGTTGTAGGAATTCAATTATTTAAGGTAAAAATTTGTATGCGGAAATGTTTTAACGAAAATTATAATTTAACTTTAGGCAGCAGGAGACTCTGTGGACACATTTAGTATTTGGTTGAGTATACTGAGGATGATTAGGATGATGGCACCAGGAATGGAGAAGGGACGAGTTAGTATTGACCACTGTAGGACTATATCATAGTGACGCTATAAATCAGAGAACCATTACTTTTGTTTGAACCATTACTTTTAAACAGAAATGTCTGCGAACGATACCAAACATCTCAGAAAGAAGGGAGAAGTGGAAAGAAAGGAAGATGTGGCGGAGAAGTTCGGGACCACGGGTGTGGTCTCGGTGGCTTCGTTGGAGGAGCGATGGGCTGGTGTCTGAGTCCCGGATCCGAGTCCTATCCAAGGTCATAATATTTTCCTCTTTTCCCTTCTATTTGAGAAATCTCTTACTGCTTGTCATTTTGACATGGTTCTAGAGTGGTCTAGAGTTCCAATTGGTTTACTGTTGTACATTTACTCTTATTATTACATTTTGCGTCACTCAACTGACATCCGTATGGTCTTTGAATTCAGAACGAAGTGTCAATCACTGGTCCTTTTAAGCTGGTAAGCTTAAATCGTTCATTATTGGTGCCGTCACCCTAGGTGGTTATATGTCCACGGACTACTGCTGTGTATGTGATGTGGCTGCTGTGTTTGGCTTATAGAAACGAGATCATGTGACTTATAACGAATGACTTTATAAACAAAGATAAGATACACAAGAATTTTATAGATCTGATATCAACTGCCGTACAAATACGATTTAATAAATTAAAAATATAACAATAAAAAAGTATAATCGAACCATTAGATTTTTTGTATTAAATCTTTGTATTTTTGCAGTAAAGCATGACATATAAAAAATATTTTGTTATTCGTATTATATTGCCTATATTATTTCAGGGAAAGTTTTACTATTGCACAGACTCCACCAAATTGAGAGAAAGCGAATGCCAGTAAGTTAAAAAAAATACAAACGATGTAATCTTCATCAAATAGTTTCAACAATATATAGAAATAATTTAGAAATATATAGTTTTTGAAATTAATTACTTTTGTTTATATCTGTAAATGAATGAAAGTGATCTGTAAAATAAACATAAATACGTCTTACATCTTTTAATCAATTTTTTGTTATCTAAAATATTCTCTACCGTTAAAAAAAACCTCAATATTAAACATGTTTTTAGGGGCACATATATAATATACAAAAATAATCAGCCTGAGCGGCAGGAACGCATATGGAAGCTGTCCAAGTGGAACTTTGATGATGTCCTGAACGGCATGCTGACTCTATTCACTGTATCTACTTTTGAGGGGTGGCCGGGGTAAGGACGTATATTTTGGCGTTAAACTTTTATAAAGCATTTGATAAAGTATTGACAAAATGTTTACTATGCTATTAAAACATTGTGATCTATCTGATATTGCTTACCCTACGGACATATTATTTATTTTGCCAAAAACATAATCAAATGTTATATCTGAAACTCACTCTTATGGAACTGTCATAATCAGAGAAGGTACCTCAAGGCTCTCTTCTAGGTCCATTTCTTTTGTTGGTTAATTTATTAATAACTAACCATGGAGACTATATTAATGGTATAGGTCATAGGTAGATAATTAAATGTTACTGCCTTTAAAGATGACTGAAAGTCAATTAATAGTTATTAAATAAGCAACAATGTAGCTTTTATTTTTATTATTTATTTATGTGCATTGTACTATGTACCAAATGGGATTTTTATATTCGTACAGTCGTCTCTTTCAATTATTTACAGGTTATTGTCAAAATCGATGGATTCAAAAGAAGAAAACCAGGGCCCCACAGAAAACTCGAGACCCCTAGTTGCGTTTTTTTATATCAGCTACATCATTGTAATCGCTTTCTTCATGGTGAGTATCGTTGAGGAGTTATACTGTGTGGTAAAATAAGTCGGGCCATGTAGCGTAACTACCTTAAATCCTTAAGTTAGCTCATTTCACTTAAAGGAGACATTACCTAAATTTTAAAAAGAAACAAAACTGCATACGATAGTTTTTATTTTTAATATTGTTACCTGATCAGTTTCCTGATGAGTCAAACGAATTTAAAAAATAATGTTTGCAGTTTTGTTGCTTTTTAAAAATAAGGGAATGTTTCCTTTAAGTAAAATGAGCTTACAAAAGGATTTAAGGCACTTTCCCTCCAGGGTATATCAAACCCGAAAGGTGGCGTTTGAAGGATTGAGGAACTCTCTTCAGAAATACATCATGTCGGGTAGAATTTACTAATTGTCCCTAGAAATAACAAGATACCACTGTCGAATTGAGAAAAAATATATTTTCATACAAAATAAATTAATATTAGTACACTGTAAAAGTTCCTAGTAAGTGTCAAGTATGGCAAAGCTTAACTTTAGTCATGAGCTCATGACAGCACATGCCAAAACATAGGTTAGTGGTAGATGGTTTAGTAACCTTTTACACTGATTCAGCGTATAAATGTATTTATTGAATATCTCAAAAACTGTAATAGATAAGACACTGGTTTCTTAGAAAAAATAACTGGAGCTAACCTGAAGAATCTCCGCTTAAAGTAAACGGGAATTAAAAAAAACCACGGTGCATAAAACCTCAAAAACAAGTACTTCTTTATTGTGTTTACATTTTAGGTGAACATCTTCGTAGGTTTTGTCATAGTGACATTCCAGAAAGAAGGAGAAGCAGAATTTAAAGACTGCCAATTGGAAAAGAATCAAAGAAACTGCTTGGAATTTGCGCTGAAAGCGAAACCGAGTCGGAGGTAAGATGTAAATGATTTAAGTTATTAAATTAAATAAAATAAATAATAAAAAAGCCTTATATTTCATCATCACATGCAAATTACAAGATATAGTGAATAATCTGAGTAAAAAGGAAATAGTCATTATAATAAAAAAAAAAATTTGTGGAATATTAAATTAGTTTTCGGTCTGTTCAAGTTTGAGTTATTAGTATAAGTTAAATTAGACTCTATTACCTACTAAATAAAAATAAATAAATTGAAAATACAAATTAAATGCAGAATATGTCACATTCGTATTGGTGTGATGGTGATGAGAACCCCCTTTAAGGGGGGAAGGCCTCCTCCAAGCTTTTCCAAAGATCCCTATCTGCCGCGGTTGTGGCCCAGGCGGGTCCGGCGACGGCCTTAATATCGTCAGCCCAGCGTGTGCGCGGCTTGCCTCTGCCGCGTTTTCCATCAGGTCCAGTTATTAAATTATCCTTTTTTAATTAAAATACAACCATAAAAGTCTCCGATGTTAATCAGACACAATTTGAACAGAAATTGTTTGTTTGTTTGACTTGTTATTAAAGTTATTAGTTATTAAAGTAGTAACACTACTAGGCATATATAAATTATAAATTTAAGTAGATTTCATATACTAAAGAAAAATACCAAATCCATCGGGGGCCAAGCCAAGGATCGAACCCTGGTCTTCGCCGCGTCTCTTCGCGGATCTTCTCAACAATGGTGCATCCCAAGAATGTCCGTACCGAAACGCTTTTGCCACGTATGGCTGCTATTTATATCAAGTCCGCACTGCTCGTCAATTTATTTACCCATTTCTTAGCCAAATCATGAAATATTATCAGACACAAAATCGCTTTCTTGGTTTCATAAGTAACTATTAGAAGAATTTGGTAAGAGACATTCCCGAAGAACGCCCTACATGCACCCAATATTATATTTTTGTGCAGATACATCCCAAAGCACCGTATCCAGTACAAGACATGGTGGTTCGTGACGTCAGAGCCCTTTGAGTACTTCATCTTTACCTTCATCGTGATCAACACTCTGGCTCTTATGATGAAGTTCCATAATGCTCCACCTGAGTACCAAAAGGTAAGTTCGTGTGTAGTCAAGGCTCGGAAAAATCCCTTAATTTTGTAAACTTAACTCTGTTTAATTGAATGTCCTGGAATTTCAAAACTTATAATTTTTACTTTAATTCATGTTGTTTTTTTCAGATTCTCGATTATTTAAATATGATTTTAACAACAGTGTTTACGTTGGAGTTTGTCTTCAAGCTGGCTGCTTTTAAATTTAAAGTAAGTCCAGTCATACACAATGTTTTTCATCACAATGTCAAAGAGAAAAAAATAGCTCAATCTCTCCAGAATGCCCTTGAGGCCAGTGTCTATAGTATAGTCTGGCTAACCAGGTTGTAATAATAGTAAAAAAAATAACTATAGTAACAGTAAAAATAATCTATTGGTGGAAACAGTACGATTCTCTTTATTTTTATTTTACTACATGAATTAGAAGAGATGCTGGTTTAACTATATATTTTGAAAACACCAATGGCATTTAAGAACTCTTTGAAAATATTTTCCTGTATAATATTATAACCACAACGCAATTACTATTTAGGTACTTAACTAAAATAATTTAACGCCAAGAAGTCTTAACAACCGAAGTGCAGCCACGCTAAATGTGAAATATTGATATCAACTGTGATAACAGTTTCCATGCAATTTAGTATGGTTCTTTCATCCGAATACCTAATTTTTATTATTTTATTACTAATTGCGAGTATAATAAAAGAAACGGAAATGGTTACCTTTTAGCGTCATTTTTAACAAGCTAGCTTAATGGTGTTGGGTATGGCCTTTCAATATATTTTTCACCTCAGTAACTCGGAAAGCGCTCTTTTATCCTTTAAACGTTTGGTTAAAACGAATTTTATCTAGTTGGAAAAAAAACCTTGGGTTTTGAGTAGTAGTAGTTTCATCAATTCAACTGGTAGCATTGACTTTTACTAACGCTAGTTTTGAGTAATAAATAGTTATCGGATAGCTTGCATTTGGATGACATTTGTAATCGTATGTAGTTTTTGTTTTCCTCGCGATAGTGAGGTGAAAATGTTGTATTACATTCATTTGTTCAACTCTCGTGCCTTGAGATCCTCGTAAAGCTCAAGGTTCCAGTTTTTGAACCAATCTAACGAGTGGCTCAATTTTAGAATATTTTGCTTGATCAGGTCTCAATTTGCGAAGCACGAGAGTTGACCAATAACTTTGCCCCTTGTATATCTAATAAATGACAATTTTGTTTTACTAGAACTACTTTGGCGACGCTTGGAACACATTCGATTTTATCATTGTCGTCGGCAGCATCATCGATATTGTTGTTACACAAGTCCACGAAACTGATACCTCGACGGTGAGTACTATCATTCTGTCTTTCTAAAAGCTTATTTTGACATGGTTCTACCACAGATTATACGTTCTTGGGCGTTTTTATTTTTTGTTGTACAAAAACCATTTTGGAAAATTTAATTTTTGTAAGTTGTTTTCTATTCAGAATCGCGAGCTCTTTCAATCCTAGTAGGAGAAAAAAAGTGTCCCAAGATTTGTTTTCCATTTCGCCACCATAAGTTCATTGATTTTGTATGGCGGTAGCGTCAATGGAAAGTTTGAAATTTGTATGGAAAATTTAGGACACTTTTTTTCTCCTACTAGAATTGAAAGAGCTGGCGATTCTGAAAAGAAAACAAGTAAAAAAAATTGAATTTACCAAAAATGCTTTTTGTACAACAAAAAATAAAAACGCCCTCTTAAGAGCAATCAAATCGTAGGGTTGCCAACGATTAGAAATATTACATGATGCTGGTGGCGGTGGCGTGCATCGGCGGGCGCTATTATCAAACCACGATCAGAGTACGATTGAGCACATACGTCATTTATGAATAAATACATGAAATGACATTCTCACGGGTACAGTCGGTGCCCTCACCCCCGTAGCGATATATGCAACCGCGTAGCGCGTGTGGATACTTATGTGAGGGCACCGACTGTACCCGAAAATGCTTATTTCCTTACAAAGAAATTCTACAACTTGGGAAAAAATACATTATATTACCAAATTAAACGAAATACATGACAAACATCATCCAGCACCTGATGTAATGAGGATTACCGCGAGTTGATTTTCCACTAGGGGCGCTAGTGGAACGTGGGTCCTGCGGGAACATTTCAAACGTCACTTTGACAATTATCTCATAAACACAAACACGTATGAGTGGCGCCGCCTGGTGAGCGACAATACGGTAGCTCCCATTATATTTACACTTAGAATGGCCATCAAAAGTTTTCAGAAGATCCTAACTTTGCCTTATCATTTTTAAAATATGTTAACACATTGAAGACGATTTCTCGGCACCGACCGTTTAATAATACATGTATTAATATTTCAGGGACCAAAAAGCAAAGGATCCGTTCTGAAGTACGTGGCTTTCTTCCGTCTCTTCCGAGCAATGAGGTTGATCAAACTACTCTCCAGGGGAGAAAGGATCCGGACCCTTTTATGGACTTTTATCAAATCATTTCAAGCCCTGCCCTACGTATTCTTGCTGATTGTGCTACTGTTCTTCATTTACGCAGTAGTAGGAATGCAGGTTGGTATAATTGGGTTATATTTTTATTTGATATTTATATTTTAGACGCACTGCGAAACTACATGGCATAGCAGCTTCAAGCAACACAGGGTATGACATATAAATAGATCGAAGTGTGCTAGATTCGTTGGTGTACTTGTATAATTTTCTACGTGTTAATGTCGTCAATACAAATTCTTTTTTGTATGAAAGAATAATGTGTACGGTAGGATGTCGATTTGCCATCTCCTTTACCCGATCAGCCCGCCCAGCCCGCTCAGCCCGCTCAGTGGTAAGTGATGGGATATTAAACTTACCGTTTTGTTTCAGCTGTTTGGAAAGATAGATGTAGACGGCGAGAATATAAACGAATATAATAACTTCCAAACATTTGGTTCTGCACTAATGGCGCTATTCAGGTCCGCTACGGGTAAGAATAAAAATATATAGACGGGGAAAATGAAAGCCGGTGAAATACAATCGTTGGCTTTCGTTGGCTTAGTGTGTACACAGCTCTATAGTTCTTTTCTCTACTCAGCTGATAAATGATTGAAAATCAGATGGGCTTGTTTGTTTCATCCAATGCAAGTGACGAGCACACCGAGCTCATTGTGTCCCCTACACTATCACTACCTTTTTTAAATACTACGACGGAGACAAACAACGCCTGCAACTCCAGGGGTGTTACATGCGCGTTGCCGACCCTTTAAAAAAAGGAGGATTCGCTGTGTTGACAGCTAAAGGGGCAAGCTTTGCTCCGTGGGTCAACACAGTGAATCCTCTCGAAGCTCCGGCGACCTTATTCACCAGCAGAAACACAACACTATGAGTAGGGTCTAGTGTAATTAAACCTGCACTAAACATTTATGCAGCTTTTATGGATTATAAGGATGAAGGCGAAGCATTGATGTTTCAGGCGAAGCATGGCAGGAAATTATGATGGCGGTGTCGCGGAACAACGTAGAGCGTCCTGGAGAGCCTGCCCCCTGCTTCAACCCTAATGATGAGCCGGAATCAAAGATCGATCCCGACGGCTCAGGCTGTGGCAACTGGCTGGCTTTCCCTTACTTCATATCCTTCTCGCTGCTTTGCACGTTCTTGGTAAGCAATTCAAAAACATTCAAAGGGTATCAGGAATGTCTTTCGAAATGGAGGTTCCACTTCCACTGATTTATATGGGTCCTGTCGTTAGGGTGCGTAAACAAGGCAATCGTTGACGCTCAGTAGGGAATGAAACGCAATTGTCTTTGTCGGGATAAGGAAGAGTGATAGAGAGAGATAACTACGCTACGTTACGGAGCGTTAACGATTGGCATGTTGTCTACACACCCTGCAGAAACAGCCTTGTGTACTTGTAATAAATAATATTTGTAACCGGTTGAAAACAGCTATTCTGTTTTAACCAATATTATGGTTCTTGATAAATTGAGTGATGTCCAATCCTATACCTTTAAAAAAGCAATTCTTGTATATCTATACATATACATATGTGTTTTGGCTATTTCGGAAAATTTATTTTTGGGGAAGACAAATCGATCTAGCTTGGTCCAATCACTGCATGCAATGGGAAAACGTGTGATTTCGAGTTATGTATTTTCTAAGCTTCTCTGAGTCAACTAGGTACTTTAGTATACAACTAGTAGTCAACTAGGTATTTACCTTATCCATCAAACTATTACACAGATGAAAGGGAAAAACTACTATTTGGATACTAATGTATCCAAATAGTAGTTTTTCCCTTTTTGTACTTATGGTACATTAAAATGGTTGACTGGTAGAGAATGCTTTAAGGCATTAAGTCCGCCATTTGTACTTTCTTGTATTGTGCAATAAAGGTTAAATAAATAAATAAATAAATTAACCCCTAACCCCTAAGTGGTTTGGATGGAACTACTAAGCAACGTCGTTTGTACTTAGAAAATGGCCACGGGTGTCTTGCCTGTTACTAAGATTGCATATACTCGAGAAATTTGCCGGCATTCGATGAAACCAATTAGCCTAGTGGTTATGGCGTTAGCCGCGTAAGCTGAAGACCCGAGTTCGATCCTCGGATTGGCCTCTCGTGTTGGTCTTTTTCTTTGGTATATGACATCTATTTCAATGTATAACTTAACCTATACTGTGTATTTGTTTTAGATCATCAACTTGTTCGTTGCCGTCATTATGGATAACTTCGACTATTTGACCAGAGATTGGTCTATTCTCGGGCCACACCACCTTGATGAGTTCGTCAGGTAAATTGCACCTTTTAATAAATACAACACAATACAATACAAATATTCTTTATTGCATTTTTCATAGAAATAACATATCACTATTGTGATGTGATTTTCTGCCTACGGACAAAAAACAGTAGAGGCAGACAATCGTTAGAGAGCGATTTCTTCCAGAAAAGTTTAGGGTAGCTAAAAACTGTTATTAAAAAATTCTAGTAGGTGGTAAGTCAATATTATGGGACAATCTTACAAAAATCTACCTAGTCCCACGGTGAGCTCAATAAGGCTATTTCGCCTTGTATACTATATAGATGGATTGTGGAAATCTTTGGGGGAGGCCTATGTCCAGCAGTGGACGTCTTTCGGCTGAAATGATGATGATGATGATGATGACTATATAGATGCACATAAATACTTAAATTCATAGAAAACATGCATAGCTTAGAAACAAATATTTGTGATAAACACACAAATAAATGCACTGACCAGGATTCGAATTCGGGGCCACCTGCTTCGTAGGCACAACCGACTAGGCTATTTACGATTTTTTAAGTCTTGGTTACCAAAAGCTCACAATAACAGGAAGTCTTTACAGGAAGACCGAACTCCGTGACGTTTGACTCATCAACTTAGTTTCAGAGCTGAACGAAATGATGAGTGTTCTCATCGGTTTTGGCGAAAGCTCCTTCGCCATCTTCTATTTTATCAAGAACTTCTTCTTTCTGCCTTTATCCCACATTAACTATGTGATGCGACACAACCTTTTCCTCTTCCATTCTCATCTATCCCTCGTCAGCATTTCCTCTTTTTACACTCACTTTTTTTACTTCCTTTCTTAGTTTAATTAAGTATCTATATTTTATATTATAAACTTGTAAACTTTATTGTTTTATATCACCTTTCGAAAGTGACATTACAGTATTTTTAGTCTGAATTTATCAAACTGTAACATTTCAGATTATGGAGCGAATACGACCCAGACGCAAAAGGAAGGATCAAGCACTTGGATGTTGTTCAGTTGCTCAGAAAAATAAATCCGCCTCTAGGTAATCCCTTAAAATTGCCTTTGGTATTTTTGCAGGGCCTCGAACTACCAATTTGTACACAAATTACTTTTTCCTTTTATCCCTCATTGGGATTGTGTTTCCTAATAATACCTTTCAATTGCTCTATAATCCATCTTCGTTCTAGTCATACTAATTCCCCACATTTGGTCTATGGCACACAGTTTGGATTTACTTTTTTGTGCTTTATCACTTTAACGGGTTATATTATGGCGAAAAGTGATAACTTTTTTCCGTTTACGTGATAAAGCCGTACGTAAGTAATATAAAACTGTATCATATACCTAGACGAAGAGTTGGGGAATTAAAAGGACTATAGAAAGATGGAAATTACATTAAAAAACAATTCCAATGGGGGCGCTATAGGACGCTCTGGACTCTTAAAACAATGGCCTTAAACTAATGTAACTCTTCAGGCTTTGGTAAGCTGTGTCCCCACCGGACGGCCTGCAAGCGTCTCGTCTCGATGAATATGCCTCTGAACTCGGACGGAACTGTCAACTTTAATGCAACCCTGTTTGCGGTGGTGAGGACACAGCTGGGAATCCAAACAACCGGTAATTAGCTTCTACAATTTTTTTTACATCACGCCCTTTTGATAGAATGGCTAGAATAAACTATATTTATCACTTTTTAACCTCCGTAGTTTTCTGTACTGTCTCACTATCTTCTTTCTATTAAACGAAATTGACAAAATCTTTCAAAATATTAAAACTAGCAACTTAATACTTCGTCTTAACTATCTCAAAGTGACCAATTTGACGATTATCATATCTACTTATCTACTAGGGACCACTTAAAAACTACGGATACAGAGTAAAGTTGCAGTTTCTTGTCAAAATATAATTTTGAGCACAAATTTATGTTGTTTCAATAATATCATCTCTGGTGCAAGCATAATTTTCCAACAAAAATCTGAATAAATTAAAAATAAATTTATGCTAATACATACAGTAAAAACAAAAATTAAATTTTAAAATATAAGTATCCCTTCTTTCTCTAATTGCTTTGATTTATTAATAAAGATGATTCTCTTATATTCTAAGGCATAATTGATGACTGTAACACGGAGCTTCGAGCCATTATCAAAAAGGTGTGGAAACGCACATCCCACAAGGTCCTAGACCAGGTGGTCCCACCGCCTGGTGACCCCAACGAGATCACCGTTGGAAAATTCTACGCTACATTCCTGATTCAAGACTACTTTAGGAGGTAACTCTATTACTCTTTTATTTTCAACGTCTTCAGGAGTGTATTCGTCATCTGATACTGATGAAAGACATTGTGACTGTCCCAGGTTCTCTTTTATTTTAATACTTATCATCGATGCGTATTTTTATTTCATAGGTTTCTAATTTTTTATAAATATAAGTACTATATTCTCCTGCAAAATCATTGGTTTAATTAGGTATACTTTTAGTCCTTTACTTTAGCTGTTAAATTTGCAGTTACAATATTTTAATTCTTCAACTGTCTTAGACCCTACTTCTTCGTCTATTATATTATATTGTAGTAGTTAGAGTAGAAAGCTTTAAATGTGCTCTTTTAGAGAGTAAACCTGTTGTTTCCTCTGTACGTAGGTGTTATATTTTGTACAATGTCTGTGTAGATTTTAGATTCAGTGTGTTTCATTTTCATCTTCGTTATAATTAATGCACATTTTTTATGTTATAGGAACCATGCGTAAGTCCATTCAGTACTAAGCAACTATATCGAAGACCGATCAGCTGTATTTTTTGCTTACCCTTGGCGTATTTTTTATTGCCAATGAGTGCCGTTTGACCTTTTTTTGCTCTCCCCTTTTGCGGTTTTTGCGGATGATTTGCAATCCGTTTAATTTAATGATTTATTTTGCACTACAAATGTTTGAGTTGCTACTCGTACTTCATGTGATGCTGAAAACAATTATTTGTTTACTTAAACCTTTAGTCATCTCATCTCTCGGTGAGATTATACGGGACATGACCCGCATCAGTAAACGATATCAAAGGATTAATAAGATATTGTGTATGTTATAAACTCGCCAAAAAGCTGGATATATTATGCAATCATATGTAAAATAATAGCTACTATAAGTTTGAACATGACTGTAGGATACTGGACGCTGCACAAAAAAATATAAAAACTTGTTCAGCATCACATGTGGAGATTGTTTTCAGTTTTAGATTTGATCCAAGGAAGTCCATTTAATAATTTGTTTACATACAGACAGCAACACTTTTAACTGACCATCTGTATAATTATCTTGAGCAATATATAAGGATTACAAATTGTCAGTTAACGGTATGTGGTGGTACATTTGCAATTTAAGCATGTTAACGTATCAGCTAGAGCCCTTAAAAAGCATATTTTCTCAGTGTTATCTATTTGTTGTTTACAATCACTTGCTTTTAAATTTGCACAATCTTTGATACTTTACACATTTGTACTTTTCCTTGGTTTTGGGTGTTTTGGCTAGTTCAAGTTTTGTGCGTTCCAAGTTCTGCATGTTTCGAATTGCTTACATCTTTAAAATATGCATTTGATTGTAAATCAGCGACACCGAGAAGACATGTATACAATACTTCTTGCGATATGATCTATTTATACATTATTCTAGTTTACGATTTTTACTAACTCGCGGTTACATCAAAATTAAGTTCATCTCTTTTGTATTCCATTTAATTTTTTACCAATAAACGACGAGTCTTTACTTTGAAGACGATTTTTGACATCGTTAACTTTACTTGTGTTTTCTTTAATTAAATTTGCAATTTCTTCTGTATCACTAATATTATCCCTCTCATTATTATTACCAATAACATCGAAGTTAACTTTATCTCTTTCCAACCAAAGGTTTAGGAAAAGGAAGGAGCAAGCGGCAGCGGAGTCAATTCAGACCAATCAGATGACGCTGCAGGCTGGTCTGCGGACCCTGCACGAAGCAGGGCCGGAGCTGAAGAGAGCAATCTCAGGAAATCTGGACGAGTTGGTGACTGAAGCCGTTGAACCTACTCATCGGGTTTGTTCTTGATTTAAAATAAAACTTTTAAAACGAAATTCAGGTTGCATGACATTACTAAATCCGACTAAATTTTTTTTAGACTGTGAAAAATTTCTGAGATTCGTAAATGTTGAGTAATGTATGGTTTCAGAATAAAATAAAATAAAAATGAATTCTGGAAAAATATAAATTCTGGACAAGGTTGAATTTTGCTCGAGTGCAGACCAGAAGTGATACGCTTTTGGCCATCTCTTTCGTTATTTACCATAATAGTGAAAGGGGCGGCATGGAACGAAAGTGCGCGACAGAATTGTGTTTGTCTTGCTTCTGTCGTGGGTAGTTGCTCCTGATAACGACCATCACAATTTACATAGGTTTAATGCTATAGTTTTTTTACGAATGCTAGTTTAGTTTTTTTTTACAAATTCAGATTTCCTTCACAATGAAATTTTCTTCTATTTTCAAGTTTTTTTTATGTAATATGATATGCTGACCTAAGAGTAAACTAGATAAAGGACAAGCGAATTAAATTTAGCGAACCTCTCTCTGGTGGATGTAACATGCTGCATAAACCCGAGAGTAAATGAGAAGGACATGCGAATGATGTTTTGTCCTGTTGCAGCGAACCCACCCGTTGTTCGGTGTACTGCAGAGCTTCAGGGGTTCAAAGCACAGACGTGTGGAGATGAACAAGCCACCAGAAAGGAGTCCAAAGACTGTTACACTTAGTAAGTACTTTCTATGCAATCAATATTTTATCAGCAATGGGTCTCTCGAAAGATGTTCATCTTCAAGGGTATTATCAACATCATCTTTAGACTGAAAGACGTCAACTGCTGGACGTAGGACTCTCCCAAATATCTCCATGACAGACAAAACTTCGATAACTTCAGCCAATGATTTTCCGACTTCAACTAGATCGTTAGTCTTTCCATGCGAATAATAACTTATACTTTTTTCTGTCTAGATCTTCAACAAAAACAAGATTTGGGCTCAATGATGAGACGAGAGTTTGGAATGGATGGCCGAATACCAGAAGAAGACACATCGTAAGTCTTATAACCCAGGAAAGATACGGTTTTGACAGACATTCAATTTTAATAGCTTGATTTTCTCAAATTACGTTTGAATGAGATATTTATAGATAATATATGTGGAAGTAGGTAAATAGTGAGGAAATAAAACTTAATTAAGTCTTTTTTTTTAATTTACGGTGGTAAATATTTTTCTTGTTTGTGAACATGACGACATATTTATCTTCTATCTGTTAAAAGCGAAACCGAAGAAACACATACACGTAAAACCGTTTAATCTACAAAATGTACGGCGCGGGTGAAAGATGTGTTATTTCGCTAGCAACAAATGTTAATAGATAGAAACTGGTCCTGAGCCATTTTAAACGACCAAAAAAACATAACATGTACTTACGTACATATTTGTGATGATTAGCATATAACGATATTTTGATGCATTTGGTTGTCTGCATAAAACTAGACTCACGATAAATCCGTTACGATAAAAAATCAGCTATTATAGATTATTTCCCAAATAACGAAAATCATACAAGCTGTCAGTTCAATGACTGGATTATTAATAGAATATGTACTGACACTTCTTTCTAGCATTTTCCCAGCTAATGTCACTGCTCAGGATGCCTAGGGTCCGCTTTGGCAACTAATCCCAAGATTTGATGTAGGCGCTAGTTCTACGAAAGCGACTGCCATCTGACCTTCCAACCCAGAGGGTAGCTATACTCTGACAACCCAGCGAGCGCAGTAACAGTAGGATAGAGAGCATCATACTGTCTTTTTCTTACGCTAGTATTATCACCCTGAAAAAAGGGATGGATATAGTTATTTTGTCCTACTGTTACTGCGCTCGCTCGCTTGTCAGACTATAGGCCTTATTAGGATTAGTCCGGTTGTCTTAAGATGTTTTCCTTCACCGAGAAGCGATTGGTAAAATATCAAATGAAATATCGATTTCATTTATTCATTTCTCACACATAAGAATGATTCGTGTTATCCGACGCCAATATTTGTACTACCGAAATAAGAACTACATCACTGCATCATAGTATAAAATAAAGTCGCTTTCCCTGTCCCTATATCCCTATGTATGCTTAAATCTTTACAAACGGATTTTGATGCGGTTTAGAGTGATTGAAGAGGAAGGTTTATATGTATAATAATAACCCGTGGGTCGCTAGTATAGTATATAAATAATACATATAATTATTAAAAAAAACAGAATTAAACATAGTAACATTTTATCTTTTAAACACCATCTGCGCTATCAACGTTTACTGACTTTAGTTAATTTTATAGAAAATACGACGACAACCACCCAAGCGACGAAGAGTTCGCGATGGAGCCACTGCTTCGTGGAAAAGACTCTGAGAAGATATTCCATGCCATCGAGTAAGTGAATTAATAATCTATTCATTGTTTAAAATACGGTTGACGGTTTCTTATGTCGAAAAATACACGACTATTTATTATATTATAGTTCTATTTTTCACGTTGCCATTTTTCATATACACTAGCGCCATCTGTTTAAAAAAGTAAGAGTTACGTCGCTTTCATGCGTAGTATGAAACCTTGTGATAGTGGCGGCTTGACTGCTGTTCACTCTTACTTGCTCTTTTGGCGTGACAGTGGCGCCGCTCTGAGGAATAGACGCCATATTGTCTAACTTGACAGTTGTCAAATCGTATGATGTATTCTTAAAGGGTGCTTATAATGGACATATTTTTGCAAACGGGAGCCATCCCACAATTAATCGCCGTGTAGATGTTTACTTCATGCTTTTAGCAATAAAATACGATTTTCAAGATTATTTTTGTGGGTTTGTTTCCTGTTTGCAAAAATACGTCCCTATGTCGTATCGTTTATTATTTCTACTCTTAATAGTTTAATTATAAGATTATCGTTAGGCAAATTGCTACCAATTTCAAATATATCTACAATTAGTGTAAATAAAAGTGCAATGTGCTGTATAGTAGAATTAATTTGTTGCTGTTGTATTATCTAAATTTTCTTACATGTATTTTATATTGCTTAATGTTTTTAATCTGTTTTAAGTTCAGTTTCGTAATATAGCTATTTTTATTTATTTCACCACAGAGTAGTAAAATGGGTAACTCTGGTAAAACATATTTAATTTCATTTTTTTATATTGGTGTCTATTATTTTAAATTATTATTAAAGAGTAATTCTTTAAATGTTTGAACAAGTGCAAAGCTTCTTTTGTTTCTAAGTAATAGACGATTGATACAGTACAGTTTAGTGCAAAAATATGGTCTTATAAATATGGTACTACGCTCTTATCACACCGTAATAAAATGCTATGGGACATATTTTTGAGTAAGATGTGTCCCATTTTATAGACTTGACCCTACCCTGTACCTACCTACAGATTGTTTACTGATATTAAAAATCTCGCAACTTTGAATAGGCCACGCGTTCAACACGCTTCAAAAGTGAAATTCATTCATAACTGTCCATGCAGTTTTGAACGCGATAGTACGGTCAACTATAGATATATAATGGACCCGCATGGAAATATTGTATGTTGGGACGGACCATTATCTCTGTAGCTGATTGTACAGACAAGGAATTAATTCTGTGACCCAAAGGTTGACATTTCTGTCAAACTGTATTGAAAAACAAAGGAATAGTTTGCGTAATCGGTCGCAAATTAAATACCTTGACTGTAGATATCCTAATAAAATAAAAAAAACATTTATTTTTAAAAACTTCAGTTTCATATTTTGTTAGTATCACTTACCGACTACGTTAGTATAGCATAGAAAATATTAGAATAAACATATGTACAAACATTTATAGAAGTTATCTCTAATCTCAATCATGGCACATTAAAATACAGCAGACAGTAAAAAGGGATGAATGTTCGCAGAAAAACTTCGAATGACTTAATCCAGACAATGAGAGGCCGACGTAAGTCAGTTTTAGTGTGTTGTGATTATTTTTTATCTACATCAACATAACACTATCAGTTAGCAACCAAAACTCATCAAATTGAATGAAGGAAATTAATCAGCTCGACTGGATCAGGCTCCAAAAACAATTAATTCCAAGAGCGTACTCCCACCTTAAAGGCCGGCAACGCACTTGCGACACCTCTGGTGTTGCGGGTGTCCATGGACGACGTTAATCGCTTACCATCAGGTGATTCGTTTGCTCGTTTGCCCCCTATAGCATAAAAAAAAAAAAAAAAAAAAAACAATTATAGTGTTTTTAACCAACTTAAAATCGTTACATATCCTTAACGGGTATTCAAAGTTTTTATTTTATTTTTTTATTTTATTTATTTGTTAAATTTAGTTACACAGCATAACAGTCAATAAACTAAGGCACTGCGAAACTACATAGTAGGTACACATATTGTAACTTATAATTTAAACATAATAGGTAATAATTTAGAAAAAGCAAATAATAGGCAAGCACTATTGAACAGTAGAAGGACGCACATCCATCTTTTCACAAAACGCCAAACATTCATCACGCACTAAATTATTCCTGCCAGCAAACAAATCACACTCCGGTGCTGATGCTAAGAGCCCATTCAGAAGTTGCAAGGAACGTACTAGAGGGGACTGTTTACGAAACTCAGTTCGAGAGTGAGGCACTGCCAGCAGGGGACGATCACGAGGTCGAAAATCAATCCTAGTCAGAGGAGGGACGTATAGTCTTACCCATTGCGTGGCAAGCTCCACACAATCAGACTCCCCGCGAAGTATGCCGCAAGAAGTAGTAAGAAGGGCAAAATTACGTCTCACTTCGAGGGAGTTAAAACCCAAAGAACCCAGTAAAAATTTGGTTGGGTACAGAAAGGGGTAGTATCCGTACATTTTTTTGTACAGAAAACGTAAAAAAGCCTTTTGAACTCGCTCCAGAAGTAAAATGTATGAGGCTTCATAGGGGTTCCAGATGACGGACGCTGACTCTAATTTACTCCTGACAAGAGCAGTATAAAGAAGTTTGATGGCACTGATATCGCTAAATTCTCTGGAATTTCTTATAACGAAGCCAAGTCTCTTATAGCAGTCACGCGTCAAGGAGTAAATATGTTCATGATAATTTAGACGGGTATCTAGGGTGACTCCTAGATCCCGTATCGAATTGACACGGACAATTTTTTCTACTCCCAGCAGATACTCGTAGTGGAGTGGGCTGCGAGCCTTACTAAAGGTAATGACCGCACACTTAGAAGTATTAAAAGCCAGTCTATTCCTGATACTCCATTGGTAAACATTTTCTACATCCCTTTGCAGAGATAGACAGTCGGATAATTCCTTTAAAGTTAAAAATAATATACCCCCCTGACGTAACAAACATCTTATTATTACTTCGTTTTTTTCACTAAAAAATATGAAATATTTTTTTATTTGCAAATCAAACCATTCAAAATAATACTTAAATAACGCAATCTAGATTTTTTTTTTAAATCCGTCATGGCAGGTTTTCATAGTAAATATAGATAAAGATATGTTTAGTAATTTAACTTTATATGCGTTTGAGTTAGTCCTCTTTGTGACTATAAAAATAACACGTGGAAAGCTTAAGTACTTCCCGAAATGGTATATACTCGTACCTACTACTACTTGGTTTCAAAGAGAAATATTGGTTTGTAAAAAGTAGAAATATTAATAAGCATTTAGAAGTTTTTATTAAGTACATTTCGCAGATAAAGTTCTCTGAAGTGTTTGAGAGACTAGACTCCAATAGTGCATATCAGGCGTTTATAGACTTATATATGCTAATATTTGACCTAACAATACCTATAGAAACTGTTCGTAAGACCTATAAGTCTAATTCTAACTGGAAATCGAAAGGAATAGTAAAAGCAAGTAAAACTAAACGCAAAATGCACTTGTTAACTCAGAAGCACAGTGATGACCAGATCTTGACTAACTATAAGATATACTGTAAACTGTACAAAAAAGTGATACGGCATGCAAAAATTATAGCTAATGATAAATTTATTAATAACAGTGCAAATAAATCTAAAGCTTCGTGGGCATTGATTAAGCAACATACTTCTAACGTAAACCCTTTGGATACACAGATGAAGAAAATAACCAATGAGGGTACTAGTATATCGAATCCCTCAATGATAGCCAAAATGTTTAATCGTTTTTTTCTTAATCAAAACTTGAGTAATGTTCCCAGCGATAAGTATATGACTATTTCTCAATCAGTCGGCAAAAGCATTTTTTTAAATCCTGTCGATAATAATGAATTAAAAAACATCGTAAAATCTTTAAGCAATAAAAAGAGTTTTGGTCACGACTCTATTCCCGTCCAAGTAATTAAAGCTAGTATTGACTATATCTCTGATGCTTTGACATATATCTTAAATCTAACTCTTGAAACAGGGGTATTTCCTGATGATTTAAAAAAAGCCTTAATAAAACCTTTATATAAAAAAGGTGAGAAGGATCAAATTACTAATTACAGACCAATTGCTTTGCTTCCTACTTTTTCGAAAATCTTTGAGAAAGTTATATACAATAGGTTATTGAACTTCATAGAAGCAAATAAAATAATAAATCCAAATCAATTTGGATTCCAAAAAGGAAAATCTACATCATTGGCGATGTTTAAGATTTTTATGCACATTTGGGAAGAGATAAATAATAAGAGACCATGTTTTGCTATATTGTTAGACCTATCCAAAGCCTTTGACTGTGTAGTTCATGATATTGTTTTATGCCAATTAGATAATATAGGAATACGAGGTAATGCTCTGAAACTTTTCAAAACTTACTTATGTGATAGGAAGCAGGCTACAGTTATAGAATCGTTTAATGACTCTACAAAATGCATAGAACAAGAGCAATCAGATTTTGAGACTGTCAATGTAGGAGTTCCGCAAGGAAGTATACTGGGTCCTCTTATTTTTCTAATTTATATAAATGAATTACCCAAAATTGTCAGCGGATTATGCGTTTTGTTTGCTGATGATGCTACGCTTTTATTTTCAGGATTATTATCAGATAAACAATTTGAACAAGATATAAATAGGACGCTAGACGCTGTAGGTGAATGGCTAAAAAAATTAAACCTTAACGTAAATTTAGACAAGACAAAACTCATCCAATTTAGAAATTATAGAACTTCGCCTATGTCTATCAATGTAACACAAGGAACCGTGACAATAGAACAAGTGGAGAGTGCTAATTTTCTAGGAATTACAATAGATTCTCATCTCAATTGGAAGTCTCACATAGCAAATCTAAACTATAAGATTGCAGGAGCAGCTTATGCCTTATCTGTTCTCGCTGAAACATGCTCAGAAAATGTTGTTAAGAGCGCATACTACGGGAATGTATATTCACGACTTACGTATGGCATTATATATTGGGGTGACTCCGTTGATGTTCTAACTACTTTTAAGTTACAAAAAAGATGCTTAAGAAACATGTTTCACTTGCATAAGCGTCATTCGGTAAGATCTGTATTTAAGGAAAAGCAACTACTGACTTTAACTGGTATCTACATACTTGAACTTTGCCTCTTTTTACAGCGTAATGGAGAGTATTTCCAAAAACTGTCCTTGCTTAATGATAACTTGCGCATGCAATATAAATACAACTATAGTGTTCCAAAGGTCAATAATAAACTTATGGACAAAAGTGCCTTTATCGCTGCAATAAAAGTCTTTAATAACTTACCTATTGAAATAAAGTCACTCGAAGGCAAGCAATTTAAAAATATTTAAAAAAAATGGCTTATTAGGCGTGTTTTCTACAACATGAAAGAGTTTTACGAGTATGATAGTAAAACATGCATGTATTAACATTGTTACTTGGTTATAGGCTATAGTCATAGTTTTAGGTTAATCATAGCTATAATATTGTACATCCGTGATGGATAAACTGTTGGTTCCTATTTGTATTATGTTAACATCTTTGTACACAGTTATACAATAAAATATTATCTTATCTTATCTTATCTTACCTATACCTTCGCGGTAATTTTATATATTTTTATGAAAAGTTAAATTTTTCCGTTTTGTGTTTTTGTACAGTGTTTTGTTTGAATAAAAAATATTTATATTTTATTCTATGTAATAGTCTCTCCGGCCAAACTTGGTACTAAACTCCGGGTTTGTTTAGTACCCGGTGTTTAGTACCAATTTCAATGAAACACTTTAAAACTATTTCATAGTATACTAACTATGGATGTATGTTTTAAAGTGTTTTTTTTCTAAATTTCTTCTTAAAGATATGTTTTTAAATGGTTTAAACATAGGATCGGATAGTTATTTGTTACTGAATGAGATTTGGTTGGTAACCGATGTATCATTTGTAACTATGTATAATATGCATTGATTTTATATACTTCATTTATTGGTATGTATTTATTTATGCACTGCTTGTTCGTTATTGCTTCGTAAATATTTATTTAAGCTAATACGGCTTTCTGAAGAATACTAAAATTGATTTAAACTGATTTATGGTGCCGTTTGCATTAACATAAATAACATTTACAGTACATATGGTGCTACTAGTTCTACATTACCACACTAGTGCGATAATAAGCACTTTATGTGCCTGCGTCAAAAATTAAACAGCTATATGTACTGTCAAACGTCGTACGATATATGTGCGGATAGGTAATTCGCAACTCGTGTCGATTTAAAACACTCCCTTCGGTCGTGTTTTATTCTATCCCCACTCATTGCGAATTTTCTCCTCTTCGCACTTTTATCGTAATGTACTATTATTGTCACGAAAATTAACAATACATATAATAACATATGTGTACGATTAGCATGTACCGATATTGTGTTGAGTTTCGATGCCATAATACCTACTAAAATCACGATAAATCCGTTACCCTAAAAAGAATCAGCTATTATAAATTATTTCCCAAATAATCAAATTTTTCATACAAGCTGTCAGTTCAGTGACTGGATTATTTATAATCTAATGGCATACAGTATGTATGTATTTTAGTGAATTTTTATCGAGAGTTTTGGCTCATTTACCTAAAATTAAGATCAGAGTATCATATACTTATATTAAACAGTTGATTTAGATTATTTAAGATATTTATTTAAAAATGTTGAGAAACCAAAAAAAATGTAGACTTTGTAACGAGTACCTACGGTCCGTGTTTTATGATTGTGCTTACTATGTTTATGTTTAGTTTATGCTTGTTATTGCAGATCATGACCAAAGGACGAGCCCGAACAACAACGTGCCTTATTGTGTAGAGAACCCGGCGGAGACCCTTATTGCTCGTGTAAGTTTTAGGGTTCCGTTGGGTAACCCTATGAAAGGTACTTGAATAGCTGATAAGGTCAAAAAAATTAAATAAATCACTTTGTATGGAGATAGGTGCAATTTCGATCAGCTGTTTTATGCAAAAAAAAATGTTTTTATTCCACTTCCATTGCACTCAGGGTTATTGACCTTATCAGATGTTGAAGTATAT
Organism: Lathronympha strigana; assembly: GCA_949128165.1. Taxonomy (NCBI): domain Eukaryota; kingdom Metazoa; phylum Arthropoda; class Insecta; order Lepidoptera; family Tortricidae; genus Lathronympha; species Lathronympha strigana. The sequence continues at coordinate 12,325,871 of OX421922.1, read as the reverse complement.
CGTTCGGAACTTTTGTAACAACCTGTATTAAAATAGTAGTTTATGCAACAGTGATATAACTCGACTTCCTCTTGTTTTGTAATAACAGACCCGAGAGTTTTAAGAACCAATTATGAGCTGTTGCATACGCTAGTTTTTCTACGACAGCAAAAATAGCGTAATAAGCAAAATCTAGAGAGGTGGCAGAATGTGGCAGATGTCGTGCCCACTATAGAAATTAAAAAAAAAACAGCTACACTGCTCATATATTGTATGAAAATCCATAGGCTGAGCAGTGTTCTTATGGAATACCATTGACGACGTTATAATGTATACTTTTCAAATGTCGCTGTTAGTCATCTAATTGACAAATAAAAGTGCTGGAGTAGAAAAACTATTTTGTATGTAATCTGTGATACTATATTAACTTTTTACAGGTTTTGACAGAGCAGGGACTCGGCAAGTACTGCGACCGCGATTTTCTCCAGAGTACCTCACGTGAGATGCAGGAGGCTCTGGGCCTCTCCCAGGTGGCTATGGACACGTAAGGACACATTTTATTACATTGACCACAAAAGGCTACTTTGCCCAAATTTCAAAATTCAAACATTTATTCTGCAAGTAGGCTTCAAGGGCACTTTTACAAGTCAATAAGCATTACAATAAAGCATTTGCATGTACAAACATTTACAATATATAGTGAGAAATAAAAGTATAGGTAATCTAAATATATCAGTATTTAATATAATCTAAATTTATACAAAAACCTGGGTAAACAATATTAAAATAAATGTACTAAGTAATATGTCAAGAGATGTACGAGTATAGGCACTATAGTTAATAATAAATTAAGTTTGGAGATTAACTAAGCGAACAGAGGATACCAGATAATAAGGCTGGTCTACGAAAAAAGTAGCCACTCTCTTATAATTCAAACTAACTAGTGCCCGCGCCTTCGTATGCGCAATATTTTAATAAATTGTAGCCTATGTGTTATTCTGATGTATACGCTATATTATTGTAAAGCTCCATTAAAACCATTAAGTAGTTTTAATGTGAAAGAGTAAAAACTAAAAAATATCCATAAAAACTTTCGCGTTTATAATATTTTAGTAGGATTTTCAATATGAAACCATACAATACATCAATGATATTAAAAGGAAGGGCTCGAGTCTTTGCTTTTCTTCTTACACAAGGCTTTGTTGATATTTTAATCAATTACTCGATATTTATGGAGCCTTATCCTAACCTTTTCATTTTAATAGTGTTTTTTTTTTCTAATTTTAAAATTTTAGATCATCAGTGTTCCCATTTGATTAGAACTCAATTACAATATTGATACTATAATAAGCCGCAAATCTCGTTAGAGTTTTTCTTACCGACTGCAAGGCAGATTTTGAGAAATGGGGTGAACAGCTCGATGAGCGTCCCCCCATAACATAACAGAACATAAGACAGGTCTTACTGAAATTGTTAAAAACACCGCACTCTTCGTCCGATAACTTTTACATTCAGCGTTTATCTGAAGTTATTTTTATTTTGACGACTTTTTAACCAATAACATGGCTGTTGGAATTAAATGAAACTATCGAGTAACAATGGATACCCATTCTACGATGGGTATTTTTTTTCGTGTACAACCTTTAGTGTCGGAATGAACGACATTTCTTACCTCCGACGAAAAAAAAGGTATAAGTGTAGCGTGTCAATTTGTGGCGTGCGTAGCTCTTGTACCGTGGGCCCTACAATAGGAGCAAATCATTTAATCGTAAGTAGTACTCCTCAAACACAACTTTAGTTCAACAACTTTTAAAAATGATGTACTCTGTAAGTTTTAACTTTTTCATATAAACTTATTTAAGGTTTTTTGTAACATGTAAGTTAACATAAGCTAATAATTGATTTTTCAGTCCTCCGGCCGGTAAGCGCCACTTTACGCAAAACTAAATTGCCGCCTGCCGGCTCCGTCGGGCAGAAAAATAGTATACAAACCTCGGCCGTTAAATGGGAAAGCCTCGGATCACATGTTAGTCGACCTCGGCTTCGCCTCGGCCGACAATTACATGAAATCCGAGACATCTCCCACTTAAACGGCCTTGGTATGTAATTTACTATATTTCCAGTTTCCTTTCTTTCAGCGAAATTTGAGATCATAAGACTTGTTTATTGCAAGTGACATAATTTTTTCGTGTATAATATAATCGCAGATTTTAATTGTTGTACCACGGTGGAACCCTGTCATAATAAAGTAACGACATGTCAACAATCGAATTTCAATAATTTTCGACGATATTGACATTTTGACAAGGTTTTATCGTGGGTCGTCAATTAAAGTCTGCGAGTGTACATAATGTAATACAATTTGTAATACAGTGTGGGATTGTTGTGGAGTTTTATCACTAAAATTAAATTTATTTTCACAGCGCTGCAAACCGTATCATTTTGCAAGAGCGGCAGATGAACAGGTCACAGGAACTGCCTAACAATGTGGTAAGTTTATACACCTCCATACACACATTATTGGTCTATAATTAATACCTAACGTGACATAAAAGGAGAATTTTAAAGCTTTAACGTGCGTATCTTCGGGTCTGTCTGTGGCCTATATCCCGGCAAGTTATCCAGTGACCGAAAGATTATTTATGAAACAAAAGATAGACTAATTATCATACAGCAACAGCAGTAGCAGGTGTAAAGCTAGGGTAAGATAAATTAGTTTTTAGTTCAAATGCGAAGAGAGGGCAGCCCCTTCGTCAAATCCGAGCCATCTGGTTACGGGTTTTAACCGGTTTCCTGTGCTGCCGATGCACATACTGGTTGCGCGTATTACAGCTATGCTGATTCTTGCCCTCAACCAGACGAGTATGGTACTAAGGGGGCGACTCCAACATCCGAAATTGTCCCACACATATGTATAATAAATGAGGACTTTTGTTTTATTTTATTTGAAATCCTTGTTTGTCATAATAGTTCTTAGCTATGCGCTATGCTTAGTGGGTATAAAACTAGTTTTTAGAGTTCCGTACCTCAAACGGAAAATACGGAACCGTAAACACTTTGTTGTCCGTCCGTCCGTACCGTCTGTCTGTCAAGACCCTTTAGCTCGGGAACGCGTAGAGGTAGCAAGTTGAAATTAATACCACATACACAAGTCTGCAGAAAAAACCAAACCTCTACATCAACGCAATCTAAAGTTATGGCCGTATATGTCGCATTTTCCATATATTTACAATGGGAATCAAAATGTATGAGTACTTCCCGTTCACCAAGAATTACGAAATTTGGCAGAAAGCAAGAGCTTGTATAGCACAAGTACGGGAGAATATCTAAAAACCGTATAGTTACCGCACATTGAGAATTTCGTGTCACCAGTTTTTTTAAGTACCTAAGGTTATAAATGGGGAGAGGAACATACTTTGTGCAGAACCCTCGGTGTGCGAGCCCAACTCGTAGTTGACTGGTTTTTTATTTTTTTTAGCTCAGCATCAGCCTTGTAATAGTAATGAGGCAACTTTCCCACTTTTGATTACACGTTTTGTTTACAGGAAAGCATACTGTCAAGGCAGTACCATCCGTTTCACCAGCCTCCAATGCAGCCACCTCAGAGAAAATGATATTTTCTATTTTTATACTTGGATGATCCCCTACCAGTGCAGTGTGGTAGCTGCACTCGGTTTTACCCTTTAATCGGGTTTGTGTAACCCTTTTTTGAACCGGGTACAACCGGTTTTTTGAAGATTTTGCAAAAGATTTAAATGGACCGCGTAGCTTGTAATATTATTTTTAAAATTTAAGCACTTTAGCATTTTAATATTTTAAATGCATACATGTATATTTTCGAAGCCTTCGGAGTTTAAAAATATTCTAAATCTAAATTTTAAAATGGGGTTTTAGATGATTCTAGTTTTTGGATAGCTTTTCGCAAATGCCTGAGGTTTTATTGTAAATAATATAAAATATTTTATTAACTTATAAATGTACCTAATAGGTATGTGCCTTAATTATTACAGATGTATGTTTAAGTGCCGGACTGTGAAAATTGTGGCCCCATATAATATTTATTATATTATAATAGTAATATTAAATATACGTGCCAAAAGTTTTACTTCACATAAGTTAAATTTTGTATAATTCGGTATTATTGCTATTGACATTTAAAAGAAACTATCTATTTATGATTGTTATATGATGTTTCAACCAGTGTAGGTGATTTTCTAATTTTTAAAGATGCAAGTCTAGTCAGTTTGCTTGCTTGGAAGAGTTTTACGTAAATGTTTATTTATGTTGTATTTTGTATGGAGATATTGTTATTGTGAAATAAATTGTTGCAACATAATTTGTCTTACGGTTTTTTTGTAATTCCGAACACAAGACTCACGGCTGTTAGTTTGTGCCCTGTAGTTACTCAGATACGAAATCTCTCTGAAAAATAGATGTATGAATGCAGAAAAACCTAAATACTGGAAAACTAACTCGTGTTTTTTTGATAACATTTTTTTTTAATACAAAAAATATACAGTCATGTATCAGTAACTCTGTCTGTCCGTCTGTTACCTCTTCACGCTAAAACCATTTTTCAAGTTGTTAATTAAATATCCAAGATTACGTTATTGATCTTATGGTTTACGATGATACGGCCGTTTTAGTAGTGAATGGTTTCAGTGGTATTTGATGACTTTGATGAGGTAGTGTGAAAATTCAAGGCGAAACAGTGACATAACATGTGACTCCTTTTGTTTATTGCGGATTTGTATCTCCATCTCTGTCACACTTGCATTTGGAGTAACAAAGAGGTTTTCCCAATTTTCGATGTTCATGGTAAGCGTACTGTTGTCATTTTAGTGTAGTTTTTGCTCTTATTCTACACAGACAAAGTCGCAGGCTAAAACTACATACACAAAGCCAACATAATTTTGATATAAGAGTAGTTAAAGGCATAACGTCCGCCATTTATACTTTTTTAAATTGTGCAACAAAACTTAAATAAATAAAGCATATAGATGCAGTGTTGCTCTGACGAAACCTATATCTACGTACGTGTATGTGCAAAATCGAATTTTGGCCTATGAAGAAATGTTATTAAGAGGGTGTAGAGCGGCCAGTGGCGCTCTCATTGGGAGATTGTGATTTCTTGTCAACATTTCTATTTCTATACATTAATCTATGTATCAACATTGTGGTCATACTAATACGCCAACGTTTGGTCTGTTTCTTCTTCCTGCCCGTATCCCAAGTTATATGGGGTCAAAACAACAAGTTTTTGTCTACCATTCTCCTCTATAACTCGTCATCTCACCATTCACTCCTTTTTTCCTACAATACATAATTTTGATTGCCTTATTTTTTGCTTTATGACCGAAATGGCAATAAGTGGTTTTTTTCCGTTTAGGCGATTAAGCTAAAAGTAATATTAAAATAGGTATTTTATATAGAAGAAAAGTTGGAGAATTAGTAAAATTACAACGATGACACCATGGGTTATCAGAGAAAAGGAAAACGACACTGGAAGCTCTGCGCCCTCTTAAGAAATGTTCAGTAAACGCAAGTAATACAATTTTTGGATTAAAAAAGCTTAAAAAAGTCAAATACTTAATAGTTACTTTATTTTCTGGTTTCATTATCTGTTAGGTATTCCATTGGAGCAGTGTAGTCAGTCTGACCGTCAACATCTTTTAAGTTTTCCATTTTTTTCAATAAGTCCATTTTCAGTTCCTTTATGTCATCTTCAAGGTTATCATCGTGGATCACTTTATCTTCTTCAAGTACTTTATTTGTCAGTAGAAGAGCTCTAGTTAGGTCATTTAAGCCAAGTCGTATCCGAGAGTTAGTCATTTTCAATTTTGGATTGTTTGGCATGGCTACTTCGTACGGTTACCAACTATCAAATGGGTTACTTGTTGGTATCAATGGGATTTCTTACTGGTATCAAATGGGTGTCTTGTTGGTATCAAATGGGTTTGGTTTTTATTCTTGTACTTGTTCATTGAAATCTTCCTTTTTAATATTTAACTGTCTGTCTTTTCCTCGCCGGGACAAACCTTGTCAGAGGGCGGGCATAGCTCTGCACCTGGCTTCTGCCTGACTATTCTTGGGTGCGGACACTTTCTTGGGGGATCATGTTTTGCGACAGAGATCGGAATATTTTTGACTTTTTCGATGCATATTGCCATGCACTCGGGTACAGGCGGGATCGGCTCAGGCTCTGGTTTGGGACAGAAAATCACTCCGCGTTTGAGTTTCTCATTCCTAATCTGTATCTGGCATGGTGTTAGTGGTACTGGTTCAGGTTCTGGGGGCAAATCGCATTTCTTCAATTTCACGATGATACCATGAGGAATGAAGGTTTTTTTGATATGGGGGCAGTGGGAGCCTGAGCCGCAGGCCATATTTGACGGAGTGGTTTTGAAGGTTATTTTTTATTAGTCAGCTGTCAAGTTGACGAATGAGATTATGGAATAAGTTTATATTTATAGGCTTGAAAATTCAAGTGTAAAGCAGGTATGCACGTTAGAGTATTCATACGCAGTTTTGACTGAACAGTTCAACTGCACAGGTAAAAGCATTAAAACATTAATGGAAGGATAGCTTTATTAAGATTTTCAAGGAAAATTATTTTGAACATGGTCAGTCAAGCCATTTTTATTTTCATTAAAAAAAAAGTACAAAGTCACAAAGTTCTCGTACTTTGTTACCACTTATTTTCTTGTACTGGCAACGCTGTCACTTTTTTTTATTGAAATAACATGAAAATATACATATATGTACCATATAAGCCATGTATAACAATGTTACGCCAAACTGCGGGGCAGTTTGTTCGCGATGAAATGATTTTGAGTACTTAGATAATAAAAACGGAATGATTTAAAAAATCTAGTTGAAAAAAATATGTTTCATTACTGGGATTCGAACCCAGAACCATCTGCTTCATATGCAAGCATATTACATTAAACCAGTTGTCAAATTTAGTTCACTGCGTTTTGTTGATATCGCTAGTTGTTAAACAAACTTTTGGAAGAGGCCTTTTTTGTATGTAGTAGTCGTTCTTCTCATAGAGTACTTATTATATTCAGAGAAGGAAAAACATTATACTTAGCTGTTTTTGAAAAAAATAAGTTATTGGATCTCTTCTCGCGAAAATTGTTATTAATAAAATCTCGGGTGGTGCAAGTGACGTTCAAGATTTTTAGTTAATTTCTAGTTAGTTGACAAGTTAGTCAAATATCTGTGTTCAGCGGAATGCAAAATGTTAACACTACTTTATTGTCAATGTCCTATGTCTTGTAAATGCTCATATATTTATGAATTCGACTGTACGTGGGCATTATCAGAAAAAAAAGTGTACCAATACCTTTTTTTCAAAATAAAGGAAGTTTTTGGTTTTTTATAACCAGAATCACGAGTAGGTGGTTAGGTCCTATTGATTTAAAAATAGAAAAAGAGTGTCCTTAGTTTTGGTCAGTTTCGGAAAGGTTTCATACATATTGTATGGGCCGTTACGAAATTGACTAATTTTTTTAATAGAAAATCGAGGACCTAAAGTGTACCCTTTTTTTTAATAGTAATTTTTTTTCTAAAAATGCCTACCTATATTATCTTCTAAAAGCCACTTGCTACCAGCCTTGGCTACCAGGGTAAGCAGCTAAGCCGACTAACTGTCAAATTCTTTTTAGATAATTAACGCTTTTAACTCCGGGTTAGTCCAGGTCCGTCACAGTATTAATCTAGTAACAAGTTTGCGAGGACTTGACTCTGACACAATATTCGTAGAATATTTCAGTGTAGTTAATTCACAGACTTAAAATCTCAGTCAATAGAACATCTTAGCAATGTTAACAAAGGGCGTCACTGTTTCTCTTTGTATTTACACACTACCTCACCAAACACCACTGAAACCTTTCACTTACTGAAACGGTCGTATTATCGTAAAATACAAAACATAAGATAGATAAGTTATAAATTGAAAGAGATGTCAAATACTACAGAAAAAGTGCGACCTCCTGCTTTCGCGGCTTCGATTCCAGCTCTGCTCACCGGGGGCCTTCACTTTTTCTGTAGTATATGACATCTCTTTCAATTTATATATGGTAGTGTGACTACTTAAAAAAAAACATTAATCTAAACATTTATTACATTTAATAAATGATTTGATTCGTGCTTTACAATTGTATAAATAAGTTAATCTTGGATATTCCGTAAAAACTTAGGTTATATAAAATGGCGGTTTGTTAACATTGTTTGGAAGTTAGACTAAATAGGGGTCTTTAAATAGATTATTTTGTAGTTCCAAAAATAAAAGAACTGGATGGTATCAGCCGAAAAAATGACGTATAAAAGTGCTGCAGTTGCAGCACTTTTTCATATAGTCTTGTTTGGAACGTGACGTTTCGTTAAGTGCCAACAGCCTTTAAACATTTAACAGTGTTGGTAGTTCTGTGCATGAATTTGAAATCGTTTTTGTTCTGCTTTGTAAGTCCATTTCTAAATAAATAACAATGCCAATTACCGAACAACGTCGCCCAAGAGGCAATAAACGATATATATAATAATTTATACTAATATATTAATAACACGTGACACGGGCAAAATTGTCCAATTCTCGGACAGAGGCTATTATTATAAAAGAAGAAGAAGTCAATTTCTGGACTTCCGGTTGATGTCCAAGATGGCGCGGGCGCGTCGGGAGTAGTTCTTTGTTTTTTGTTTGTTAAAAGTTGTTTGTGCGTAATATTGGTGGCTTATTATACAGTGAACTAACACAAAAGCATGCAGATAATGAAGAAATAGTTCTGACACCTGTCTTACCACTCTTGGGATCATCACCCGGTTGTCCGCGCCACGTGCTATTTGAAATCAGCTACCATTTTAAATAGCAAGGCTCCTCACCGTACAAAGTCTCGCTCAAAGAGCGAATTTATTTATTTATCTATTATAACCGTACAACCTAAGCCTAGCTAAGCCAAACTTTGAGACTGGCGAAATTGTCCCATTGATTGGACAGAAGCCATTTATTTTAAAAAATTGAATTGATTGAAAGTCCATTTCTTTTAATAAATCAATGTCGAAATGATATAAACTGGATATTGATAACCGAAATATATTTATTTAAATTCTTCGTAGTAATTCTTGTACAGTCGCCATCAGATATGTCAGTGGCCAAGGTGGTCACAAATTTCTGATCGCGCTTCTATAGTCAATGCGTAAATTGCTTGTTAATTTTTGAATTCTTTTGTCGCATATATACGAGTATATGTATGTGATGGCGACTATACTTATGCAGCTCTCTAGTTCTGTTATTTCACCAAATTGAATGTTTCTTGAGTGTGGTTATATCCTGAACCTGCAAAAGAAAAAACATTGAAATAAGTGTTTCGTAACATAAAGCAGACTGAGGCTCCATTAAGCATGAAAAAACAGCCAAGTGCGAGTTGAACTCGCTCACGAAGGGCTCCGTACCTATTATAATGGCAAATAAAATCACGTTTGTTGTGTGGGGAGCCCCTTCAGATATTGATATATTTGTTCCTGAGTTATGGATGTTTTGTATGTATTTAAGTACATATTTATATGTATCTATCTATTAAATTCTTGTATTTTATCAATCAATGATCTTATCTTATCTTATCTTATTATATGTATCGTCGTCTAGTACCCACAACACAAGCCGTATTGAGTTTACCGTGGGACTAGGTCGAGTTGTGTAAGATTGTCCCACAATATTTATTAATTATTTACTATTTATTTGTGCTGCCCCCTGGCCTGCTTCTGGTTTCTGGCTTTTAAGAACATGTTTCCACAAAATTTCTTCTTTTGTACATGGTTCATGATTCTCCTTTTCCTCGCGTTTTCCCGGCTCATGCCATGGCTCTGGGACCTTGGGGTTTGCTTTGGCAACCAATTTCAAGATTTGGCGTGTGCCTACCGAATCTTGAGATCGGTTGCCAGTAGGCCTCATTGAGATAAGTGCGGATTCCTCACGATGTTTTCCTTCACCGAAAAGCGATAGCTAAAAATCAAATGATATTTGCTACCAGTCGGGTTTTGAACCCGCGACCTCCGAATTGATATTAGCAAGCCTTATCACTTGGCCACTAACTACTTCATGATTCTCTCTCTCTTTAACCTCTATAAGGGTCTTTAAGGGTCGATGCGCAGTTGCATATCAAACACAAATAACTAAGTCAATTCTAAAAACCTAATATTGAAGTACATTGAAAAAAACTTTAATACTTACTTATAGTATCAATTTATGGGTTAATTTTCATTTTCCTTCCCTTTTTTATCATCAATGTTGGAACAGTTCTTCCCACAAACGCAGTTTTCACAATTCCCATCTTCTTTCTTTGGTTGGTCTTGTAGTTTTTCTAAGGTATCGTTACATGGTACGCATGTAATTTTCTTGCCAGACCGTTCATCTAGTCTGTCAGACATTTTGTTGGAATTTTCTAATATTTTTGTAAAATTTTGAAATTGTGTAGGGACGGTTGGAAAAGTGGAGCTGTCAATTTTTTTCTGTCTGACGTTTAGACTGGTTGGATATCGAATATTTTTTGATAGAGATACGTACTTTTTGGTACTGTATTTTGTAAAGAGGATTATACCTCTATTATTTGTCTGTTTTTTTTTAACACTAGCAACGGTGTGTGGAAATCCTTCTTCCTAGTGTTTTCCTGTCTTACGCCACGACTCAGGGAGCCTGGGGTCCGCTTTGGCAACTAATGCCAAGATTTGACGTAGGCGCTATTTTCACGATAGCGACTGCCATCTGACCTTCCAACCCAGAGGTTAAGTTAGGCCTGCCTGGGCGCTGGGTCGGGTAACCTCCACGAAGGTCTGGGGCATTCAGATCGTTGTCGATCCGCGAGGATCGGCAGGGATGGGAATGTTCCATGGCTGGTGCGCCCTGGGGGCAATGGTAAACGAGCCCTTTTGGGGCTTGTTTACTATTGCTGCCAATAACCCGACACCCGGGATAGTCCCGGGGGGGAGGGGGGAAGGCCTCTGGGCCAGGCGCTGCTCCCAGCATGCCTCAGCTCATCTGAGGTGGCAGGGGAAGCAGCACGCGGCGGGCGTGCTTCGGCACGCGGCGGACGTGCTCCAATGACTCTCAGGGCTATACCGGACAGGGTCTCCCATACCGGGCAGGCCTGAGGGGAGGAGCACACGGCGGGCTGCTCCGCGTGTCCCTCTGAACCTAGCAGAGGGCACAGTGTGAGCAGCCAGGTCCTTCGGGACGGGGGGTTTTGCGGGGGTGCTTTGCACCGGAGCCGCAACGGCGTGGAGTAAACCACCTTAAAAAATCCCTAATCCCAAGGTGTGGCTGGCGTGCCGACGGGATGAGTGGCTGGGGGGAGCCCAGTCACTAGCGCCGCAGAGGGGGGGCATACCCCCGCTTAAAATAAAAATAGCTTCAAAACATGAGTGGCCAATGCAATGTAAAACGTCCCCAGGAGGTTTCAATCCTCCGTGTCACCACAGAACGGGCGGGTGCCCGTACTGTGGTGACACGCCGCCCACCGTACTCTGGGGGGGCAAACCACTCGCGGACGATTCGACACGACGACCTTAGCAAACGAAATATGGACTCGGAACCTGCTTTGCGATTAAGAGGAGGAGCGGATGGGGGTGAGGTTGAGGAGACCCCTCCCAAACGCGTCGAAGAGGAAAGAGTCGGCGAGGAGGTGGCGGGCAATCTGACATCGCCCGGACTTGCCCTGCCCTCTCCTAAACCGGTGCCCACGAAGTACCGCCCTATGCGAGACGCGCTTGGGCGGTACATACGGTACGGTGTGCCAGACACCGAAACGGAAGTGATGGAGGCGCCCGTGCCCGCAGGGTACAAGCAGTATGTGCGTCCCCCCACCCCGAACCGAACGAGGATATTTAGCGGGAGGAACGCCGGCCCTCGCGGACCTGTCCAATCACCTGGGAGGGAAGAGTTCTTCTCCCCCTCAAGACTGGACAGGCGCGACCTGGCTGGTGAGGAGGAAGCCGATTCTGGAGACTCGGGAACCGAAAACCAAGAGGTGCCGGGCAGCTTCACCGAGTCTGATAAGCCGAATACCGGAGCTTCACATCTTCAGCCGTACGTCAGAATCGAACGGCTATCAGAATCTGACCTGTCAGCGATGAGCATGGAAACAGTGTGCTCGCTAGGAGAAAAGCCCGATGGTAAATTCTGGGCTAGCAAGAGAACGGAAAAGCGACCTGCAGACGAGCTGGACTCGTCCGGCTCGGAGGTCGACTCTGGGGCACCCAGTGACAATGGCATCCCCAAACATTCGCGGAGCAAATCCCTGAAGGGGACCCCCAAGCGGGGCAGAGGGCGAGGGGCACACCAGGCCGAGCTCTTGGCTGAAAGAGAGCATGCCAGCCAACTTGAGACGGGAAAGGCACTGGAAGTCGTCGGCGAGAATACCAAAGCGGGGCCAGCAGCGATGAAAAAGGCTGTTCGCCTACTAAACCCGAAGCTGCCCTCCATCAGCCAACCTGACCAGCTAACGTTGGCTGCGATAGAGCAACGAGTGACGAGTGCCCTCGGTGCTATAATTCATGTGAATAACACCTCGGGTCACCTTAAGGGCACTCATCAACGAGACCTGAATTCCTCAGTTGCAACGATTGGGGCAGCTTTCGCGGAGGTCAGATCCCGCATCTCGACCGACGAGGTTTCCCGCCTCGAGGCGGCGAATGCGCACCTGACTAGCCAAATTACAGAGCTGCGCAGGCAGATCCAGGAGATGCGCACAGAAATAAGTAAGCCTCCCGTGACACCGGCCAGCGACATTAAAAGTATTGTAGAAGACGCACTCAGCCAAAACCGAGTGCTCTTCACAAATATACTTGACGCCCGATTGGGGGGCATTGAATGCCGCCTCCTTCCCGAGCCACGGATGCGACCACCTCTGGCCTTTGAACAGCGCTCAGCGCAGGCTTCGCTTGGTGAACCCATAGAATCAACGGGATCAGTCACGGACTCCACAGCTGCCCAAGTCCGTCCTGCAGTGGAGACTGCTCCCACCGCCCCGCCTGAGGGAAAACGAGGCGCCAAGCCGAAGCCAAAGCGCAAAAAACCCAGTTTGGCAGCCAAAGAAGCGGCCGCGGCCACCACGTGCAATATACCGCAGACACAGAAGTTTCCCGCGGTGCCGTGCCCTCCCCAAGAAACGTGGAAAGATGCAGCAGGCCGGAAAAAGAAAAATAAAAAGGGGCCCGGTGAAGCAGCAATTACCGTCCCGGCTGAAGTGCGTAGAGATAGGCCTCAACAGACCCGCAACGCGAGGAAATCGCAAGAATTGAAGGTCCGCAAACTACGTCCGCCCCGCTCAGCGGCCGTTGTGCTCTCCTTGCAACCGCAGGCCGAAGAAAAGGGCAGGACTTATAAAAGTATACTTGCCGAGGCCAAGACCAAGGTCAACCTAACTGAGTTGGACATACAGTCGGTCCGACTTAAAATTGCGGCAACTGGTGCACGTCTGCTCGAAGTACCAGGAACCAGCAGTGGACCAAAGGCGGACAAACTGGCTGACAAACTCAGCCAGATATTCAACCCAGAGGAAGTCAGAGTATCTAGACCCACAAAATGCGCAGAACTGCGGGTGTCCGGTCTGGACGACTCTGTCACTATGGAAGACATCACTGAAGCAATCGCCAAAGCCGGGGGATGTGCAACCCGGGAAATAAAAGTAGGCGAAATTAAGGCGGACCCATGGAGTCTAGGTTCCGCCTGGGTTCGCTGCCCTATCGCTGCGGCGAAAAAGGTTGCCAGTGCAGGAAGGCTGCTGGTGGGCTGGGTGTCAGCGCAAGTCAAGCTGCTTGAAACCCGTCCCCAGAGGTGTTACCGATGCATGGAGGCGGGACACGTCAGTGCGAAATGCCTTTCTGACACTGACAGATCGGAATTATGCTACCGTTGTGGCCAACCCGGACACAAGGCGAAGGAATGCTCTGCCACACCTCACTGCACTCTCTGTGCAGCGTTAGGCAAAGATGCGGGCCATAGGATAGGAAGCAAGACCTGCACCTCTCCACCCAAGAGGCTTAAGAAAAAGGTTGGTGAGGCCCCCCGGGCCACCTCACAGCCTATCCTCCCACCCACTGACATCGGGGAGGAGGCAAGGGAGGAGTCAAATATGGAAACCAATTAGGATGGCCATCCAAGTGCTACAGGCGAATCTTAACCACTGTGCCAGGGCTCAGGACCTCCTAGTCCAGAGCATGGCACAGTGGTTGATAGACATCGCAGTGTTAGCGGAGCCATACTCCGTGCCTGCTCGACCGGGATGGATCGGCGACCTCGATAACACTGTGGCCCTAGTATCGCGGAACCCTGCTGGCCTCCCAGCTCCACAAGGCGTTGTAAGGGGGCACGGTTATGTCGCGGCGACCTACGGAGGCATTGCAATAGTGGGAGGGTACTTCTCACCCAACAAATGCCTGGCCGATTTCGAGCGGTTCCTGGTGGAAGTGGGCGCCACAATCCGGCGGCTGCAACCCACACCCGTCTTAGTGGCGGGAGATCTCAACGCCAAATCCAGGGCGTGGGGTTCTGCTGCGACAGACGTCCGAGGGCAGTGCCTGGAGGAATGGACGGTGGCCTACGGTCTTGTCGTGATGAACCGCGGGACAGAAAACACGTGCGTCCGACAGCAGGGTGGGTCAATTGTCGATGTGACGTTTGCTGAGGCTGCTCTGGCGCGCCGCGTCCTAAACTGGGCAGTGCAGGTGAACGTAGAGACCCTGTCAGACCATCTCTACATTCGTTTCGACATCTCCACCTCCCCACCAACAGCAGCGGATCCGACGGGACCCACGATAAGTGACGGGCCGCGGTGGGCATTAAAACGGCTCAACCGGGAAATCCTTGAGGAGGCGGCCCTGGTCAAGGCCTGGCTACCGACACCAGAAGGCTCCCTGGACGTCGAGACGGAAGCCCATTGGTTCACGGAGGCCATGACCGACACTTGCGACGCAGCAATGCCGCGAGCTAGGCCCGATCTGCCACGGCGCAAGGTGTATTGGTGGTCAGCAGAACTTGCACAACTGCGCGAATCGTGTGTCGCAGCGCGCCGCCAGTACACCAGAAGCCGCAGACGACGACGGCGCAATACTAACGAGGAGGCGCAACTCTACCAAGCGTACCGGGACCTAGTCGTGGCCCTACAGGCCGCAATCGGGAGGGCCAAAGACCTGGCTGAGAAGGAGATGCTGGAGAGCCTAGACAGGGATCCTTGGGGGAGGCCGTACAAGATGGTGAGGTGCAAGCTTCGACCTTGGGCTCCCCCAACGACGCAAACTCTCCAGCCCCATCTGCTACAGCGAGTGGTAAATACTCTTTTCCCAGAAAGAGCAGAGCACATCCCACCTCCGATGGCCCCGCCTGAGTGTCTGACTGACACCGACGGTGCCGAGGGGACTAGCACCCCGGAAGTCACTGAAGTCGAAATGAGAGCGGCAGTGCTGCGATTAAAACAAAAAAACACTGCACCAGGCCTTGACGGAATCCCTGGCCGGGCATGGGTGACTGCGCTGGGTCCTCTCGAGAGCCGACTCAGAGCACTCTTCAGTGCTTGTCTGGAGCAGGGCCAGTTTCCGCGCGCGTGGAAAACCGGAAAGCTGGTCCTCATTCAAAAAGCAGGGCGTCCGGTTGACTCGCCATCTGCATACCGCCCCATAGTGCTGCTCGACGAGGTGAGCAAGCTCTTCGAACGGGTTGTCTCGCTTCGCCTCGTGGGCCACTTGGAAAACACAGGTCCAAACCTCAGCGACAGGCAGTTTGGCTTTCGTCGATGTCGCTCAACCGTCGACGCGATCGGTCGAGTCAAAAACATAGCGGAAGAGGCGGTATCCAATGGCGGGATCGTTCTTGCAGTGTCCCTGGACATATCCAATGCATTCAACACCCTGCCATGGAGCTGCATTAAGGAGGCCCTAAGGGACCACGCTGTGCCCTTGTATCTGCGCAGGACTGTTGGAGCGTACCTTTCGGCAAGGACGGTCAAGTATCCGGCGCAACACGAGTGGAGTGAAAAACCCATGTCATGCGGTGTCCCACAGGGGTCAGTCCTAGGGCCACTGCTGTGGAACATTGGGTATGACTGGGTGCTTCGTGACAACAACATCCTGGGGGTGGAACTGACGTGCTACGCTGATGACACACTTGTCACAGCAACAGCGAGCACGTTCAGAGAGGCTTCACTAAAAGCTACGGCGGGAGTTGCCCAAGTAGTAGCCAACATACGAAAGCTGGGCTTAGAGGTTGCGCTAAATAAAACAGAAGCCATTTGTTTCCACGGACCCAGAAGAGCGCCCCCAGCCGGTGCTCAACTGACGGTGGGCGGAGTCTCCATCGGTATCGGGTCGACAATGAAGTATCTAGGACTTGTCCTCGACAGCCGGTGGAACTTCAAAGAGCACTTTAAGCGCCTGGCTCCTAAACTCCTAGGAGCAGCCGGAGCGCTGAGCCGGCTTCTACCAAACGTGGGAGGACCAAATGTGGGCTGCCGCCGCCTCTATACCATGGTGGTGCGGTCGATGGCCCTATACGGAGCACCCATATGGGTAGATGCCCTTAACGACCATAACCAGGCCCTACTGCGGAGACCGCAAAGGGTCATGGCGATAAGGGTCATCAGAGGCTACCGCACCATATCATACGAGGCGGCCTGCGCTCTGGCCGGGACCCCACCATGGTACCTGGACGCGAAGGCGCTTGCTGGTGTGTACAGGCGAATCACGCAGTCCCGAGCAGTAGGCCAGGAGCCAACGCCTGAGGAGGTTAACCACTGGAGGGGTGAAGCGCGCAACACACTCCTTTGCGACTGGGGCGAAAGGATGAGAAGCCCAAAGGCTGGCCATCACACCGTAACCGCGATCCAGCCGCGGCTAAAAGAATGGATAGGGAGGGAGCACGGGGTGGTAACTTTCCACCTCGCGCAGATGCTAACGAGCCACGGCTGCTTTGGCAAATACCTATGCCAAATAGCAGGACGAGAGCCAACGCCAGCGTGTCATCAATGCGACAGTGTGGAAGACACGGCGCAGCACACGCTGGCGGAGTGCCCAGAATGGACGGAGCCTCGCAACCTTTTGGTCGCGGCAATAGGTCCAGATTTGTCGCTGCCGGGCGTCATAAACGCTATGGTAAAACAAAAAAGGTGCTGGAAAGCGGTTGTCACTTTCTGTGAGAGAGTGATGACCGAAAAGGAAACGGCTGAACGTGCGCGGGAGGAAAGTGCTGGAGCTCACCCGCTGCGACGTAAAAAGGCCGGGCGGAGGCGAACCGCCCAGGATCGCCGCTTACCGCCCTAACGAGGGCCTCGGGGTGGTAGCCACGGGGACGGCTGCTACCCCAACGAGACCGAGACCCTCGAGGAGGCTGGCGTGACACACCTACACGCCACCGAGACGGTCGGGGTGTATACCTCCCCCAGAGCCGGGGCCTAACGGCCAGCCGCTGGCGAGGTTGCGGAAGTGTTCTTTAGCGATCCCGTGGCCTCGCCGTTACAGCGACGAGGCGGCAACAGAGGGGTTTTAGTGGGTAAGCTCGGGGTCCCATCAGCCCACTACGAGGAGTCCCACATAACCTCCCGGGTCCGTCCCTGCACCCGGGAGGTATGCGTAAAGCATTTCCCCTCTTAAAAAAAAAAAAAAAAAAAAAAAAAAAGGCCTTATTGGGTTGGGGCGCTGGGTCGGGTAACCTCCACGAGGGTCTGGGGCATTCAGATCGTTGTCGATCCGCGAGGATCGGCAGGGATGGGAATGTTCCAGGCTGGTGCGCCCTGGGGGCAATGGTAAACGAGCCCTTTGGGGCTTGTTTACTATTGCTGCCAATAACCTGACACCCGGGATATTCCCGGGGGGGAGGGGGGGATGGCCTCTGGGCCAGGCGCTGCTCCCAGCATGCCTCAGCTCATCTGAGGTGGCAGGGGAAGCAGCACCCGGCGGGCGTGCTTCGGCATGCGGCGAACGTGCTCCAATGACCCTCAGGGCTATACCGGATAGGGTTTCCCATACCGGGCAGGCCTGAGGGGAGGAGCACACGGCGGGCTGCTCCGCGTGTCCCTCTGAACCTAGCAGAGGGCACAGTGTGAGCAGCCAGGTCCTTCGGGACGGAGGGTTTGCGGGGGTGCTTGGCACCGGAGCCGCAACGGCGTGGAGTAAACCACCTTAAAAAATCCCTAATCCCAAGGTGTGGCTGGCGTGCCGACGGGATGAGTGGCTGGGGGGAGCCCAGTCACTAGCGCCGCAGAGGGGGGGCATACCCCCGCTTAAAATAAAAATAGCAAAACAAAAAAATGAGTGGCCAATACCCAGTAAAACTACCCCAGGAGGTCACAATCCTCTGTGTCACCACAGAACGGGCGAGTGCCCGTACTGTGGTAACATGCCGCCCGCCGTATTCTGGGGGGGCACACCACTCTCGAGCGATATACGACAAACCTGGCAAACGACTACTGGACACCGATCAAGCTTTACGATTGAGAGGAGGAGCGGATAGGAGTGAGGAGGAGGCGGTATCTCCAAAGGCCGGAGAATTCCGCCCAATCCGAGATTCTGCGGGGCGGTTCGTCCGTCGAGTGACTCAGGTCATGCCTGCAGGAACCACGGCAGCGGAGGCGTCCAAAGGTCTTAAAGAACCAGAAATGGGAGAGGACGTGAAGTCGTTGAGCCCTCCAGGCTCCGGACTGCGGGCGGGTGCGGAGTTCGTGCGAGCGTCCACACCCACACCTAGCCCCATCCTAACGAGGATATTCACAACGAGGAGGCCACGCGTGGTGTTGCAGAGATTGTCGCCCTCTAGGGAGGAGTTCTTCTCTCCCGGAAGGCTTGACACGCGCGATCTCCCCAGTACGGAGGAATTTGCATCGCCGCTGCAGTCGGACGCTGAATCCGAGGCGGGCTCTTCGTCCTTCGCACGCCTCAGGGTAGAAGAGACGCGAGAGACCACTCCCGATGGAGTGGCCACTAAGCCCCAGTCGCCACAGCCGCAAGAGTCTGATCGGCCAGTGGTATGTGACCTGTCAGTCACTGGCCCGCAGACGGTGGCCCCGTCGGGAGATAAGCCCCCCGGCAAATTCTGGAGTCACGGGAGGGGAGGGAAACGGCATGCAGTAGCTATTGGGTCTTCTGACTCGGAGGCTGAGATGGCGGCGCTCGATGCCAGCAGTGCCCTAAATTACACACAGAGCAAATCCCTGAAGGGGACCTCCAAGCGAGGAAGACGGAGAGAGGCAAACCAGGCCAAACTCCCTACACTCACAGCACCGGCCTTTGACCCGCCCGCAGAGGCAGAGGTTCAAAGCGGGAAGGAAGAGATGGCGGGGACTTCGTCCCCCACATCGACGGGAAAATACGCTGGCCTCGCCAAGTCAAAGGAGGAGCTCAATCGTGCCAAGCGAGAAGAGCTCTGGAAAAGGGCGGAGAAAGAAATCGCGGGACTTGAGCGTTCAATATCAACCCGCAGCCTGCCGGGCAATGATAGGGCAACCTTCAGTTGGTCCGACACGGAGGAGGAGCAAACAGCGGCCTCGCGCATCCAGCTTGCGGAGAAGAGCCTGGACACGATCGATCTCGTGGCAACGAAATCCAGAAACCTTAAGGGCACGTCTGTAAAAGCCCTCCACACGGCCGTTTCAAACTGCAGAACGTACCTTAAAGAGGTTAAAACACGTACGTCAACGGAGGAAACGCGGCTGCTCCAGGCGCAGAATGCTCGGCTCCAGGAAGAACTAAAGGAGATGCGGTCCGAGATGGAGCAGCTGAGGGCGGAAATCCGGACTTTGAGAAGGCGGTCCCCGGCACCGCCCCCCTCAAAGGAGACGGAATCGCGAACGGAGCCTGTCCACAACTCCGACAGTCTCAGTCATGAGGGACTCATGCGTGCTGTGAGGTCCCAAGTGGAGGAGATGTTGGACGCCAGGCTTGATTCCCTGGAGATCGAAGGGAGGCTTGCGCCACCTGTGTCATTGCGAACCAAGCTGGCGCACGAAAAGAAGCGGAAAGAAGCACAGGTGACCCTGAAAGATCCGGTTGCAGGGCCAGCGCCTAAAGCTGCACCAACGAAGGCTACGGGAGGGAAAAACCAAACCAAAAGTCGAGGCCCTCCTAACTACACTGAGGAGCCCCAAAAAGGCCAGAAAAGCAAGGGGAAGGGGAAGGGAAAGGGTAAGAAGACCGTGGATAAGGCCACTGCAAGCTCTTCTCACCCTACGCCTCTGACACCAGCTCCTCCGACACCAGGCCCTGCGTCAAACAGCAAGGGCTGGACCCAGGTGGGAAAAGGAGGAAAGCAGGTCGCGGTAGACACCCACTCTTTGCCTCAAGCGCCGGCTCAAAAACGAAAGCCAGGAAACTCCGTCCCCCTCGCTCGGCAGCGGTTGTTTTGACGCTGCAGCCAGAAGCCGCCGAGAACGGGGTAACATACGCGCAAGTGATCGCCAAGGCCAAAGAGACCGTGGACCTGGAGCGCCTAGGCATCACCGACATTAAATTTAAAAAGGCGGCCACAGGCGCCAGGGTCCTTGAGATAGCTGGAGATGCCAATATCGAAAAAGCTGACTCTCTGGCTAAAGAATTGGCAGAGAAACTTGGCGAAGGAACCGTCCGAGTATCAAGACCAACGAAGTGCGCGGAATTGCGCCTCACGGAGCTTGATGACTCCGTGTCACCGGGCGAGGTGGTTACGGCGGTTTCTAGGGTCGGCGGCTGTGCCGAGAGCCAGATAAAAACAGGAGAAATCCGCCAAGATGCCTCTGGTCTCGGCTCCATCTGGCTTCGCTGCCCAGTCGCGGCAGCCAAGAAAGTGGTAGAAGCGGACCACGGTCGAATCCGGGTGGGATGGATACGCGCCGCGGTAAAACTGCTCGATCAGCGTCCGATGAGGTGCTTCAAATGCCTCGAGGTAGGGCACGTTCGGGCACAATGTACTGACGACGCTGATCGCAGCGCCACCTGCTATAGGTGCGGAAACCCCGGCCACAAGGCAGCTGGATGCACAGCGTCACCGCACTGCATAGTCTGCGCAAACGCGGGAAAGAAGGCGGACCACACCCTGGGCTCAAAGACTTGCCAGGCCCCAGGCCGTAAGTCGATGAGAAGGAAGGCTGGATCTGGTTCCCAAGCCATACCGCAGCCTACGCAGGCGTCCGCCAGCAGGCTGGATGTCGCCCGGGAGGAGGATCAAATGGCCATCGAATAAAATGGCCATCAAAGTGTTGCAGGCGAACCTCAACCACTGCGCCAGGGCGCAGGACCTGCTGTTCCAATCCCTGGCTCAGTGGTCGATTGACGTTGCGGTGCTGGCGGAGCCATATTTGATCCCAGCTCGTGACGATTGGGTAGGCGATGTGGACGGTACTGTAGCGCTCGTGTCAAAAACAAAAATCGGGCGCCCACCAATGGCAGGCATCTTCAGGGGTAGAGGATACGTAGGCGCACTGTGTGGGGACATTTACTTCGTCGCAACCTACTTCTCGCCAAACCGAAGCCTTGCAGAGTTCGAGCGCTTCTTGTACGAGTTAGGGGCTCGAATCGGTCAGGTCCTCCCTCGCCCAGTGGTTGTTGCCGGCGATTTCAACGCCAAATCGACGGCCTGGGGCTCTCCAAGAACGGACGCGCGTGGGGCGGCTCTGGAGGAGTGGGCGGTGATGGCGGGACTGGCAGTCATCAATCAGGGAACGGCAGACACGTGCGTGCGGCAACAGGGCGGATCCATTGTGGACATCACTTTTGCTGGTGCCGCCCTGGCACGCCGTGTCCAGGGTTGGGAGGTCATGGTGGGGGTGGAGACACTTTCGGACCACCGCTACATACGATTCGATGTCGCCACCTCTCCTCTGACCCCTAATAACCCAAGCCGGACTGGCCGGGCTGAGGGTGGACCAAGGTGGGCCCTCACTAAGCTCGACCCGGAACTCCTAAAAGAGGCAGCCATTATTAAAGCCTGGCTGCCTGTTCAGGAGGGGCCGGTAGCAATTGAGCAGGAAGCAGCCCGGCTCCGGGTAGCAATGACGCATGTCTGCGATGCAGCGATGCCCCGGGCCAAGCCTATGGTGCCCAAAACGTCCGTATACTGGTGGTCCGCCGAGCTCGCACAGTTGCGCGAGGGCTGTATAGCCGCGCGGCGCCAGTATATGCGCCAAAGGAGACGAAGGAGGCCCAACGTGGATGAGGAGCGCCGCCTATACGAGGTGTATAAGGCTTCCAGATCCGAGCTCAAAGTGGCAATTGGTGAAGCAATTGAGGCGAGTCGTGCCGAGTTTCTAGAGACCCTCAATGCAAACCCATGGGGTAGGCCATATAAACTCGTACGAGACAAGCTGCGCCCGTGGGCACCTCCACTAACCCAATCCCTGGAGCCGGAGCTGGTGGGCCGGGTGGTGGCGACTCTTTTCCCAGAAAGAGGCCCATTTCATCCACCTGCCATGGCTCCGCCTGTACCGGGAGTTGACGAAGAGGAGGTAGTTCCGGCTGTGACTCCCGTCGAACTCCATGCGGCGGTTCTTAGACTCCGTGCTAAGAACACGGCCCCCGGCCCGACGGCATTCCGGGCCGTGCATGGGTCCTGGCCATGGACGCCATGGGACCAAAACTGCTGAGGCTTCTGACTGCGTGCCTGGAGGAGGGCCGCTTCCCGCAGCAATGGAAGGAGGACAAACTCGTTCTACTGCAAAAACCTGGGCGGCCTGCAGACTCACCATCTGGCTACCGGCCCATTGTCTTGCTTGATGAGGTGGGCAAGCTCTTCGAGCGTATAATCGCGGCTCGCCTCATCAAGCACATGGAGCGCGTAGGACCGGACCTAGCCGATTCCCAATTCGGCTTTCGCAGGGGCCGCTCAACGGTCGATGCGATTTCACGGGTGAAGGATATAGTGGAGGAGGCCACATCCCAGGGCAAGGTCGTCTTGGCGGTGTCATTAGACATCTCCAACGCCTTTAACACCCTGCCCTGGGAAACAATAAAGGAGGCGTTAAAACACCATAGAGTGCCCCCTCACCTGTCGCGCATAATTTCTGCCTACCTCCACGAAAGGGCAATAGTCTGGCCGGGGCGGCACGACTGGCGGCGGCGAAATATGACCTGCGGGGTTCCACAGGGGTCGGTCCTAGGCCCACTCTTGTGGAACATAGGTTACGACTGGGTCCTAAGGGGGGAAAACCTGCGTGGAGTCGACGTTACCTGCTACGCCGACGACACGCTGGTGACGGCCAGAGGACCCAGTTACCGCGACGCAGCCATGATTGCGACGGCAGGAGTCGCCCACTGTGTCACCCGAATTAGGCGTCTGGGGCTGGAGGTGGCTCTGAACAAGTGTGAGGCCGTTTGTTTCTTTGGCCCACGGAAAGCACCTCCAGCAGGGGCTGAAATCGTGGTAGGAGGAGTCCCAATCGCTGTCAAGCAAACTCTACAGTACCTCGGAGTCTTGCTTGACAGCAAATGGAATTTCAAAGCGCACTTTGAAAGGTTAGTGCCAAAATTGCTACGCGCTGCAGCGGCCTTTGGACGTATACTGCCCAACCTGGGGGGGCCCAAATCATCATGCCGCAGCCTATACATGGGCGTTATTCGCTCGATGGCACTGTACGGTGCCCCGGTATGGGCAGATTCCCTGAGCAGCCACAACACATCTCTGCTGCAACGGCCGCAGAGGATGATGGCTATCAGGGCAATCAGAGGCTACCGTACGGTGAGCGGAGAGGCCGCGTGCGTACTCGCCGGCTCGCTGCCCTGGGACCTTGATGCGAGGGTACTCAAGGCGTTGTACCAGTGGCAGTGGGAGGCGCAAAACTGGGGCCAACCGATGGCACCTCCGGAGATTGAGAAGCGGCGCAAGGAGCTGCTCGACGAGGCGAAGAACGTATGGGCGCGCAGGCTCGAACGGCCGAGGGCCGGCTCCCACACGATAGAGGCGGTCCGCCCAGTCCTCCGAGACTGGGTGGAAAGGCGCTCCGGGGTTCTCACCTTCAGAATGACGCAGGTACTGTCGGGGCATGGCTGCTTCGGCAGCTACCTGCACAAGGTTGCTCAAAGAGAACCGACACCGGAGTGCCACGAATGTGGAGCCGACGTAGACTCGGCCCAGCACACGCTGGCTGAGTGTCCAGCCTGGGGGGTGGAGAGGCAGGAGTTGGTCGCCCACCTAGGGCATGACCTTTCGCTCCCCTCAGTATTCAGGGCCATAGTTGGCGGAGAAAAGGCGTGGAAGACTATGCAAACTTTTTGCGAAAATGTCATAGCGGACAAAGAAGCGGCGGAGCGCGTAAGGGAAGTTCAGGCCGAAGCTGACCCGACGCGCCGCCGCCGGACTGGTCGCAGACGAGCCGCCCACGAGCGGAATCTGCCGCCATAACGGGAGTAAGAGGGCGGAGGACGCGGGGGCGTTCCCGCCCGCGATACTGGCCCCCGAGTGGGATAGCGCGACCTAGTGTCCCGGAAGCGCTTCCAGAGAAGAAAGGGTTCTAGTCCAGAGGCGAATCCTCCAAGGATGACTGCTGCGGGGTCGCGGAAGAATCGCGCAAGCTTGCCCATAACCCCGCAACAATAGTGGCGAGTGGACACCATGGGGTTTTAGTGGGTAGAGGGGCCGATAGCCCGAGTCCCACATAACCGCCGTGCTCCCCCCCGGACTCGGCGGTATGCAGAACAGCATTTCCCCATGTAAAAAAAAAAAAAAAAAAGGCCTTATTGGGATTAGTCCGGTTTCCTCACGATGTTATCCTTCACCGAAAAGCGATTGGACATCAACTGATATTTCGGAACTTATGTACAAGTTCCAAAAAACACATTGGTACGAGCCGGCAGGATTCGAACCGGAGACCTCCGGGCTGAAAGTCTCACGTCATACCGCTAGGCCACCAACGCTCTAGGTGTTTTAGGAAATATTGTGGGATCCTGCCTTTTCATCGAATTTCAGTTTGCCGAATAACACTTGCCAACCAACTCTTCGCCGCTAATTCGCAGCGCTTACCAAATTATCATTTGCCAATTCACATTTGGCCGATTTTCATTCGCCAACTAGGTTATGTTAGGGCCAGGGACCGGAACCGGTTACCATAACCCGGGTTTTTCATAAGGTTATTTTAAAGGTTGTTTTCAAAACACCTCCAATATGGTTAACTCATGATACGGAAACCTTAATCATTCGGAAACCTTATCGGTCCAGTTAACCCCAATTAACCTCTAACCAGCAACTAACCGCAATGAATTCTGTTAGTGTTTTAATCTGTTTTGAACAGTTCAAACGAAAGTAATCTTTATACGCCCAGGAATTAGACTTAATATTGAATGACCATGGCTAGGAGTTAGGACGTTGTCGCTCGCTGTGGAACCAGGTTTGTTTTGCTCTTAGTGTGGCATCGTTTCTTTATTTCCTTACTATATTTAGGCTAGCCTAACATTTTTATTATCATACATAGAAATGAAAGCGGCGTGAGCGTTTGTTTCTACTACGCTCAAGTTTATTTATTTTTCTTGTAGTTAATCAGTCAAATATAGGTAGTCGTAAATAATCATCATACATGGGTAACTTAGCGCAATTATTCTGATATTATTTAAAAACAAAACATAACTATTAGTCTCAGATTACGAAGCGATAAAATTCAGCAAATAGTGCTATTTTGTGAGTACATCTTGTGACGGCTGTCGGTAAAGTTAAAACTTTTTAAAATCTCGACATTGTTATCCTTTGTAAAACCAACAGCTAATTACCTGCACGAAATAGTACCATAAAGAACAAGAGATATTTTATTAATAACAACAGTATTCCTTTGGCAATAAAGTTCAAATTGTTATAGCATGCACTCAACGTATAACTTTTTGAAATTAAGAACCGAGGCGTGGTCAACCAGGTGTCTGTTTATTTTTCATAATTAAAAGTTGATTTGATTATTGTAGCTTGTGTTAAATTTTGCAACTTACGTAGGTAGATATTAAAAAAAGTGGGAACAGATTTCTTATCGATTTGAGGATATTGTGCAAGCTTCAGTCGCTATGCTACCAAGTACCGGCAACGTTAGCTACACTGTATTCTATTCCCGATATTTCTTACAATCGACAACTGGCCTACTTTTTGGATTTTTAATGCATTTGGATTCTTGAATTTTTAATCCATGCTTAGTTCATACACTACTCAACTACAGCAAAAATAATATAATAAATACCACCCTCTAACTAAGACTTGCAAAACACGCTACCGGAGGCCTATTGCATAATCAGTTGTAGCTTGTAATATTAGCGGAAGTCTCTTTTCAATCCCTTTTATTAGAAAGAGAGTTCCGCTAATATTTTAAGTTACAAAATAAATTATACAATTGTATCCAGGTGGTCAGATCATATTTCATTTCTAAAAGGTTTTATGTGAAATGCGTCCTATTCCAATTTGACCCTTATTCTTAAGACAGTAAATTTGTAATTTATATTTCAGGTTTTTGTATTACTGCATTTCATTTTCTGCAGGTAATTAGCGATTGGGTTTAACAAAAGACACTACAATACTATTCATAGCAGATAAGTTTCAAGTGGAAATCGTGATTTTAAAATGTTTACATTATAAAACGGTGAATAGTTTTTATCTTTCCTTAATTTCTCACATATGCGTCAAGAGTGATAATGCGACAATAAAAGTCTTGTTTATTACCAATCTTAATACGATTTTGCCGGCAATTACTTTCTTTTCTTACCTGGGTGCGTAGCCAAGATGCCAACCGCTCACGCTCACTCGCTAATGAAATGCAACTGTCATTGTCACGCTAATAAGAAAGAGAGATAGAGAGAGGTAGCTACGATACATTATTAAGCGTGAGCGATTGGCATCTTGGCTACGCACGCTGACGTCTGACGTGTTTTCACTTGAGACCGCTATTTGCTACCATTGGCAAAACAAAAGTATGTATTTGAGTTAATTGTAAGCAAGTGCAGCAAGCGGTGCTCCAAATGATTATGACATACTTTGATATTGGATACTTATTATTATATTATTTTTTCGTATCTCGTATTATCGTAGTAATGAGCAAAATTTGTATAATCGTACGAGTTTGAGATTAGGGCTCCCGATTACAAGAGTACACGCTGACACGTGGCTCCGTGTACACGAGTCGTGTCTTAATTACACGTGGCCTAATGGCATGTTCCAAACAGGGCAGAAAACCGGTATCGTGTGTGTATTTACAAGACGCTTCTGTAATGTGTTTAAATTAATTTGAAAATGTACCGACAATAAATGAGTAATTAAACATCTATAATTTATTTTATTACATTACAATATCGCATCTCGAGATACTCTGGGTATAACTTTTTTAAGTAGGTATATTCACGGAAATACTACTAAAATTACAGTCTTTCTCCGGGATCACGGGGGCAATGTCGCCCTTGAAACGTCGGAGGTTTGTTTTCAAAGTTTATACACGATTAAGCCCCGTTTTCGTAAATTTATAATACTAAAATTATAATAACAATATCTAATTATATACAAAATCTAACAATGAACAAGAGTTTTCTACTGATTTTATTTCCTTTAAGAACTCTCATATGTACAGGAAGAATAATTATAATATAATTTGATGGCCATAGAGTTACAATTTTTTTTAAGCTATTGCATAGCTTCTATCGCGGGCCTTGAGCGCGGGGACCGAATCCAGAAATTCCGTAACGAAAAAAAACCTGACGCTCCCCACTCCGACGGACCGAAACCGACTTTATTCACTTTGTTACAAAGTTCTTTATCGAGGAAAGGATATATCTCCAAACGAATGTCGCTAAGTGTCATATTCTATACAAAATATTGAGGACAGTAGCTCTTATTACCAGAGATACGGCGATGTCAAACGTCAAAATAAACACTATTATTATAGTCCCGCCAAAATCAAATATGTTAGTCGCAAACTTATGTTTCTTATTTCAGTTATCATAAACCTATAGTTTCAATGATAAATATTCCTGAATAACCAACAGCTACTGTAAGATAATAAAACCCACATATATTGTAAAATAATGTTGACAACTTTTCTATCAAAAACATTGAATTTGAAAATGAATAATGATCCACAAGAGTCTACAACAAAATATGGGACCACCATTGACGCGGTATTTTCTAGGTATTTAGAGGATATTAAGTCGCAAACTTATGTTTCTTATTTCAGTTATCATAAGTTTCAATGATAAATATTCCTGAATAACCAACAGCTACTGTAAGATAATAAAACCCACATGTATTGTAAAATAATAAAAACATTTTAAACAATATTAACTTTTTATTTGTTAAATAATAGAAAAAAACTCTACGAGGGTGGAACAGCTTCAGTGCGGACGGATGACCTCCTCTCGGGTAGTTTCCACCCAAGTGCGGGGGTGCGACAAGGATGCATAGTATCACCTTTGCTTTTTAATATCTACACGGAGCTTATAATGCGAATTACTCTCGAAGACTGGACAGATGGTGTCACCATCGGGGGATACAAAATTGCGAACTTGCGGTATGCAGATGACACTACCTTATTTGCGAGTAATGTTAACTCTATGGAGGATTTACTTCTCAAAATGGAGCGCGTAAGCCTTAAGTTTGGATTGAGCATTAACAGATCAAAGACCAAGATTATGATCGTGGACCGCGCCAATGACAACTCGCCGGAAGTGACTAAGATTGCGAACTGCGACGTAGTTAAGAGCTACGTATACCTTGGAGCTTTAATCTCAAACAACGGTAGCTGCGTAGACGAAGTAAAACGTCGTATGGCACTGACAAGAACTGCGATGGACAAGTTAGAGAAAGTTTGGAGAAATGGTAACATTACAAAAACCACCAAATTCAGACTGGTGCTGGAAATGTGGTGCTGGAGAAAGATGCTAAGAATATCGTGGACGGAATTTCGCACCAACGTGTCCATCCTCCAAGAACTCGGCATCACGCAGCGTCTATCGGCCGTAGTACAGTCGCGCATACTGCAGTACTTTGGTCATGTCTGTAGACGAGACAACAACTCCATTGAGCGGTTGGTGGTTCAAGGAAAAGTGGAGGGAACAAGACCGCGCGGCAGGTCACCCATGCGTTGGACCGACCAAATAAAATCAACGATAGGCAACTGCGTAACTGACTGCGCCAGACAGTCTGCCAATAGGGAGAAATGGCGGGAGATCGTGCGGAGAGCTGTATCCGCATCCGACATTGATGCCTCAACGTGACCACGACCGCTCTGTCAAGAGCGAAACGACAAAGAAGAGAAGAGAAAAATTTGTTTTCTTATCGGTCACCACGCTCAAAAAGTGTAACTTGAATTAATATCAAAGAAAAAGAAATACTGCATGAATAAAATAAATAAATAATTATAATTGCATAAGTTGATACAAAATGATATGCAATAGCTTTACCACGGCAGTCCCCGAGTGCCACACGTATTTTTTGAAATAGTTTTAATGTCTGATGTGTCGGTATTTAGATCGTGTTTATATCGTTTTTCTCTTCCTTTCATTTTAAACAATTCTATATTATGTTTTACGAATATACACATAACAAATACATATAAGGATGGCAAGGGTAGTATACTTTTTTAAATAATGGCTTGCAACTATCTAGGTAATATGCTCCACACAAAGATCTTACTCGTAAACACTTTCTTTGGGCTAAGAAAACCTTATCAGCATCTGATGAGTTGCCCCATATTATTATTCCGTAACAGATTTGCGACGATACATAACCGTTATAGGCTGCCGTTGCTGCCGCCTCAGAGACGGTTGCTCGCAGACGATACAAAATATAATCTACTGGGTACAAAGGGTATTAATATGGGCTTTCCAATTACAAAACTTATCATTCTTAATTCCTAGAAAAACTGCACTTTCCGTTTCATTAAGTTGTACTTACACCATTAAAATCGGCAGATAATCTAATTGATTTGCTATTATAAGTTTGAAATTAAACCAGTTGTGTTTTGGTTAAGTTAACTTTGAGATTATTATTTTCTAACCAATTTGTTACATTTGTTAATGTAGGTACATGTAATAATATTTCATAGAGAACCATCTGTATTTTCTTTAATTACTATGGTTGTGTCATCTGCAAATAGTATAGTGTCATTTTGTGTGGCGCCAGGTAAATCGGTGATGTAAAGTAAAAACAAATACGGCCCTAGTATACTACCCGATGGCACGCCGCATGTGTTAATGATGAACGGCGAATTATACGTTTTGTTAAGGTTTTTAACTATTTTTGTAACTTCTACACATTGTCGCTGTCCATTGAGATAGCTTTTTAGCCAACAGTACGCTTGCCCTCTTATACCGTATTTAACTATTTATATTACTTTAATAGCAATGTTTCATGGCACCCTAGATCCATAAAGCCATCCAGGATCTAGATTTCTGCTCATTCTATGCATTCGTGTACATACACACAGAAAACATAGAAAAGCGGAAGTGTTTACCGTGACACCAATTAGTAGGTATAGGTATCGGGATACAAAGTATCAACTCAAAATATGTGTAATAATAATTTGACTGGATTACGTAAATTGTAAGAATATTAATGTAAAATACCAGACCAAGATAATATAACGCATCGCGGCTTAGACATTGCCGAGATTCATTGTTTATGTGGAACCGATAAGGGCAATAACAATAAGCCTGCACTCGGTCGGTATTCATCTTTGTGCACTTAAATGTCATTGTCTCATGAGAGTAATTAGTAAAAACAATGCAAGTAAAGTTTTTGAAGCAGGAATTTCTAGAGCTGCTTTCAATATTATCATTTTAAATTGCCATAATTTTTATAACGATACCGTCCGTAGTCTGCACGTGCAAGGCCATTTTTTTGTTTTATAAACGAGCCTTTGTTAATATGAGCACGTCGGCTCCAAAAGCTAATCCTAATAATTACCTAACTACTAGATGTGGAAACTTAAGTGGCGAGTTGGCTATATGTTCAAAGTTTAGTGACACCTCTCTACCCCCAGCCCTCATACTGGTGTTGCTCTCGAGCTCTCTTAGATGTCGCTTTTTGTGGGGGCCCATCTTATGTGGGCGAGTCACCGTTTGCCGTAAATTAAATTTATTACCATTTTGTTAGGCAGACGTCTGATTTTATTCTCTATAATACAGTATTTAGTCAACCACCTTCACCTAATAGACCAGTATATTTTAGTTTCCATTAAATCTCAATAGTCTATACACCCTGGCGGTGCTGCCTCTGCATCCCATAACTCGGGCAGGTGCATCATTCGCTCGGTGTACCCCTTACATTTCATTAAATTGTCGAAAGGGTCTCAGCGTGTTGGCTTCGGCTCCGCGTACGCCTCCCAAAGATCCGGAACACAATTGTTCCGTGATGGGAAGACCTACCTATTATGAAGATTTAAGACAAAAGTGCGATATTATTTTTTACTATCGTTGTAGAATTGTTTTTGCTGAATATTTTGTATTTTGATTGTTGTTCACATTGATCATAATATGTACTACGAGTATGTCTAATTTTTTGTTTGTATCCCTACTTTTTATTTTAATTATCATGCACTGTTACTTTACACGCCAAGGGGCCTTACCATGACGTCTTAACGTGATTCAGTTTAGGGCCTAAACTGAGTCGCTGCCATACAACTCAACACAGGTTCCTTACCTGAACCTGAACCTTAACTGAAATGCGTTAAAGGGCATTTTCAGAAAAAAGTGCACCCTTTTAATGAAAATGGGTCCTCAATTTTCCATAAAAAAAAAATTTTGTCAGGTTTGTAACGG
This sequence comes from Lathronympha strigana, assembly GCA_949128165.1. Classification (NCBI taxonomy): domain Eukaryota; kingdom Metazoa; phylum Arthropoda; class Insecta; order Lepidoptera; family Tortricidae; genus Lathronympha; species Lathronympha strigana. The sequence goes on along the minus strand of OX421922.1, from coordinate 12,294,173 downwards.
CCCATACGAAATGTATGAAAAAAATGCGTTACAAAGCTGACAAAAAAAACGGGACACTATTTTTCTTGTTTCCAATAGTAATCGTGATTCTGGTTACAAAAAACCCAAAACTTCCTATATTCAAAAAGAAATGAAAATGGTACCCTATTTTTGAAAATGCCCTAAAACGTTATGGTAACGGATAAGGATGGGTTAGGTCCGCGTGTATTTAAGATCTGTTTCTACGAGTACCACGGATACTCGGATCTAAATTACACGCGAGCCCGACTTGTAAACTTGGCTACCTAAGTTGTTTAATTATCATTGCACGTGCAGTATTAGACCTATTCGTTCCTACTACAATGGTTTTGAATGTTTTGATTAAATAACTTAACAAAAAATAACCGACGTTAGTCGTAAGACTCGTAAGAGATATTCACTAAATTCGTTGAACAAGTTAAATCCGTCAAAATAAACACTACGAATAACTTTAAATCACAACATGCAAGCAAACGTAATGATGTTGCAGTTTCATTAATTGCAATTTTGTTTAGTACTACACTTTTAATTTTCGAAAGCTTAAGAAATTCACGTAATTAATAGAAGTATATTTATTTATTATAACGTGAATTGAAGTTGTAAGGTATGACATTTTATTTGATGAAATAAGCTAGTTCAATCTAACGGGTTGTTGTGTATTTGAAGAAAAATAAGAAATTATTAACACGTGCCGTCGCGTTGCCGTCTTCGCTTTAATTTGAAAGTGTAAGACGTAGAAACCGCTTGTTATTATTAATACAACTCTAGTGTAACGGCTTATAGTTCAAAATTGATTGAAGTGACAACTATGAAACAAACCTGGGTTATTCTACCTGTTGGACCCAAAAAACAGTGCAAGATACAAATGTCCTAAGTACGAGGTTTTTATATGTCCTTTACGACATTTCTATCGTTCACTGTTGACACGGAATTGTCTTTGCCGATGCCAGCCTCTACTGTTATTAGATATTGAATCTAATTTACTTACACGTAAAGAGTATAATCGTTTGTTATAATAAGGTTAACAGTAACCTAAAGAAAACCCCAAACAAAAACCCTATCGGGATTGGGTTTTGCAGTTAACCGGGTTATGGTTACTGTTACAGCAACATTTCGCTTACCGTTTGTATTCGGTTACTGAATGTTGCTGTTACAGTATCATTGGGTAACAGATATGATTAGGTAACCAACTCGATAGGCTTAAGCCTAAAGAGGGGTTTTCCGGTCCCTGGTTAGGGCTGGAAGATGGTTGCTGACGGGGTTACGGAAGAATGCCAGATACCCACGACCTCGTCGAACAGCAGCCGAGGCGGCAACGGAGGGGTTTTAGTGGGTAAACCGTGGGTCCCATTAGCCCAACACGGGAGTCCCACATAACCACCTGGGTCCGTCCTCTCGCCCAGGTGGTATGCGTAACGCATTTCCCCTCCTTAAAAAAAAAGGGCTGGAATATGATATTTTGCGAAAGATACGGTTCCGAAATGATACATTGAGAAATGAAGATTCAGCAAACATGTGGTTCAGCATAAATTGTTTTAGTGACCTCTTCAATTGGCTGAGCATCGTGCCGATGCTGTATACCAAGTATTTCTCTCCATGAAGCTTGGTCGGTTGCCTGTTGCAGGGCCCTTACCATGACGTCTTAACGCGATTCAGTTTAGGTTCTTAACCGTGCTCAGCTGTTTGGCAGCGACTGATCCTTAGGTCCTAGACTGAGTCGTGTCAAGATGTCATGGTAAACCACATGGTTTTCAGGGCCCCATTAACAGGCATGTCAAGAAACTCCGACACCATATTCCACATTTCTCAAAAAGGAAGAAAAAGTATTAAAAAATGACCTCGAGCGGGACTCGAACCTACGACACTAAGATACGCCTATCGTTCTGCCAACTGAACTACCGAGACCACACCAGTGGCCCCGAATTTCTCCATATCTTTCGTATGTGCCTCTGGAGAGCGCTAAGCAACATCTATCATAAGACATGTATCTATTATCTATTATATTTAGATAGTGATTTTCAAGGGCTTAGCGTCGGAGAAAGCTGGCAAGAAACGGCGTAGGACTGAACAAAATGGGGTACTTTTGTGATGGAGGCCAGTGTGCACCACGAGTTGTTCCAGATAACCATGTATCTTGCCTCACCAGCAAGTGCAAGCAAAATGCACAGACAGTGAGTTAATGTAGACTCTAGCGATAAATTTCTACAATTTCAAACTCGTGGTAAAACTCATTTTGGGTCGTTGCGCCAACCAAGTTAGTTGATTTTGTTTTGAAAACATCGTTGCTCTAGCTTCATAAACGAAGGAGGAAACAGTTGAGTATTTCTGTATAGAGAAATGACCTGTCCCCATGTCCCTTAAAAAGGTCAATAAATATTAAGAGCAAAAATAGGTTAATATAGATTCACGTTTACATATTTATTACCTTAAATTTAAACAATCCTTTACAGTTTATGCATCATGTTAAATGGGAAGTGGCAGTAGTATGCTAGAGACATTAACTCTCTAATATTTTCTGGTTGTGGCTTGAAATACTTAGATATTCAGTTTCATATAATGTTCAATCGATCTACGGATCATTCGACTCGTCAGACGTTTTTGAGGTCTCTGACGCTTCACTTGAGCTGCTATCTGACTCTTCAGTTATATTTTTATCAGCAAAAAATCCGAAAATTGTTGATTTAAAAGCAGTGAACAAACCTTTCGGGGGCGGTTGAGTGAACGAATGACTACGCGCTGAATCTGGTGCCACAGTTCTAATGATAAGTTCACTGCTTGGCGTCCCCGAATTCTCTTTTGTTTTTATTTCACTTTTCTCACTAATTCTATCAAGGTTATGATCTATCCAACTCGTTATGTTTGCTTTTACCTTTTCAATATTATTTCCTTGCAATCGTTCCTTCTCTTCTTTAATAAGCAAAAGAGTATAATCTACGGAATGATCAGATATATTAGATGATGCAGACAGGTTAATGTCATCTCCATCTGGTTGTGCAATTTTGGCGTCTTCAGAAAATTTGTTTACTCCGTCTAAACTTACAGGCGCTGATTGATTATTGAAAACGTAATCTTCAGTCACAAATTCATTATTTGGGCTCACTTCGTTAACGAGAGATGTAATTTGTAGAGAATCTATTGCTGTAGACTCCATGTCCGAACTACATTTTCGAGGTTGGGGCGTAGGCGGACAGGGATATGATATAACTGGACCACAAAACTTGTTTGGACTGCAAACACGTTTTTCTCCTATCTCTTTTTTCTCTGGTGGATTGTCGGTGTGAGGTTCCACTGTTGATTTTGATTGAGATGAATCAACTGTTGGATTCAATTGAGTAGGATCAACTGTTTGTTTTGATTGGTTTGGATCAACCGGAGAATCAGATTTAGCTTCGCAAGGAACGGATGCTTTGCAAATTAAGCTTGTTACAGACTTTATCTTGTTAAATAAGCCTACGCCTGGTGTGCCTGTTGCAGGCGACCCCGACTTAGTAAGTTCATGTGTTTGTTCACGTGATTCTGACTTTGTAACTTCATTTACTTTTTCATGTGATTCTGATTTAGTAACTTCATGTTTTATGTCAATTGATTCTTGTTTAGTTACATTTTGTATTTTGTCAAGTGATGCTGGTTTAGTAACACTTTTTATTTTTTCAACTGACCCTGGCTTTGTGTTATCGTGTATTTTTTCTATCTTTTGAGGTGTTTCTTTGTTCATTTTCTCCCTGACATCTTTAGGCTTATTGCATATTCCTTTACAAATAGGAGTCACAATAGCTGACATAGTATTTGAGAGACATTCCTTTGCTCCCTGGGCCAAATCATTCAGACGCTTGGCTCGGTCACAAGGTTCAGGGACGTTTTTATTCGGCATGTCGTCGTTATAATCTATATTAACTATATTAGTTTTATTGTTACTTGTTAAACTTACATGGGCGGATACTTTTTCTTTACTTACAGAGTCGTGGAAAGAAGATTTCTTTATAGAATCGCTTTTACTAGTTATATGAATCAGTTTGTTGTTGCTTGTTATCTTTTCTAGATTATTTGCGAAAAGCTCACGTTCTTCCTGATATGGTATAAATACACATGCATTACTAGGAAACTCTTCTCTGTTCGTACTTGCGGCGTCAAAGCATGGAATATACACGTAACCCCTGTTTGGGAATTCTTTTTCAATACTTTTGTCCAATTTCCAAGTACATACTTTACTTAGACATGACTTGACGGGATTTTCGCATTGAAGTACATGGCCAAGTAGAAAAGTACCTTGTGATGATTTGGCACTTATGACGCCTTTCTTGTGTTGTTTTATCTCTTCGATACGATCGGTAGTATTAATAATTCCTTTTTCATTTAGTATTTCATGGAACTCCTGTAGTTTTGAAATATCTTGCTCAGTAATATCAGATTCAGTAATCACTTTTTCTTCAAGCTCAATTGTGTATTTTGATTCTGTTTGTGTAAATTCATCAATTAACGAAAAATAAGAATGATCACTGGCAATCATCATCTCTGAATGTTATTGGAAGCATAATCGTTTGGGGCGTCTGAGTTGACGAAATAAAGGAAAATATATATTGTGTTTGTCTATTGTACATGGTATTACATTTTGCATTTTTAAAGTAAAGTATAATGTTTAAGGCTAATTTTAATATTATCAAGAAAAATCCATGTTATGTTTTGACACTTTGTTGTCAGTCTCGGGAAAGTGTCAAATAGACTTTTGACATATTTTTGGTACTTTTTGTATATAAGGGCTTATACACGCGAGCTGTTTTCAAAGGGCGTCATCATCATCATCATCATCAGCCCACTTCCGTCCACTGGTGGACATAGGCCTCTCCTATGGCACACCACTGAGCTCGGTTTTTCTTTGAAAACTTTCATTAAAAACTTTCACTCTGCACTCTGTATCTGCGATGAGAATATTGACGAAGCTTCAATATTCGTTTCTGTTCCAGTGCAGAGTCTTGAACATACAAGAGTTTTTTAGGAACAATTTGGGGGTATTGACGTCCCCTTGCCTCACACCTCGATGCAATGGGATAGGTTCAGTCTCTTGGTTCTGACAGTTATAGTTGCGGCATCATAAAGAGACAACACCTGGATATATCGCCAATGTATTTGGCACCCCTCCGGAATAGACCAGGTCTCGATAGAATCAAAAGCCTTTTCATAGTCCACAAACGCCATGCACAGGAGCTCATTATACTCTGCGGACTTCTGTATAATTTGCCACACTCTATGGATGTGGTCTATGGTGCCATATCCTTCTCGAAACCCAGCCTACTCGGGGGCCTGAAACTCTGCAAACCTTCGTGAGAGACGGTTAGTGATACCGTTGCCTTTCAATCAGTTCCAGAGATTCTGCGGATGGTTAAGACCGCGGTTGCGTCTTTTCGTGCATAATGTTGTCCCCTCTTCCCTTAGGATACCTATCACTTACTACCTTCAAAGGGGGTAAAAACGATATAATTACACGATTTCATGAAAGACTGATATAGTCTGACCAGCCAAGTCTATATTCATTATTTGCTATCAATCGAGCCCAAGTCCATGAACAGAAGTTACACCCAGTAACCTTGTACCTAGATTTTCAGTTGGATGTCAATATCACTTTTATCTGAGACCTGTCACGATCGAAACTTCATGGCTCGGCATGGATGATGGGTGATTACAGGCACGCGTCATTGTGAAGAGGTCATAATCGTCCGTGAGTGACCATCATTGCCAGTAATCGTGGACAATCGGGGAGTTGTCGGTACATCAAAAGAATTCGTGCCGATGATCGTGCGTCCGTCCACATCACGCGTCCGCGGTAGACATTGAGTTAGTAGAGTAGAGTATAGTGAAAATACTGTGTTTAGGCGAGGAAAGTGTTGAAATGGACGAATGCAGAAATTTTTAATATTTATGAGATTGTACAAAAATGAGCCATGTGATATGTATTTGGTCGCGGAGATGATGGAAAATTATTTGATCGCCCATCATGGGCCAATGTGTGGACGCGTCATAACGATTGTGAAGAAAGTAACCCATGATCACGGCGATGATGGTCAATTTTTAATCGCCCATTATCGCCGATTATGAAGACGAGCCAATCGCTGAACTCAGAGCAACACAGGCTTGCGTTACTTGGGGAAAAATAATAAGTAAACGTGGTTGGTTTTGTCTTGGTTTGTGTGTGTGTGTGTGTGTGTTTTGAGTGTTTTTAGTGTGTGCATGTGCGTGTGTGTACATGCTTGCGTACGTGCGAGAGTGCAAGTTTGCATCCGTGCGTGCGTGTCAAAATATACATAAAAATAATAATTACATGATTGGTTTCTATGGCGCGAGCGGCACATATTGCATACTTACTTAAATATAAGAGTAGATACTATTTTCACAAACCATTCAATACGAGTTTTTAAACAGGTAAGCTTATGAACACGCTTACTTTTGTAAACGCATTGGCAAGAAAAATAAACGTGAAGCCGTCTATAACATCTATTTATTTTATAAACCTACAAATATGTAGGGGTTGATGACCTCCGTATAAACATTATTGATAGGTATATATCATCTAGTTTACGCCTATGGTTACTTTTCTGTTCACGATTATGCATCTGTAAATGGAGAGGCTTCTTCGTAGTCTTCTTTTCCATCCGTTTCTGATTGGCGACAATCTTCTTTACTAGATTTTTTAGTATCAGAATGCCCAATTATTTCAAATTGTTTTGATTCTGAATTTGATACTTCTCCAAGTGCCTCATATTTCCGGTCGCAAGATGCTGCCAACGATTGACATGGAAGGTATGACAGAATATTCGCAATATCGAATGATAGGCTAGGCTTCTCTTTATCTACTGATATCATTTGCTTTTCTTTCATTAAGTTAATAGTGGAGGCTAATGAGTGTTCTTGTTTATTTGGATTTACTATTGCTGGTTGACGATCACTTGTTTTCTCTATTTCTCGTTTTTGTATTAATGTGGCTTGCTCTTCATTGAATTCTTGTTTTGGACTTGATATTAATGTGGTTTCATCTTCTTCGTTATTTTCTGTTGGGTTCACTATTGTAGTTAATAAGTCTTTTTGATTTTGGCTCATAATATTTATGGTTTCTGATTGACTTGGCAATGGGTTTGGATTTTTTATGACTAAAGGACGAACGTAGGTCTCACAAAATGATCTGGCTGCGCATCGTGCAACCCTATGGGTGAATACTTTCAAACGCTCAAGCTCACTTGGAGGTAAGTCAGGTTCTGTTTTAATTCCTTTGTTGTCACTTGTTTCTGAGTCACTCTCCTCGTTTTCAGCTTCTTCTTTTTCTTGAGTGTCTTTTTTATCAACAGAACTTTCTAGGCCTTCAGTAACCATTTTAAGGCTTTTGTAACTAAAAACACAACGAAGCTATTAGTTTTCACGTAATTTAAGTATATGTCAGATTGGCTAAAGAAGGAAATTTATTTGTAGGTTTATGTTATTCAAAAGTTATTGTGGTATTTTTTTGCTGTATATTCGATCCATGTTGATAGTTATTAATGTTATTAATTTTGAAATTAATGAAATTATTTCAACCCCATCTTCCTTTTGACTGCTTTAGACGTTTATTGAATGACAAGCTTAAACCATCATATTACTTTCTGAGCAAGGAGTTTTCGTTTTCTTTTGGCTCTGTGCTCTCTGTTTTATTTTACAATTAAAATGTTACTTTAATGAGCGGCGAAAACGTGGAGTAAGCCGAGGTCAATTAATTGGTGACGGACAACCAATCTGCACACCTTATACGTTGCTTATACGGCACCAAAGTAATGGTTCCATTAGTACGTATGCGCGACGTTTGATTTGATCGACATTTTCTTCGTCACTTACACGAATATTTATGTGAATTACCTTTAATGCTTATTCGATTCATTAAATTGGAAGCTTAAAACCATTCCAGCCTGCAACAAAAATTGCAGAAAACAGAAGGCCTGCTGCAAGTCAAACGAAGTTTCGCATCTCAGTCGGATTTATGATTTCGTATGAGAGGCAAAGTTTCGTTTGATGTTTGTCTTTTTGAACTACAATGGAACGGATGTGATGGACGTATTTTATTGTAACGGATTGGTTGATCTTTTGCGGTAAAATTTTGATATCACAACAGAAGCATCAGCAGTAAAATATGAATACATCTTACAAATTAATAAAGTAATAAGTATGAATAAAGAAGTAAACATTATGTTTAGTATTTTTTAATGTTTATCTGGATATTATTTTTAAAACTACCTCCACAAAGCTTCAAATAAACATATCAGGTCTAATTAAACCAAAAATTAAATTTGTTGGTTTATAATTAATTTCTTTCCACAAATGTTTTTGAAGTGTTTTGTTTGTTTCTCTCTCTTCCATATCATTGATTTTATCTTCGTTTTTCCTCATTTAAAACGCTTGAAAGTCTTCATTACCTTTTGGTTAATCTACAGTCTCTACTGATTTATCGTCACCTTCATCACTAGTTTCTAAACTGATAATAATTATATCCTGGTCTTGTTTTGTCTATTTTGGATGTTCGTTTTCATTTGTTGCATCTTTGCATATTTCATCGATTCTTTCACTAATGTCTTTAGGCTTGGTACAGTTTCCTTTACAAATAGGATCCACAATAACCGATATAGTATTTTTCACACACTGGACCAAGTAATTTATACGTTCGGCTCTTATCTTTGATGAGTCACACACAGGTTCATGTGTATCAGTTTTTTTATTCGACATATCGTCCCTATATCGAACACTTTTTGTTTAATCGTTATTTATAAAGCTTATATGAGCGGACACATTTTCCGTAACTTTTGTGTAATAAAAACATATTTATTAAGTCACTTTTATTAGTTTAATGAATCAATTTGTCATTGCTTATCTCTTTTTTGTTACTTTCGAAAAATACACGTGTAAGGTGACGAATAAGGTGTCATCGTCAACGCCTTGTAAAATATTGTTTAAGAAAGCTTTGTCCAGATTATATCGCTATTTATTACAGATTATATAGCTTATTTATAAGTCAGTTCTGTTTATAAATAAATTTAATTGATTTAGTTATTTTTAAAGCATTTTCCTCCCGCAAATGAGTATGGTGCTTTTTCTTTCATCTTTTGTTTTTCTTCTTGTTTCTTTTGCTTTAATAATCTTTTTTCCTCAGCTAAAAAAGCTTGAAGGTCTTCATAATCTATGCAGCCAGTTTCTAGTTTGCGCTCTTCTTGAGTCTCAACCGGTCCATCGTCATCGTCATCACAAGCTTCGAAATTGATACATGCTGGTTTTGTTTTGTCTATCCTGGATGTTGGGTCGATTTCTTGATTAGGTCTCGCTAGGTGGCATGCAACATCTAAAAAAATAACCAACAAAGTCAAAGTCAAATTGTCATTGAGGTCATGAGGTTTTCCAGTATTTCTTTCTTTCTAAGTAAATTATCATTAGAAAATTTTATTTCTTTATTTTATAACAACTAAAACACATAAAACTAAAATAAAATAAATGTTAAATTAAATATTCCCCCCTCGGCATGGTACCATAGACGCTGGCAGCGTTTCCTCGCTTATTGCAATACTAATGCGTTGGGCAAGGAAGGTGCCAGCTCTACGGTCGCCCACAAGCCTCTTTGAAATATCCTTAAAGAGTGCGGCTCCAGGAATGTTCCCGTGTGTATTGATGGGAAGCCGTGCAGCCAACAACCTGCTTCTTTGGTCCCGGCGGCACGTTGAGAGCCTGTACTGTGTCTTAAAGGAGAATTATAGACAACTTTGCATAGGATGTCGTCCCAGGTCCTTTGGGAATTTGGATTTTCGGGAAAATGCTGATCCAGGCAGGTAATGAACCAGGAGTTTTTGGCCTCTGATAAGCCAGCAATCTCATAGTTTGAAGGGCAGGCCCTTAGGATTTTTTCTACAAGAATTGCAGAGGTATGAGTAGATAGAAGACAAAAACGCCGGGGTAGAAACACTTGAAATTTTGCGGATCACTATCCCACCGTGGCGAATGGGAAGGGATGCTTGAATCCAGGCTTCGCTAAACTGTAAATTCAAAATGGATTCCAAGTTTGTTTTAATTATTTCGTCTAGAGGCTTTAATAAATTAAAGTAAATTGGAGTCAAGTGTTTCTCTGCAAAGATGGCACTGTTGTATAGATTTGACGTGTCACGTGTGACGTGTTTCACGCTTTAACAATAGAGGCTATATCAGATATTTGTAAGCACTTTTACTGCTCTGATATTTCTGATGGTGCTAAATTTTGAACAGTTTATTAATAGTATATACTGACCTAAGGAGCAAGGTTCTTTATTCAACCTTGCTTGTTTTTCTATGACAGCTGCTGCTGATTTCCTTTCATCGCCTGCTTTGTGTTGTATATCAGCTTCTTCTATTTTAATCATCTTCTGGCAAGTCTTTTTCTGTTCAGTTCCTTGAGGTCCTCCAAAGCATGCAAGTTTAATATCACATGGTGATTCTGTAGATGGAGTGGATAGTTTCTTATTGGGATCCGGCATTTTCGTTTTAATTATATAGTCTCATACATTTTGTGTTCTAGCATCGCTGACAGATGACATGTTTCAACCACAGAACTAACATGACAAGAATGCTTGTTAAATATTGATCGTGACCAAATACGCAAAGATCTCTATTGTCATTGATTTTGAAATCGAAATATAGGATTTTGTGAATTATTTACTTTTGTAACATTATAATTTAAGATGTGTCCACATCCATACATTTTCATATTTTCAAGACTGATAAGCTTATGTTCTCGTATAGGGTTGACCCGTACAGTGGCACGTTTTTCAATTGTTGTGTGTCTCTTTCATATTTGTGAAATATTCATATAAAGATGGCTTCTCTTTTGCACACTTTGCTTCTCGTTAAGCGTTAGCGCGGAATCATTCCTCCATGGTTTAAACGTCTATACTGTCCAGCATGATGTATGTTGTTGCGGGATACATCTATTTAGTACAATTATTTATCCTGTGGTTGTAATATAATGTATTACTTTGCTAAATTAAATTTGAATTTAACTTTTTATTTGATATTTTTATTATAATTTTATCAACACATCAGTAATGCACTTTATGTTTAACTGGTTTAGGATTGTTACGTAATAGATATAACTCAAATATCGGGTAATCCTAAGTTGTTTTGGACTAACATTGATGTTTACATTGTATGTATTTTAATAATTAAATGGTCGCCAAAAAAACAGTAAATACATACATTTGATAGACTATTTTGTATATTTATAGAGGCTGTGTTCTCGTTTAACTTAAAGTAGCTCATGTAAAAGCTTCGGTAAAAAAAATAGGGAATTTTCTTTCATTTGTTTGCTATTCAATCATTCGGATTTCAAATTCAGTCCTTTCCCATTTGGCCAGCAGCAGCTTGGTGTGAAGGTAGGACTTTCCAGCCTAGTTGCCAAAATGAAACACAGTGGTGGTTTTTGAGAATTAGTTTAGGGTGGCAGTTTAGGATTTCTGCAAATAAATTGCCCCGAAATACGCTCACATTGTGGGAATGCTCCGGGAAAGATGCCAGGTTTTTTTTATCTCCAGAGACGGGACATTTTTTAAATAATTTCTTAATCAGATTCTTTTAAATACAAGATGTAGTTAATTTGTTCGAAGAACTTAACCTGTCCATCGCTTACCGCTAAGCAGCAGCATAGCTAAAATTTTTGATATTATATGGGAACATGGCGATTCTGTGGATGGAGTGGATAGTTTCTTATTGGGATTTGTACAGTATTCAAACGTAATGCAATATATTATTATATTAATAAAACCTTCAAAAGATTTAAGTAAAGATTGATTACTTTTCAATATTTAATACATTATTGAGGAACAGTATGGGTTAATGAGAATCATCATAATAATAGTAACATTTAGTTAGCCGCTGAGAAGCGAATATAAAAAAAGGAATCAAAATTATACCTAAGTATAAGTCAAAGTTAAATGAATTCAAATGAAAATATACCAATATTTACAGAATATTTTAATCTTAACTTTGGAGTTATTTTATTTCTAGCCATTTTTGGCCAATCGTGTATTGTAGCGAGCGATAGGCCGATCTCGGTAATTTACCCGATTTGTATAGGGAAAGTTACCCCATGCGGAATTTTCCCAATACAAATTGGATAAATTACCGTAAGCTACTAATAACGGCACATTACTAATTGTAGCCATACTGCCACCAGCAGTTGTCAAGAAACGGTCCACATAATTATTTCTGAAGAAAGTTTTTTGCGTTGCCAAAGTAATTGATTATTGTAAAAATGTTTATAAATGTTAAGGCCATTGGTTGTTGTCAGCTTTTTAACAGGGATTCTTCTCGCCTTTTGGCTTCTTCTTTTCTGTCTGTGTCTTGGAGCAAGGATCTTCTTTCTTATCGTCTTTATTTCCTATTTCACATTCGGTTTTACTTTGTTCATTATTCTTTTTTGGGTTAGGTGTTTCTGTTCTTTCTTTTTGACATTGTGGTGGGGTATATTTATCTGCAATAAATAAATCATTTTTGTGATCTGCAATTGCCTGAAGAAAAATCAAATAATTTTAGGTAAAGGTGTAGGAAACTAGCCACAAAAATAAGTGTAAATACAATACAATTTAAGTACATAGCAACTATGTAGACGGAAGAAATGTAGAGCAAGTCCAAAAAATAAAATATCTTGGAAGTAAAATAACAGAAGACTCAAGGTGTACTCCAGAGATAAAGGCAAGAATTGCAATGGCCAAACAGACCTTCTATAAAAGGAAACATTTGCTAAAATCCAAAATTTCTATGGGAATACGTAAGCGATTTATAAAGTCATATATATGGTCCATTGCTTTATACGGATGTGAGACATGGACAGTAACACAAAAAGATAAAAAATACTTAGAAGCATTCGAAATGTACTGCTGGCGAAGGATGGAAGGAATAGGCTGGGACAGAGCGAGTTATTAACGAAAGTGTACTGAATAGGGTAAAGAAAAGGAGAAACCTAATGAGTGATATTGAAAATAGAAGAGGTAAAATGCTCGGGCACCCGTTACGGCACGACGATTCCATTAGAACAATTATAGAAGGAAAGATAAACGGAAAGAGAGGGAGAGGAAGACCTAGGGAAAGTTATATAAGCCAGATAAAGAAGTATGTAAAGGTCGTGTCGTACCAGGACAACAGGGAGCTGGCCTAGGACCGACAAAGGTGGAGACAACTGCATCAAGCTACACCGACAAGAGGTTAGCTCTTAAGAGTTAAGACAATTTAAAGCGTCAAGACAACTGGGCCCCTTTTACTCGATCCAAAGACGTGCTGTCCGAATTGTCAACGATCCCAAACTCACGAGCGATATCGAACCCTTAAGTCTAAGGAGAGACTTCGCCTCCTTATGTGTATTCTATCGCTTGTACAATGGATTGTGCTCTGAGGAATTGTTTGATATGATGCCAACGGCTGCATTCTACCACCGCACCGCTCGCCGTCGGCAGGGTGTTCACCCGCATACCCTGGAGCCTAAATGGTCTCGTACCGTGCGGTTTATGAGGAACTTCCTCCCGCGGACGCTCCGGCTGTGGAATGAGCTCCCTGCCACTGTTTTCCCAAAGGACTACAATATGGGGTTCTTCAAAAAAGGAGTGTTAAAGTTTTTAAAGGGTCGGCAACGCGCATGTAACACCCCTGGAGTTGCAGGCGTCCATAGGCTACGGTGACCGCTTACCATCAGGCGGGCCGTATGCTTGTTTGTCACCGTCGTAGTATATAAAAAAAAAAAAACTCGTTTCGTAGCTCAATAAATTGTACACTTATTGGCGTGGCTAGGTTCTCCATCTAATGTGCTAGCTAATCGACGGATATTTTTGTGGAAGTCACGGAAAACTTAACAACGCATTTCTCAACCTCTTACAAGAAGATTTCGTTAAAGATCCCTTTTCAGGATCCAGAAAAATTTATACGATTAAATGTATGTATTCCTAATTGCAGTACCTATAACTGTTTAGACCACGGCCCGAGAAAACGTTACCTTTTTCATGAATGTGCAGATTTCAAAATCCTACCTTAAACGGTTTAGCATGTGGATCTGTCATTATGATTTGAACAAATAAATAACCTGGGCAAGGTTCCTTATTTATCCTCGCCTGGGATAAATCTAAATCAGGTATTTTCGGCCGATTCTTAATGCTATTTGAGTTAGTTGCTGAATTTGGTGGTGTATCTAATTTGACTTCACAAGGACCATCTGTTTTGTTTTTATCGGTACAAGCAGCACTGGTCCCACATGGCTCTTCTTCTCTTGGCATTCTAATTATGTTTTGTTATGTTTTCAGCGTGTTTTTAGTAAAATTGTGTAATTTATTTGACATTGACAGTGTTGTTTTCTCAAAGTCATGTATGTACATCTACTGTCTTTACATGTTCAGTGGGTATCTACTGTATAAAAAAAACATTAGTAATAAACTTCCTGTGAGGTTTCCATTGATTTGTTAAAAACTCTTTGTTTTATTTTAACCCATTGAGTGCCGAAGATAAGCGTCGGATTGAAATCGGTGGCCACCATATAAATAGTCTTTTATTATAATAATAGTCTTTTACGCATTATTGCGTAGCTAGCATCAATTAGAAACAGTACCTCATGGATGCCAATGTACGCAGTACTACGTATTCGTAATATTGCGTAGTTTGGCACTAACTACAAGTATTTATGAAATGATGCCATTCTACGTAATATTTCGTATACGTAATATTGCGTAGGTCGGCACCACATTCTAATATTTCCTTCTTGCTTGCTCCTGCAATGTGAAATGATGACCTCCCCGCCCCCTGTGCTACCATTTTCTTCTATAATATCTATTGTGCTACTGTGTATATGCTACTTGCCCCGAAAAGCCCGCTCTATGCGTAGTAAATTTTTTCAAAATTTACCATACTGATCCTCGTTTTGCATAGATAAGCTCTAAAGTTTTTTAGTAAACTTATGTTTTTTTAGTTAAAAATAAAGTTTTTTTATGTTTTTATGTAAGAGATAATAACTATTCTTGTAACTTATTTTTATTTCTTTGGTTATATGGGAATGGATCTCATTAGAAAAAATATTTTTTTTTTGCTAAAATAGCTTAAGAAAACTTGTGATTTGAGAAACATAAAAATAATAAAGTAACTTTTTTTCTATGTTTTATTTTATTCAGGAGGCCAAAGAACATGATAATGTCCAACACAAGGTGCCGAATAGCACAAATTGCAATTTAAAACATGTAGAAGTTCTACGTAATATTTCGTAGTTGGCCTCGGCCATTATCTACAACCTACGCAATATTACGTATTGGCACTCAATGGGAGAAGTATACTATTGATCTAAAGCGAGCCATATACTTTTGGGCAATCCGTCAGATCTTCATAGTAAGTGGGTTTATCCACCGGGCATCCACCAGAAAAAAATACCATACATTTATAGGCAGATCTGGCTTAACTGGCTTAGGATATGCGTGGCTGAACTGTTATTTATTCAATTATTCATACGAGGATCTAACGCAGTTTTCATTGTGATTTTAAAACAGTTAAGTTACTAATAGCTTAACCTTTCGCCACCACGTTAAACAACAGAGTGCTATCATCGCCAAGCAACAATTAAACATAGGCAAAGATTGAGTTGTTGTTTGGGGGTTGGAAGTACTCTTTCACTTCGAAAAGACGTTTTTGTACTTACCTGTTGATGAACTGTGTATATACATTTCCTCATGTAAAGATTTATGTACAATGAAAGTATATTATTTATTATTTATTTATTTATTTAGTCCTTTTTGTCATAGGTTACATACTTGATATAATGTTGTAGTGTGTGGGGCGGGAAATATACTCACTTGATATCAAATTAATGCTAGCGAAATTTTTAATTTAATTAATTAACTTTTAAACTATACGATTTTAAGCTAACATGGTCATTTACATTACAATTACTATTTGAAACAAGATATCTACCATGTATATTTAATAATCAAACGAACTTACCTGTGAAGTTTGATTGGAATTATACGAGTATCCAAATCGAAGATTACATATATTTACTAGCAGCAGTACACGGTTATGTGCTGTCCTTGTCACACATTTAGAGTTATAATATTATTCAAAAAAACTGTTCTCGCTCTCGCCCGCCGGGTAATTAGGAACGGCAGCGCTCCCAGCGGCGTGGTTGATCATTATTTTAGAGCACATAGATATTTTTGTGTTAGGACCAGAGACGATTTTATTTTAATTTTTAGGGTCTGGGAGGGTGGGAGTATGTAATCTTCGATTTGGATACTCGTATAATTCCAATCAAACTTCACAGGTAAGTTCGTTTGATTATTAATTATACTTCGTATCCAAATCGAAGATTACATATATTTACTAGCAGATGTTTAGAGAATTGTAATACTACATATAAGTAGGAAAAATAAAATAAAATATCGAAGTCAAATCCGTACGCTCCTATGGGTTCCTGATAATTAGCTTCATACATGAGTGCCTAATAAAATAAAACGGTACTATTATGTAAATATTATATGAATATTTTTATTAGATTGGACTTATGCATGACATGCTGTGCGTGTCCAAGTGAGGAACGACATTAATAAAGAATGAAATTACTTTCAATAACCTTTTAGGTGAAACAAAACACTGGAGTGTGTATTATCGTCGATATAATTTTAACATTACTTGAATATACCTGCTTTAAATTATACTTCGTTCATTTAATTGAACTCTACTGACGAATCCCTGCATAGTGATTGTATACTATAGATATGCCTGTATTTCATATCGAAGTAAAAAAGGAAGACAAAAACAAGTTGTATAATTAGTAAAACAAGCTATCAGTAGTTTCTTCATTGCAAGATTAGTACTAAAGAAATCTTGTTATAAAATATACATACAGATTTATACTGAGACCAAACAATAATTCAAGTGGTTGGTAATGGTTAATACGGTAAGTTTTTCCTTTTTGAGTAGAACGTTGTAATAAAAAAGTGGCAGGTGTCTTCGATTCTACTGTAGGATAACGAAATATTGACCAGTACGCTACAGCAGCAAGAGAATTACTATTTTTGTAAATAATTGTTATAATAAAGAACAGACACGTGGAGTGTTTTATATCTTGATAATCGGAATGCTACTATTGAAGAGAAGTCTCATCATGGTAAAAACAACCTGATGGAGTAAAGTTTTATTACATTCTACACAATTCCTGTAGAATATGTAATAGGAGACGCCGTTAATGCGGAGCAAAGTTGTACGATCCTCAACACGATTTTATTAATGTGAAAAAACTCAACGCTGTTAATGCGAAGCAATGTTGTACAATCATCAACAAAATTGACGTAGAGTAACTCAACGCTGTTGAAGCGGAGCAAAGATCTACAATCCTCGACACAATTAATGTGGAGAAACTCAACGCTGTTAAAACGGAACAAAGTTCTACAATCCTCGACACAATGAATGTGGAGAGACTCAACGCTGTTAAAGCGGAGCAAGTTCTACAATCCTCGACACAATTAATGTGGAGTACCTCAACGCTGTTAAAGCGGAGCAAAGTTCTAGAATCCTCGACACAATTAATGTGGAGTACCTCAACGCTGTTAAAGCGGAGCAAACTTCTAGAATCCTCGACACAATTAATGTGGAGTACCTCAACGCTGTTAAAGCGGAGCAAAGTTCTAGAATCCTCGACACAATTAATGTGGAGTACCTCAACGCTGTTAAAGCGGAGCAATGTTCTAGAATCCTCGACACAATTAATGTGGAGTACCTCAACGCTGTTAAAGCGGAGCAAAGTTCTAGAATCCTCGACACAATTAATGTGGAGCACCTCAACGCTGTTAAAGCGGAGCAAAGTTCTAGAATCCTCGACACAATTAATGTGGAGTACCTCAACGCTGTTAAAGCGGAGCAAAGTTCTAGAATCCTCTACACAATTAATGTGGAGTACCTCAACGCTGTTAAAGCGGAGCAAAGTTCTAGAATCCTCGACACAATTAATGTGGAGCACCTCAACGCTGTTAAAGCGGAGCAAAGTTCTAGAATCCTCGACACAATTAATGTGGAGTACCTCAACGCTGTTAAAGCGGAGCAAAGTTCTAGAATCCTCGACACAATTAATGTGGAGCACCTCAACGCTGTTAAAGCGGAGCAAAGTTCTAGAATCCTCGACACAATTAATGTGGAGTACCTCAACGCTGTTAAAGCGGAGCAAAGTTCTAGAATCCTCGACACAATTAATGTGGAGTACCTCAACGCTGTTAAAGCGGAGCAAAGTTCTAGAATCCTCGACACAATTAATGTGGAGTACCTCAACGCTGTTAAAGCGGAGCAAAGTTCTGGAATCCTCGACACAATTAATGTGGAGTACCTCAACGCTGCTAAAGCGGACGATCCTTGACATAATTAATGTGTTAAAGCTCAACGCTGTTAAAGCAAGCTTATTTGACACAATTTTTGTGGCATAATTGTTGAAACGGAGCAAAATTATACAAATTTACACGCGATTTATGTCACGTAACTCGGCGCTGTTAAAGCGGAGCAGCGTAGGGTATTTAATAAGATTAAGCCTATTTCATCGATATAGCCTACGAAAAAAAATATATTTTCGTTTCGTATATATATATGTGTATATATATATGATATGAAGTTTCTCTAGGAAACTATAAATCAAAATTTAAGTCGTTGTTTGTATTACTTCAGTATATATCGGTTCATGCTTTCAATAAACAGGAATATTAGTTTCGTGATAATTCAATTGGGTTAAAACCATTTACTCTCCAATGAGGTTTTTGTTAGCAAACTCACTCAGCTTCGTAAAATTATTCCGTTTTGGTTACCACCTTCCTAAACGGTGAGGTTTTAATAGTAGGTACGTACGACCATATTAATATCCGACTTAATTTTAATTAAGTCGTGTTGAGTCCTATTATCGTAAAGATATCATCTACAATTTTATATGTAGGTATCATAAAAATGTGATCCACAACATTCACTACCTACATGTACAAATTACAATACTTCTATTATAATATGTATATGTAAAAATCATATGATTTATATAATTTCATGCATTGCATTGCATTGTAATTCGTTTTTACTAACCGCAACAATTCGCAAGACTGCGCCGTCAGATATTGGTTCAAATTCCCGAACCAAACTATCCTTGTTTCGTGATGGGGATACGTAAAGTTGATAAAGAAAATCAGTAAGTATAGGTATTATTGTTATGCAAAAAACCACAAAAAACTTTAACTATTTTGTGTCTTTAACCAGTTTTCTCGTTATTCGCTCCGAGCATGCAGGAAAGCGATTGAACACCTTTTAGGTGTGCAATTTGTTAAAGAACCACCAATCATAATATACCTGTAATTTCCGCATATTATGTAGGTATTGTATTTTGTAAATTTTTACATAAACCAAAATATCATATTTTTGACCTGGTTATATCGTTGTATATTGAACGGTTTACGGTATCTAAAATATGAGGGAAAAAAATAATAACCTCTTTCGAGTCTGAACAAAACAAAAAAGTTATTCTTTACCTTAAATAACTTACCTATACTCAAAGAATACACCTCTGAACATAAATTATCCTTCTTTAATCGTATAGACACTAGGTCGCAAATTAAACCCCTGCAGCGGCTACAGCAAGCATTCGCGCTATTTAGCGGAACAGGGTAATACGGCACTGCCGCTGCGGTTACACTTCCCTTTAGTTTAGAGCCTTAACTGACTCAAAATCGCAATGTCATAGTATTTTGACTTCATTAAAACATGATCAAGATTATATATTCCGACTCATTAAAGTAGTATTTCCTTGATAGAACCTGAAATAGGCTTACTCGTAAATAGGAACGTAGTTTATACGAAACCTATCTTATTTTTATTTTACAATTTTTCTCTGCAACATTATGATGATAATTATTGATTGTAGTCATTGTTACTTATTTCAGCGAGCTCATGATTCTTTATAAGCGAGTATATTTTTATGACAGTTCATATAAATGAAGTAGGTAGACGACGTACAAGAAGCGCTATAAGTATGTGTACTTCTTAGCTGACAAATCGAGGCTGTCTTTCACGAATAATACAAGACAAACATGAAGAATTGAAGAGGTCATACCTCCCTTTTAGGGATAAAATGGGGAACCTCTAAAATACCTATATTGTCCCGAAGGCTCGACGATATTCGAAACGGCAACATCCGGATCATAAGCTAGCTTTTATTAACAAAACTATAGATAAATGAGGGAACCTCTATGGCTATTTTACTTTAAATTACTTTTAGATGCCATTTTGTTAACCGAATTTACTACAATTTGTGAAATTCATGTCGACTTTCATAATTTTTTAGCATTGCATACTTCAATACTTATTACTATAATTATCTCAGAACTCTGGAAAGGTAGATGAAATCATTGCGTAGATGAGATTACATTTGTTTTCGTTAAATACCAGGGTTAGAAGTAAGTGGCTAACCCTCGAGTATGGCGTGTGGCGCAATTTTTAGTATACGGTCTGGTACACAAACCTGATACGAATTATAACGCGTAAATACTATAACGCGTAAATACATAACGAACCTTAAAGTTCTCTTAATTAGGTTTAAATTTGTATGTTAATCTACGAACAACAACCCGTGCCTTTAACATGTACTTTACTTATATTACTTAGAAAAAAGAAGGTAGATGTAAAAGCATTATTTCGAACAAAGTAAATATTCCTTGATCTATTCTTTTAGTTATTATATGATTAATACACCACACTAACATTCGGTTTTAAATTGTAATCTACCACACATATATTGAAAGCAAAATCAAACATTTGGACAAAATCACTTTCCGAAAGAAGATTCGTTAAACGGCAACTAGGCCGCGGTTTTATTCTGTAATTTGAATTCATCGTTCTGAAGATGTGTAAAATCACTCACCCTAATCCTTCAATCTGAAATAGATATACACTAAAACACTATTTTTGCGAGAAAATACGTGTGACTCGGACAGACACAAAAACATGTAATGATCAACCACGCCGCTGGGAGCGCTGCCGTTCCTAATTACCCGGCGGGCGAGAGCGAGAACAGTTTTTTTGAATAATATTATAACTCTAAATGTGTGACAAGGACAGCACATAACCGTGTACTGCTGCTAGTAAATATATGTAATCTTCGATTTGGATACGAAGTATAATTGTTCTTATGAGCTCCCGATGAACGTGATCTAGTCCCAAGTGAGAAAGTGGACGGTAGTAGTGGTAGTGACACCGCGCAAATTAAACGAACCCGTAAGCGGGTAGATCGCTTCGGCGTGTGGGTAGACCACAAATAAAACCTCGCAGTAAATCAGTTACACCGTGAACATGACGTTACGTTAAATAAATGATTTGATTTGATTTGATTTGATTTGACGCTTGTAACAGTGCCGAAAACCCGGGATCTCATAAGATCAAATAAATATACATGGTAAATATCTCGTTTTAAATAGTAATTATACCTTTAAAACTGGAGAAATAGTCTAGCTTATTTCCCCTGCCATTTGGGAAATGGTCAAACATTATAAATTATTGTGATTACATAGGGAAATTCATGTTTGTAGACATTTTTATGAAAAAAAACTTTCTCTTATCAGGCCAATATTGTATATAGCTTATACCTTAGTACATTATAATCATGTCTTAATTAAATTGTATTTTTGACGCTGCTTGTGTATAATATAATTTATCATCCCAGGAAAAGCTTTGAGAGTGGGGGAATTCCGAGTGACTCCACTAAAATTGCAAGCGCCTATTGTATACGTGTACCTGCACTGCACCCTGTACAGTTATCAATAGGCGTTAAGCTTTTTTGCCAACTCGAGCTATAAATAAACATCTCCTCCAGTTTTTTTATGGTATAATTTAAACAGTAAAAGTAAGATACCAATAAACTGCTTTATTGCATGAATATTAGGCTAAACCTGGACACAATGTCGATACAGAATCGCCTTTCCCATACCCAGGCTGTTGCTCAAGTGCCGCCATCTAGCTTACGCAGGCTGAACGACATGCATTTCCAAATAGTTCAACAGTGGTTTAATAGATGGCGCTCTCCTCCAAAAATCAGACGAGTTTATTCGGTTTTGGTTTGGTTGCGCCATTGACAAACAGAATTTCAAAATCTATATTGATGAGACCAGGGGCCTTACCATGACGTGTTAACGCGATCCAGTTTAGGTTCTTAACTGTGCTCAGCTTAGGACCTAAAATCGCTCCTGGTAAGAGCCCTGTTGCGGTGGATAAACCGTGGTGCTAAAACAATAAGTAATCTGAATTTATGTGGTTTTAATCTAGTCTATTTAATCTAGTTTTGGTATTAACATTGGTTCAGGTCTGTGCATCTACCTGGTAGGTTCTTCTTTTGGTCTGGTATGACCGTTCAGGAAAGCATCGAGCTATCAAGCGACTTAAACGGTATCCATGGGACCTCATCCATTTGCATTTGTTCAGTCGCCATCAGACAGGTGCGGCTAGTGCTTAAAAATATCTGAACCACTCTAACGTCCTGACTAAAGGGCGTTGGGCGTTGGTCGCTCCGATATATCTGATGACGACTGTTCAACATGGGCTAAGTGCCGTGCTCTGCGCTCGTCGCTCGAGAGTCCTTTGGCACAATTTTATCATTTGTCCTTTGGCACAATTTTGTGGCAAGGGTCCTGTTTCACGCACTTCTTTTTAGCGTTCGCATCTGTCTCGCAAGGATTATGTGGATTGTATCTTTTTTTGCATTTAGGCTCGGCTGACGATGGACATTCCTTTTTCGGACAATTTTTATCGTCGGAACTGGGTTTTGAGGTGTCTTGTCCGGACATATTGTTTTGTGTTTGCGAATCTGTTTTATTTACATTATTGTATTTTGTTACCAATTTTGGTACGTTGATTTTTGTTGTTAGTGACACTTAATGTCAAGTATAGTTTTTTTTATTCGTATTTATTTGGCTTTCTGCTACCAGGGCACGTTGCCAACGTCAAGTAACGTAACATCGTTTTATCAGCATCGTTGAACGGTTACTTCATGCAAAGATGGCTTTCTTTACAGAATGCGTCATCAGAGACTCCCGGTTGTCGGTGACCAGAAGGATGGGTAGCCTCTTTCAAGATTAATTCTTCATTAGCTTTACACTTCTTCATCAGTTCACAGTTTAATACGCCGCCATATTAAACATCAAAACAACAAAAATGTTCAATAAATAAATAACTATTCTTGGGAGGTTTTTGCCATGTTGCAGTTCAATAGAAAATCCCATGTATAGTTGATTACATTTTTACATTAGCTTTGTACCTATTAACGAACGAAATTTTGGCGTGTGTTTCCTGCCTTATTAGCACCTACACCGCCATTCCAAAATAATAGACAGAAGTGTTTTTCTTGTACGCTTTTGTCATTTATCCCAGAAAAAAGAAGGTTTCTTTCAAGGAGGTTTATCTGTAAAAGAACATCACCGTGATCACCACCATCCGTCACATTTGGCATCCCATCAAACTACAATGTAAAAAATACAAAAATTCCCAATAACCATGTCAGGCCACGATTTTGCGAAGCCCCACGGCAACCGCTCACCATGTCCGGAGACGAAGCCGAAGGGGTGTACCTCCTCAGCGGAACCGAAAAGGAGAAGGAGGTGCAACAAGCCCCGGAACCCGCTCTGCAGTGCCGACAAGTCGGAGAGAAGTGAGACGAAGAAATGCAAACCAAATAAGTGTCATAAGCATACGCCGAAGAAATGAGACGTGACAAATAAATTTTCCTAAGTTTCTTTTTGTTTTCAATGCCTATTGTTAGGGGTTTTTGCTTGCTTGTAGCTAAGAATGGCTATTCCGTCTTAAGCTCGCTTGCGTTTAATATAAGCAAAGTACTTTGCTGCTGAATATAAGCGCAGTACTTTGTTGCTAAATATAAGCACAGTACTTTGTAGCTGAATATAAGCGCAGTACTTTGTTGCTAAATATAAGCACAGTACTTAGTTGCTGAATATAAGCACAGTACTTTTTTAAATAGAAAACTCCCGTGAGAATTAGACATATTAATATACTTATATTGGGTAGAAGCGCTTGCTTGGCGATTGTTGCTCTGCGCACACAGTCGCCGCAAGCGCCTTTCACTCATGATTACGGGATGCGGACCGTTCCGAAGCATGTCGAGCTATTTTCGACTTTATACACGTGAGTAACCCGATATAGGTATATTAAAAGTACTTTACTGCTGAATATAAGCACAGTACAGCTGACTCAGTCGTTGATCAGCAGATTATCTTGAGTTAATTGACTGAGTCAGCAGTATCGTATGCTTATAGACGAAGTTAGCCACATTGACCTCGCAAAACATCACTGTTAGTATTAGAACTTTTCTGTTTAAATCCCTGTATGACCAATATTATGCCTAAAAACCTCAAAATTAAATCGACGAGTTTATAAGGTAGAAGTACCAGTGCTTGACACTGCACTAGTATTCGACATGGGCACTTTATGTCAAAGTCATATATGTTGAATTTGAACAACAAAGATATTTCGATATTCGAATTCCTACAAATTATTGAAATATGTAATAAACCCCAATATATTAGGTTTTATTAACCACTAAACCCAATACATAGTTTCGAACCGTGAAAGTAACGTGATGGTTTATATTACAAATTTCATGAATGAATTGAATACTAAAATAGAGGGGATCAGAGAGGAGCTTAACGACTACGTAGACATTGCAGTAAAAAAAAGTATATTTATATAAATTCATATGCCTTTATTTCGTACTGGTGCGTTTGCCTTACATATATCTTAGTACAAATTAAACAAATCAGCTATCTTAGAATGACGTGACATTATCACTTAAATCGATATGCTTTTTGAAATAAAGCAATTCAAAATAATCATTTATAATTGTTTTAATAAATAAGGGATACACATTTAATTCAAGTATGAGTACGGATAGGCTGGGACGAATTGGTTGCTTTTTGGATGTCAATTTCACATTTTATCTGGGAATCTGTTAAAATGTTATATGAAATTCTTTGATATCACATACTGTAACTGTGACATATAATAATAACAAAAATAATTTACCAGACAAAAACTGTAAGTACTAATGAATCATCGAATATGAAATATTTACATTAAAATAAGAGTTTAAATTGAAACATTTTTGTCAAAAAAAGAAATTGTAACAGCGATGTATGTACCTATGTATATTAAATTGATCGGTGATTTATATAATGTAAGTACCATAATTGAACGAATATATTTTTTTAGTAATTATAATTTATAAGTACAATCACACACAGTAATATCATCCGAGGTGTTTAAAAATATCTGAACAATCACTAACGCCTGAAGAATAAAGACGTGTTCAGATATTTGTTAGCACTTTGGCTGCTCCGATGTATTTGATGGTGACTGACTGTACTGTAATTTGAATATCTGTCTGCGCCTTCGTAGCGCCCAAACAGATAGCATGTGTTTAAATCAAGTCTCAATTCGAGATGCTTTTCAAATATTCATCTAGATGGTGCTATTTTTTAGGGTTCCGTAACTGAAAAGGAAAAAAACGGAACTCTTATAGGATCAAGTTGGGCGTCTATCCGTCTGTCAAGACCCTTTATCTCGGGAACTCGTAGAGGAAGCAAGTTGAAATTAGTACCACGTACGCAAGTCTGCGGTCCCTTGAAGGTGTGAAGAACCAAACCACCAACCAAACCAACGACCAAACCAACCAAACCACAACCATGGATTGATGTAGACCAAACGTCTACATCAATCCTTTGTGCGAAACCCTCGGCGGGCGAGTCCGACCCACATTTTTATTGAGACTTATTCCAGAAAGCAACCATTTCTTTATAATCTTTGGCGAAAACTTATTGCTTTGTTTGTTATTACATAATACTTCACCGGGCAAGACGTTATAAAATCAAGTCTTTGGCGTAACTCTACACTGTATGTTCTGTTAGAGGGCAAGCTATGGGACTAACTACACAGAGATATACAAGCAGTAGCTTGACTTAGTACCTTTTAATGATGGCGTTACACGCCAAAAATACGCGTAAAATGTTCCTTTATTTATGATTCGTGAGAATGAAAGAGGCCTACGGCTTGGTGATGATAATTTCAATATCGTAATTTAGTAAAGATATTGGGAGAATCTTAGATATGCTACTGGAGTGTAATTGACAACATTTCATTTTCTACACAGGTCTATTTTTTGATGCGGTTAAATAGCCACTAAAAATTTACTGCTGTATTTGTATTATTTGTAATTTTTTAATTTGTTTAATAGAGTTGGGTTGAGGTTTCCAGTGGCTAAATGACGTTAATTAGAAAAGTTTGTTTAAAAAACCAATAAAAAAACTAATGTTAAAAGTGAAATTAGAATGTGGATAACAAAAAACAATTTTTATGAGAACCTGTGATGACTCTAATAATTATATGTGGTCTATGCTGTAGACGGTCCAAACCATACAGTACAGTCGAGTTCATAAATATATAAGCATTACCAAGGCTTCAAAAATATCTGTACACCCTTAGAACATTGACAATAAGGCGCAGATATTTATAAACTCGACGATACATATTTAAAATAAAATAAGCACATATTTTTAACATATCAGGAACTAGTTCGAGTTGGGTTTTAAGCTAAGTTGAAAGGTATTATAAAACATCGATATTTACATTTTTAAAGAGCTAAGAAATATTCATATTGCAAGTGTATACGGAAACTTTTCATGGCTATGATATTTTGTTTAACAAAGTCAAGGTACTGATTTAAATCTCTGTGGCAAGAACGTAAGGACAATGCTTATTCTAAACATTATATACAAAAATAACTTGGACGGGAACGATAAGCAACTAAACGTAGATAAATATAAAAGGATATTCACTAAATAATTTTGAACATGACTGTGATGATGTAAGAAATATACCTCGTGATACAGTCATGGCGACAAGATATTTTTTCCCATACAAATGCGTACAAATGGGATATTGCAAATTTAATAATAATACAATTTATCCATGTTATATACCTATAAGGTATACTCAAATGTATTGCAAAGTTCCGAACAATAACTTATTTAAGAAATATGGATGATCATTGATCAAACAAACACTTCAACTTAATTAGAAACAATTGTATGAATATCTGGCCATGATTATAGGTGTCACAAAACGGACGGTCAATGTCCAACATTTGTCACAAAACGGACGGTCAATGTCCAACATTTTTCATAAAACGGACGGTCAATGTCCAACATTTTTCACAAAACGGACGGTGAATGTCCAATATTTGTCACAAAACGGACGGTGAATGTCCAATGTCACAAAATTGATAGTGAAACTTAACTTTAAGGTAATTAAATCGCGTAGTAAATATTTGATAACAGTAAAAATTCTATTTGCATAATAAGTATGACTGTGTGTATCATTTGAAGACTGAATTATATTTAGGTACAAATACAATGTTATTTTACTAATTTAACCATTGTAAGGTTAACTTCTTATGGTTGAATTACTGTAGCGTTTTTGATGATAATTTACATGAAAAAGAAACCTGCGTTTTTTAAATTTACCCAAGCTCAGGAAGACATGGCACTTCCAAATTGCAAAGGCATTTATGATACTTGTTACAGTTAAATATCCAATATTGGGAAGAACTTCATGCGGGTATATTTCATTACATGATCACAATTTACCATTACTTTACATAAGCGTTGATTTTCGACGCCACTAGAAACTAGCTATAAAAATATGAAGTAAAAAAATATAAATAATCTCAAAGTAATTTCGAAATAACCTAAATAACATTAAATATTTGACTTTCACTTTGTAGCATGTCGATACATAGGTAATTTGTTATAAAATAATTTAATAAAAAGGAAGCTAATAACAACTTTATTTACCATTAAATATGGTATCTTTCAGGTTGTGCTAGAGACAGCAGGCTTTGTATCACACCGGAGCATAAAATGGAGTAATAAAATAATATAATGACCCGATTATTTTTAAAGTTAAGTTCAGGAGTGATAATTCTTATTGTTTAAGACAAATAAGGAAACGACACTGAAATACATTTAAAATCATTTACAGAACGTATGAACTACTTAAAAAACACGAAACAAAATGTTTATTAATAATAATAAATGATTTGATTTGTGCTTTAAATATTGTCAAATCTAAATATTTTTCTGTAATTGTTCAATTATGGTCCAGTGAGATAAGCAGCCCTCATTCAGTACTAATATATTTCAAAAGCGTACATTTTAATAGAAATCGAACAATTTTGTCACTTTCGTCATTCATTGACATATCGACTAAAATTGTGACAAATTACATTCTATTTGTAACTATTTGAGGTAAAACAAATGAGAGAATCCTAAATCTAAGAACGACATAAAACTATAATTAAGTTTAGAATACATTATTTACAAAGTCTTAAAAAATTATTAACACTTTGGCTCTCACGTCCATACTTTACATTGTAATGAGTAAAGGTCCCAACACACTGACGGGATTTTCGTTATCACAAGTGGGATAGGAGAAAATCATGACAGTTACTTGCTGGTTTTTATGTAGTTAATATACACGAATTGTTTATGATGAATTAAACTATGACATTCTTTTGATAACATGACAATTATGTTCAGCTTTTTACATTTTGAATAATTTTATAAAAATTTTGTTATGAAAAATTACATTTTGACATGAAATTCGTTTAACACACTAAGTATCAATTTAGTGGAGTAAAAAAAGCGTTGAATACAAAAATATATTTGTGCTTCAGGTCTAAATCGGAAATTAATATACTAGTATAGTCTGACTGACCAAATCTGAGAGCAGATTAAAAAGAAACTATCTCCCTTTTTTTCGAAGTGGCAATACAAGCATATGAAAAAGAAAGTGCCACTCTCTCTGAATATGCTCGCATGAGAGTAGATCCTTGTCAGACTATATATCTTCAGATCACTGTAGCTCTTAACACTGTATTAACTTTTTTCAGAATTTTCTGCATACTGTATTAAAAAACGAAATCTTAAATACCATCACGTTACCAGAAAAACATGAACACAGCTACACATTGACAGATTGACACGTTGCCAGTCGAGAAATGTAAATTGATACACGTTATCAGTGTCTGTTATCACTTGCCCACCGTTATTGCTCGCACGGCGTACGTTGATATCTGCAAAAAAAAACAATATTAAATATGATTCATTTATCCCACATCGGTACGTTAGGTATATGGCGTTACCTATTAATAAACGCACTTATCTGTCAATTTGACAAAAACCTTTGTTAGGAAGGGAGAAAACATAATTTAACTAAAACGTCTGTTAACTTATTTATAGATAAAGTGAAAAACGTCGCAAAGTACAGTTGATTCAGTTTTAATGTTTGGCGCTTTACATGTCAAAACCGAGCCTAAACTAAAAAAATATATATAAAGTAAAAAATATCATGTGAACAATATTTCAATTCATTACTAATAGTTAAACAAAAAGAGCGTGAAATCGGTTTAAAAAGCGTGCCTGAAATCATTCGGATATTCGAATATATGTAACATGCGCGTGACAGTCGTATATCGGTGGAAGTCGAGAAAAAAAGAATGTAAAATCGGTTCAAAGTTATATAATAGCATATTTCCCAAACACTATTTTTCTTTTCGTGATTTGGTTCTGTAAACGCTCACGCGCTTTCAATAATCAATAAAACATATCTCGAAATAAACAAAAAATTAGGGTATCAGCCAATCCAATCAATCATGTCAATACAAATAATTGTACATTAAATCTAAACAGAAAGAGCAATAATGTAATAACGTTCGCACATTCGTCCCTCGCCTCATGAGAGGGTGACAAAGGCCAGTTTGCTCCCAAGGGAGGAATTCCATCTAAGTGATTCCTCTGTTTTAAAGCTGTACGGAAATGTGCTACAAGCACGTATTTTGAAATTTAAATTTAAGTAGGTATATAATTATGAGTTATATACCGGTCATTCTTGGAAAGATAAACTTACTAGATGCACTGCTTATAGAATCGGAAGTTATTTTAAATTTATTTTTTATTAGAATGTAACTACAGTCAAGGTAAGTGCGAATTTCTATTTTGTCTTGTACACAACTAAGAAATTATGATCAGAAAGTTAACTTAGTCCGTCTGGTTATCTACACACGTTTTTAATGCATGAAATCTTAACAAACCAGACCCTTGAGCCCGGAACTTTGTTGATACTGTTAAAATACCTGGGTGGTTGTATTTTTTTATTTCTTTAATTTATTTAAAAATCGCGTAACCAAACGGACCAATTTAATTATCTGTTAATAAATTCATAATTGGGTAAGTACATACAAGGAAAAGTAACTGGCCACCTTATAGAAAAAAGAACTCTGTTCACCTATTAATAGAGTTTTTTGTAAATTTTCAATGCTGGCCAATAATCCTCATACAAAAATGTTTTTTTTTATAGGTCCATAGAATTCATTTTTCGTACTTATAAGGTAGCCAGTTATAAAAGAGTTACTGGCGATTTACCCTACATTAAGTATTTCGCTATATTTAAAACACATTGTCAAGCCATAAGTTGACAAAGATACAATTAATTCTACACTCCCCAATAAATATTTTTGACCTTGACTATACATAATACCTTGATGTTTTACTAATTGTTTTCAAGAGAAAGCGAACGTAAATATTTTCAGCGCTCAGTCCTATACAGGGTGTATCTATACTATACAGGGTGTATCTCGTTCAACAAATTATCCACATTTAAAAGCCCACCTCGGCCATTAACCGGTTAGCACCGGTAACGGATAGACTCAAACCCGCGATCAATCGCCGCTGGGATTTACGTTCACACCTCACACGGTATTCCCAAATGTGGGTTTTTGAAGAAAAATTGGGTAGTCAAGTATTTTTTGGCAAATTGAATCATTGTTTGGGGTAAATCTTAAACGAAAACTTGATTGATTGAAATTTTTTTAGAAGTTTTTGAATTTAGAAACTGTACCTACGTTTTATTATTTAACTAGCTTTTACCTGCGGCTTCGCTCGCGTTAGAATGAGACAAAAAGTAGCATAGCCATATATTAGTACGCTACGTACGAATAGCTGTACATTTGACGTGACCCCGCAAAAATGGGCAGCCATTTTTGTATATAAAATGACAGAACGTTGCCAGTCCGGCCACGGAAGAATAACTAAAGCATGGAAGTAGTACAAAAACTGTGAAATCACAACAGTTTGGAGCGGCCTTGAAATTGGCAGTGGATTTTGCAAATGTCGTAAGTCTAACCTAATAACGTGCCTCTTACGAAATTTGAAAAGCCACTAACAAAATATGCGACTAAGTTAAGTTATAATATAATGCATTGATTCCGACTACCAAATTACAACGATGTATTTAATTTGGCTGCTTAGACGAATTGCATCAAAAGAGACCAGAAAAACTGTTGTCAACCTACAGAATCGGAGAAATAATAAACATATATACATCTCTTTTTGACACGTCTTTACTTGGTGAGGAAGAGAAGGCCGGGTTTATGACTTTAATGTTCTTAGATTTGACGGGGGCTTGAGTCCGGCTGATTGAGAAGTCAAAGTTTTCGACTGTTATTATTGTATGGATATATACATTCGTTCCGAAAACTCATTGGTTCTGAGCCAGCAGGATTTGAACCCGCGATATTTGGATTGAAAATCGCCCGTCTTACGACTGGGCTACCAATGCCTTCCCGACGAGTGTATACATGATATTGAGCACAAATTTATAACAAGGAACATAAACTCGAGTATCGGATACAATGTACCTACCACTTGGTGAGCAGGCCGGTGGTGTGCGAGTACGGGGCGGGGTACGGCGAGTATTGTGAGTACGGCGCCGCGTACGCGTACTCGCTCGCCAGTGTCGTTGCGCCTGGAACAGGGAAAAATACTACTGTGAAAAAATAACCAAGTGACAATGTTCAAAAGTCATATACTAAAATCATGCTTATATCAGTCTGCTTAAATGATAATAGTAGTTTATGCAACAGTAATAATATAATAAGTGTTCTTAAAACTTGAGGGTCACCGTTACAAAACGTGTAAAAGTTTTAAGAACCAGTTATAATTTATTGCATGAGCTAGATTTTCTACGACAGCTAAAATAGCGAAAAAATCCAAATTTTGAAAGGTGGCAGAATGTAGAAGACGTATGCCAACTACAAAAAATAAAAACAAGAACAACAGTGTTCAAATATTGTATGAAAATCCATTAGAGCATCGCTTTACGGTGGGCTTTTGAAATACTACAAACAACGTTAATATGTATACTTTTTTAATATAGCTGCCAGTCATCTAATTGACAGGTAGAAGTGCTGTAGTAGAGAAAAGTTTTTGGATCATACTTTATTATGTACTATCGCGTTCAAAAGTACATTTGCTCAAGCACTTTTGAACGCGTGTGTAGATACTTGGCTCAAACAAAGTTTCAAACGGATTCCCTCTATTTGGCATAACTTTTTTTTGTCCTAAACTATTTTGTCATAACAGACTTAGCCTAATCGATGTTAGCCGAATGTTAATGTAACAGAAAATAAACTTAATTTGGCATAGTGCAACATTTCGAACACTATTCGGTCCGAAAATAACTTGGCATCGGACAAATAAAATATTGTCTA
Source organism: Lathronympha strigana (assembly GCA_949128165.1). Classification (NCBI taxonomy): domain Eukaryota; kingdom Metazoa; phylum Arthropoda; class Insecta; order Lepidoptera; family Tortricidae; genus Lathronympha; species Lathronympha strigana. Next base: position 12,261,487 of record OX421922.1, on the reverse strand, counting down.
GATAAATAAAATTTTGCTAACTTGACTACATTAACAGTTTATGCGCAAAGACTATTTCGACTATTATAACTAAAACCTTTTTTAGAATTATGCATAAAAAACTTATTTGGAGACAGGGTGAACCGTTCCAAACAGTTCAAACAGTATTGAATGAAAATTTGGAACGGAGTTACCTATTGTTTCCAAAAATAGGATGAAAAGATAACGGTCTTATATACATGTTTATTAAACTTAAAACCAGTTACAAACATCGTCTGAGAATGTCTGTAAAACAAGGATATTTCTAATAAAGACTTATCTTATATATATTATTTATTAAAACAAATTTAGTTTTGTTTTGTGTACCATAATCGTGTAATATAAGATAACATAAGTTCGAAAACCCCATTGGCACGGTTTCAAGAAAAATACACCCCTTTCCTGTAGATAAAATGTGGGCTTCGTGACCTTTTCCAATATTTCGTTTCCCCTAAGGCGTTGAACGTAAAAAACTAAAGATCAGACATTATTTAGTACATTGTAGGTATTTCAGAATAAAGATTTTTGAGGTTTGCATTATTCGTACTCATGATTCGAAAAAGCATAGTCAGAAATGACGTTTTCTATCTAAAAAAATGTTGTTTCCCTGTTTTAGTCATATAATTAATAAGGCACATCATAATAGTCATATACAGTCCGTACTAAATAATCATAAGCGTAATTGTAATGCCTGATATTGTACACTTATTTCTAAACTGATATGAAGACCGGCCGTCATCCTTACCAATTTCTATTATGACATGTTCATAACTGAAAAATCACTGCCTGTTTCAAGACTCCTCATATCACGGCCTTACATAGAGTTATTTAAATAGACACGCCCCCGACGCCCCCGCATATAACGACCTTTATACGCGTAACCACATTCAAAATATGTCCCCGCCACCCTGACGTTAATATTTATAACCAAAATAAGCCACCGAAGTACTCAGAAGCACTTCTGTCGCATCACAGACTCGTGTTACGCTTCGTTACCCCCTCCAGACAAAGCCTGTATGGCCACCCCCCTCTAAAATTATTTGCATACCCCCGAATGAGCTATTAAAGATGTCTGCTCCCGGGTAAGCAGATTGCGGTGGATTAAAGACCAAAAGGGAGAGCGGCCCCAGAACACACCCTAGCGGTACTCCGAATTATTCTCTACCTTTGTATGCATAAGTGCGAGTTTGGAATGATTTGGCATAAATTTTATGATGTTACGGACGGCGCGGAGCGGGGTCCAGAGGAGAAAATTAGATTTCGTGGAGAGTGCTCTGCTGGAGTGGCGCTCGACTTTGTCGAAAGCTTTCGTAAAGTCATTGTCGTTTTTTCAGTGATTCCTCAACTGTTTTTCTGTTCGGCCACTTTTTGCTTTATCCCCTTTTCATTGTTTTATTCGTGTTTTATCTGTGCGTGGCTGCGACTCGTTATTGCGTTTGTTTATTGGCAGTGATGCTCCGAGTTGATGTCCGCAATTTGGGGGACTTTTTTTAGGTAGCCATTTGCGCATTTTACTTTGTTTTAATGTAATGGATTTGTTTTAGCTATCAAATGTTTTATTATTGTCACGGAAACTGGATTAAATTGTCCACTAAAGAAACATTATATTGTGATATTTACTGCACTCAATATGCATTGACTATGTCCACATTAAACATTGGGCGAAATGATACATTTTATAATGACTAACGTACGCGTTATACATATAAATAATATGTGTTTACACATACATAGGGGGTTAGGTTATATACATTGTTGTTCTTATGGTGCTTGTAACAGCTTTGATAGATATATCATATATCAATAAGACCTAATTAACAGGTAAAGCTCTGAGCGGCCGCTCAACATTTCCATTTGGCATCATCAGGACGTCATCTCAGAAACCCCCGAGGGGGATCTGGGGATGCTGGTCAGGGCGTTGGCCCCTTTCAGCGGTTTCTACCGCCGGCCATGAAAATGGCTGGGTCATTGGGGGGGAGCTTTGTGAGCTCCTGTGGTCTTGTCCGGGTCATTTTCACGCCTGTCCATTTGGCATTTGGTCATTTGGTCGCGGTCTTACTGACCACAACTTCGCGTGAGGGCAAATAAATACCACTGCTCTCACGGTCGTCCTGTCGCTGCTGCGCAAAGTCCTGATCCTTGAGTGACTTACCGTCATAGTGTGCGTACGGTGGATACGGCGGCGCCGGTGGCTGCAGCACAACAAGCGCCGCCGCGTCGGGGCTCGCCGCCGCCGAGGGGGGCTCGCCGCCGGCGCCGCCGTTCGAGCCCGTTGAGTCGTTTGTAGCTGTGGACAAACCACAAGTAAGACTATTGTTGGAATAGAGATAAAACAATTATACTCTGTAAACCAATTCCGACAGTCGATTATAAAAACGTTATTTTTCACTTCTCTTGCTCGAAAAGTTCACCTTTGTGTCGTGGCCAGGCGACACAAAATCGCTTTTCATGCACTAGGGCATAAAGTAACATCCCAGGTGGAACGCGCTGGCCGCGACCTCGCCCACCACGCGCCCGGCCGCCTGTAGGCGGCGCGTGTCGGGGAGAACCTAAGCGCGCGAGTATGGATGTTACATTTTCAACGATTTAAAGTGATATAAAACCTAATATTTTCCTTACAATCGAAGTGAAAAGCAGAGTGTATACTTTGGGTATAAGTACCCATATTATCCTCGACTACTATATTGATCCTCGTTACACTCGGACCAATAAATAGCCTCGTATAAAATGGGTTACTTTATGCCCTTGATATACAATCTACTATTTCGCTAGTATTGAGCGTAAGAAGAAGATAGCATGGCTCTCTCTCTCTGACTATGCACGAATGAGAACAGGAGCCTTACCATGACGTCTTAACGCGATTCAGTTGACGACCTAAACTAAGTCGTTTCCATACAACTGAGCCTAAACTGAACCTAAATTGACTCGCGTTAAGACTTCATGATAAGGCCCCAGGGTGCGTAGCCAAGATGCCAATCGCTCACGCTTAATAACGTATCGTTGCTACCTCTCTCTATCACTCTTACTTATTAGTATGACAATGACAGTTGCGTTTCGTTAGCGACTGAGCGTGAGCGATTAGCATCTTGGCTACGCACCCTGATCCTTCAGACAATAGGATACAAATACATAAACTATAAGTTTGCTAAAACGGGGCTAATCGCGTAACACTTTGAAAACTAACCTCCAACGTTTCGAGGGCGACATTGGTACCGTGGTCGTGGTGGGAAGTTAGTTTTCAAAAATTTACGTGCCCAGTTTCAATAAAGGTAACATGAAGCAAATATTGAATGAATGAATTCAATTTCAGTTGAAAGATATCCACTGCTGGGCAAAAGCCTTCCTCAAAGTATTTATAACTAAAGAAGTATGTGAGTAGACTGGGCTTATAATTATCTGTCTACACGTTATAGAAGTAGCCTGAAGTTGACTGCGAGGCAAAAATATTTAATCAGTTAAGTTTGCATCAAAAAGGGATTGTGCCTAAAAGTTTCAACTGTGACAACATTGTGTGGTTACTGCAACTATATAAAACTATTCGAAAATCTAAAGTAAATATGTATCACCTACATTTTTAGAATGATATTGCGTCACTAGCTATTCACTAAATTGAAGCACAATGTTTTCCATTAAACCTAAAAAAGCAAAATGTCCCAAAAACATTTTCATCAACGCCATTCGAATTAGTTTCACGAAACTGCAATAGTTTTCGCAAAGCGCCGTTTTCCAAATTAATCGTCAGTTGGCTGAAATAAAATAAAACCTGAAAAAATGACCGCTTTGCCGCGGGTGAAATGGAAAAATATGGCCCGGCTTTTAGGAATTCGGATGTCGATGTAAAAATTGAGGGCCATCGCGTATCTAAATGAATTTGAAAAAGCAATAACGTTGCATAGCAACATCTACATAGATATTAATACCGGTAACGCCAAGCAAATTAGTTAGTTTAAGAATGTGTCCAATTTTTCACGCCCCTAAAACCACATTTTTTTAATTTACACACTTCACTTATTTAGTCTATAGGTACTAAAGCCTAATACCTAAAACCATAGTAAATATGTATGTTTACTTGTTTTGAATGGTTAAAATCATCACCAGCTGGCACCAATTTTTCGGGTACACGTTCGTTTTGAGCGGTGATTAGGTTTCCATACTTATTATACTTCTAAGCATAGCCATGATATGAACAGTCGGCGGCGTACTATCCGTTCCTGATAGCTAAAGTGGAACTAAGGTTCAATGAATAACAATCGCGGTAACAGAAGACAATATTGGAACTAAGGTATTAAGGAATATGTAATTCCTAATTGGCAAAAATTACCGAGTAATGTTTTCCCTTGTTTACGTTCTTTCAATCCCAGTACAAAATACTCTATACTTACAATATTTCATTGAAAACACACTGTCTATGGAACCTCTAGCGTTAGAAAACATTTCCCATTAATTAAAACCACGCCCTGAGTTAGAACAAACATTTGTTTCTGTACCATCTCTCAATAAGTAGCAAATAGGCGAGTAAAATACATGATATTCAAAATCAAAAAGACATAACCGTCTTAGATTTACTTGAATTTGCTTTCATCCTTAAATCGGCAGAATCACAGTATCCCCGTATCATCCTGACCACATCCCCTGAGTAACACAAGACGCGTGCGCACCTGATCTATGGCTATTGTCAAAGGGTCAGTGAACTCTATGGCGGTATAGATAAAGTGAGGAAAGTTTAGAATGTTAGCTTGGATGATACTTTTTCGAAAAAATTTAGTTTTTTTTTACGATTGTGCCAAGAAAGTGTAACAAAAACGAAAGTATAAGATTATAAACTTCTATATTAAAACACTTAATAACATAACTTAGTAACCGACTAAATAATAAAAATGTTGTTGATTAGTTTAAGAGCGTTATCTCTATTGGTACCTATATATTTATGTAAAACATAAACTGGGAGGGCCCCATAAGAACAGCAAAAAGTTTAATCGTAGGTTGTTTTTCTTGTCCAGACAACTGATTTAAAACCTCTAAACGGAATACCAGCATTATTTACACCTTAAATAATTAAAACATTAAAATTAAAGTAAGTATAACCTACCCTAAGCTCTAAAAGAAATTCTGTTTCTTACAAGATGGTCCATATGTAACTTCAAGGACCTTGAAAAGTTGTTACACGAAAACAGCATTAAAACTTTTCGAGCACGTAGATTGAAAGTGTGTTTTTGTAGTGTTGTGTATTTTACAGAAAACGTTCCAAATTATTAACTACAAAGATATAATATTAATAATACAGCCAAAGTGCCAAAAATTAAAAATTAAAAACTTTGACTTTATTGCTTGAATATTCAGGTCCTGTATACATTTTGGCATTTTGACTGTATTCATATCTTTGTATTTTAAATTTAATTTTAATGTGAGTGGCACCCCTCTACTGTGTAAAGCTTAATTTAAATTTAAATTTAATTTATAGATGTAAGCATATGGGACCTGATTGCCTGAAATAAATAACTTTTTTTGTAGTTGACTGTACATAATTAGCTTTAGGTACTACTCGTATAGCGGTCCATGTTTTCCACAAGCATTTAGTTAATTTTTGGAATAACCATTTCTCGCTGACATTATGGATAGAAACTTTCCAAAGTGTTAATGCTTTCCGAGTTCTATTCGAAAGATTCCTTACAGTAACAGTTGCGCGTCACCCAACACGTAATATCAAATGCCAAGGCCGGTGAATGAAATTGAATGAATGAATGATATTCCCATGGTACTCCGACCGCAGCTTGCGGTCACCGGATCAGCACGTGAGACCGAGAAGTGATATTGAACTTGTGAATGGGATTCTATGACATCATCTTTTTTTAATGTGGTTTTCAGAGTAACGCCGTAGAATAGACGAGTTGCGTTTGTATTGGCTACTAGGTAAGTTGTGTGGTAATTTTGAGATAAAATAGGATTAATTTGAGTAATTAGGGTAAATCGTCAGTTACTGCCCACCTTATATTAAAAATGAATTCCTACCTATAAAAATTATGTCCCATACAAAGTAAAAATAATCGGATTTCGAAATTTTCCCATTTGCATCGTATTTAGGGTCATTGACCTTATCAGCTATTGAAGTAGGTATCGTTCCGGACTTTTTTTTGCATCCTGTAGGTATAATCTTTTGGTATAAGATGTCAAATACTGGCCAATAATTGGCCACGTTATACTAAAATGAATTCTGAATGTCTATGAATAACGTTAATTTTGAACAACTACCTTAATCAGTATTCTGTTAGGCCGTAGATGATGTACTCAAGTTTAAGGTACGATGGGACTGGCATAATCTTATGATTAAAAGTCCCTAAATAAACAAGATAAAAAAAAACGTTGATGTTTGGTCAAAAGATGGTCACTTATTGCAGGGTTGCAGTTACTAGCGATTTATCTTACCATATCCTGACCTTTTGAATATTCGAAGAAATAACAATTCGTTAACTTTTATAGATTTGGTAGAAACTCAGTTTGCTTGCAAAAAAAAGTTGATTGCGTGTTCCTATGTGTTTTGGTATATACATTTTTTTCTTATCAATTATTTTCGTTTTTATTTTTACCCAGCAAGAAACAAGCATACATTAGCTTTAAGCACAAGAATCGAGAACAAACAACAGTCATTATAACTAATATCTAAAACGGAATAATTACCATGTATATTTGTCTTATGAGCACCCGATCTTTCGACACAGTTACATGCGCCATGTTCACGGAGTAAACTGACGAGGTGCGAGTTACTGTAAGTGTGGTGTGTCGTGAACGTGATCGACTTTCAAGTGAGAAAGCGGACGGTAGTAGTACCAGTGACAACACACAAAATAAGCGAACCCGTAAGAGGGTAGATCGCTATGGCGTGTGGGTAGATCACAACTAAAAACTCGCAGCTCGTCAGTTTACTCCGTGAACATGGCGATTGCAACAGTGTCGAAATATCGGGTGCTCAAAAAAACCAACATACATGGCAATGATCCCGTTTTATATATTAGTTATAATGCAAATGACCATGTTAGGTTAAAATCGTACAACAGTCATGATCTAATCCGTGAACAGTTAGAAAATGACAAGTGTCTCGACCGCGAGATAATGTCACAGCACTCTTCTCTAGTACTATACTGACTGTATCACAGTAACGTCATGTATGATTTTACTTAGCATTTTACTTTAGATGTCAATATGACACAGTTCCATGGTGGGTCAGGATTTAATTGGACCGATAGTACAAGTTTGCAGTTTGCTTGATAAAACAACGCTTGCAAATAGCAATACCATTTACGCTTTGCCAAATCTTTAAACACTTATAAAGTTCTCGAAAGCCCATAATAAAAAGACGTTTAATTTTTATGTACCGCTAGGTAAATCAGTAGTTTTACTAGAAAATGTTTACGGGACATCTTATTTTCAATGTCACCACAAAAATGTTGACAATGTCACCGCAAAGATAGTTATGGGAGAGAAACGATAAAGAAACTGTTTCCGGATGCTATTGTAAGGTGGGGGAGTATTCTGAAGAAAAATGCTGCAAACATTGACTTATCAAAAGAAATTGACACCCAGAGGAGAACGAAAACGTCAAAAAATGTGGGTCAGAATGACATAAAGGAACTATTTTGCATTGATGATGATACACACTACACACGATAAATGTTTCGTATGAAAAAGAGCTTTAAATGTTTTTGCATTCAATGTCAAACTCATACACAATACTACCAACACTGTTAAAAAGTTTTAAGGAATATATTATTATGGGCTGTTAGCACTAAACAAAGCGACAAGTTACAAACAAGACTATTATTATGAAAAACTACCGCAAGGTTAGGGGAGTATTCTGAGGGAAAATGCTGCAAACATTGACTTATTAAAAGAATTAGGCACCCACACAACAAAAACGTAAAAAAATGTGGGTGAAAATGACTTTAGCGAACAATTTTGCATTGATGATGATACACACGATAAATATCAAAAAGAGGTTACTTACGTAAGCATGTGTATAAATGTCACACTCGTACACAGAGCTACCAACAGTGTTAAAACTTTTTAGGAATAAAGGGCGTTGGCACAAAACAACACCATATTAAAAATTACTGCAAGGTTTTTATAGGGTATTGGGATAGGGTCCAGGGGCATTACCATGACGTCTCGCTATTCAGTTTATGTTCAGTTTAAGCTCAGTTGTATGGAAGAGACTTTAGGTCGTCAACTGAATCGCATTAAGACGTCATGGTAAGGCCCCTGTTCATTTATTCTATCTATTATATTCTCAGGCTGCAAGCTACTGTCGTGCCTATCATTAACGAAATATCAAAAGTTTTCACCCACGTTTTTAAAGCAAAATAATTTAAAAAATCTGTTTCAAAAGATTCAATATTCTTCTTTATTTCTGACGAAATTTTAAATGATTGTTTTCCCTAACATCGTTTTAAGCTCCTTTTCTAGCAGCGATTCGACTATGTGAGAGGTCACGGTGCTAACTTAAGCTAATCGACTTTTCTAACAGCGATTAGGTTGTGTGAAGTAGTTTTTGGGCAATAATTCGATTTAAATGGCAAAAAATCGTTAGGACAAAACAGGGCAAGTGATTTTAGGAAAAATGATATTAGGAATGTCGAGGGAGACGTATAGTAAATCAATTAACCTAAGTCTGTCTCAGAATCTACCCCTTCAACCCACCTCAGCTACTTTCAAGGCGTGTCAGCAACCAAATGACAATACTTGCTGACAGATTGGTGGTCGGCCAATCATAGCCCGCCCGTCCGCCGCGTCACGACTTGATTATGGATATAAACGGAAACCTAAAGGTCATGGCTGCTGTTAATTTGAGGAGTTGTTAACGGATGTTCGTTAGAGGCTAGGTGGAAAATACTGGTTGCAAATATGATAGAGGCCATGTCGATAGATTGAGTATTTATTATTTAGATTTCAAAAATTAAAAGAGCCATATGTACTGTAAAACGTCGTACGATGCATGTGCGAATAGGTGATTCGCAACTCGTGTCGATTTAAAACACTCTCTTCGGTCGTGTTTTATTCTATCGCCACTCATTTTCTCCTATTCGCACTTGTATTGTAATGTACTATTGCATTGTTCAAAATGTTTTGTATTCGCATCATCATCATCATCATCATTTCAGCCAAAAGGCGTCCACTGCTGGACATAGGCCTCCCCCAAAGATTTCCACAATGACCGGTCCTGCGCCACCCGCATCCAGCGGACTCCTGCGACCTTCACCAGGTCATCAGTCCACCTTGTGGGGGGCCTACCCACGCTGCGTCTTTCGGTACGCGCTCGCCACTCGAGAACCTTTCCGTCCCAATGGCCATCGGTTCGACGTGCAATGTGCCCCGCCCACTGCCACTTAAGTTTAGCGATTCGGAGAGCTATATCGGTTACTTTGGTTCAGCTGCGGATGGTCTCACTTCTGATACGATCTCGCAGAGAGACTCCTAGCATAGCCCTCTCCATTGCCCTTTGGGTGACTTTGAGCCTTCTTATGAGGGCAGGGTGTATTCGCATAAGAGATAAATATCCGTAAAGTGCACTCGATTCCTTTGGTTGATAAAGAATAAGGAAACCTTACCTGAGTGAGGGGTGTAGTGTGGGTGTGCGGCATGCTCATACGGTGCATCGAACAGCTCCCCGTAGTAACCTGTCGCACCGCCCGCTGCGCCGCCCAGCTCCGAGAGGAGCTTATACTCGTCTTTGAGGCTCCATTTCGATGATGACCAGAGCTGAAAATTAGATAAGGGGTTACTATATAGCCTATGGATATCTCCACTTGAATTGATCGTCTTTTGTCTTGTGTCGGTACTGTAGACCCTCAAATGTTAGTTCCTTTATTCGAGATGGCAAAAACAAACCTAGTTCCTTTTCAGATATAATCGCCTAGCCTTTAACAACTAACCCAATAACTAAAGCATTTATAAAAGCTTCAAACGATATTGATCACGTTAACAACCGTTAAACCAGAATTCCGCAGGGCAGATAAATCTGGATAAAAGTGGATAAATCTGGCCGGTTTTTCGGACCGCACGGCGGCGGGGCCGCAACCGACGCCATCTGTCAAGAATTAAAGATGGCGCTCAGCGCCAAAATACAGACGTTACGCTCGTTTTTATACCATTGAAATTTGGATAGGAGGGCGTTGGTAACCCGGATACATGAAGCAATTTGCATGCGCAGATTTGTACAAAAATTGGCGCAACTGTATGGACTCCACACGATAGCGATTCACCATCGATTTGTGCGATAGCCGTTTTATGTGCGCAAATCTAGCTTATGCCAATAAGCTATTTGTGCGGTAGACCGTTTTGCCGCCTTAACGCACATACTTGCTTGTGCAAATTGAATTTGCGCAAGTGTGATTGAGCGTGTGGCTAGAACCAAAGGGAGGTTCTTTTTAGATTACTAATCGGCAATAATTATATGTGGCCATAGGTTCGGTTCGATGCTGACAGATGTGATTCTACCCTTATGGGATCACTGAGGTTTCTGTTGGTCATAACACGCGTTTTTCCTTCCTACTGAAACTAAAACTAAAACAAACTGTGCCCATGAGTTGGAAGTACAACTTGGTTGTAATACTTACATTAGAATATATTTGATCGCCGTTATAGTGACTTCTTTGCCGCTTCACGTCATCTTCCGAATGGCTGTTGAAGTCACGGTTCTCATCTGTAAATAACATATTGATTTAACGTACAGTCAACCAATTACAACCCTAGGTCACTCAAGAACCATGTCATGGTGGCGCTATATATCAGATTGTTGGAAAGAGCTCGTTATCTTAATAGGAAAAACATTAAATTAACTTTCGATATCAATTTAAAGTTTTCCGACTTCTATTTTATTATAACACTTTAAGCTTAGCATTTGTTTTATTTTATCTATTTAGGATTACCATCAGATGGTACACCTTGTACGCTCTTATATCTATTTTACAATCATGGTTGATGTTTATCTAATTATAGGTAACCACAGCTAAGTTAGTGTGTTCTACCTACGAACATGCCGTGACTTTAACTTAATACTAGTGATACCATAATAACAACAACAAGGCAATAACTAGCGCTAGTGCTTCATAAAGGGGATGATATAAGTTAAATACAAATAAACAAATAGGTACCATAGTTTTACAGTAAATTATGTTTCAACGGAAATTTTACATTTCGGTATCCACGGAGGCAAATAAATAATATAATCACGAATGTAGTTTACCTTAATATACCGACGTTTCGACACATAACAGTTTAATGTGTCTTAGTCTCGACTTCACTCTATTCCATTGTATTATACTTAAGTATTTACGGAACGATCGCCTAGCTATTAAATGATTACACCCTGTATAGGTTACACCTTTGTCTAAGCAGTATAATGCCCTTTCCATTTCTCACTAATATAACTTTAATTCTCATTTTACTTTCATTACCACCTCGACTCAATAAAAACCAAACTCTAAAATTTCAGGGCTCGAAAGCCCTATAAAATATCTTAAGCGGGGGAATCTGAGAAGTTATAGAGTTATATAATATGGCAATTTGTGCAGTAGGTTTAATAGCTCAGTAAATCTCGCTACGGTCTATAGGCCACTCTATGGAGATAGGGATGGGAAGGGTTACAAGTTAAAGGTATCGATAATTTGAGGTACAAACGAAAGCGCTTTTTGCTCAATTAAATAACTTGTGATACTCGTATTGTAAATCAAATAGTCGATGCTTTTGGGAATTGTTTTATCTTCCATTTCATACCAACTTTACGTGTTAAAATGTGGCCATTCCAAAATACGCACTTAGTCGGCCTCCCAAATTGTTGACGAAATGGAATCTCCAAAAGCTTTTATTCGGTGTTTCAAAGAATAACTTAATATTGTAATAATGTGTGTACTCTTATTGTAAAGTGATTCGATCCTTTCAAAGTAAATTAAAATACTATTATTCATTTCAGTTTTATTACGAAAGTTGATTTTTCTCGAATCAATTAAATTAACCGCAGTGTAAAAGTCTCATAAATTCGGAGCCTCAATTATCGACAATCGCCTATTCTCGCTCCCATCTCTACTCGCAGTTAGGGGTGCAAACTCCGCAGGGTCGACTATTTTATTCGCTATACTTCTCGTTGCTCACAAGTTTACCTACACTAAACTGTTTTAAAAAGACGTAAGTGCCAGGCAGTCAATATAAACATAGGACCTTTTAAAGATATAGAGAAGAGTTTTACCTTCGAAAGAGTTTAATTATGGCAAAGTGTGCCCGCGCGACTCGTTCTAGCAAAATGGGTTTGTCTCAAACTCACTATATTTATTCATACCTAAAGGAGGTGCCATTTTGTACGAATGAGCCATGGATTGTACCTAGCTGTTCTTTAGTTTGACAAAACCGACTATATGGTATGCGGTAGTTTGGCTTTTGATAGAAACTAGAACACACACTGCTTTCTGTGGGACCATTTTTTCTTTTTTTTCCGAGGAGCCTGGGGTCTGCTTACTAAGCGCTTGACTATTTTTGGGACTTATGTACACACGCATCCAAAAGTGCATGCAATTTTGAGCGCGATACGTATATAGCAATCTTCACGTGTTTGGCACATCGTTTTATTTGTATCTTTATATCGTTGCGAACATGCACAACAAATAACTTACGGTAAAGAAGGACGATACCAGGAGAAATACGTAGGAAGATACATTTGAGAGATCGCAAGTACCACTGCGATATCTCACCTCCGCCTTCCTGTCGCTTCTTCTTAAGGCCATTGTCGTTGTTTAGACCGCCGATGCCGTTGATGCTGTAGCTTCCCGTGTTGGGGACAAGCTGCTCAGCTTCCAAGCTCCAGTCTCTCAAGCATCAGATGGAACATACCTTAGTCTTTGTGACCCTCGACCTGCTCGTTGATGCTGTAGCTTCCTGTGTTGGTGATGAGCTGCTCAGCTTCCAAGACTCAAGTCTCTCAAGCCCCAGATGGAACATACCTTGGTCTTCGTGCCGCTTCCTCTTAAGCCCGTTGCCGTTGTGCAGACCCTCAACCTGCTCGATGCCGAGGATGCCGTTGATGCTGTAGCTTCCCGTGTTGGGGACGTGCTGCTCCGTCGTGGGGGAGAGGACTGCCGTCGTGCCGGCGTTGCCGGAATGGGTTATTACCTGATGAACAAAAGAAGATGGTAACAACAGATTTATTACGAGTTTGAATAAATAAAAAAAACTCTGAGATAATTCTAAAATACTACACCTAAATGACTTCGGGTTATTTGAGTCTTCTTTAAAAATTACTCTGTACCTACAAAAAATCTTAGAAGAAAAATCCTCTGAAACGGCTCAGTGCATGAATATTACCTATAGTAGGTAGACTAGCTTTTGACCGTGACTTCTTTTCCTTAGAGCAGTCAAAACTGAAAGCCCTTGCCAACGCCTGTTGCATCCCCCATTTAAATGAATTTTGAGAAATAAGTAACATATTTCAATGTTATCCGGTCAGGAAGGAGGAATCGTAATACAAATATTCAACTAACTAACTGACTGCGATGCCTCAGCTACTCAAAATAAGTCTTACCCTCCGACACAAGAGCTCGCCACTTTACCCGATCCTGTTCAATCTCTCGCCAGTTTGTGGCTTCGAGCTCACGCAGAGCCGTCTTCACCAGTTTTATCCTACGACCAACCGAACGACGCCTAGTCGGTCAACCAAGGTATGCTCTCTTCACCTGCCGATCCTCTCCCATTCACTCAAGGTGACCGAGTCAGCGAAAGCGATGGGCCTCCTCATTAGTGATAGTTGGTGAGACTAAGTATCATATCCATAGGTATACCAAATATTCAAGGCTTTTCATTTATAATCAGTATTACTTACGGATACTACGCTGCCCTGCGCTGAGGAGATCTCCTGCTCCTGCTGCTGCTGTTGGTTATGCGCATGCTTCGCTTTCTCCGCAGCCTTGTTACGGACGATCCTGGAGACAATAAAGATACATTACAAAAGTTTACTTTATTTCATAGAAAGAAAGGGAAACCGGTAAAATTTATGACTTCAGGAGGGATTCGAACTCGCGGCTTTGTGACATACCCGTGGAACCGAGATTTTTCACCATATCCCTCGTATACTTAGCAACATCTACCAAAAAAAGATCATCTAAAAGTTTACGTCGTCGAATATAATATATGTAGGTACATATCTGTTTCACATGTTAGTAATACCAAAATTGTAATGTATGTGATTGCAGTGACTAAAAAGTAGATACAGAAAAATACGCATACCTACATACCTAAGCGCTAAAATGTTTACTCAATCCGCGAATCTATTTTCCGCTAGGGGCGCTAGTGGAACGTGGGTCCTGCGAGAACATTTCAAACGTCACTTTGACATTGCTCTCATACTGACACAGGACCCACACATGAGTGGCGTCGCATGGTGAGCGACAATACGGTAGCTCTCATTCTTCTAATTGTATGCATACAATATTTGACAGTTTTTGACACAACTACTAACTCCTTCTACCAACTTCTTACTTTTTAATAGTTAACTACAAAAAGGTTTCAACTTAATCTCTCAATACAAAATCAAGTTGCCAAAAATACCGATATAATATACTATCTCTTTATTCATTTTTATTATTATTATAATATAAGTTTCAAAATGTACTACAACGGGACTTAATTGCATATAACATCCCCGCGTAAAGTCTCGCTGTAGTAAATTTCAAAATGTGTGAGAGTCGTGAAAATTTAAGTAAGTGTATAATATAAGTTTTTATATTTCTTACAGTTTGTGGAAACTAGAAAATAATATTTATTAATTATTTCCATCTACAAAACTTACTCAATAAGAGTCCTTAAACAACTCTAAACACCTGTTAAAACCCGAAGCCAAAAGCCCTATCATCGATCAACCTTCACCTTTTAATAAGTTCCCGAAACAATTTTGCATATGTCAACCCGGGACACACTGGCAATAATTCACGACGCTGCCGCAATCCATCATGGCGGAATGAACTGTCAACTAGGAAAATGGCCGCCCTATACCCACAGTGTTCATATTTAGTTCTTATTGCTACGATATTAAGGTCTACGGATGGTCAGTCAAAGCTGCTGTCTGTGTGTTGGCATCGTTGCATCGAAATCTTGTTACAGCGTTATTGTCTGGGGATTTTTGTTTAAATTAGGGTGTTATATGCGGTAATGAGAACGTGTAGAAGTAAATATGCCGATTAGTCAAAAACGGCGACGTTTCATTCAACATTTTTAAATTATATCTGTGTACGTACCTACATTATACACGTCTTACTTTCTTATATGTATCCTTAATATTTACTACTAGATGAAAATACTGTTAATTCAATTAATTATGTGTTAAATTTATGATTAAGGTTCACATGACCAGTCTAGAAATAAATAACCAAATTTGACCCTTATGACGCGTGGATACAAACAATGCTTTTCAATAACCTGTGTGATAATTAGATACCTCCCTAATATCGTATATAGGAAATCATTGTAAACAGAAAATATTTATGAATAAAATGATTATTTGAGCTAATTATTCAAAGCATATCAAAATTTAGTATTATAAAAATCATTCAAATTTCCCTTTAAAAATTCGAAACCCCAAGCAATTTGCCAAAAAACGGCACGCGGCCGCGGCGGATGCGTGGCGAATTGTGGCATTTGCGGCGCGCGGCTGGATATGGAAGAAGGATGTTCGAACGCGTGGCATTTGATAAATTGCGGTGGATTGAAGAATTGCAGTTTTTAAGACAGGCTCACAACCAATACACCAACCAACCAACAACCAAGACATACAGACAGACGATATACAGTGAAGCTTATTGAGACACAGACGCGCATGATTTTTAATAGGTACGGTGTGTAGAATTTTTGCAAAGCCCCACTTACAATGCACCGCCATGCATGGCTACTTTGCGGTAATATCTGAAAGGTTAAGTTATTTGCAGTAGTAAGTTTACTGTGTATGTGCCAAAGAAGGAGTAAACATCTCATCTCATCGCACGCAAGTTTTTCGTGGAAATCGCGACACGTCTGGTTGATGGTACTGGTGACCGAAGAGCTGGTGGCTTCCTCGCACAACGTATCAGCGTTGCGAGACAACGAGGAAATGCTGCCAGCATCCTAGGTACAATGCCTCAAGGACCTATACTTTAGATTAAAGGTAGGTAGAGGAAGGTCGTTAGGTAAGTTACACTTACTGTATATATTTCGAAAACAAAATGTTTTATTAGATTTTATGAAGGTAGGATGTTTAATGAATTTTATATATAATGTGATGGTACCAACGTACAGGCAGCGACAAAAGCTTGTATCAAAAATATATTTTTTTACTTTGCGGTAATAATAAAGGTTTAGTTATTCGCACTAGTACAGTCACGAGCTTTAATTTGTGACCCACTTAAGGTTGACATTCCTGTCAAACTGTATTGAAATACAAAGGAAATGTTTGCGAAATGGGTCACAAATTAAAGCTCGTGACTGTACATAACAGGGTTCACTGTGTATTTGGAAGAGGAGGAGTAAATATCTAATTTTCTTGGAATGCCTCAACGAAATGCGCTCCTTCTAATTCTTCTGAAAGCGCTAAGAAACCAATATTTTGTCCGATGTGATAATGATAATATTTCATTTTTTTTAATACTACGACGGCGACAAACATGCATACGGCCCGCCTGATGGTAAGCGGTCACCGTAGCCTATGGACGTACGGGGTCACCCTATCTTTTAAGGTACAAACAGTAATATACAAACAAGTTGGTCTACCTGTCGTTATGAAGATCCTTAGGCCTTTGCCCAATGATAGACATTCGGTTAATATGCTAACAAAATTACAACATTGCGTATTTATTAAAGTATATCTCATATTATTTCGAAAAAATCCACTCAAAAAACATGTCGCACAGATAAATCAAATCCGCTTCCTATACAATAAAGCATGGCAACATTATAGAATAAAATATTTGGGCAACCGCACTGGCAACCCTTCCGGCGGAAACGGATGTAACCCTTGCTTTTTGCAAATTTATTGTGCAATTTTTACATTTGCTGAAAGGACGGAAGTTTACAAATCTTTGCGAATTGTGTTTTAGATTTTATGTTAATCGACTTGGAAGAGGAGTAATGTTACGGGAGTAGTTGCTGAGGATAAGTCAGAATATAAGCTTATATGTTAGGTTACTACCTCCACCAGTATACCGTACCACCAGTATTTTTAAGTACTATGGCTTGGCTATGGGTATGGCTTGTTGTTTGTTTTTTATGCAATAAACAGTTTTAAATTTAATTTTTTTTTTAAGTACTCTTAAAAATACTGGTGGTACGGAACTCTTAGTGTGCAGCAATTATACGGCTTTCAGATTTTCGGATTTTTGTTTATTTTAGACGCATTTGTCCATATGTTCTCCAAAATTGTATGGACAGCACATTTAAATGCTTCAGCTTTCTTCTTTTGAAATAATTGTAGAGTCTCTTTAGCTTCATCAACATCATCGCCGTATTACTTAATTACAATTCTACATTATCTACATTAAATTGTAATTGTAGATCTTTATGATTAGCATGAGAAATTACTTGTGTCTTTTTCTCGTGATAATACGTCGACTAGGATATTTTTTGCAATCGCCAATAGCAAATAACTAATTTTCGCCTTTGCAATTTTCTATTCATTCCTTTTTGTGGGCATACTCTGTTTTGTGCAGTAAATTAGTGTTTGTTATTTTCTGTTTTCAAGGTGCTTTACTTGTGTTCCATTTTGTCCCACCCCCTGACGTATCAGGTTTTATAAATAACAAATAGCCATTGACTTATTAAAAAAATTACACACATAACAGAACAAAAACTTCGAAAACTATGGGTCAGAACGACATTAGCAAACAATTTCGCATGGATAATAGTAGTGATAGTACAAACAATAATGTTTCGTACGAAAAAGAGCTTACTGACGTTGACGTAGAGCATTAAGTGTCAAATTCAGAACTACAAACACTGTTAAAACTTGACAGGCAGTTGGCACTTAACGAAACGTCATATGCCAAAAAAGATTATGAAAACGTGCTGCAATGCAGCACTTTAATGGCATTTTTTTTTTCGGTTGAGTGGGTATCCAATTCTTCTATTCTATATCATCATCAGCCTATCGCGGTCCACTGCTGGACATAGGCCTCCCCAATTTCACGCTACTGTGTTCGATCTTCGGCTGCTCGCATCCAGGTCCTGCCAGCAATCTCGCGCAAATCGTCACTCCGCCTTGCCTGAGGGCGTCCTACACCACGCTTGCCGAGACGCGGTCTCCACTCAAGAACTCGTTTACCCCAACGGTTGTCGGTTCTACGGCTAATATGGCCAGCCCACTGCCACTTTAGCTTGCTAATACAGCTTGCTATTCTATATGCATATAGCCATTTGCAGCTTTTTGGTAAATAATATAGCCAAACAAAAACAAAAACTGATTTAATTAACATAACATGATCCGACGAAGAACATCGTGTTGAAGGTCAAATTATCATACAACGAACTGAAGTAGCTCAACATTCTATTCACACCCTAATACCGACTCCCCCGAACGCCGCGAAAAATTATTTCGTTTGCGCGCCAAAATTCAAATGTCACACCGGGGTTGCCAGGAATTATGGCTTCAATTACGAGCGGGCTCGATTAAAAAATGTCTTGACGTTGCGCTGGCTAGCAGGTTTTTTAGATTTTATGGCTATGATTTTTGAGGGGCGAATTTTGATGACAATGTAAAATATAACATGGGAATATTATGGTTATGTTTTTTTTACACTAAATCGGTGGTGTACAAATTTGCTCTGTTGGTGAGCTACAATGAACTTGTGGGTGTCTAGTTGTCTACGCTTTGAACTTTAGTGTCACTAGAGCGTTGCTTTTATAGGTTAAATTACAATGTGTTAAGGAGAAAAACATAGCCAGAGATGGTACTGATGGTAACACCATGGTAACACCATTGAGTGTCCATTTTTTTATAAACATGTGAAAAATACGTTAGCATTTATTTTGTTTATACTTTCTGATACTCAGTTAATTGTAGACAAGTATACAGCTAGTCTAATGGACAACGGTTTCCGTAGTCTTTTCCTAGGCTTTAATTTGTTAATAGGGTAAAGAAAAAACACAGCTACTATAGATAAAAGCAACAATCTTGGCTGACACTTTTTACTGTCAGACTGTATTCCAGCTACCATCAGTAAAGTGACTCTTTCACACTGTCAATACTACTGACATACTGACAGCTTCGCTATCCATTGACGTACAAAATAATAGACAATCTAAATCTAAAAGCTTTTTCAACTTCTCACTTCACGACCGCGAGCATTACCGGCGCGCAGCGGGCACGCAGCGGACACGCGGCGGGCACGTGGCGGGCACGCGGCGCGCACGTGGCGTCGCGTGCATCGCCATCGTATTGGGCAAGCGATGGGTTTCAAATTGACTCTTGACTTTTGGAATTTTGAGTTTTTAATTCGATTTTGATTGGTAATGTTTGGGTTAAGCCGATTAGATCAGTGAATGTTTAGGCACTGCAGGGCTCTCTTTTTATAAGTAATATAGTTTCCATTAAAATGTGGCTATCTAATCAGTGAAAATAACCCTATTATCACTGAGTGGACAGCCATATTCACACAATTATATTTGCATTACAATGGAAGGATAGCAAATAAAAAATCTGTCCACATGAAAAATACGACTATTGGACTAAAATCTTTAAAGGGTTTCAAAACATGATAATTGCCTACAATCGTCTCTGCTTTGCCCCAAGGTTGACTGGTAGAGAATGCCGCATGGCATTTACTCCCTTTTGTACATTAAACTTTTTTTGTGCAATAAAGTTTAAATAAATACTTTAGTCGAATAGTCGTATTTTTCATTTGATATCCTTTCATTGAAAATATACCAATATAATAACCTAATTAAAACGACTGTAAATCTTCAAAACACTCGAAAGTCTTTTGCATATTCTGTCGTAGCTGAGAACTGCTTCAAAAATACAACAGTTGTAACAAAATAAAAACTTGAAATCAATATTAAATTACCAATAATAACCCACGATAAACCCAATAAAAGTGCTAATGCAAAACTACTTAAAAACAATATCCATTACTTGCAGAATAAATTTAAAATAACTAGATTCGTACCCCTGTTTATTGAGACCGGTAATCCCAGTATATTGTTCGGTAATGGACCCGAAGTGGCACCCCTGAATTACTCAAAGTGCCGACCCTAGGGGTATCGGTTGATTTGAGACAATTGTAATGACGGAATGATAGTGTAGGGGGCCTTTAAATGTTGTTGAAAGTGGGTGGATAAACATGTTTCAGATAATCAAAATTTGATGTATGTTTTGGTCTTGAGTTCTCATTTTAACGAATTTGGTCTATAGTTTTTTAATCATCAAAATAAATGCGTTATTGTTTAAGTTAGTAAATCAAGTGTAAAGTGCTCATAAAATTCCTGTAACTAAAAAGGCGAGTACCTATATACAGTGTGTAAGTCTAATACGGGCGATAAATTTAACCAAACATAGAATTCACTAGTGTTATCAATAATTAAAACATATTTTTAAGTTACACTTAATTATGAACCCATAATTAATTTTTTAATAAAATTTTCAGCAGCAATGTACTATAAAACATTTGACGCTGACATTTGTCAACGAATGTTTAACGCGGGTGTGTTTGCATTACATTGCGGGCCGAATTATTTTGTATGGATAAAATTTTAATTGCAATTCCATTTAAAAGTTACCTAATTACATTTCTTAATGTCCTATACTAACTACTTAAGAGGTTCGCCCGTATTAGATTTACATACTGTATAATTTTGTTGTTGTACCATAAAATACACGATAAACTCTTTTAAGCGCAATATAGTCTCTATTAGGAAGACATGTGTTGAATATAATAACGATATTCCCGATAATCAATCAAGGATGACTCAGACTAGAACGGGACGGGACGGGACGGGACGTGACGTTCTCTAAGTTTCTATAGAAAACGTCACGTGACATCCGAAAGCTCCGAGCCATCACGTGATTCTTTCTATAGAAATTGACAGATCGTCCCGTTGCTCCCCGGCTCATCCCGTCCCGTCCCGTCCTAGTGTAAGTCATCCTTTATTAGTACAATAATTGTAAGCAACTAATGTAATTGTTTATTGGTAAAAATATGTTTTATTAATTAATTTTTATTAATTTCAACCGAAAGACCTCCATTGCTGGGCAGAAATATTCCCCAAGATTGTTTACACTACGTAGTATTTTGAGCAGCCCGCCTATTTAATCAAGTCTATATGAGTTCCCCAAGTGTCAAAAAGAGGTCCAATCTAAGCCCACTCGAAACTGTCAGAGATACCGCGATTAATAAACGGTAGCGTGTAATCCGGTAAACTAATATCGGTAATCCCGGTTTATCTTATCAACTTACATGTAATTAGATGGGATTTGTTTGGTGGGGACACGAGTTTATGACAGGCTGAAGTGGCAAGGGAATGTAGTAATAATCGAGAAAAAGCGTCATTTTGCGACGAGGCGATGTTTTCCGTGAATTCTAAAGGCCTTCCTCTACTAAATGGCAGACTTGTTTGTGTTAGAAATTACAGATGTTGCTCTTGGCGTTCACTATTGGAGCAGCATTGCGACTTTCACGACGGTCGCGGGTTAGAACCAATTCTTCTTTTTCTTAGCTTTTCCCGACTTATGCCCCGATTCAAGGAGCCTGGGCCATATACATATATAGGTACATACACACACACACAGTTAAACTGTGGAACGAACTGTCGCCAGCGGTATTTACGGACCGATACGACCAAAAAAAGAGCCATCAAGAAAAGCGCGCACTACATGGACACTACTTGCGACAACTCGGGTGTTGTCAGTGTCCATAGAGGGCGTTAATCGCTTACGAACAGGCGATTCGCCTGCTCGTTTACCACCTATTTCATTACTTAATAAAAATACATTAGGACAGTCCGTCAGATTTGTATTGCGGGTATGTCTGCTGGGGTATTGGCAGATCGGGCGGATATGCTCGAAAGTATAAGGCCGGCTTAAGACATGACGACACGTCTTACTATCGCACAGGCCTTTTGGTGGAAAATATTTTATGAGGACGGCTAATAAGGATTAAACAATTTCGCCGGTACCACGAGGACAATGTCACTCTCCGAACTTCGGAGGTTAGTTTTAAAATTCTTAGGCAACTAAGTGCCATCTTAGTAAAATTACAAGGATTAAAGACTTGGAAGTTTCTATTTAAACGTACGCACATTTAAATGGGGAGGGATCCAAAACTTATTGAATATCAAACTGCCTTTGAAAGTGGACAAACTCCTAAATTTTCTGCCTTACAGACTGAATATGACTATTGAGTACTTAATCTCAATCAACTTCCAAAATAAATGAAATATTGGATGTAGTCCTTAATAAGAAACAGTTAATACAACTTGATTGATACACTAATCGAAAAACCGTGTACTTTACCCTACATCATAAAATCATAGGCAAAAAACTTTATATGATTATTATGGGTATTCGCAATAATTCAATGGTACGGGGGATGTCCGGTGCGCGCGGAGCACGTGTCCCTGCTTCCGGTGACGCCATCTTTGTTCCCCCACCCGTTTCCGGTACGCACTTCGCGTCACGCAACCCCTTGCGTGGGGCCAGGAGACGAGCGAGAGGCGCAGCATCCGAGGAATAGGTTTTTGTAATGCTAGAGGAAAAAATATTTTCTCCGTCGATCTTCATAATCTAACTTAGATTGATATTGTTTTCAAACAACTCAAATATTGTAATTTTTCTTGCAGATCTCGCAATATATCTCGCAGCTAATTGTGGGTGGTAGTTTGAATAGGCCTCCAGGGCATCCTGTGTACCATCATGGTCAGACTTTGGGTATATAAATCAAAAAACCAGATAAGTACTTGTAACTGTGATTAGAGACCTATCGAAGAGACTCAGATCAGAGATGCCCCATTAAGCCCAAGAGCTGGCAGATTCCTCGCTCAACGCATCAATCTAGCAATCCAGCGTGGAAATGCTGCCAGCGTCTTCGGTACCATACCGCAGGGGCCTATTTAAGATTTATTTTAGTTTTTATTTAGTTTTATTTTGGGTTTTATCTAGTTTTTTTTGAGTTACTTACGAGTATACTCCTAGATTTAAATTTGTGTTGTAATATGTTTTACTTTAATTTATTACAATAAAATATGGTTGCTTCAATTAAAAATGTAACCTACGGTATTTATAGGATGAAAAACACTTTTAAGGTAAACTATGACAAAACGAGCATTTTTATAATTTTGCGCGAAAATTAGAAATAAGCACTAAATGTATAGTTTATATATATATGGTGTACAAAACCTGCTGACTCATTCAAATATCCACAGTATTCAAACTAATACTCATTTCATGGCCACACTCAATAACTCTTCCAACCCTACTCAATCGTGCAAAACTAAACCTTATTTAACCACAAAAGAGTTGATATTCCAATAAGTATAGTCGGAAAACTTTGTGAAAGGGAGTGGTCTGAAATGTTTTCCTTTATCTATTCCGTAGGTATTTTGCTTAAGATGTTTTGTCTTACGATAGAAGATGGAGAGTATTTTGTGCAAGAAAATAGTAAGAAAAGTTTAGTTGCTCGCTTTGTGTTTTCAATCAATGCTGAACAACGTAGGTAAAGGAATCTTGGAAACTATTTTCAGAGGGGATTCTTTTATAAGTAATATTGCCATATGAAATAATGTTTCTTTAAAGTAATCACTGAGAAATTGAGCATAATATACGTGATTGAATCAGAAACGAGGAGATCCGACGAATTAAAGTTACTGACATAGCCCTCCGGATCAGCAAGCTGAAGTGGTAATGGGCAGGCGACATTGCACGCAGAACAGATGGCCGATGGAGTCGAAAAATGCTCGGGGAGACCACGGCTTGGCAAACGCAGCTTAGGACGTCCACCCACAAGATGGACAGATGACCTTATGAAGGTCGCCGGAAGACGCTGGATGCAGGTCGCTTCCAACTGGTATTACATATGGAGATCCAAAGGGGAGGCCTATGTCCAGCAGTGGACGTCTTATAGCTGATAAGATGATGTACTTTAAGGTGATGATACTTACCTATTGATACTGGAAACAGACGGCACGTTGTCTTGACTGCAGATCCCTTCGCTAAGCAGCCGGTCTCTGATCTCCCACGCAAACATGGTTGGGTTTTCTCTCTTGTACGCAGCGATGGCGTCCACCACCGGTGGCGTGGCTACTTTCGGCTTCGAGCCGCCGATCACGCCGGCTTTGAAGCTTCCAGTTTCGTAGTACCTGGTATAAGAAAAAATTGTGTTACAAATATTCTGCAATGGATTTTTTCGAGTTTTCAGTCGGTCTAAAATAGGAGCATTGTTGATGCTAGCAAGGAGACTTTAAGAGTATTAATCAACTTTTTTTTTAAATCCTTTCATAACCTTTTAAGTCCCCGTGTACAAATTTTTGTACATATTGGGCAATCTTTTTTTTATTAAGTAACCAAGAGGTCCAATTTCAAAAACAAAAAATATATCTGAAGTCTTAGGAGTATAAGCTTGTATTTATAAATGAATGTCTCGTGAAATGCTGAATATGAGTGTATTTTGGAAAATAAATCTATTAACTTAACTAATTCTGTTTGCACATACAAATACTTATAAAACACATCTGAATCTAAAAGTATAACTAAACTAAAACTATATAAAAACTAAAATAAAACTAACTAAAAACTAAAATAAATTAAAACTTAATTTAAATTTAAACTTTAAGGATAACTGAAATAAATCCCTTTTTAAAGAGGTAAGTTCACGGCTTCACTTGCTGTTTTTAATGCTGCAAAACTGCGTTTATTTTTAAGTAGGTACAATAGACAATTTTGGTACTATTACATTCTGTAGTGATCGTTCAGCGCACTATTAATGATTGTGATAACAGGTCAAATTGATGGAAAAAATGGTCCCGAACAATATGCATTGTACTCAGCTTCTTTTAGGTTTTCCATAGGGACTTATCCTCTTCAACGAACAATCATCAAATACGCGTAACCTTCACAATCAAACAAAAATCACTCGCACACAAAATCACACCATATTGCACACCCCAGTCAAATCCCAAATCTACCATAAAGTGACCCCCTCCATGGATACTCAGGACATTCCCCGTACAATGTCACTCCCCTCCCAGGAGACGTGGCATTACTACTGACGAAAATTAAATTCTGTACTGCTCAATAAAATAATGGGACAGTATTATGACAATTTAATTAGTTGGACACCCCTTTTTGTGTTCCATGATTTATTTGATTCGTTGTTGATATATTGCAATTTGAATTTTGCGAGCTGTTAGTTTGGTGAATTGTTTTATTTCTGAATTGGATATTTTGTTGTTAATGTTAGTCTTGTTATGATTTTATGTCCGCTTGGTTTTTTAAAACTTGAATGTAAATAATCAATCAAACTTGCTAACGATGTAAATATACCGCCATATTGTCGAAATAATCGAGTTTTTAATGAAATCTCCACGATTTAAGTTATTTATCTTATGCTTTTGTATGTTACGCTACGATTTTAGTAGTGTCAGTGTGCGTAGCCAATATGCCAATCGCTCACGCTTAATAACGTATCGCAGCTACCTCTCTCTATCACTCTTCCTTATTAGTGTGCCAATGACAGTTGCGTTTCGTTAGCGACTGAGCGTGAGCGATTGGCATCTTGGCTAAGCACCCAGGTCTCAGTGTTATTTGGTGAGGTATACTTAGTGAAAATTCAAGTAGAAACAGTGACAAAACAATGTGTGCCTTTTGTTTACATCGTTATATAGCCAGCTCGATTGATGGCGATTTTAAGTAGAGACTAAAGGATGACTCACACTAGAACGGGACGGGACGGGACGGGGCGGGACGGGAAAATCTGTCAATTTCTATAGAAAGCGTCACTTGACTTCCGAGGGCTCCGAGCTATCCGAGCTATCAAGTGATTATTTCTATAGAAATTGTCAGATTTTCCCGTCCCGCCCCGTCCCATCTCGTGCTAGTGTGCGACTTCACGCGATTCAGATATATTTTAAGTACGACACAAATTGTGTACTTATGTCCAAATTAACGATCAAAACTTGGGACAAAAGTATGTAAACACGAACTTCTTCTCCAATACGTAAGAGGTGCTGTAGATCCTTTTCTCAACGTTAATACTTAAATATCTTCTATATAGCAGAATTTCGTTATCTAACCATTTTCCAAGTCTGTACAAAAGCTTGCAGCAAATCAGATAAATAAATGTATGTGATTTCTTCGTATCGATTGTACCAACCAATACATTCAATAGTTTTTCGATTACATTAACCCGATACTCCAACTAAAGCCATTTTAAAGTGCATTCAATTTGACAACATTACATCTACTTCAGCACATTATTTCGAGTCTCTTTCACTTCAAAACCTTATGGGAAAACCAGCTTTACTACTGTATCGTTAAGGTTTATAATAGAAAAGTAAAGTAAAGGATATTGTCCCCTAGCCCTTTGGGAATAAGATCGATCTCCGCTTGTTTGTTTCACACATAACTGATGATCAGGGGTGTGATTTTGTTGATGACTACTTTATCTGTAGAACTGCTTAAATAAACTATTCCATAGTTTTAGATAGAAAACTCCTGTGAGCGCAGAGCAGCCGTCGCGACTGGACGCATGACGACATGGATTGTTCCGAATAATGTGGAGCTATTTTCGACTTTATTGACATGATTAAATCATAAATAAGTATTTTAATATTCCAAAATTATAATGAGCATAGCGAACTAGTTATCTGAATCTGCTTGAACAATCCGATTTTTAGGGTTCCCTACCTCAGAAGGAAAAAAACGGAACCCTTATAGGATCCGTCCGTCCGTCCGTCCGTCCGTCTGTCAAGACCCTTTATCACGGAAACGCGTAGAGGTATCATGTTGAAATTAATAAAAAAAAAACAAACGTCTACGTCAACGCAAAAGATACATGGCATTTCCGCTTTGTAGCGAAATTGGTTCGTAGAGGCATAACGACAACGTGTCGTGACGCTGAATGGGTTACTACGAAGATATACCTAAAGGCACCATATTAGATATTTTTTTAGTTTGACATGTAACACAATTGAAATTACTGTGCGGCGAGGCTAAGTTTGAAAGGATGACTCACACTAGAACGGGACGGGACAGGACGGACGGGACGGGACGGGAAAATCTGTAAATTTCCATAGAAAGCGTCGCGTGACATCCGAGGTCTCCGAGCTATCACGTGATTCTTTCTATAGAAATTGACAGATTTTCCCGTCCCGTCCCGGGCTAGTGTGAGTCATCCTTAACAAATGGTACTCTGCTTGGGTTATTTGCGTTTTGCTCTCGCTCGCACCAGCTAAGCTTTGCTTCAGTGCGAGCGAGAAACAAAACGCAAATAGGCCAAGAGTAGTGTTATAAAACACAAACGCTGCTCTTACCCCTTGGCAGACTGACGAACAAACCCCCTAAGCTCGCCACTAAGACCGTGCACTTAATATTAATTACGTCTTCACATAAACTAAAAAACCTCAAATAGAATTAATCCACCAAAAACCAACCCAAATGAGATTAAAAATACGCACTTAACCAATTTGGTGTACAGGCGTGTGCACAAGTGCTTAGTGGACGGAGCTGCGATAAGCCCATTACAAGTGTGATGGCACCCTAAGTACAGGGGCGCGCGAAAGTGGATTTGTGTCGATTTAGTGATTATTTTGTGGGCCGGTTGTACTTAATGAATACTGGTGTTTAAATAAGCTGCGCGAGAGTGAATATAATTATATATTGCATTCATCGATGCATTTTTTATATAGCAAAATCTTGTAATTACCAGGGAATTTCGTAAATTACCTAACGGCTTTTAGATTTTGGCCTGCCAGGTGTAGACATGGGTTTGTCAAGACTGAAATATTTCAGGTGAATTTGAATTCCTAATTGGGCCACACCAGCGGCGACATGGTCTAAGTTAGTAAAAATCACGGTTTTGTTTATTTCCTCTTAGTATTGAAAAGCAGTATGTGTCACACGGTATCGGAATTATTTATTTTCAGTATGTATTTCTGTAGGCACTTTGGCTGTATTCATATCTTTATAGTTGGCTGTACATTGGTCATCATCAATATTTAAGAGCTTTGCTCTTGTCGGTGGAGTAATCGCCACTCTTCTTTTTTCTGGGCCAGCCTTTTGACTTCCTCGTACGACACGGCAGATACTTTATCTTTAATTTGGCTGAAATATGTGAGTCGGGGCCTTCCTCTACTTCTTTTTCCCTCAACTTTGCCCTCCAGGATTACATTGGTACAGTGTAGAAATTACCCATAACTCAATTCCTTGATAAACGCACTAATAAATACCTATACCAGGATTTGAACCCGGGACCAACTTCGTAGGCAGCGTCTCCAACTAGGTTAGGGGGCCGTTTAATTCATTCTCGTGGACCACCTTATAGTTGTCACCTATATTTTACTATTATTACCTCGATATTCAAAACTGTGGAATGAGCTCCCTGCCGCTGTTTTCCCAAAGGACTACAGTATGGGGTTCTTCAAAAAAGGAGTGTTAAAGTTTTTAAAGGGTCGGCAACGCGCATGTTACACCCCTGGGGTTGCAGGCGTCCACAGGCTACGGTGACCGCTTACCATCAGGCGGGCCGTATGCTTGCTTGTCACCGTCGTAGTATAAAAAAAACTGAATAGATTAGAATTTTATCGATTGGCTTTTCAAAAACTAAGCACTTGCGAAAATGAGTATACAGGGTGAGTACCTCAATAGTGTACGGTCTCTGGGGACAGGGTCCCGTGCTAGGGATCCCTGTTTTAAAGTAGCAAGGGTGGCGTAAAGTATGTAAACTATTATGTAGACTGAAATGCTAAAAGAGCATAGTAAACCGTTTTTTGTACAGTTTGAATGAAAACCGAGAGTTGCAATTTTCAATATTCCATAGTTGAATTGTAAAGCATGGATTAAATCATTTAATATTTGTAATAAAACTTTGGTTCATTTTTTTAAGTAGGCACACTAGTATATATAAATAATCTCTTTCAATTTTATCTCTTATTTAGACTTCAGCAGTACATTTTTATCAACCTACTTTCTTTATTAAAATATTTTCAATTTATAATAAAAGCACTAAACTAAAATAATAATTAAAAAGAATATGGATATATACATCTATGTACAACTATTTACAGCTGGATTTTCGTAGCATCGATTTTATAGGCATATATTTTAAGATGTACCTATTTTATTATGTTTATCCGATACATGTAGGATTGAGTGAAATGGAACGTATGGATGACGTATAGTGAGTGAACGAGACATTAATTTAAAGTTTAAACCTGCTAATGAGTGTGACAGAGATAGCATGAATAACTTTTGATTAAGATATGTGACCGCCATTGGAGAGATTTTATTGAGAGCGTTTAACGTAAGATATGCCTGTTGTATTTTTTTGCATTTTTGGCCCAGCAGTAAGAGTGCGACTGTTAATCCGAAGGTCACAGGTTCAAATCCTGGCGGCTCGTACCACTTCAGAATTTATGTACAAAATATAATTTGATAAATACCAATCGCTTTTCGGTGAACGAAAACATCGTGAGGAAGCCGGACTAATCCCAATAAGGCCTAGTTTACCTTCTGGGTTGGAAGGTCAGATGGCAGTTTTTGTAAAATTAGTGCCTACGCCAAATCTCGGGATTGGATGCCTGCCTGGGCATAAGCCGGGAAAATGCTAAGAACAAGAAGAAGATATCAAGTTAAGTTGTTAATGTTGATTTTCACGGGTGGTCGCTCCTGATGACGTTCTTCGTAAAGATCGAAACATGTCGAGCGAAAAATCGACTAAATTACGTGAGTGACCCGTTTTGAATATTATTCAATATTGTTATCCCATATATCACGAAATTGTGCTTTTTATTTGAAATAAATAATTTTGAATTTTTTGAATTTTTTTTGAATTTTTTTGTTAAGTCTCACGAGAGTTTTATAGTTAAAATTATTAATGTTGGTTTATTTTCACATCCATTTCCTACATACGTGGTAAATGTAAATACCTCGTTTTGAATAGGCTAGACGACTAAAAAAATCTATTTAGTCCGTCTTTTAGATTAAAAAAAATAATTGTACACGTATTTTTTCTTTTGTTCGTCAAATAAAAAATTACGAAAATACAGTGCGCTCAAGTTTCGCATAACTCACTAATAGGTACAATTCTTACCTAGTAGTGACGTCACTAGCCCCCACTCCAGAACTTTGATGCTTATCTTCGTTAATTTTAGTTAAATTGAAAAAGGAAAAAATACGTGTCTGATGATTTTAGATTATAATCTAACTGACGGACTATTATAATGATAGTTTATTAACCTAGTTGTCATCCCTGTGAAGAAGCATACTTTAAACCCCATTTGTGCAATACCTATCCATAGGTAAGATATAAATGAACGTACCTAGCTCCCGGCACCGCGCAGGCGCGCCCGCCCACCGGACCTCTACGACAATGAGATAAACAACTTTAACATGTATTTGGAAACTTTTTTTATATTTGTGGAGGCTTTTTTAATATAGATCACAGACTAGAATACTATAGACACTGCATTAGCAAGAATTTGCATATAACATTGAGTTTGGATTTATTTATACAATTGTAAAGCACGAATCAAATAATTTGTAATAAATGTTTTGATTAAGGATCTTTTTAATCAGTCACACTACTATACATATATAACTTAGAAGATCTTGTGATATTTTATGGACAGACTTAAAAGAATATGGAAGAATCGAACATAACTAAAGCCACGTACAAAGGTCAGATTTATCAGAGCACTGATGGTAGTCTCGATATTACTACGATATTATGGACATAGTTTAAATGAGGATGCTAAGGATTTTTTGTAGCGCTACGCCGTAGACGACATCAAGGGTTCGCTTCGTAGCTAAAACGACGCGTCGAGTGGTAACGACAGCGTGTCGTGACTAGTGCTTAATGGGTTTAAACAGAGTATTTTTTAACGTACAGAAAGTACGCCGTAGACGACATCAAGGGTGCTCCGCTTCGTAGCAAAAACAACGCGTAGAGTGGTAACGACAGCGTGTCGTGACTCGCGCTAAATGGGCTTAAACAGAGTATTTTTTAACCTACAGAAGCTACGCCGTAGACGACATCAAGGGTTTTCCGCTTCGTAGCAAAAACGACGCGTAGAGTGGTAACGACAGCGTGTCGTGACTAGCGCTAAATGGGTTTAAACAGAGTATTTTTCAACCCCCAGAAGTTTGAGGCGATTTGGTAAATAAAGTCTTTACCTGTGGAATTTTTTTTATTGAACAAATCACGACCAAGCCCGATATCGCGATAAAAAATTGGCGAAAAAAAAAATACATTACGAAAATAGGCTTAGAGCCACTCAGTAGCTTTTACACGACATACCTACACATTTCGTAATAAATACAAACATTTTTGCAGCAAACTTAAATTATACTGAAATTTGACCTTAACATTGCCATCGTGAACCAATCAATGTCCCGGCAATTTGTCGGTCGTGTCGACATATTGCCGATCAGATAACGGGCTTAGTTGGCGCTTACGGAGCTGAGGGGATTATTAAGCTCGGTTGTCGGTACGACTAGGTACTTGAATATTAGTAGGTATTTTTAGAATAAGAATAAGAATAAGAAACATGCATGCATTTTTAATGTCATTATTTTTGTAAGTCTCGCTATATAAGGGGGTAAAGCAGCCAGCATCTTTAGCACCATGCCTAGAGGCCCTTTCTTAGAGTAGAAGTAGTGTTTAGGTTTTGAAAGTTATAAATTAAAAGAGAATATACTACAGAAAAAGTGACTAAGGTCCCCGGTGAGCAGGGCTGGGATCGTACCAGCGACCTCCGGCTTTTGCGGCAGATTTTTGATAGTTGTTTTATGTTCATTTTATGTATTGTTTTTGATATGGTATGAATTTTATATTGAATAAAAACGGTTATTTTACTAGTTTAATTTATATTTGTAATAATCCGAGTAAACGATTAAGCATCAGTACTCACAATCGACCTTTAACATTGATCGACAATAACCGACCAATGGCTTGATAATTTGTCGATCTTGTCGAAATATTGTCAATCAGAAAACAGGCTTAGTCGGCGCTTATGGAGTTTAGTATCCCCTGCTTTCTCATTGCAACCTTTAAAATATTAATTTGATTTTGTAACGAAAAGTCCTGCAACTTCCTGGCACGTCAATCAAAACAGTCAATCAGCGTTTTGAAGAAACAAAATATTCATAAAAATAACCACGTCACTACAAAAATTGCTGACAGTAAAACACCCAAAATTACGCAAATATGTTGCATACCCAAAACAAAAGAGAATCGTAATTCAAAGAAATCATGATAATCACTGAAGATAGGCATCGCAGTAGCTAAAATTGGTACAACTCAAAAAATCTCGTATGTCGTTGTGTTTAGGTTAATAGTCGCTTGACATGACAGCAATAGCTTTTTAGTTTGTCTATTAAGTACATTGGAGAGCAAAATAGATTATGCATTTGTTAAAGACGTATTCTTTTCGGATAGGGTTGATTTTTGCTTGTTTTCAAAGCAAACGTATAATGGTTAGTACATAAAGTGAGGCTCGTATGGAATAAAGGTAAATGACATAAGTGCGCCGCACGCGCCGTTTCGGTCGGTGCGCATGCGAGGACTGCGCAGAACCAAAAGGTAATAAGTACATGGGAATTTAGTACGTCTTATGGCAGTTTAATATAAGCTAGTTAGAAGTAGGCTAGGATGAGAAAGAATTGAGAAAAACTGTGCTTACCGGAGTTCTATTGTATAGGACAAAACAATTGGTGGTATACCGGGTTTAGTAGAGGTTATTGTAGTAAAAAATTGTAAATAATAACAAGTACTTTTTACGTAGCTAAGTCTAATATGGCCGAGTTATATCGTCTATCAATGTAGCTGTGCCGTTTAAAAAAATACTATGAAAGTGCTCATGACTTAGATGACAATTATTCTACCTGTCAAGAAATAATTAAAATATTGAAAATGCCCTCAAGTAGCTATCAATTTCGGGATAATAACTCTTCTTCTTTATCATTACACCCTTGGCAGAGTGGTCGTGGCTGTCAAGTGCTGTAAAGGGCTCGTGAAGGGTCATGGTGTTAATAAACGCGATTAATCCGTTTTAAAGTGTTTACAGTACCCATGGTGCTACTTTGCCGTCCTAGGGCGGTAATGAGCACTTTACGTGTCTGCGTCGAATATTCGCCCTAGTATCGTAATGTAGTATTATATTCATGTCAGTAGGATAACGGTAGGAAATTAGCCCTAGAATGCTCATTAGTCGATAAATTTCTTCTCATTAAGGCTTGGAGCAACTGCGGTCAGCTAAAGCGCCAGCAAAATACCGTCTGACCGCAGCTTAAACCTTCAACCAACAACATAACGACACAAGACACCCCGTTTCATTTTCCACCTTATTTGTTTTGGGTTAAGGTGTATAATTAAATGAGTTATTAGCGGTACTTATGGTGTTTTTGCTCAGCTACGCATGGAGATTTGTTGTTCACTTTAAACTGTAGCAAATGAAGGAAGGAGAAATTAGGTACTTAGGTTGTGGCGCGAAATTTACTTTAAACCGGTTAAAATTAATAGTTGTATGTCAAAAAAGAATTGTTAGGCGTTTGTCTGACAAATACAGTATAATATGTATACAGGGCCGTCCCAAAATTATAGGACATGAAGGAAAAGTAGGTACCTTAAATATCATAGATAGGATATTTTGCTGAAAGAAGACTTTTTTTTATTATGGGAAAGGTAACAAACGAGCAGACGAGCCGCCTGATGGGAAACGGTCATCGCCGCCCATGGACATAAGCAACATCGGAAGAGCCACTCATGCGTTGTTGACCTTTGAGCCTTTTAAAGCCCTGAACACTCGTTTCTTTATGTTACTTTTAAATGTTAGTAATACTGCATTCAAAAATAGTAAAAAAATACTTAATTGACTTCGGCAGTTTCATGCATGTCTTTAATTTGATTAAAATGGTTTATTTCTCGTTTCTTTCCTTTAAAATATTAAGAAGAATTTTATTTTTGTCCATC
Source organism: Lathronympha strigana (assembly GCA_949128165.1). Lineage (NCBI taxonomy): Eukaryota > Metazoa > Arthropoda > Insecta > Lepidoptera > Tortricidae > Lathronympha > Lathronympha strigana. The sequence goes on along the minus strand of OX421922.1, from coordinate 12,227,297 downwards.
CTTTGGGTTGGCATCATTAAAATAGGAGTGTTTTGTTTCAAATTTAAGTCGGTTCGATTTCCTGACGAAGCAAGTAATTTTGAGAATGTTTTGAATGCAAAAAGACTAACTTTTAAAAATAAAATAAAGTCTTATTTCAGCAAAATATCCTATCTACGATATTTAAGGTACTTTACCTTAATGTCCCATAGTCTAGGGACGGCCTGTATATCAGCTTAGGTATTGTGACGCTTATTTTGACCAACCGCTTAGTATGACATGATCACAGTGGGAAGTTTGGTTTTCATAGAAAATTACTTATTATAAGCCGGATACAATTTACTGACTTCGCTTAAATTGACGCGTCGCTTTATATTGGCCTGTTAAGCCTTTTTTTTAAATTATGTCCGGTTATAGTTACTCGTACGTCTTCGCTCATGTGACCTATCGTATAACGACGTTACCCCGAGATTAAGTGTAAATGTGTCATTTACCATTGAAAGATTTCGGCATGATGGGCACTTTATGTCGAATTGACAAGGTTTAAATTTGGAAAAATCTTCGTTGTTCAAATTTAGCCTGTGTACCAGATAACTATAACAGCAGCAATAATTTTAATCGTAGGTAGTCCTCGCCAAACTGAACGTTTGTTCAGCGACTTTTAAAAATAACGTGTTTTGATTTTTGTTACACTTTAAAGTTTGTTAGACGACGCAAATGTACTGCGAGTTTTGTCATTTATTTACTAAACAAGAGACGCAATTAGGCTGATATTACCGTACATTGGAAATACTATTTAGTTTGTGTGAAGAAGTGAAAACTTCCACAGTTACCTAATCATTTTTTAAAGTTGTTGTTGTAGCGCAATGGAAAGTTTGAATAATGTAGGTCACTTTTTTTCTCCTACTAGGATTGAAAGGGGATACTAGCTACTAGGATTCTGAGTACAATAGAGTTCCAATTTAGCAAAAAATTATTTTTCTTCAACAAAAAAAATGCCCTTTTTCTAACAAACTGTGCTTTGTTTGTCCCCTGGCTGACGAGACAGAATAATTTTTGATTCACCCGCGTATAAATTTGCTAATTTCAAGTATTTCATTGTAAAATACGCACACTTGATTTTAAAATAGTTATAATAAACAAATAACCGATTATGAAACTAGTTGCGGTTCCGGAAAACGCTTTTCCGCCTGCTCGCTTTTGAAAGCGATACTTTCTATTTTTGCTACTTTGTTGTTCTTATTAAATAATTAGAAAACAGTAACTGATTACGAAAGATTGCTACAGCATCCGATGAAATTATTATGTTATCTAACAAACTATAGGTACTTGTGAAAACAGCATCATACGAACATCACGATGCCACTAGTTAATGTCCGAAACGTAAAAATGTCCATGAACAGAAAAGTGCTACTTTGATTCCTCCTAGCTGGAACAGAAAAAAAACCTTTCATGGATAGGTTGTGTGAAAAGAATCATACTCATCATCATCTTCATATCAGCCTAAAGACGTCCACTGCTGGACAAAGCCTCCCATGCACAAAGGTTTCCAGAAAAGGTCACTCACAACCAACTGTCTTCGCGACTTTAACCAGATAGTTGGTCCATCTAGTCTGGAGCCTTTCCTCATTACGTCTGCCTGTACGTGATAGCCACTCAAGAACCTTTCTGCCCCATCGGCCATCGGTTCTGCGAGTAATATGGCTCGGCCAGACTTGAATGTCAGAGAATAAGACTTAGATACTGTACAACCTCTACTATCCGAACCAATTGAGACCGAGATTAAGTCGGATAATCAAAATCTGGGGTTTTTGGGACAAGATCTAAGAAAATACCTTTAAATATAAAGAAACACCTACCTAGCTATTATTAAAATTGAACGCGTATTGGTAAGGGCTCATTCAAAAATCATGTGATCGTTTTTGGCCTTATTTTGACCCCCCCGTCCCCCCTTGGTGATCTTAACGATTTTCGAGTGATTTTTGAGTCGACATTTTCATGTGCGCCGATGAGAGAGTTTTATGCTGGTTAAATAGATTTGATGAGCCCTAATGAATTAAAAAACAGAACTAGAAAACAAACGAATGTTTAGAGTTTCTACAGTCTGAAATTCGGATACTTAGATGAAAGAAATTGCGTAGTAAGTATCAAGTGCTTTCGGATAATTGAGTGTTTGGATAAACTAAGATAGCATTCGGATAATCGAGGCTCGGATAATCGAGATTCTACTATACTATATTATCTAGAAAATTCTAACCCTTCGGTAGTCAGACAAAAGTAGGGAGAATTTGTGAGATTTATAAGACAAACAGAAATCATACAATGCTTTATCTAAAGCCACAACATCAAAATATTCAACCCTCAAATGAAGCATAATCATTCACAACAGATCGAATGATAATTTGAATATAACTGACCGAATGATAAGAATGGAATGGAAGCGGGGGTCACTGGAGCTGGCTATTGTTTGGTTTAAATTGAAAACTGACCGGTAGGGCTGGGAGAGTTAATTGGAAGTGAGTATTTAAGTTTAATATTATTCGAAGACTATTACTTAAAAAATTAGTTATTCGGTTTTGAGAAAACAACGTAAAAACGCCTACGAATAGTGATCTCGTTTGAATCAAACTACGTAAAACGCTTCTGGATATGGAATACTTAAATCTCAGTTTAACTTTTTCAAAGATAATTTTCAACTTTGAGTCCTTTACTAGATCTACATGTATCAAATTCTCAACCTAATATTTTAAGCTTTTCACCGCTGTTGACTTGATTCCAAGTCAGTACCTATATTTCGTGCTCACATAGGCACCACTCACGACTTCATTTTACATACGTCTCCATATTACTTGGCGATAGTAGCACTGTATTACTTCTTTGATGTGGCGGCGTAAATGTTAAATACCAGAAAATAACAAAGTATGTCCAAGCATTTATTAACTGTTATTGAAAGCTTTTAAATTGAAAATACTTTCAGACAAGCCCATCCCTACTCCGCAGGGACTGAAAGGGCATTCAATTTATTCCCGGCCACATTTGTTTGAGTATTGATGTCTTCGCAATTCATGCTATTTATAGACGACCCTGGAAGCCGTTCTTTTGTTTTTATGCAATTAGCTTATAGAGAATTTCGCGAAAATGTCTCTTACAAAATGTAATTCTAATACTTCTGAATACGTCAAGAAAGCAATTTTATGTCTGATAATATTTAATGACTCGGCTAACAGATTGGTAGTATATTATCGAACTTTACGGACTTAAATGAAGTATCTCCCATACGATTTTGGAATGCACCTTATAGATGGGGTTGCCATATATCAGGATTTATCCAGAAATGTCAGGGTTTTAACCCTTAGTCCGGAATGCGGGATAACTTGAAATGTGTCAGGATTTCTAGGAATAGCTACATTTAAAAATGGGATTTTACTGCTTGATGCCATTGTGAGCTCATTCATTAGCGGCAGCGTCCTCAGCGCCAAATCTCTGTTACATGAAATGTTCGGACTTTAAGCCCGATTTCAGGAATTGTTATCAGGAAATTAAATACTTCCATATGGAAACCTATATAGAGGTCTTATTTCTGTGTAAAGTAAGAAAAAATAGCGCAAAAATATTTGATACTCTCTGTCGTAATGTACAGTCAGCTGCAGAGTTAAGTGACCCCCGCATTTAAAGTTTATTTGCATCACTTAACTCTGTAGCTGACTATATAAATAAAATCGTGTCAGATATGTTTGCGGCCCTTATAGCGGAACATACGATAAGCAGATGATTGATATTAAAGAAAAATGTTTATTCTAACTAAAAACAGGGTGTAATCGTTAAGTGTAGCCAGGCTATTATTCCGTAAATATAAGGGATATTAGAAATTTTCAAACTGATATTGAAAGTACGTTACCCAATGAGTAAAATTGCATTAATAACTTTTTTTGAAATAAAAGTATTAATATTAAAAATATTAAGTTTAAACGCTCCCATACGATTAGTACCTACGACGACTCACTCTCAAAGTAGAACGTCGGTGCCGTAAGAGATAAAACTGCTTGAGATTCATTATTTGCGCACTGTATATCTCATCTCATATAGGTAAGTCATAATTTAACACACATTGTAAAATGAGAGAAGATAGATCGTGTTTATCTTCTATAGTTCCATCTTAAAGGGCAGCCACAATTTATATATATAATAATAATGAAACAAACCGAGTTCATACGGACGTACAATACACTCTATATGAGCGGAAGTATAAGCGACACGCTTTCTGCGCCCGCGTCGCTTTTCCCCCCAACCGAAAACCGACTTTATCACCTACCGCTTAAGAACCATATTCGTATAATCATTGTGATACAGTATGACCAGAAAAACTAGCAATTATACGGACAGGAGGTGAACTACTTTCATTTATGTGTTAGTTTGGATTTGATTTCGTTGTATGTGGTCTAGAAATGTTATTCTTGGTAATAAGTGCATGATGTATGGCCATTAATATCCAAATGCCTAAGGAGAGGAGTTTTTCCAGTTTATATATTTATGTATCTAGACGCGGATAATTAGCGACAAGTTTATTTTATCCATAACAACCGCCGCAAACAGGACTGCAATTTTGATGTTAATTTAAAAAGCAATTGATCAAATTTTTATTAGCAATACCATTTATCCATGTTTATAATATAAGGTATACTCGAATGTAGTGCAAAGTTCCTTAAAATACCTTATTTTAAAAATATGGATGATCAAACAAACACTTCAACTTAATTAGGAACAAATGTATGAATATGCTTCTGACTATCCCTCATCGAACAAAGGTTTTATAAAAATTATGCACCTGTGTCACCTGTGCCATACACTGAGTCACTATATTATTAAAAAAAAAAAACCTATCGACACCCTGAGTTGTCGATTGATGTCGCAGGGTCGTACGCCGCTGTGGGATGACCCGACTATTCCTTTTTAGACGAAGCTTTTCACACTCACCTAGATAGTATCTTCGATACGCAGTCATGCGACACCCTGAGTTGCCGACTGATGTCGCAGGGCCGTACACCGCTGTGGGATGGCCCGACTATTCCTTATTAGACAAAGCTTTTCTTAAACACTCACCTAGATAGTATCTTCGATACACAGCCATGCGACACCCTGAGTTGCCGACTGATGTCGCAGGGCCGTACGCCGCTGTGGGCTAGCTCGACTATCCTTTGCCGGACGACGTCGGGCAGTGGTCGGCCATTGACGAAAACGCCGCCTAGTTGGTTTACTCCTCCGTGGCCTGTGGAGGAAGAATACAAATTGTTAACAACATGTTAAACCATTTTTTCTTGAAATGGTTTTTTTTTTAATATTTTACAAGCTTTCAGAGAAATTCTAAAGCTTGTTGCGTAAATATTTAAATAAATTGGTCAAGCAAAGGCTGCAGCATTTTTTTTTTCATATGCCTCTCTATTGCCATACAGAGAGAGATATTGTTCATACAGAAAAAAGGGAAGCACATAAATAAATAAAAAATCTACGGCAACCTTAGCTTGTCAGACTATAACTTGATAATTATTCGTATTTTACCTAATGGTAAGGCTACAAAAAATTAAAGAATATTGCATTCTTCAGGCGTATTTGGCGATAACGCTTGAAATTAAGTTAATAACATTACAATCATATCAAAAAATAAACTTAATTTTATCCGGATATTCTAATATCCGGTTATGTCACAGTGTGAGTAACGTCTCTCTTTGAAAGCCAAGAGACAATACGCTACTAAATATCTAGAGCTGAAAGCAATACCGCAAAACAATAAAAAAATATTAATATGTTAAATTTTTCTTTATTATTGATTTCACATTGAAAAAAAATTAAAACAATATATCGGTAATTTATTTATTTAATTAATAAGCGATAAAGATTGCTACTCGATTTTCGAAATCTTAACTAATAACTAATCCCTAAATATACCTACTACTTTACTACAAATATGCATTCTCTATCAGCCCACTGGTAAAACCAAGAAGTTATAATTCGACATCATTCATTATTCATTCACATATTTCATCTAAACTTATCCAAAAATGAAAACAAACGTGTATCGATTGGCGGGCGGGGCCGGATCAATGCCGTCACGCCCTGCGCGCGGCGTGTCTTGGATGTTGCAGATTTTGAGCACGGTAAATATAAAAGCCTTGAAGTTTTTGCATTTCAAATGAATACACCTTGTATACTATACCAAGAAATGATGGTGAATGTTCATAATGATATGCAAATGGATTATTTAAAACAATCCTTAAAGTCACAATTTTTAATAACTTAGGTAGGTATTGTCAAATTTATTTCAGGAAGGTTTGATTGTGACCTTTTTATGGTTCCGTAGTTAGCTAGGAACTCTTAATAAAAAATATTTTAGAAAAGGCTTTTACTAACCGTATTATATTTAAATAATTATAAACTTTAACTAAACATGCCTATGGATGAATACAAAAGTTTCGGAACATTTACTTATCCGGTTATGTCTTGTTCAATAAATTGGCAAGGTCTGCATTTAAAAATAACATAGATTGAAAATAGATATCATATACTAAAAAAAGACAAAGTCCATTGGAGACCAAGCCGGGGATCCAACCCGGGTCTTCAGCTTACGCGTTTTTAATTGTATAGAAAAACCGGTTAATAACCGGTTATTAACCGAAATTTCATACAAATAAAAACACACCATAATGCTAACCCGTTAACGTCTACCATCTTATCCGGACCTTGGTGCGTAGCCAAAATGCAAAACGCGAATGCTCAGTCACGAACGAAACGCAACTGTCATTGTCGCACTTTTTTTAATATTACCCTTAACCGCTGACGTACGAATGTTGTAAGTACGTCGTCAAAGTTCCTATGACGTTCCGTGAAACTTCAAATTCGGCTGCCGCAAGATTGTCGTTTTATTACTCTAGATGGCGAAAGTCTGTGGAATAGTTTTTTGTTTTTTGTTTGTAAAATGTTGTTTAATGCGTAATATTGATAGCTAATTGTGCAGTAAACCAACGAAGCAGTAAACAGCTAATGAAGAATTAATCCTGAAACCACTTCAGCCACTGTAGTCTTCAAGCGGCAATCCCGGGATCTTGGGCCCCTGAGAAACTATTTTTAAGTCTTATAGCTATAAACTTAACATATAGCGAGGCCAATTACCGAACAACGTCGCCCAAGTGGCAATATACTATTCTATTTATATAATATACTCAAATATTGATAATACGTGACACTGGCAAAATTGTCCAACACTCGGACAGAAGCCATTATTTAAAAGAAGAAAAAGGCTTACGCAAAAACTCGTCAGTGATTAAGGGTTAAGAAAGGGTGATAGAGAGAGATAACTACGATACGCCACGTAGTGTGAGCGATTGACATCGCTACGCTCCCATATGAGCTTTTTAAGGCTATTAACCGGATAAAGCAGCGGCCGTGAACCGGGCGCAGTAGACCACAGCATGACCGGTCGATACGATGACCGATAGCGTGAGATGAAATTCGTGTTACACACGTTCAGAAGGCCTAGTATAAAACCACACGACATTTAGTTGTCGATCGCGTTAGCGTATCGAGACTTCAAATTATGTTTACCGTTTATTTAAATCATCCGGCAACTTTCATATTTTGACCACTCGATACGCTAACGCGGTCGAGAAGTTAATGTCAAATACAAGTAAAAATTGAATTGAAAAATGTATAGGTACTAAGCCTTCAGTAAGCACTTACAAAAGAGCGTCGCCACAGTATCTCGCGGTCCAGAAAGACAACTGTCAAAAGGCTCGAAACGTAGGGTCATGGTATTAATAAAATTAAATGGCGATTAATCCGTTCTAAAGTGTTTAATTTGAACGAATAACAATCGCGGTAATTGAAGGCAATATTACATATTGCACAATTTTATCTGTCTATCTAAATATGGCTATTAGCCATCATTTTTGACCACACGATCATTAATCTTGCCTGACATTAAGTTTGTTTATTATTTTCGTTTGAATGCAGTTTGGTTTCGCATTATTATTTTGTGTTGTGTGTATTCTAGGTAAACATTCATTGCATCAATTGACGACCTAAACTGAATCGTGTTAAGACACCATTGTAGGCCCCAGAATAAAGTGCTTAACATGCTATTAGCTTGTTAAAGATTTTTTAGATGTGTAGGTACATATGTAATTGTATCTTAGGGACTACTAAATACCAAGCAAGCTTTTACAACTGGGAAACTGTAGGTGTAAGCTTATCCGGATTTAAGGCAAGTGACCGGATGAAATCTGCGGCCATGAACCGGGCGCAACGGACCATAGCGCGCCCGGTCGATAAGATAACCGACGAACGCAAGATGAAGATAACGCCAAAACATTTCGTTCATTCATTGAATGAATGAATGATTGAATGTTGTTTAACTTCACTTCAGTCATCAAGTAGATGTTTTTCCGTTATTAAGACTTAGTATAAATGGTTGTGTTACGATAATTTAGTTTGAAACATACCTAATAGAAACATTGTTTTTTTATATATCGAAAAGTGATTACAAATTACTGTATAATTGTTATGCGAGTTTAATTCAAAGGTTATTTGTGAGAGTATTTCAGGAAATTTGTATATTTAAATAGCTACGTACCTAAAATGTAGAAGGTTGTACCTACATATTGTGTCTAACAGAAATTATGATAAGAAAATCCCTGTTATCATAATCACATCAATTTTATTCAAGCAAAGACCTCTATTCCTCGACGTTGAAGCCGTTTAAACTCTCAACCCCATTTTCACCCCTTGAGAAGCTTCATGCCATTTGAAAATTTTGAAAGTATTATACTTTTTAAAATTTATAAGCTCACTTTCGTATACATTATGCCTCTACTGTGTCCAAGCTTTCCTTATCATGCACCTTACCTGCCTTATAATATAATCCTAAAAATATCCCCAAAACTAATCCCCCCCCCCCCTCAGCGGGGAGTAATTAACAATAATGGAGAACAAGATGGCGTACCGGAAGTCTGAAATACGCGGGAAACCCTCTTAACTTCCGCCCCGCAGGTGTCCGGTAGTTCCTTTTATTTTTTGGATTTTTCTGAGTTATGGCGGTTCGCTAACGAGGGTTCTGTGTGTACGAGATTTAATATAAATAGGTATAGGATTACTGAATATGTAGAAAAGTTTATATATTTTTGTTAATAATTGTTATATAAATGTGTATGATTTTAAAGGAAATAAAAAGGCTTTTAGTATTCCGCGACCTTCAGAATGCTTAGTATAACTTTTTACTTGTCATATTTTTATTTTTAAATGAGCGGCTGAAAGCACCGAAATTTTAAAACGTAATAAATATAAGAGCCTGGGCAGACAGTCCCTTTTTGTACCATTCGGGCTCGAAGCTCTTGGTTTTTCGTAGAAATCGCGAAATATCTGGTTGATGTTACTGGTGACCGAAGAGCTGGTGGCTTCCTCGCACAACGTATCAGCATTGCGTTGCGATACAACAAGGAAATGCCGCCAGCATCCTAGGTACAATGCCTCAAGGACCTATTTTAGATTTAAGGTAGGTAGAGGTAGGTAGTTAGGTAAGTTACACTTACTGTATAGGTATATTTCGAAAATAAATGTTATAAAAAAATTATTACAACAAATAAAAAATTATAAAGGCCTTCGAATGTAACTCGCACACTTTTACCACTAGTCCGACATCATTAACAAAATACGACACTGTATCTATCTGCATATATTACGTGTTGTACCTACCCCTCAGATACACGTAAATACCGATGGAGCGGCAGGAAGTAGCCGTTTCCTGGCGGGACTTTTAATTTCCACTCGTTAACGTGATTACTACAGGATGTCACAGATTTGGGGAAATATCTTGTTGGTTGGAGTTTATATTTAAATGTTATGTAGTAGATTTACTTGATTGTGAGGATAATTTTAATTTGTTGATTTAGTGAAAAGTCTAAGCATCAAGAAATTATTTTATTGAACAATGATCACACTAAACTCACACTAAAACGGGACGGGACGGGATGGGACGATCTGTTAGTTTCTGAAGAAAACGTCACGCGATATCCGAGGCTCCGAGCCGATTGTGATTCTTTCTATAGAATATGGCAGAATTAATACTTAATTTATTACTGTTCTTTAAAAAATATCTAAAACAACATTTTTATTCTACCAGATAACCAGATTTGTGACATAAAATTGTTCCAAGTTTGATGTCAAATATCTCATGTACCTAATTATGGCATACGGTCATAGGTGAGATCACAGGCGTTGGGCATCCCCTTAAAATCCTCTTATGACTTATACCCCGAAATTCCGATAGTGTACTTTAAAATACAAAACTGCGATATGCCAGATTAACCACAGATTCACTACAGGCCCTCGAATCCCTCAGGTCACCGGAGTCCTGAAATCAAGGCCGACATGCGCCGGCGCACACCCTCGCTAAACATTAATAATTAACGAGCAAACCTGTGCACTGTGTATGGTCTGTGCATGGTGTATATTGCTATCACATGGCGAGTCCAGCACTGGTTAAAACCAGTGTAAAATGATTCTTGATCATGATGCAAAAAAAAATGTATACCTACATCCGCTGTGCCTATATCTCTCTTAAACTTACTGTTACATGAAATAAATGGAACACATGGACATGGAACTTGTAACCGAATAAAGAGGAATTCCTGGACTATCTCTAGGCTGCCCTATAAGTAACGCCGCAAGAGTTTAGAGCCTAAGTCATGAAATTGCCAATCATCTCTTTTCCGCTCCTATTGCTTTGCTCCCGTACTGTGAACCTTTCTTCGCCTCTTCAGGGAATGAATTCCGGCACAAAAACCCTTTCTAGTATCGTTAGGCGCCTATGTGCCCAATTTCATCCAAAATATAGGGGTAATTTACACTAGATCGGGACAGGACGGGACGGGACGGGACGATCTGTCAGTGTCTATAGAAAACTTCACGTGACATCCGAAGGCTCCTATCTATCATGTGATTCTTTCTACAGAAATTGACCTCTTGAACTCTGAAAATCAAAGGTCTTTAATTATAACCTGAGTATTAAATTCTCTTGAACACAACCAGCATTTGGAATTAAACCCCAGGCATGCCGACACATCCCGACAGAATATTCAAAGCATTGTCGGCATTTTTATTAGGGGGAATATCACTGATTCACAGTTCTAACTAGTCATTTCCTGGCGTAAACCTGGGGTGTATTCAATTGTGTTCAAATAATCGGTTATTTTACATGCACATTTTAAGGTCAACCATGTTGCGAGCTAAGATTCTCCCAGTTAAAGTCCTTACGCTTCCTAGTTCCTACCGAGCGTATTTTTGCTACAAGATCTTGCTTTTTGCCACATTTAGAGTCTAGGTCAACGGAAAACATATTATTAATTTTGATTCCCTTTCAAATGTAAGACGCGACATACACGGCCGTATATTTCTATAGTGTTGACGTAGAGGTTTGGATTTTTCATAGCTTCAAGGGTCCGCAGACCAGTGTACCTGTGGTTTCAATTTCAACTTGCTACCTCTACGCGTTCCCGAGATAAACGGTCTTGACAGACAGACGGACGGACAACAAAGTTATCCTATAAAAGTCCGGTTTTTTCCTTTTGAGTAACAGAACCATACAAATGTGTTTTCTTGATAACCTTTTCGGATTTCGCAGTTGAATTAGTCACATCAGTACTGGCAAGTTCAAAATATCTCAATAAGGCTATCCAGAGGGAAAGGGGAGAAGGATCTCTGTTTCTTATTAAGCTGTAGGAAGTATGTTATCAGATAATGTATCCCTTAAAGGCACGAGTTAACAGAAGGCCTAGTATAAGAATTGTACGACATTAACTTCTCGACCGCGTTAGCGTATCGAGGGGTCAAATATGAAATTTGCCGGATGATTTTAAATAAACGGCAAACATAATTTGAACTCTCGATACGCTAACGCGATCGAGAAGTAGGGTGTCGTACAACTTTTATACTAGGCCTTCGGTATTGATCCTAAAACATTCTAGAGACAACCAAATTTATTTCAAATTAAGAACTTACGATCGACAAAAATGTCGATGTCGCGTATAGTGACTAAAAATACGTGTTATGCGTAATGTTATTATAATATTTGGGGATTGAACGCCCTTTGATCTATAGTGGGATAGATTTAAAATGCATTGTTTAAATCATGACTCACTATTTTCCCATATCAATAAACATATAAATATACAGACAGGCCATATACTATATCCTGCGATTAATTACGGGGTATAAAAACCGTCTCGTTGGCTGCGCGCGCGGCTTTGTTCCCTGGGATCTATAGATCATTTATGTTATCTATAGTTTGAAGCTTTTGCTTATGTTTTTTTGGACTATAAAAAGTACCTATTGTATTGTATAAATAAAAATAGACACGGTGTATATGTAGAAAAAACTTTTTTTTGCCTTAACCTCCTGGATAACCCGGTCCTCACTTGAGGACATAAGATTTTAAACCAGCTTAACAAATTTGCACACATAGAGCGTTTACGAACGAAACTGTCAACCGAATAAAATGTACGCTGAGTCTCAGATGGCCAATCAGCGATAAGTGCGGCTAAGACAGAAGTCTTAATCGACTTTTTCAGTACATATAAGTTTTCGAGAACCTCCAGGATCTAGGAGGCTAATTATTAAGTCGATTTCAACTGATTTCTGAATCGAGATTAATAGAAAAACCTACAAATAATATGTCATTTCACAATAAAACCCTGTTTCATAGGGTAAAACGGATATTATTATGATTTGCGCAGACGGCTTATACCGACCTTATCACGCCAAAAGGAATCTAATAGAAATGAAGCATAGAATGCTATAAGCAAATTTAAAACGGAAAATATGGAATCGACGCTTTTAAACTTGAAATAGATAGATAGAATACTCTAAAAGTAATTATTTATATAAAATCAAAAACTGTTTTAGTACAAATTTTCTCCACGTTAAAATAAAAAATAAATAAAATAAAATGTCATTTATTTCAGGTACCACATAACCCATATAACAAAGAGAGGGTGCGGCAGGGACAGAACTGGCTCGGCTTAAGGCTGTGGTGCAGCCGGAATCTGGGGCCTGGTTGCATGCTTTGCCATCGTCGCATTTAGGAACCCTATTGGATAATGACTCTTTGAGGGTGGGGGCTGCGTTAAGGCTTGGTTGCAGAGTGTGCGAGCCTCATCTGTGTGTCTGTGGTGCGATGGTGGAAGCCAATGGGTACCATGGGCTAAGTTGTGTGAGATGCGCTGGTAGGTTTCCACGGCACCACGCAATTAATGATATTGTTCGAAGAGCAATGGTTTCGGCCAATTTACCGTGCGTTTTAGAGCCTCAGGGTCTTAGCCGAACAGACGGGAAGAGGCCGGACGGTCTCACACTGGTTCCTTAGGCGAGAGGCCGCAGCCTATTGTGGGATGCCACGTGTGTAAGCACTTTTGCTGCGTCGCATCTCGCATTAACTACCCGGTCGGCTGGCGGTGCTGCGGTGAGCGCAGCCAAGCACAAGCATGCTAAGTACTCAAATTTGGAACTGGTGTACGACTTTGTCCCGCTTGCTGTTGAAACGGCTGGGCCCTGGTGCTCGGAAGCTAAACGTTTCGTGCAGGCTCTCGGTAAACGAATGAGAGATAGGGGTTGCGATGTTAGGTCTGGTTCGTACTTGGTTCAGCGGATTTCGCGTGGTAATGCAGCGGGTATTTTTGGCACTTTTGGGCCGGGTACGTTCTAGACTTAAACAAGATGTTTTATTGATTTTGTGAGTGGTATTGACGAAACGTGTTGTGGATGATGTTTGGTTTAGCGTAAGTACCTTTCGTTTTGACGAAACCTGTGGTGGATATATTGCCTGTGAGTTGACGAAACCTGCGTTGTGGATTTCTAACTCCCTTTTTTTTTACTCAATAAATAATTATTTTTTTATAACAAAGTGCCTATTACTTGGCTTGTTTTCCTAGTTTAATTTTAGAGATAGGTACTTAATAAAAGAATTGTTTTGTTTTCAACTTGATTTTACACATAGTTCTGGACTATGAAGCTCTCACGCCCCAACATGAAAGACAAAAAAAAAACATTTTTGTTAAATAAAAAAATACAAGATCCCTCTAATTTTACCATTAGTAAAAAATCCCCTTATTACGGTTCAACAAAAACAGGAAAAATTACAAAATCTCTCATATTGTAATAAAGGGTTATGTTAGCACGAGGAAGTCGGCATTACCATACGACCGGATGCGAGCCCGCCGCCATTGTCGGCCATCTTGGTGTTTAGGAATAAAGCTTTCGAGGTTTATTGTTTTTTGTGTGCACAAAACAGAAAAAAGAAAACTGTTCTAAGGCGTTGTTTATAAACCTACATCAAACACAGTTTAGCTAAATTATTGATTATCCTTATCTGGCAGGTTGAGATTTGCCTTTGTTAGAAAGGAAAGCATAATTTAACTAAAACGTCTGTTAACTTTTTTATGAATAAGGGATGATTCACATTAGAACGGTACGGGACGTAATGTAAGTTTCTATAGAAAACATCTGACCTCCGAGGGTTCCGAGCTCGGACATGATTCTTTTTATAGAAATTGCTAGATCGTCCCGCCCGCCCCGTCCCGTCCCGTTCAAGTGTGAGTCATCCCTAAGGGGGTTTCTAAGAGGCTTCCTAGAAAAGAGGGACGAAGTCAAGGATCATTCTACTTTTAATTTAATATCGCCATACAACTGGGGCCTTACCATGACATCATACTAAGGCCCCTGAAATTCAATCTGAGGTGTACCTAAGTCTTATAAACTGAATTCAATATGGCCAACTGGTTTAATTTCAATAAAACCGTAAAATAAATTAATTTAGCTTCTAAATCGCACAAAACGCGTTGCCTCCAGCTTTGTTACGCTACAGCTAAGGACTCTAAGGAGTGGAATTCTCTTCCTGCAAATTTATTCCCAGCCCACTAAAACTTGAATCTTTTTAAATCGCGAGTGAATAGACATCTTTTAGGCAAGCATGCTCCATCCTAGACTACATCGGCACTTACCATCAGGTGAGAGTGTAGTCAAATGCTTACCTATTCCTCAATAAAAAAAAGATAAGTAACGTTATTGCATGCTCGTACTTATAAAATGATTTTTCATCAGATACGAGGTACCTAGGTAGGTAGATGCCTATTTTACTTACACACAATACGATAAACTATGAATACACATTAACTATGTGGCCACAAAGAAATAGGAGTCATTAATTATTTTTTGCATCGAAACCTAATTAGTTAATTAGCAAACAAAAACTGAAAGATATCTATCATAAAAACTTACCCTGAAAACTTACATAACATGCAAAACAGTCCAGAATCGAACGCAACGAACTGGTTAGTTACAAAACAAAACCGACCACCTTTCTAAAATCTTACAATTAGCTCCCGAACTCGTTTCAAAACGCAGATCAAGATACTCACGCGCACCCTCACCGACCAATCAGGGAGCGTGATTCCATGTGTGCGTGGAACGTCCGCGTATATAGTGTATAAAACTATCTATGTGTACGTGGTGATATATGAGCCGATTAGCTTACATGTGTGTCGTGTTACAGCCGCGTTCCATTTGCGGTTACAATTTGAATTTTGAACGATTCTGCGTTCTGTTCCGTTCAGTTAAGGATGTTTGTGTTTGAATGAATGTGTTGTTAGGTTGGTAGTGTTGATGTCATTCACTTCTATAGTAGGCGCGGCGTCTTGTGTCATTATGTGCGTTGTATGTAAGCTTAGGTAAGGCTATTGTTCGCTGTAGGTACAATTTGTGATCTATGGCCGTTGAGTCATTGCTGCGGCGTAAAATTTTGTTGGTTTCCTTAATCAGTATTTAATGATGCTCGTTTTATGTGGCACATAACAAAGTCTGTCACTGTGATTACTTAGTAGGAAGTAGAAAAAAGTAATGATTTGTTTGCTTGTACGTACATAGTTAGTGTTGTTCTAGAAAAATATGTACAGAGTATTCTAATTCCAGATTCCGTAAGGGAAGGATACCTTCTTAATAGGTAATTGTAACTTTATAATGTCATGTCGTGTGGCGCTAAAATTATGGTATTTAATGAAAAATAGATCATTTCTTAAAACAGCTGAGTCAGTGGAAATCCTTCTAGGGTGCAGTACCTATATAGGTACACGGTGCCCGTGAGCATTACGAGAGATTTTACCAGCGTATTCCTGAGCCTCCTGAGGCTAAAAGAAACAAAAAATTTCATAGGTATTAAGTGCATTGGATTAGGGCTAGTTTCAGAGATAATTGCAATTTTTATTTAAACATAATTTTACCGCCACTCGGTAAATAACTCGTTTTGGAATGTGATAATGCTACTATGTGGTCTAGTCTAGACATGATTTTTGATAGACTTCAGTGACACTGACACTGTGATGTCTTTGCAAAACTCGGCTCTACCAAAAAAAAACATTTTTTTTGTAGGTATTTTAAGTGGGCGTTTTCTAAATTAAATTTACTTACTGTATCAAAACAAGAAAAAAAAGGTTTTTTTTTGTTCGAAAAGACCAAAAATCACATTTTTTGTTTCTTTTAGCCTCAGGAATACGCTGTTAAAATCTCTCGCAATAACCTATAGACGAAGTGTGCAAGCTTTTCCAGCACGTAACACACATACCTAGACAGAAGATTTCTGTTGGAGATCTAGCCTGTACCGATTCCTACATAAAATAATTAGAAACCGTTCTGAATAAAGTTCGTAGGTACTTAAGTTTTGAGCGATTTTATGGTGACAAAGTATAGTAGTGGGTATTAGAACTTAGCCTACAAAATTAGAATAATAGAATTTTAAATTTGAAGTAGTACATTTAGATGAAAAGTTACCACCAATGTTAGCTTATACAATGAAACACGCATAAATTATCTAGCACAATCATATTTGTACAATAAGACCGAGACATATTTTTTGCGCAGTGGATGTTACTATTGCAAGACTGTACTCTTTGAGTAAATCAACTCGGAAGCTCATAGTAAAAGTTCACAAAACTATTTTGCAAAAACCCAGTCCATAAACATCTTACCGCTCTATTCTAAAAACTTAGCAAACCACTAAGGTAGACGACCCAGTGGATGACACTGACCCAGTGGATGACACTGACCCAGTGGATGACACTGACCCAGTGGATCACTTTTTGCAGTTTATTTGAAAAAATAAAGATATCGCTATTAACATAACCAAAAATAGGCACCTCCTGACATTTTGCGAATTGTGTTCAAAAACTTCCATCTATTCAATAAATAATTTACTATTTTAGAGACAATTTCCGTAACTAGGTGTTTTAGCGAATCTGTTAATAACTTGTACCGTGAAAGTCAAGATCATAACCACATTTAGTAAAGTTTTTAGTAATTGATTATTGAAACTGTTAGATAATTTATTAAACTATTGATATTGCATGTTTGTTTGTAATTATTTTGATTAAATTACTATTTTGAAGGCCGGATGGCGGGTAGAGGGATTTTGCCTGTCATTCACTGATACAATTTCAGAGGTAGCAGAAAACTGAAATTGTTAGACAATGGTAAGGGAATAATACATTTTATGATCCGCATAGCATGCAGAAAGAAATGGTTTACATATTTACACAAGCATGCATTCGGTATTCGGTAAAAACATTACTTATTATCTTTAAATGGGGTTACATTCTTAGGACTAATACCTATATGTCCCAAAAAACGATTTTCACAGTTTGACTGTGGGATCAGTCTTTAATTCTCTAACAACTAACTTATCTACTAACTTAAAGACTATTTATAAAATAATTAAACATTTTAGATTTAAATTTTGCTCTGTTTTAGTCTCCTGTCTGATACCTGCCGGCTAGTTAAGTTTAGTTTTAGTTTACCATTGAGAGAAAAATGTTGACTAATGGGGATTTGGTAATTCAAACCGATTGTCTCTGGTTCTAAATACCTAACTCTAATCAGTGAACCACTTAGCCTGACATGCCTACAAAGATGACAGGCCCACTTTACATTTAATGACAGTATTCAGTCGTTATTTGTAACCATAAGGCACAACAATAGGACAAAAACTGTAAAACATGACCTCATACGAGTACGTAATCATGATGTGTATTAAAATGTACAATAGGTAGTTGTAAAAGACAAAAGAGTCGGCACAGTTTGAACCAGAAATAGTACCATAAATCAAAATTTGAATTCGATTTCATGTAATTGCAACGGTTAACACTCACGTATTTTTATCACAATAGGCGTGACATGTTTCGACTGCATCGGGCAGTCATCGTCGGACAGAGAGAGTGGTGTAGATAGGTTGAAGGGCCAGGACAGGGTCACTTCTCTATACAAATTTTGTAAACGTAAGTAAGTACTCGACTGTTTCGTCCTTGGTTTTGGAAGCTAGAGCAGCAATGATTTTCTCAAAACAGAATAATAATTATTGTTATTATCTGTGTTGAACAGTTTAGGTTTTTTATTTAAAAAAGCAAAACATACAATACATTCATTTGTATAATTATTTGTTTTTTCCTTTACAAGTGTGATGAAAAACATTGTATGCATCACGGTCGGTAAGAGGATTACAAACTCGAGTAATTAAAAGCCTTCCGCTTACTGCGTCGGGCTTCTAACAGACTCTCGTTAGTAATCCTGTACTTACCTCCTTAGATGCACAATGTACCTACTATAAAAGGTACTCGTTTGAAGAAAATCATGGCTCTAGCTTGAACAACCAAGGAGGAAACAGTTGAATACGTTTATATGGAGAAATTACCTGTCCTGTGGCCTCTAAATGTAGATGTAGAAAAGGTACCGTTTTCCTACATATGTATATTGATTTGAAAGGGACGACACTATGTTGTCACTTTTTAATATCCACCTTTTTCTATTGCACTGTAGGTAAGTTTTTTTTTTACACCACCTACTCGTTAAAATGGTTTCTTGGGTATTATCTGGTAGCACCCCAGGGTGTTATATGACGAGGTGGTCAGATGATGTCTTATGTGCGAAAAGAAGGTATCATAGTTATCTCTCTCTATCACTCTACCATATTATTGTGACAATGACAGTTGGTATGGTTTTTAGATCCGCGCCTTACAAGCAGTTCTGGGTAATAAAATGAGAAACTGCTTTAAGACATCGAAGAATCAAACAAAGGAAATGAGAAATAACCTCATAAACTTAGCAACGGATCTAGTGGTTTTTTATGCTTTATAGTTTAACGGGTTCTTAGTCATTGTTAGGTAGGTTCACATTTAATCTTTTTAAGAGAGTTTAGTGTGGTAGGGCGCAGCACAACGAATGTCGTCTCGCTCAAATCTGGAGCAGAACCGATCTGGGGAAGTACCTCCACCGTACAGAAAACCGCAGTTAATAACACTAGACCCTACTCATAGTATTGTGTTTCTGTTGGTGAGTAATAAGTTGAAGGCTGGGGACCCACGGAGCAAAGCTTGCCCCTTTAGCTGTCAACACAGTGAATCCTCCTTTTTTTTAAAGGGTTGGCAACACGCATGTAACACCCCTGGAGTTGCAGGCGTCCGTGGGCTACGGTGACCGCTTGCCATCAGGCGGGCCGTATGCTTGTTTGTCACCGTCGTAGCAAAAAAAAAAAGTACTAAAAAATTTGATTGCGACAGTACCTTAACTAAAACCACAAAGTTTCATTGTAATGAAACAATCTGTTCACGATTGGATGACTAAAAGGGCCCATAATCCTTTATAATAATAAACTCGAGCTCCAATATTCCTCATCCTCGCATACGACAAATCCTCCATGCATCGACACATGTCAGGGCACGCTCGCAACAGCCAGCAGCCTCCCAATTAAAAACTCACCCGCAAATGGAACGCACCTACTCACACAGCCAAACCGTGCCCCGCCCTTTCACCGGCCGGCCAATCGGAGCGCGCCGCTCGCCCTCCTGCGCCTTTCGAGCCTCCCCATTGGCTTTGGAATAACGATTTCGAATTTGGAGGGAATTTTTCGGGTGTTTTATACGTACGAAATCTCGACCGAGGTATTTTATAGAGACATTGTGGTTTTTATGTTTTTGTCGCCCGGTTATGTTATGATAATCTCGTTATGGAGAGCTCGTTTGTTTTTGCACAATGATATTTTTGGGATTTATTCGGTTAAATATATGGCGGGTTTGGGAGATGACTTCCGTGTGTAATATGGATTGAATAGGGGAGAGTTTTAGATATATACTATAATAAAAACTTATAGCAGCTATGTAAAACAGATTACAAAGCAGATTGTGTTCTGCTGACATGCAAAACCTACTTAGCGTCACTTGCATAACTATCTTAACTCCGAATTAGTTGGCTAACCCGGCATGAACAGTCATATTCCATATGAAATAAATGTTTAACCCCCGGTTAATTCTCTATGTTGTTTGGTGCAAGTGGCCCTTACAAACCTAAAGACGAAAAAGGTTTTTAATAAAGGTCCTGATTTCTTGTCCCTATATTCTGTGAGAGTCCCACATGAGCCAAGTTTTACCGCTTGCTCTTAAACTCTTTTAGATAAGTAAGTAGGTGTAATTGGAAACTCATATGGTTAAGTTATGTTATAGAGATTTACATAGATAACTAGTAAGTAGGTATAGTACTAGGCACGTACCCTGGTAAGTAGGTACTTACTTGGCCTGTAGGTAATGGGTAGGTTTTAGATTTAAATTGTTGTTGAGGTTAATAACGCAAGGGTTTCAGAGCCTTTACGGACAGGTTCCTCTTAGGGCCCCTTGTACCACGTTAGGTTAGCAACATAACCCGGAGTTATGGGTTAGCGGCTACCCCTGGGTGGTGCAAGTCGGGATAAGAATCGCAATATCTAGGATGACCATACATTTTAAACAAATTGAGTTAAGTATCGAATACCTAAGTAGGTATTCGATACTTAACCTACTACAGGTGTAATATAGATTCCTCCCGATTTTTGAATGAACATGGCCATTAATCTCGATACATTTTTAGCTCCCTCATCGCGAAACTCAATGCAAAACAAGAAATAAAATATCTATCAGAAAATAAATTGCGAAAAAGATGATAAAAAACCTGACAGAGATGAAGATACTGGAACCAATTATTACTAAGTATTAAAAGTACCTAGCACACGATTGCTATTTTGACCTATATTAAATAATAAGGGTGAAAGCTGGTAACTACAGTTACCACAATCATTTCAGTGGCTAGATGTTATTTAGCAAGGGCTCTTCTCACTGATGCTTAGTCAAAAATATCATAATTCGTCGACCGTGGGACAGGGATTTGCATGTCCCCCATTCAACCTACGGTACGAGTGTTTATCGATTATTTTTTACCCAACGGCGACGAAGAAACGAGGTTTATTGTGTAAAAAATAGCACAGTTCTGTCTTCTACTATTAAGTATCTATTGTAGTCACCAACAAAAAACAACTTACATGTGTAATATTCCATCATATTCTGGTTGTATCTGTAGGCCGCGGAGAGGTCCACCCCCCCACCGGCCCTTAGCCCAAACAGGGCCGCAAATGTGGCCTTACTTTGGCCCTCCAGCTTGACTTATTTCCACCACTCTATATAAATCCATGCACAATATCCTTGATATACGTTTTTTCTACACTCAATTTTATCTTTGCACTCAATTTCGTTAATTCACTCAATTTTGTCTTTGCTACACTCTATAGCCTATACACTCAATTCTTCTATTGCACTAAATTTAAATGGCTTTTGTACTGTTTTTCACTCATTTTCACACTGCACTGCATTTTAGTTAATAGTCACTTATAATGTTTGTTTTTATGAAAGTTTATTGAATACATTTTAGGAGAAAGAATATAGAACTGGAAGTCATAAGAGAGAATGTGAGTATTTGCAAATTAAGAAGTCAGGTTTTGGAAATGCCTTTGCCGAGAATGTGTATCTCGCCTATGTATTAAAAACTTAAATTTATATCGATGAATTATGTGACGCACACAATTTAAATTCTTCTATAAATGTCAAAATTTTGATGAATTAATTTTGAAAAAAAGTTAAATGATTGCGAAAATATAATTTATTTCTAATTTTCGCTAGCGATTTCATCTCAGCAGATTATACAACATCACGATCGCCGAAACACTGAGCCGATCCCAACTTTCTGCGATTCGATCGGTTAGTTTCAATGCACTAATGACTTCTATCCAAACCGTGGTAATCCCGTCTTCGATTGCTCGTTACAATACCGATTCGTTGAGAGCAATTTTGCCGGTTTTTGGACGATTTTCCGGTGTTTGGTCACCGCTTTTCCGGTTCGCTAGAGGCAGGTGCGTAGTTTTCTCATGAGAAGCTACGGTAGGTGCGCTTTATCAGGAAGTGGGCCTATGACGTTTAGTTTTGCTTGTTGATTGGTTAACGGTAACGGTTTCTGTTAATCGTTTTGGTGGTTTAAGCTTTGGTTGATTAATTTAAATTAACTCTGATTACAGTTCTGCTATTAAGTCGGTAAGCTTTTTCACACTGAATAAAACACTTTTGGAAATGAGGTAGGTATCAACCTCGATTTTGATAATAACTTTTTGAAAAATACTCTAAAAGTGGAAAAAGTTGAAATGATTTATTGCAATTCATATTTTTAACAATATATTTAGTATTATTGAGATTACACATGTAATTTAGAGACGAAAAACATTAAAACGATCACTGTTTTCAAACAGCCGCAATCATTTGACGAAACACTTCACTTTTGATGTTCCCGCCTAATTCGAAAGGGTCACTATTAAAATCTCACTTTAATTGTCCGTTTCATTAAGAATACGTCTTAATCGAATGCTAGACGGTTGGCTACAGTTGCTTGCTCTGATTTTGAGGTACATTTTACGGTCTGCGCCATCGCCGATCAGTTGTGACAAGGGGATCAGTTTTCAGACATCTTAGAAGCCGTTGGCCGTGGGATTTCATTTGTCATTTCAACTTTTTTCGTTATGACATTCTTGATTTTATGTAATGATAATATAATATGGCTGTGAATGGTTGTTTGTGATCAGGAATACTGTTTTTTATTACAAGCTTTTATTTAACTAGCCGTTTGTTTGGGTAAAATCTTGCAAGTTAAAATAGACTTCCTATAATTCGATTAAGCGGAAACTTTACATATTGTCAGTTTACACCATCGAGCTGAGCCGATGATAGAGAGCGGAGGTGGATTTAGTAAGTCTATTATTACAACAATGCAACCTGTCTAGACGAATATCAGTTAACTGTTAAAAGGGAAGTACGAGGCAGCTATAAAATTTGTATCAAAAATTAAGTTTTTGACAATAAATGTATTTATAGCACGAAATGACCAGGCATTATTATCACACCTGTTAAGAATGCCACATTTTATCATTTATGTTTTTTTCGAAAAAAAAAAATTTTTACTACATAGTTGTTAATTTAGTGGTAGACCCGGCCCGTTACGAAATTCTATAATTAATTCTATAATTTTTACTTTTTGATTTATTGTTTACTTAGTTTTTAAACTGCAGACGTTTGCAGCCCATTCTATCATTTTTACTTTTTTGAAAATTGTGTACTTTAACATTACATTTTTGTTAGTATGTTAATTAGTTTCTATGTTAATTTTCAAGAAGTTAAACGTAATAGTTATATTTATTGGGTAGGTTCTCAAGGCGAGTTTCTCGCGGCCACCCGACACCCGGGTTTCGATTTAGACGTGGGTATTAGAATTACATGCCAGATTGGTTTACATTGACACAGGTATGTATTTATTACCCGTGCTTGAGTGTCAAGTATATAACTTATCAATAAATAGAGTGTAATTAAAATAGTGGTGATTAATTTAATCACGTTTACAAAAAAGTATGAATATTTCTTCGGACCAAAAAGCCCAATTTGTCTTGCGCTTGAGAGGAGGCCTGTGGGCAGTGGGACGTATATAACATTTTTATTTATTTTTTCTTTGGACGACCGGAATGTGTGTTTTTATATTTGGACGGTACAGTTTTAGTTGGACTCTTAAAATAACTTTTTTTTTGTTTTATGTATACATTTGCATTTAAGTCGTATATTGATCACTCTCACATCTAAGTGCACTCAAATCAATATATTTTTTTCCCTGTCACTCACAAAGATAATCCAGTTAACACATAAAATAATGAATCGCATTCCACATCCATTTAAAAATAACCGATTTTTTTTAATGTTCATCATTACCATTTCTTTTTTTCATTGCAAAATTTTAGCCCTATCATAAAAATAAAAAAATCACAAATTTCCCCAATTCACTTTGCCCGTAAACCAAAATCACTATACCTCCACACACTACATATTTTTGTGACAAATTGGCACAATAGACAAGATTGGCACTTGGCACATCACTGGCGTTCCGGTCGACCGCGCGCGGGGGCGCCAAAACACTCTCTAGGCTCGCACGTGAGCGCGGGGCGCGTTCGGATACTGCCAGGGAACGAGGGTGGAATGGGGGAGGTTATTTTTTTTTTTTATGTCCTTTTTTTTAAAGGGTCGGCAACGCGCATGTAACACCCCTGGTGTTGCAGGCGTCCATAGGCTACGCTACGGTGACCGCTTACCATCAGGCGGGCCGTATGCTTGTTTGTCACCGTCGTAGTATTAAAAAAAAATGTCGACCGGTTGGCGTAGTTGGTAGTGACCCTGCCTGCTAAGCCGATAGTCCTGCCAAGTAAGGGCATTTATTTGTGTGATGAACACAGATATTTGTTCCTGAGTCATGGATGTTTTCTATGTATTTATGTATTCGTTTATATATCGTTGTCTGGGTACCCGTAACACAAGCCTTCCTGAGCTTACTGCGGGACTTTTGTAAGAATGTATTTTTAAGTACCGTAAAACTCTAACTATATTCTTGTAGGTACCACAACTATGTTCCACAATTTCAACACGTTATTTGGTTTTATGTAAGTTAATTCATCTGTTTATTAAAGTATGTTGTCCATGAAATGTACAATTCAATTAAGTTATAAACACACCTAAACTTGTTATTCGATCACGTTATTGGAGCATAGTTGGGAGTGTTTGGACTATAGTTGAGGAGTTTTAGGGTAGGTTTGGTCAGGATCGTGCCGCGGCGGCATTTGGGCGTATATTGCCCAACCTGGGGGGGCCCAACTCAACGTGCCGCCGCCTTTACACTGGCGTAGTGCGCTCGATGGCGCTCTACGGTGCCCCTGTATGGGCGGATGCCCTCAGCAGCCACAACATTGCTCAACTGCGGAGACCGCAGAGAGCAATGGCGCTGAGGGTAATCCGAGGGTACCGCACGGTGGGCGCGGATGCCGCATGTGCTCTGGCCGGGTGTCTGCCCTGGGATCTCGACGCGCGAGCCCACGCAGCGTTGTTCCGCTGGCGTGCGGAGGCACGAGCCCGGAACAATCCACCGGCGCCACTGGAGGTCGAAAAGCGGCGCGAAGAGCTTCAGGGCGAGGCGAGGCAAATGTGGGTGCACCAGCTGGAACGGCCGAGGGCCGGCTCCCGCACCATTGAGGCAGTTCGCCCAGTCCTCCACGACTGGGTCGAAAGGCGCTCCGGGGTTCTCTCTTTCCGACTGACGCAGGTACTGTCCGGGCATGGCTGCTTCGGCAGCTACCTGCACAAGGTCGCGCAGAGAGAACCGACACCGGAGTGCCACGCGTGCGGAGCTGGCGTAGACTCGGCCCAGCACACACTGGCCGAGTGTCCGGCATGGGAGGCGGAGCGGCAGGAGGTGATAGCCCAGGTGGGGCCAGACCTCTCGCTGCCGGCGGTGGCGCGGGCCATGGTGGCCAGCGAGGAAGGGTGGAAGGCTCTGCTCTCATTTAGTGAGCACGTCCTCAAACAGAAGGAGGCGGCGGAGCGCGAACGGGAAGCCCAGGCCGAGGCAGACCCGATGCGCCGCCGCCGCACAGGACGCAGGCGTGCCGCTCACGAGCGGAACCTGCCACCCTAACGACAGCTGGCGGGCGAGGGACACGAGAGTGCCCTCGCCCATGACGCCGGCTCTCGAGTAGGAGAGCGCGACTCTGTGTCCGGGAAGCGCTCCCACGGCGAGGATTGGTCGGCCCAAAGCCCGACCTTGCGACGGATCCCGCTCCGGGATGGCCGCTGCGGGGCTGCGGACGGATCGCGCGAGCTTCCCCGGGACCCCGCATTTGCAGCGGTGAGAGGACACCATGGGGTTTAGTGGGTAGGGGGGCCTCTTTACAGCCTCGAGTCCCACATAACCGACCAGGTTGCACACCACCTTAAACCCGGCGGTATGCGTAAATGCATTCCCCATGTAAAAAAAAAAAAGTTTGGTCAGGATTCGCTCTCCTAAATCTCTTATCGATCTCTTATCGATGTTCTCTAAGTATCAAATAAGAGTGCTATCTGTCGCCAGGGGTATTTGATCTTGAAACCTTCAACAAAAGAGCGCACTCGTATCTCAAAGCCCAGCAACGCATATGTGACCTCTCAGGTGTCACAAGTGTCCATGGGCGGTGATAATCATACCATTCACTATCTTGCCGATAGGAAGTAAACGAGTAGATATATCCTTAGTCTGCTCGGTGCCTCCTACCACATAAAAAAATGTAAAGCGATATCTTTTGAGATGCTTTAAATTTAAGAATGGAAAGCATGTATTATGTGCTTTTAAACATGTTATCAATAATAACACAACACAGCCTTTTGAAAGCTATTGCAATAAGAAATGAGTGCTCAATAATGCAACATTTAATTAAGAATACGTTGTCCTAGCTAGTTACAAATATTAACATCGTTTATTTTAGTAGATCATAACTACTAACAAATTGTGGATCTCGTTGTCTGAATAAAAACAATTATTTAATTTTATTTGTAAATGGTATGATAACTTGGGAAGATATGGAAGGACAAGAATATTTCCCTGATAACCAAGAGCAATCTTGTGCGCACTTTGGTGTTCTCCATATTCTCTTATGGCGCGGAAACGTGGACCTTGAAGAAAGCCGATCGTGACCGCTTTGACGCATTTGAGATGTGGTGCTGGCGTAAGATGCTGGGAATTCCCTGGACAGCACACCGCACCAACGTGTCGATCCTGCGTGAGCTCAAAGTCCAGACTAGGCTTTCGACCATCTGCTTACGTAGAATACTGGAGTACTTTGGCTACGTGGCTAGGTAAAGCAGTGATAACCTGGAAAAGCTGATGGTCACTGGCAAAGTAGAAGGAGAGAGACCTAGAGGTCGAAGCCCAACACGTTGGACTGACCAGATCCGCTCCACTCTCGACACCACAGTACACGAGGCTGCACATGGCTGCAGACAGGAACAAATGGCGTCAGATTATACGCAGCAAACTTTTTTCTAGAGGAGGTCATGACCCTCAGCATTGAGGAAACCAACGCGAGGAGGAGGAGGAGGAGGAGGGAGGGTATGATAACTGTACCTGCGTATGGCTATATAGTTCACTATAATCGTCTCGATACTAGTGATTTTGACATTGACATAAACTTTGATGCCACACTCGACTCACTATTGTTGAAGTATTGGTCAAATCATGTGATTAACAACTGCTTTGCATATTTTATTTAAAGAAATATCCTTAAAAAATATCAAGTGTATTTTTTATTAATATAAAGTCCAAATTTCTTTCGGAGATAGTATCCGAACGCGTGACGTCACGCTCCGCCCGCCCTAGCGTCTATCTCCCTCGCACGATCTGACAACTTTTTCGATGATCATTGCAACGTTATCTGTGGTGACAGAGATAACTATAGATAAGTAGCAATCAGCGGGAGTAATAATTATAGAGAAGAAATAATTATAGAGAAAAATAGATAAAGAAATACCATAGATAGCGTAGCCCTCGTCGAGGCCTTCATGCGTTTGTTTGTGCCCGACCAGTACACCCGCGCGCGGCGTCACCCGCTCCTGGCGGAGGGCGGCGCGCGCACGCGGTCGCACGCCCAGGCGCCGGTCGCGCGAGCGCACGCGCTGCTCAACTCTGTGCTCGAGGCACATCCAGAAAGTGATTTGTTTGCGAGTGCGATCGGGCGACTGGTGACGGAGTGTAAGAGAGTGATTGAGTGTGAGATGCCTGTAAGTACTATTATGTGATATTACTGTTATTGTTGTGTAAATACTTTTGTACGATTTGTATATAAATTAAGTATTACTGTATCCCAATTCGTACCGCCGTGGCCCTAGCTGTTAAGGTACAATTGTAAATTTTATAATAAACAATAAACAATAAACAATAAACAATCATGCTTTGACTATTTAACCAGCAACTGTCATTCATACTAGTATTATATAGGGAAAGTGTGTGTCTGTTTCTTTGTCCGTCTTTCACGGCAAAATGGTGCGACGAATTGACGTAGAGTCAGTCTATGCTAAGTTTCCTAGATTTTGATAGCATATAATGTGAAAGTGTTAAGTAAATAATTTCATAGATGACGTTTAAAATAACACTTTCAAGTTTGACAGTTTTTTTTTTTTTAAACTACGACGGTGACAAACAAGCATACGGCCCGCCTGATGGTAAGCGGTCACCGTAGCCTATGGACGCCTGCAACTCCAGGGGTGTTACATGCGCGTTGCCGACCCTTTAAAAACTTTAACACTCCTTTTTTGAAGAACCCCACATTGTAGTCCTTTGGGAAAACAGTGGCAGGGAGCTCATTCCACAGCCGGAGCGTCCGCGGGAGGAAGTTCCTCTTAAACCGCACGGTACGAGACCATTTAGGCCCAGGGTATGCGGGTGAACACCCTGCCGACGGCGAGCGGTGCGGTGGTAGAATGCAGCCGTTGGCATCATATCAAACAATTCCTCGGAGCACAATCCATTGTACAAGCGATAGAATACACATAAGGAGGCGAAGTCTCTCCTTAGACTTAAGGGTTCGATATCGCTCGTGAGTTTGGGATCGTTGACAATTCGGACAGCACGTCTTTGGATCGAGTCAAAGGGGCCCAGCTGGTATCCAGGTGCTCCCGCCCAAAGATGGCAGCAATACTCCATATGAGGCCTGACTTGAGACTTGTATAATAACAGTCTTTGCCCCGGAGAGAAGTATTGCTTAGCTCTATTGAGCACACCGAGCTTTTTGGATGCCAGCTTGGCTTTCCCTTCCAGGTAGCTACGGAATTGGACGTCACTGGAAATGTCAACACCCAGGATCCCAATACTCTCTGACATGGTAAGGACTGTGTCTTGGAATTGTGGGACCACAGTAAATGGGGTTTTTTTAGCGGTGAACGCGCAAACTTGTGTCTTAGTGGGGTTAAATCGGACAAGATTTTCCTGGCCCCACAGTGAGATATCAGAGAGAGCACTCTCGATGTCTGACACAAGCTTTTCACGACTCTCTAACACAACGGGACGAGGGATGTTAGCACGGCCTGTGTAATAGGCATCCCCAGTACTGTCGTCCGCATAACAATGAATATCGCCAATGGACAACATGTCATTGATATGCAGCAAAAACAGCGTTGGGGATAGCACAGAGCCTTGTGGGACACCAGCATTTATGTCCATGCTATCGGAGCAACTTCCGTCGACAACGGCTCGTATGCATCTGCCGGACAAAAAGCTGGCAATCCATTCGCATAATCCCCCGGGCAGTCCGTAAGATGGTAACTTCGATAGAAGACCCCCATGCCAAACCCGATCGAACGCCTTCGCTATATCCAGGCTGACTGCCAATGCCTCACCTTGACTCTCAATAGCTGAAGCCCAGCGGTGGGTGAGATACACTAGAAGATCACCAGTGGAGCGACCAGTTCATTTGCTGAGAAAAGTTAACGTGGTTTGACTATAATTTAATATTGTCTTCTGTTACCGCGATTGTTATTCATTGAAATTAAACACTTTCCCAAGCCTTCTTGAGCTTACTGCGGGACTTAGTCAATTTATGTAAGAATGTCGATCCTGTATTATTATTTTTTACTTTAGAACGGATTAATCGCGTTTATTAACACCATGGCCCTACGTTTCGAGCCCTTTACACCACTCATTTTCACAGGGTCATCATCTTAACCCTGTGAAAACGAATGCTGTAAAGGGCTCGAAACGTGGGGTCATGGTGTTAATAAACGCGATAAATCCGTTCTAAAGTGTTTAATTTGACGTAATTTTTTAAGTGAAGATACTTAGTTGAAGGGATGAAAAGTAACATAGGCTACTTTTTGTCTCTTTCTAACGAGCGAAGCCGCAGGAAAAAGCTAGTTCTATAAGCTGGCCATATACGTTCAGGCAATCCTTCAGATCTCCATAGTGGGTATGTCCGCGGGACATCTGCCAGACAAATGTCCCATACATTTATCGGTATATCCAGCAAATGTATGGGAAAGTCTGATGGATTGCGGAAAATACAAATTGGCGGTTGTTTTTCATAATTTTTCTACTGATTCGTTATAAATAACCTATTGAACTCTGTGAACATAACGAGAAATTCAAGTTGGCAGATGTTTCTCACAATTTTCACTTTTGATTCCTTAGAACCTTTCAGATTCTGAGAATCTGAAAGGTTCTAAGGAATCAAAAGTCGTTTTTATATCGATTTTCATTTAGGAGTTAATTCTCAAAACACGTCTTTACTCATTTACCTTAAGGGATACTGTTGTGTAATTTTGAATAAAATAATATACGATTTTAATAAAATACTCGTACCTAGTCTAACTAATCATGTTTCCCATACAAACTTTGTACCAATTTACCCCCTTTGGAGGTGAATTTTGAAAATTATTTGTACCACCCTACGCGTTATAAAGAACCTAAGTGCTAAATTTGGAACATCTAGAACCAGAAATAAATATAAAACGACACCAATATTGATATTTTTAGATTTCGACCTCATCGCACCCCAACAGGGGAGATGGTATTTAAGTTTACCAAGTTGGATTTTAAAATCGTCGTTGTTTTCGTAATCGGCGACTCGATAAATTATTGTTTATTGATGTTGATAAGTAATTATTGGAAGAATTATTTTACACTTATGATGATTTTCGGAAACTACCTTTAATGTTGTAAGTTTTATTACAAATATATTGTGAGTACCTATATCTAATATTCTCGAATGTTTTTAAATAATTATGATTATAATTGTTAACTTTTTGACATGATTGACCTGTAACTCTGTTATTTATAATAAATTTCATTTCTTTTCATTTCATTTCATAAACCATAAAAACGATACCCATGTTGTTTTTTTACTTTTTCACCCCTTTTCCCTCCTTTAGGGGTTGAATTCTCAAAATTCTGAAACACTTATCTTTTATAAATACGGCCAATACTACGAAAATCGAACGATTGCGGATTTGTATCGCCATCCTTGTCACACTAGCATATTGGAGTGATAAAGAGGTTTTCCCGTCAATGCCAATTTTCGATGTTCGTGGTAGGCATGCTGTAAAGTTTCAAATAGAGTAGTCCAACTAATCTTGTTTCCCCATACAAACTTTGGACCCCCAAATCACCCCCTTGGAGGGTGAATTTTGAAAAATCCTTTCTTAGTGCACCTCTAGTCTTTATAAGGAACCTATGTGCCAATTTTGGAATCTCTAGGACCAGCGGCTTAAGCTGTGCGTTGATATGTCAGTCAGTCAGTCAGCTTCTTCTTTTATATATTTAGATTTGATATTTGACGTATAAAATTTGATTTACTAAATTATTATTGTATACTGTCTTTCTACTTTTCACATTCAAGCTAATCAAGTACAGGGAAATACATTTTTAAATATCTAAAATATACAAAAAAGTAGATATAGGAGGTTCGTTGATTTTGTCATAGAATTACCAGAATTACTCACAATACATATGTACCTACTTATAAGACCTAATTTACCCTCTGTGTTAGAAGATCTTGCTTCCGTAAAAACTAGAGCCTACGCCAAATCTTGGGATTAGTTGCCAGAGCGGACCACAGGCTGAGTCGTGGCATAACCCGGGAATTGGCATTAGAAGATACATAATGTAGGTAGTACCTACTTCCATAAATTAGATATACCATTAATGTATGTACTGTATGTATATCCGTATATACACAGCGACAATAGCTCTCTGGTTGGCACAAAGACAGCGCTAATGCGCCGTAAGTGCCCTGTTTGACAAATAGGCGGCTGTGTCGAGATTGGAGATAATGGACCACTGCTAGTAGGGACTTGGGACTGTTATATAAGATAAGGTATTTCTATATAGATAACATATTAATGTCTGTTTCTTCCTAGTATTTCCCCGGCTTCTGCCATGAGGCTGGGGTCCGCTTTGGCAACTAATCGCAAGATTTGACGTAGGCGCTAGTTTTACGAAAGCGACTGCCATCTGACCTTCCAATTCCTCTGAATGGGTGAGATGGCGGGCCCGGCAGGCTAGGAAGAGGCCTATTTTACCCTCTGGTAAACTAGGCCTTATTGGGATTAGTCCGGTTTCCACACGATGTTTACCTTCACTGAAAAGCGATTGGTGAATATCAATACTTCATACATACTTCTCTCGGGTCTATTATTACAAAACTCCATTTCGTCTCGTTTTGTAACAGCAACTGTCAAGTTTTCGGAACCCTTATTATATATTGTTGCATAAACTACTATTATTCAATTCTAATATTATAGATTAATTGTATTATCTCCGCGGAAATAAATTAATTTATTCGACTAAATTAAATAAAACACAAAAAAATTTGATGACCTGGTGAAGGTCGCAGGAGTCCGCTGGATGCGGGTGGCGCAGGACCGGTCATTGTGGAAATCTTTGGGGGAGGCCTATGTCCAGCAGTGGACGTCTTTCGGCTGAAATGATGATGATGATGATGACAAAAAATTTTTGCAAATTCGTCATAATTCTGCAAAAACCGTTGTATGGAAATCACGTGCATATCCACCTTAACTGTGAGTTTTTTTTTATATTTAATCAGAATAGAAACTTACGAGGTATGTACATAATTATATTCCGCCTAACTAAAGACAGTTTGTTGGCAAAAAAGCGCTCTTTTCTACATTTTATTTTCTACCCACTTACATACTTAATAAACTACCTACTTAACTAATCATACAACTTCTGCTCATACAATTCTAAAAGTAATTCCTGCAGCCTTTTTTTTAAAGTTGCTTACTACTGCGTTTTTCTACGGCTGGGCTTAATTGATTATGTATTTTAGGAACTAAACGTTAAGTCATTATTTACATTGTTTGAACCCCCCCCCCCCAGAGCAAGTAACGCTAAAAGTACTCAAGTTCTTACACGCAGTGGTTTCCATCACTGTGGTAAGGTTTGACTATTCGATTATGGATTTTGATGTACCACAACCTCGTCTCACCAAATTCAACCTTATCATCAGTGAATTACAGTTCAAATTAGATTACCTGCGCTTATAGAATAGTCTTGCTTCATTAGTCTAAATGGTTTAAATTAATCTTATATAATATATTGAGGGTAATGGATGATGTGTTGTTATATTATATGTTATTCGGTTTCGTTAATGTATCTATTACACTTCATTAGATTTTGATGGAAGCGCCAGGAATCATAATTAATCATAAGTATATTATATTGTTGAAATAAATACTTGGGACTAATATAAAAATACTTAAGCCACAGTGGTCAAATTGTTATCATTCAAACGTCTAGATCTTAAATTTTTTTTTAATAACAATAACTGCATTTATTTCCAAAATATATACAGTAAGTGTAACTAACCTTACTACTTACCTCTACCTTCCTTCAATCTAAAATAGGTCCTTGAGGCATTGTACCTAGGATGCTGGCGGCATTACCTCGTTGTATCGCAATGCTGATACGTTGTGCGAGGAAGCCACCAGCTCTTCGGTCACCAGTAACATCAACCAAACGTTTCGCGATTTTTATAAAATAACTTTGAATGTAAATTGAAATGATAAGTAAATAACGATACAAAATGATCAAAAAGCGACTATCATCAAACATGAGCACAAGTAAAAGGTTTCCCATGCGCCGGCGCAATTAGTTCCGCACCGGGAACGAACCTGCGACCTTCGGGGTTTGGGTCTTGGTAAAGTTATTTTTATCATGGGTTAATGAATAATTTTAGTGACAGGGTGGCATATTGATTATTATGCAAAAGGAACAATTCATTTAATAAAAAAAATGTTTTAAAAACTTTATTACGATTACCGCAAAATGGGGTTAGTAGGAATTGTAAGGGTAGTTGGGTCATGAATGGGGAGAAGAGGGATAGTAGACGGGTGAGTATTTTTAGATCAGAGTAGTCATATTGGTGCAAAAATACTATGTTAACATACACCCAATTTCCCAGTATGTCAATTTTTGTACAATTTTTTCACGAAATCGCATGATATTTTCATAACTCAGTGGGACTTTATCCGGTTTATTTCATAGGAGATTCTCATTTTTTGAAAGTATTTTAAAGTGGCATTTTTCACCAATAAATTATTTTAAAATCGGTTACATAATTTTGACCCTTGCAAGTCATGTTTCCACTCTCCACCACAAACTTTGAACGAAGTTCTGCCTCTCACTCGCACTTGTATACTAAATAATAAGTGCGACAAAGACAAATTATCGTTCACAGTTCGCGGTAGACTCATACAATAAGAAATAAACAATAAGTTTGGTTAAAAGTCAAGTTCCCAAGGAAGTTGCGGTCACCGTATCAATGTCGTATCGTGCAACTTAATATGCTTACTGCTAGGGGGCACATCTGGTACTATCAGATATTATATAATAATTCTTAAGAACAAGGGCCTTTATCGTACATACAAAACCGACTAAACCAACATCACAGAGACCTTCACAACACATACTGGGATGAACTGGATACATGTAGACAAACCAAAGAAGTCCTCACGAAAACCCTACTAAGGACACCCAGACACCAACTACTAAAATTAGTGGGTCTAATTACAGGAAACAACACACTAAACGAACACCTATACAACATGGGTAAAACGGACTGTCCTAGCTACTCGTATGTGCAGAGCCTGCATGGAAGAAGAAGAAACAACAAAACACATTCTACTAGACTGTAGACAGGTAGAAGTACAGGAGTAGGTATTAAGGGACTATAAACACACTAAAGGAGGCAGTTAGCAACCTAAAACCAATGGTGGCTTTCATGGCTGGGATGGTTGGAATAGGGCTACCTCCTTACCACGCAAAAAAGGCACAATGGATGTGGAGTTGCGGAAAAAGTCCAGGACAACTAACTAAGAACAGGAGCCTTACCGTGACGTTCTAACACGTTTAGGTCCTAAACTGACCCTCACCCTCACCCTCATCACCCTTGGTGCGTCCAGAAGATGAATATTTAGTAGATCTTTTTGATAAAAACTAGAAGATCCCTTGTGAATCTAAACGAACTGGCGTTATAGGCCAACTATGAAATGATTTTATAGACTTGTCACTCAACTGACCCAATGAATCATATCAGTCAATGCGTTTACTATACTTACTCTCACATCAATTCCACCTTTTTGCGATTGGAATAAGGTACAATTTAGCATGTCTGTACAGTCCAAACCCCAGCCTCGGTCGGGGCACGTCCAGTTTTTTCTGAACTACTGGTTTCCCTTTCGATGCGCGTGACCATCGACGCTGATTCATGCACGTTTTGTACTCGTGTTAAATCGTCTGGTATAATGTGCCCTTAAGTTGTTACAACTTTAGAACGCCTGCTTCCGGTATAAGTATTTTCATCACACCTGCTCGTAAATGGTGATATTATATGTAAGCATACTTAGACTAAATGAGCTGTAGTAGTAATCCCATGCATTAATGGATTCTCATACTACTTTATCGCCCGCCCCATGCGTTCGCCGGAGTGTTTACTGTGGGCTGTGCTACTACACTACCGCTAATAATAATTGTTTATTTATCTGCCTAGAAAGTTTATTTATTTCCTCGCAAATGTGATGAAAAATATTGTATATTTTACTGGCAGTACCACTCATACACAATGTACTAATATTTTGACCAGTATTGCATGGCTACATAAAAATACGGGTATTAGAAGCTAGAGATCACACAGGTAAGACAGCACTTACTCTAAATTAATTGTGAGGTCACTATCAATTCTGGCTTTATATCCACTACATGAGAAAGATTTGAGAGCAGCCATTGTAAGATCTTAAACGTGGTAGGATGATGCTCTGGTTAAAATTACGGAGAACTGTTGGATGGGGGTGGAGTACCACTGAATATCATTGAAATCTTTATCCGGTCGTGCATCTATTTTGACTGATGATGTTAATGGATGATCCCTATTTAAATACGTCGTTTATTCAAATGCCAAATGTTCTAAGACACCTTTTTTCTCAACAGTTGTGCTCTTATAAAAATAAGCAGTGGACTTGAAACATCATAAGTATAAAAATTTCATGAGCTATGATGTTTTTTTTTCTTTTTATACGGGGTACTTTGGTAATAGGATTTAAGAATAAGAATAAGAAACATTTATTCGTGACGATCACACAACACACAACACATAAAAAAAGAACAAAAACAGGAAGACAGAATTGTTGTGTGCATCACGAAATGGACCCAACTCAGCATAATGCTAGTTTTGAAGCCAGCGCTGGTCTTCCGTAGGGCCCATTCGATGATTTAATCCTTTAAAATCTCCGGTTCGGGAGCACGGGAATCAACTATCATCCACCATAACTGCATTGTCATAAAATACCTTTTCTCACAATAACCACTAAAACGCGACGTAAGGGCCGATATTCAAAACCGGTCCACGTTTCATTCACTTTCCAGCGACGGTGAATGGACAGTTTTTGTGCGAGTACACTTGCTGTAAATCGGTGTGAAATTAGTTTGGTGGCGACGTCAGGTGCCAGTGTCGGCGGGTCCAAGTGCATCTATAATGCAGTGCATCAACTATCTGCCGTTTACGTCTGGGCAAAGTCTGTACACCTGTGTCCAAGATTAGGGTTCGAGATAATTCGTTGTGCGAATGTGGAATGGACGAAGGCAATCTGGACCACATCTTCTTTGCGTGCTCTAAATGTAGTTACTCGCTGTACGACGTATTGCCTGACAATATCCCGCGGCCCATTTGCTTCAGCTCGCTTCTTTGTTTCATGGACTCACCACTTACTTGTATTCTCATTAAATATATACAAGTCCATAATATCAAACTATAATATCTATCTTAAGTGTACTGATACACTGCACTTCTATACAAGTATACATGTAACATATTATCCACTTATCTTTCTTCCTTCATGTTGGCATGACTAACACCCTGTCATCCACTTTCCGCTTTTTCGCTTAACTCTTGTTTTGTCATGTGTTTGTCTGTGACGTCCATATTTTTTTTGTCTTTATTGTTTTTAGGTATCCAACCTCATCCTACCCAAAAATA
Source organism: Lathronympha strigana (assembly GCA_949128165.1). Taxonomy (NCBI): domain Eukaryota; kingdom Metazoa; phylum Arthropoda; class Insecta; order Lepidoptera; family Tortricidae; genus Lathronympha; species Lathronympha strigana. The sequence goes on along the minus strand of OX421922.1, from coordinate 12,190,012 downwards.
AATTACACCGAACATTCTCCTCACGTGTGAAAGTCTCAAAACTTTGACATTGGCAAATCCACCTGGCTTCAAGGAGCAGGGAGTAAAAGCCAAATAGGAAAAAAAAAATGCAGTGCATAATAATATTGTTGATTTAGATTGAGGTGGAACCCTAGTTATAGTTATATGTGACAATCGTAGCTGTATATGTGAAACTGTATTTCACTCGCTGTATTGTGGAGTTATTCCAGTAATAAATAGTCTTTTACACAATTTACACGTAGCTATTCCTATTTACTACTCCTCCCGTACCACACCTCAATTTTGGCAGAGTCGCCATGATGCAGAAGAAGACTGTTCGCCGCAGGCGGGGTGCGCACTCGTCAAGCTGGTAATGCTCCCACCAATCTGGCACTCTGACTCTTAAATTAACTATCAGTCCAACAGGTTGATATCTTTTATGACTGCCCAGAAACATTTTCTCTCTGGGTTATATATGTAGGCAACTAGGAACCCTTATAGTTTCGCTTTGTCTGTCTGTCTGTCCGTCCGTCCGCGGATAATCTCAGTAACTGTAAGTACTAGAAAGCTGTAATTTTGTACATCACTCCCCAAAAAAAACTTATAAACACTTTTTATTTTACCACATTGTTGGGGTGACCGATATACATATTTAATATGTATATCGGTCACCCCAACAATGTGGTAAAATAAAAAGTGTTTATAAGTTTTTTTTGGGGAGTGATTTTTTTTCCTTACAAACCTAGTGTGTGATGGGTATTTGAAAAATAATAAGGATTTTCTAAAAACAGTTTTTGATAAAGTTAATATTTTCGGAAATAATCGCTCCAGAAGTTTAAAAAAATGTGTCCCCCCCTCTAACTTTTGAACTATGAGTTCAAAAAATATGAAAAAAATTACAAAAGTAGAACTTAATAAGAACTTTATTAGAAAAATATTTTGAACTTGATTGGTTGAATGGTTTTTGAAAAATTGTACAAAATAATTTCTGAATTAATTAAACCGTGTGTATATGCAAACATTTTTTTTTTCTTGATTACTTATTGAGTAGGTTCCACGCAGCCATCTACGCACCTATCTTTAAACCTCACCGCTAACACAGGAGCCCTAACTTTATGGACATTTACACTCAATAATAAAAAGTTGTATAACAAAATAACGTCTATCAATAAAGGCCGCTGCCGGCTACTGGTTTTGGATTGACAGTAGACGTGTTTGAAACGTGCGAGACAGATTTTTAACGTAGTATATGATAAAGATAATACATATATCCATAGAAGACGGAAGCTAAAAAACTTGGAAACTAGCAATCACGAGCAAATCACAAAAGTTACGTAATTACTGCTCCCTATTGAATTGAACATGTCTTTGATATTGAAAAGACACGCCATAATTAAATTTATATAATTCATAATTATTTGTTTTTTGATTTAAAAACGTATAAAAACTCGAGTAAAATAGTTTTTCGCCATTGTGTAATCTTTAATTTTTGCAGTTAAAAATCACACAATGTTGGTGACATGACATCACTCTATACTAAATAGCATATTCGTAGTTATTATGTTAGGTGTATTGCTAATTGGATCTTTTCCTGCGTTTAACGTAATGTAGGTATCTAATGACTAATGAGGCTTTATACACGTATCTAGTAGCGGCTTTCGTAGAAGATTTGTAATCAATTATGCTATTACTAGATAAAATTAGCATATCTTTATCAAATGTTGACCACTGATAAACATATAGTCTGACAGGACTGACTTGATCCTCGGATTGGCCTTCGTCGGTGTTGGTCTTTTTATTTAGTATATGACATATATTTCAATTATAATTTATATATAGTAGTGATATACTTTATTAACAAATAAAAAATAAAAAAATTGTGTGAACAAAAAATTAGGACTGACTTACTTAGCTATAAGTAATTGACCGAGTGAGCGAAGCGTCTCCGTTTTAACTTGGGCAAAGATGGTTTCGTGTGTCTGTCCATTTGTTCTCCTCTACAGGACGCATTTATCAACCAATCCTTGTGAAATTTTGTAAGCATGTTCGATAATTACATAAAAAAAAATTGTCGATTCAGTTTATGGAAAATTTTCAAAATGGCGGAAATTGGTACAAAGGTGCCATCCTATCCTAAGTGCCATCGATCCCAAAGGCTCTTAGGATCTTTATGCCAATACCGCCATATCGCGAGGTCTGCAGCTCAGAGAGCTACTAGTCTAATTAAATTTTATTATTTTCTATTATCTTATTCTCGCATGCGCTTGCTTTCTGTTAAATCAAAAATAAGGGTCTTGACAGGACAGGCTTAGCCTAATATAGGACCCACTGCAAACTCATATTTGGTATATTGTATTTCCGCAGATAAAGAACTTTAAATTTTGAATCTCAATTTTACAACCCAATTCATGGTTTCTGAATTTGACTCGGATTGTCAGACTATAAAAGCTACGTAAGGACACACGATCATCAATGGAATTTAAGATTTTACAGAGATTTATAGATTCGAAAATGATTCTAACTAAGCATACTTGAATAGAGAATGATTGGACATTGAACTCTATACATCTTTAATTAAAAAAAACGATCTACAAGTATGTCTCAAGGGCGCTTTAAGATAAATTATTAAGGTACTTACCATCTCCGCTCTGGTTGCTGCTATGGGCGTGGTACTGCTCATCTGAAAAGTCGTACTCTACGTCAGGTCAGACCATCTGCTCTCTCCTTATAGGAATCATTATTTGATGGCATACAGCAAAATAAAAATAAGGTATTCAGAAATCATTAATTATTCTGAATGCTATTTGAGGATTGAACCTTTTTGTTAAGCGACTGTAGACTTTGTTGGGCTTTTTTTCCTAATCCTAGTAAATTGAATTTCGGTAGTTAAAGAAAACAGTTGTTCCAAAGGCTCAAGATCATATATCTATATAGAAGAACTGCACAGTACATGCGAAAAAAGTTAAAATCCAGGACAAATCTCTTCGGTCATTAATAATTATAGATAAATACTTTTTTGGATACGCACCTCCATTCCGATGGTCACCCATCAACTCCTGGCTTTGCAGCGTCGGCGCATGGATCAGCACCTTCTGCTGAGGACTGTGAGGGTCCAGACCCTCAACCTCCAAAAGGGGGGCATGGGGCTCATATCCATGAACGATCAGAGGTGGGGGGTGGAGATCCATGGCGAACACTTTCAAATCCACAGGCACTTAACACATAGTCACACCACACAAAGTATTCTGAGCACTATTTTGTCACTAATTTGAACTTGTTTTCTGTCTCACACTTAGTTTTTAGTTTTCGTTGTCCAATAAGTTCGTTGGTCACTTCTACGGTTTGTAACTCTGCACTTTAACTTAGGAGTACTTTTGTGGAGTATTTTATTTTGCACATGGCAACATTCGTCACCGTTTTTTGCGGATCTTCTGTTTCAGCATTTTGCGTTTCTGTAACAAGAAAAAAAAAATTAGTTTACGAAATTTTACTTTCTTCGTGCGCTTTCACTTTTCTTGTCATTTGCTGAACTGAGTACATTTTACAATAATGCTAAATTTAGAGGAAATTTGCAATGTTCATTACAAATGGAAAAAGGCGTTTTCAGAAAACTACGGTCAGTTTTGTGACGATAATTATCCATTAACTTTAAATAAAACATTGAGGTAAATAAATAAGAACATTTGGAGGTAATTTTCTGAATTATAAGTGAAATTACATTGAAAAAACTTGGTTTTCATTAAGATTTTATTCTTAATTGTCATCATAAAAGTGATCACAGTTATATTTTCTTAATAAAAAGTATTCATGGTAGCTATTTATAAAATTATAACTCGTTTTAAAAGGATCTGAAAAATAATGGTTGACTATGGTTATACTATCTTTCTTTTTTTTTTAACTTATTCTTATGTGACGTATCTTAGAGAAATAAATTGAATCGTTCTCATTATCATTGACAAGCCAAAAAAAGGCATCAGAATCATTTTTCTAATAGTCATACTCGTACGACGACAATCACGCGATATTTTTAATCTTAATAAAAACAAGATAGAAATAATATTGTCTTCTGTTACCGCGATTGTTATTCATTGAAATTAAACACTTTAGAACGGATTAACGCTGTGAAAACGAGTGCTGTAAAGGGCTCGAAACGTAGGATCATGGTGTTAATAAACGCGATTAATCCGTTCTAAAGTGTTTAATTTCAAAGATAGAAATAATTTACTAAATAAAAAGTTTAAAGGCTATTTATTTTCTTCAACTTTTTAAAATAAATGTGGGCTTCTGTGGCAAAGACAATGTCTCTTTCTGCTTCCTAATATTATAAAATATGGTCCAGATTTATTATGACCGTGTATGGTCATATCTGTAGAACACAGAATGGGTTTGAATATGCAAACAAACGCTCAAGGAAGCTTGGGATAGGTCAGGACCGAGCTGAGAAAATTGGAGAGGGTTTTCTATTTTAGGAGAATATGATAGGTAAATTACATATGTCGAAGCCATAGGAGAGGGGTAACTTCGTGCGACTTTCAATCCTTAGGTCGTGAGTTCAAAGTTTGAAGTCAATACCAATGAGTTTTTGGAACTTTTGTACGATATCATTTGATATTTACTAATCGCTTTTCGGTGAAGGAATCCGGACTAATCCGGGTACTGTCCGGTTTCCTCGCGAGGTCTTATCGGGATAAGGCCTAGTTTAAGCGAAAGTGTTAGTGTAAGGGAAAGTCAGATGGCAGTCGCTTTGGTAAAATTTTGTCTCCCTGAGCCGTGACATAGAAAAAACTCTAGGAAGAAGAAAAATAAACACAGGGCAAAGCCGGGTCGTTAATAAAAAAAGGATTTTGTGAAAAACAAACTTTTAGCGACTGTATTCTTCTTTAAACAGTTATTGGTGGCGGGTACTTAGTTTTTTAATTAACTTTGCGTTATAATTATTCTATTTCAATTACAATTACGAGTAGCGCCAAACGCAAAAAAGTGGTTTATAAAATGGACAAAACAGAAGGTAGGTATATACTCCAAGGTATAATCTCACATTTCACCTAGCGCTGAAAACCAGCGCTGGAACCACGCCGTAGAGGCGAAGTTTCCAGCGCATAGCTGAGACTGTACTTTTGTCACATTGTCCTTTTTTTATAAAATAAAGAATGTTTAGGTTTAGTCTAAAGTGTATGTCTTTGTTTTGACAGTGAATTATTTTTATTTCTCTTTTTTCTTTATTTCCTTCTTTCACTTATTTAGCCACAGGATCTCTGCCAATATTGAAGTTGAAATTTTTGTTATCCATTCAATTTTCCTATTCTACTGCACATCCGTATTTTTTATACCTACTTGTTTTTCAAAGCAAATGCCTCATCCCATCTCACCTAGCTCCACGTCCACCAAACAATGGGCAGCGGGGCACGAACCTCGGGTTTAAATAATACATTTCCGCGGAAGCCTTGATTTAGTGCGCGTGCGCCGCTTTATGCACACAATGTTACGATTTTTAGGTTGACAGCTACTGGAGATTTAACGAAAGAATCGTAGGATGCTTTTAGGATCTCATTCGTGGTTTTTCCTCCTTTCATTCAAAATAAATGAAAATTACGTTGTAAAAGTTCCTTAAGAGTTACACGAAATTAAGTGAAAAGTATAACAAAGCTGAAACTTTAGACATGACAGCACAGCACATGCCAAAACACAACTTAGTAGTAAATGGTCTAGTTCAGCTGATAATGTATTTTTTGTATATCTCAAAAACTATAGTAGACAACGCGCTAGTTTCTTAGAAAAAATAACTTGATTTAACCTGAAGATTTTTCCCTTAACAAAATCAATAAAAACAGGGTGCATATAATTTTTTTTATAAATGACTCTTAAGACTAAGCTTAGTGTTCACTTTATAGATTTAATCTAAGATAAATTGAAGGTTTGTTATAAAACTACTAGTTAATTCATGACTAATGTCACCTTGTGCCCTCAGATAAACTTAACAATACTTATAATTCTAATCCTTGAAAATAATCATAATCTAACACATAAACATATACATAAACATAATACGTAAGCAATGATCACATAGGATTCCCATTTTAAAAATGCAACTGTATTAAAATAAATTGAACTCTAATGGTTTAACAATAAGAGTCAAGGTGGACACATTTGTGAAATTTGCTTACCCATTTTGTAAATGCCAGTGGATCAACCGAAATTGGACTGTAATAGTCTTGTAATAAGGGTGAGGGTGATCGTATTTGTGAAGTTAGCTATACAAGAGATACACATCGGCGGATACGTGTGAAAACTGTGTGGGAAACCGACACACATGAGCGGGGTTTGATGCGGAGATATGCTCAAATGGTGTTTGATATGATTAATATTGTTATTTTGGTTTTTGAAGTTTTGTTTGTATGTTTTTATATTTGTTTTAAGAAATAAAATAATTTATGTGTTGGTCTACTAGGTGTTCTTGACCATTTGCTGTAACTTCGTCATGTGGCTTTGTATAATGAAGCAGAATGGCATAGTTATTTTTATTAAATTCGTTAATTTTTATTTTTTTTATTTCCCATATAAAATAATTATATAGATGGTGCCCGTGAGCATTGCGAGAGATTTTAACAGCGTATTCCTGAGGCTAAAAGAAACAAAAAATGTCATATGATTTTTGGTAACTTCGACAAAAAGAAACAAAAAAAAAAGTTATAGTATACATTATAACGTTGTCTATGGTATTCCATAAGAACACTGCTCCTATGGATTATCCTGCAATATATGAGCACTGTTGTTGTTTTTTTAAATTTATTGAGTGGGCACAACTTGTATCTTCCCTATTCTGCCACTTTTCTAGATTTTGCTTTTTACGCTATTTTAGCTGTCGTAGAAGAACTAGCGTATGCAACATCTCCCAACTGGTTCTTAAAACTCTCCGGTCTATAATTCGGCGGCGACCCTCAAGTTTTAAGGACCCTTATTATATTATCACTGTTGCACAAACTACTTTTATAGGTCTGCTTTCCTCAAAGTTCTGTTTATAAAAAGTAATAAAAACGTTTCTTATCAATCTAAAAGCATCGATATCTTCAGACCGGCATCGCAGCAATCTCACGTGTACCCCTATTGTTTTCCATTCCCATGGCCTTGAGCCTTTTTGTAAAGGTTTTGTGGTACGAATGCTCGCTGGTCACTGCCCGGGGATTACAGGGTTTGTCTGCCATAGGTTTTTAATATCAATTTACATTCGCGTCATAAAAATAATCTTTCTATCTTTACTAACTAATCGAGTCAAAGGAAGACTCCATTTGTAAAGTATCACTATGGCGTCTAATCAGCCCTGAGCCAGCCGTGATCCTCCAGACTCAAAGATGTGCATCACTCTCGTCTTGTTGCCACGTTTAACAGCGATGGACAGGCTTTGCACCAGAAAAGACCCGGTGCGAGGGTCTTATCTTGACGTCGTAACGCGATTCAATTTAGGTCCAGTTTAGGCACAGTTGCATACAAGCGACTTAGTTTAGGTCGTCAACTGAATCGCGTTAAAACGTCACGGTAAGACCCTAGGCCTCTCCGCCATATCAATTTGGATAAACATACTTCTTTAAGTCCGCCTGTCCGGTTTGAGCAGGATCTATAGTTTTTTTTATGAGCTTTGTCAAATTTACGACTTTTATGCGAAACAAAACGAAGGCAGGAATTTAAAACACAGTCTAAAATATATAAAAAGAAAACATTGACGTTTGTATTTTGGCATATTTCATATAGCCAGTTGGAATAATTACGCCCAAATGTAGGCCTCGTGATTTTGGAATTTGTATGGGCAGTTCCGGAACTCCGGAACTGGATTTTTTTGTATGGAAAACCGAGGACCCATTTTTATTAAATTGTTGCACTTTTTTTTGAAAATGCCCAGGTTTTTTCTATCACACGCGTTTTAGCCATTTTAACTGTGACAATCATATTGGTTCTTTTAGTAGTAAAAGATATAATAAAGACATCCATGTTTGGCTTTTTTTAACAGTCAGTTAATATGTCAAGTGGATAGTATACTATGATACTGGCTAGATAATACAATAGTTTGTCAGCATTTTATGACAATTTCTGATAATTTTAAACAGTTATCCACATTTGACAGGCAACTTGTCTGTATATCAACATATGTGATTATCAGATGACATTCTTGGATAATCATCTTGGGTCTGCAGCTTAATAAAACTAGGTTTGTAGTATCACTGTCGCCACTTATTTTTTATTATAAATAATATGAAAATAGTCAAGTTTAACGAGCAGGTAAACGTGTGAACTACGGACAGACATCTGTTCACACCCACACTAACTATAGTTTGATTATACATTACAACAAATAGGTTGGGAAGCTACCGAAGGATCTGATTTGATAAAAAACGTGTCAGTTTCAAGTTTTTTTATCTTGATCTTGTTGGCGTCAATCTATTTAAATATAATGTATAAAATAACTTCTGTACACTCACTGCTATGCGCAGCCCTCGGTTAAATTAATTATTGTAAGTTGTTGTTATTGCAATAAAGTACTTTTTTATCTTATCTTATCTTATCTTAAAAATCTAATATGAAAATTTTAGAACTTAAAAAATAAAAACCGGTTAAGTGCGAGACAGACTCGCTAGCCGAGGGTTCCGCACAAAGGATGCTGTCATTGGATGATCTGTTAATATTCTTGACGAACACACAAATAAATGCCCTTACCAGCGGGCCTAAGATGGTTATCCACGAATGTCATAGGATAATGCTATAAGTTGATAAATTGATAGCGCGACGGTAACAGCTGCCAAATGCAAAGACATTTGACAGAACTGTTTAAAATTATCAGAAATTGTCTTAAAATGCTGACAAGCTATCGTCGTATCCAGCAATTATCAGGATATCAGCTTGGCATCTTAGCCCCGCAGGATTCGAACTCAGGATGCCAGCTTCGTAGCCAAGGTCAACCAACCAACCAACCAACTACGCTAGGGAGACAGTTAATAATGACATAAAATAAAGTGGAATGTAGAAAAATAACTTTTATTAACTATGTTTTACTAATTATAGTATGAAATCAGAGCAAAATAAAATGTTCCCTCTTATTCCAAACGTTATCCGGGTTTATGCCACGCCTCAGGGACCCTGGGGTCCGCTTTGACAACTAATTCCAAGATTTGGCATAGGCGCTAGTTTTAACGAAAGCGACCCATATCACCTACCAACCCAGAGGGTAAACTAGGCGTTATTGGGATAAAATTTTCCCATAACAAGTAAAAATGTACCAATGAACCTATAAATCGTTATCCTGCCATCGTTATAACCTTGGCAGTCAATTCACCTCAAATTGGCTTAAATTAAATACCAAAATGGACGTGACGGAATATTTTGCATAAAAAACTTGAAAAACGTCAGACGAGTTAAAACAATCGTTCTGGTGGCAGACAAAATGATTCACAAAGGAATTGTTAATTAGGGTTAGGGTGGCCATGCTAGTGATGAAAAATGGGACAGTCCTAAAACTGGTATCTGCTAGACGTTTTAAATGCTGTGACATCGACATATAAATAAATAGACCGATGTCGCCAAACAAAAGTTGTTTAAAATGTGTTCCATTTTTTACGCCCTTAAAACCATAATGTCTTCTAGTCAACCAGTCATATTTACGCACTTCACTCAATTAAACCATATACCTACTACCTAAACTACCTAAAACCAAAGTAAAATTTTAGTTAAGATATTATACATACCTACTTATTATCAAAGGTTGTGACGAAAACAATTAATTTAAAAAAATACAACTAGATGTACATTTAGAAAGCACTTGTGGTAAAATCAGAACAGTTCAAGTCCTCTTTAACGTAGTTCACTACATAAACAAAGCCAACAACGGTCGTTTCAAGTAGAGATGATATTTTTTTGGAACTGCTTTTTGACTCTATAGTCAAAAACTCCTAAAATATTAAAATTGCAACGGTTAGCACTCACGTATTTTTATCACAATAGGCGTGTCATGTTTCGTCTGCGTCGGGCAGACATCGTCGGACAGACAGAGTGGTGTTATCACCTTCGCGGCTAGGACATTGATGTCCTAGCCGCGAAGGTGTTAACATTTGAAAACTCCAAAGTCATTTAAATCCTCGTTGAGATACTTCTTACACCTACACAATGAAGTATAGATCCATGTTAGACTTATTCTTTTCAATTATATATTTCACATTTTATACAACTCATACACTACAGTCCTTCAATTCCCAGCTAATATAGTCACCCTACACATCGAGGAAGAGTCGGTAACACGTAGCTAGCACAAACGATAGATTGGATATTTTTTAATCTTTACACTTTAAAATTTCAAAAGTACAGTCCTTCAATTTTCCGTAAACGTAGTCACCCTACACAGTGAGGTAGAGTCGATAACACGTTGCTACAAGCACGGACGCCGGTTAGGTATATTAGAGTCGGCTTTTCCAAGGACTCTACATTTTTAACCATTGCGTAGTTTGTATTGACTAAGCTAAAATGCATTTTGAGCCTTATAGTAATGGTATTAGGTGCAATTTGATTTTTGCATGCACTGAATTTAAGTGAAATAAGAATCTTAACAGATATGTGCTTGAGATTAGTAAAAGGTACTTGGTCGGTTGTTATAAATAAATAAATATTACAGGACATTCTTACACAAATTGACTAAGTCTCGCAGTAAGCTCAAGAAGGCTTGTGTTACGGGTAATCAGACAACGATATATATAATATACAAATACATAGAAGACATCCATGACTCGGGAACAAATATCTGTGTTCATCACACAAATAAATGCCCTTACCGGGATTCGAACCCACAATTCGGGTTGTTGACAAGGTTAACTTCCGAATTAATATTTATGGAATTGGCGTCTTATCGATAGCCGATAAAGTGGTACCTTTTGCCGTTTTTTTTTCAGAGAGGTTTACTTTGCCTACGACAGGCAACCTGTGTGTTTCATAGCCGATGTGCGTGTGCGCTGTAGGTATGTGAACACTTACTGCGCCGAATATATTATTATTAATCATTTATTCACTCAGACAACAGAGATCCATTTGTGTTAGTAAAAGCTTACTCTATATTAGTAGATAAATTATAATTAAATTAAATTAAATTATCTTTCCAAAGAACATAAAATTATTAAAATTACAATTAATCAATTTTGATATGAATATATGAATAAGCGTTTTTTTTGTCCATTTGTTATTATCATATTTTCTATGAAAAGGTTAGTTTTACTCATAATCATGAAATTTAGGTTAGTCCATCCTTTTTGGTTTTACTCAGAGTTACGAGCTTTTTCTATCTCAGTAGGAGATAAATATGTCACTAAGTTTTTTTTTCCATTGATTTACATATAATTTGTATGGAACTTTTATTTTTAGGCAGAAGTGTCTGCGAACGATACCGAATTTCTCACTAGTAATACTTTGTATAAGGAGAACCGGGAATCCCCGGTTCAGGTACTGTATTTGTATAAAAAAACAGTACCTGGAGCCCTAATCAAATTTATATTTATCTGACAGCTTTCTCGCGCAAAGGATTGCCATCACGATCCAGCGCCGGAGTGCTGCCTGCGTGATGGGCACCTTGCCACCAGGCGAATTTGGTGGACGAGAAATAGTTTATAGTTTATTTATATTTATGCTAGTTTTAATCGTTGTATTTTATAGTTAGTTTTTGATTTTTAAGATTAGTTTATTTTTAAATATACCTAGTTTTAATTTTATTTTATGGTACTTTTTATTTTGTTATAAATAAATGGTAAATAAATTTTATTTATAAAAAAAAATATTATTAATTAAAACAAAAAAATATTTGACCATATTGAGAAAAATCTAACAAAATTGTAAAAACTAGCCAATTTCAATTGGAAACCATTATCAGTCCAAATGCCATTACAGTTAGTGGTCACCCAACCGTGACGGTAGAAATGACTTATTTTGTAAACAATACCAATTTTCCGGTAGATTGGCCTGCGCGGACGCAGGGTTAAGTGGGGTTACCCTTTTGTTTTAACCCCCGCGGAACTACTAATGATTCTCGAAAGAAACGGGTCCTCACCACGCTAACTCATGGCACCTCATGCCACGCCTAACACGAACATCGAAAATTAGTATTGACGGGGAAACCTCTTTGTCACTCCAATATAAAAAAAAAACAGAGATGGAGATAAAAATCCGCAATCGTTATTTTTCGTGGTATAAGCCCTGTTTTTTTAGCTAGGCTAAATGATGGGAACAAGTAAAATTTTAGTAGGTACAAGGCGCGAGGAAAGCAAAATATGTTTACCATACATTCCTAGGCCCTTACCATGCCATGACGTCTTAACGCGATTCAATTTAGGACCTAAACTGAGTCGCTGCCATACAACTAACAGTTAAGAACCTAAACTGAATCGCGTTAAGACGTCACGGTAAATCCCTTGATCACATTTGAAGACCAAAATGTCGCATATTTTCTGGATTCCGTCTAGTTAGATATTTTATTCATTTTAAAAACCGTTTTTTACCATTATTCAATGATAAAAGCATTTTTAAAAACTATTTTTAAGAACAAGCATTTTTAAGAACTATGCATGTTGTCACAAAATATCATTGTTATTTTAATCTATGTAAATAAAAACCTTTATTTGTATATTTTTTGCGATAATTTTACAATGATCAATTTTTTTAATGTTCACGATAAATCCTACTTTCCTAAACAATCGCTGTTTCCCCAAAACCGCGATTTTTTTATACAGGAACGGTTAACCACTGAATTCCTTAATTTGTACGATATAGTTTCTTTGCCCTACTGTTACTGCGCTGTTACTTGTCAAACTATAAGTACAACTTACTGGAAATATTCCACACCGTGAAATCCCGAACTCACTTAAAACACACTTCACACTTCGAACCGGTAGTAACCCTTAAAAATTACCCCATAACCGGTAAATGGTAAACTTGCACTCACCCCCACATTCCGTCACACATCGCGTGACTGCGCCAGTTAGAAGTAATTGTTGAATTAATAATTAATCGTGTTAATGATCATTTTTGTGCAGGTTTGTTGGTTATGTGCACAGACCATACATTAAACTAGATGTTGCAAGTATAAAAAACTAAGTGATCTAGTTAAAATTACATCAAAAGAGCAACCATTTTACAAATGGGAGACTAATGTACCGTTAAGAAATTTCAAAATACCGTGTCATTTGTTTGTATATATTATGATATATAGGTATTTACAGTCTGATACGAATTACTTTTGATAATTCTTGTTTTCCGATAGAAGGTCGTTCCACTGGATTTTGGTTCTGATCTGATGATGGGATCAAAACCGATTTCAATGGGTAAATCAATGTATTAAAATTCTCATAGCGGGTTACTCACGTCAATAAAGTCGAAAATAGCTCGACATGTTTCGGAACAGTCCGTGTCCCTTATTCATGAGTCATGCGTGTAAAATCAATGGTTTCAAAAGTAAACGTTTAAGTTAAGTAGGGTACTTAAGAAAACCAATATCAGCATGCTTGTCTTAAATCATATTTAAGAAACAAGCATGGCAGATTATTTTAATTTTCTAAAGGTTGGTAAATTTAATGTTCTTTTTACTCAGCTCAGTAAAACGAGCTCTTTTAATCTAGGAGAAAAAAACTACGAGATAAAAAAGGTATTTAACCTCCATTTTGTAACCGTTGTAAAAAGTGTTTAAAAATGGTAACGGAAAATGGAAAAATAAAATTGGGACTCTTTGTTTCTCGTAGTAGGATCGAAAGAGCTCGTCATTCTGAGTAGGAAAAACATAAAATTTACCTGACTTAGAAAAAAAGTTTTCGAATCTTTCTCGCGAAAATGCCCAGAAGCATGTGCTGTGTCTATTTAAACGTGTGGTCTGTGTTAGCTGATTATGTAGTGTTTAGGTGCGTAATGAGGAAGGTAGGAAGACCGTTGGTTGTCGTGAAGTAGCGTGCATGTGGGTCAAATAATGCATGTATATAAATAAGTATCACACTTCTGTTTTGAAGCGAATGTATTCCGTTCGCGGTAGAAACGGCGGGTTGCTGGCGCGGAAGCGAATTTGTGTAGATATGAATACAGCCAGAGTGCCAAAACTATGTATGTATACACGACGTAATGTTCAGGCAAGGGGAGCCGTATTTTCGCTCACCAGGCGGCGCCACTCATGCGTGGGTCCTGTGTCAGTATGAGAGAACTGTCAAAGTGACGTTTGAAATGTTCCCGAAGGTCTCGGGTTCAAATCCTGCCGGCTCGTACCAATGGGTTTTTCGAAACATATTATGTACGAAGTATCATTTGATTCATTTGATATGATCGCTTTTCGGTGAAGGGTTTATCCCAATAAGGGGTAGTTTACACTTTGGGTTGGAAGGTCATATAGCCTCTTTCGTAAAACTAGCGCCAATGCGGACCCCAGGCTATGAGCTAGGAAGAAGATGAGTGTTTTGTGTATTTAAATAAACTTATTCCTCCTTTATTTAGAGTGTCAATAAAATATAAAATCATCATCATCATCATAATTTCAGCCGAAAGACGTCCACTGCTGGACATAGGCCTCCCCCAAAGATTTCCACAATGACCGGTCCTGCGCCACCCGCATCCAGCGGACTCCTGCGACCTTCACCAGGTCATCAGTCCACCTTGCGGGGGGCCTACCCACGCTGCGCCTTCCGGTACGCGGTCGCCACTCGAGAACCTTTCCGCCCCAACGGCCATCGGTTCTACGTGCAATGTGCCCCGCCCACTGCCACTTAAGTTTAGCGATTCGGAGAGCTATATCGGTTACTTTGGTTCTGCTGTGGATGGTCTCATTTCTGATACGATCTCGCAGAGAGACTCCTAGCATAGCTCAAATATAAAATACTCGTGTTTATTCCACGGGTCACTTACATAACAAGTAAAACCATTTTTCCTTTCGCCCGCGACATAACTCGGTGACTATTGTACTAGCTATCTCACGGTCGTGCGAACTATCTACTGACGTACTAGTTCTCATTGTAGTTCACGTGTAAACTAGTGCAAGATGGTAGTGCACATGACAGTGAACTTGGAATTATGTAATTTGACCTCCAAAGCTTGGTTCTTTGTTACAAGTATTACCAGGGGCTCACCATGACGTCTTAACGCGATTTAGCTTAGGACCTAAACTGTCGCTGCCATACAACTGAGCACAGTTAATAACATACAGTATGTATCACAACGAAGAGCAAACCTTAAAACTGGTTGATGGGGAACTCGAGTACAATGTAATGACGTGCATTTCACGTGCCTAAATACATGTTTTATGGCATAAAATTACTAAATGAATTACTCGAGGACCTTCTTTTTGCAGTCGGTTAATGATTTTTGTAACATCATTTAGGGTAGGGCTGTAGCCCTACTCAACCGAACGCCCTACCGAACTGTAGTTCGTAATTCTTGTACCGCCCATAACACATACAATGTTTTTCATCACATTTGTGAGGAAATAAATAAACTTACTAAGCAGATAAATAAACAATTATTATTTCAGGAAGCCCGGGTGGGAGGTAAAGTACTATGAAAATCCATAATACAGCTCATTAAGTCTAAGTATGCATGCATATAATATCACAAGCAAGTGTGATGAAAAATCCTTATTAAACATCCATGAATTGACTTTTTACAGGCATATGCTTGTCAGATCCATCTGCTAGGGAGAAGTGAATTGTCTATATTGTCATTGACGTTTTAATTAGCTGTCGTCACTTGTTTTGCCCATTGTATTGTAATCAGCCAATTACATGGGAGGTAAACGAACTTTTATTGCTGATAGCGATGGTTTCCTTATTTCCTATTTTTATATTGTGAACTATGTTTCCTATTGTGCCCTCTTGGTGGTATCAACTTATAAGGAGTTATTTTTAGTGTTTGATACAAAACTTTACGAAATCAAGAAATACTCCAATTTCAATCGGGATAACGGTTTTAGAATCTCTCAATCTGGTTATACCAACTTATCCTTATAAATACCCGAGCTGAGATCTCCAAAAATCAATTCATCCCAAAAACTACTTGACACGCGCCAATCTCCCTAAAACCGTTGACCCATTAAAAATTAAAACAATCCATTCATTAACCTAATCCAACGACTCAAGACAGCCGTTTGAAAAAAACGTAACGTTCTAAATCCAACCTGTAGGGGTGACTACCCTAAGGTCATTATACCCACCTGCTGAGGGGGTGAGGGGGCGGCGCGGGAGCCAGGTGCGGGGGAGGGGGTGCACCTGACGCAACGGCGCACGCGCTGCGCGGGAAAGCACAGGGTTGCCTCTAGGATCTATTTGGACATAGGTTTTGTTTGTAATTTTTTTAAAGATATAAGTAAGCGAATATATAGGTGTATTGATCTAATATTGTTTATTATTTTATATTATCTTTAAAACATATTACAATAATTACAGCTGTGTGCCAATGCTGGAGAGCTGCAATGTTTCTGAAGCCGACACGTCAGACAGGGCAAAGTGGAACAGAAAGACAAGGAAGGCAGACCCCACCATCAGATGGGAATAATAAATGCCCAGGAGAGAGAGAGAGAGAGACAGGTGTGTGCCAATGCGCTGTAAGACTAAAATAATGATATTAATGCATGATAATTATATTAATTGTGATGTAGTGAGACGATAAATACTCTCCCACTTTTGTCTAGTTGACATCAACATAGTTTTCAGATTTTGTCTTATATTCTGTATAGTGACGCACTAAGCGCACTGTAAATATATCAGAATGTATTTGAGGCTGCAACATACATTACACTATAGTAAAAAGGTAGTTTCTATATAAAGTTGTCTGGAAGAGATCGCTTTTTAGCGATAAGTCCGCCTGTTGTTACCTACTAATTTAAGTCCAGGGCCTATACTACGAAAATCGAACGATTGCGGATTTGTATCTCCATCTCTGTCACACTTGCATATTGGAGTGACAAAGAGGTTGTCTCGTCAATGCCAATTTTCGATGTTCGTGGTAGGCATGCTGTTTACCCTGTAAACTTCACCCTTATACACTATTATTTTTGGTTACATTTATTCGTTTTATTAATTACAATTTAGCAAATATAATCAGACCTATTGCCATTAAAATAAAATTTGTTCTTTTTTTCTATCATAGTTAACAATTACGACCGTAATGTCATTAAACTCATTACTCATAACATTTAAAATAACGAACAAGCGACATTACTCGGAAGTGCCAAACAATTACACTATATTTAAATTTACAAAGATGGCCGATATGCAAATACCAGCGTTCCCACACAGTGCCACCTGTTATTTTGTAATTCGAATTTAAAATTCAAATGTGACAACCCTGGTGGTGAGAAAAAAGTTTTGGGAGCGATTTGTTAATATCCGATCAGTCTGTTTCAGTCTTTTAGTTTGACCACTTTCACTTGAAAAATTATCGACAGTGAGGTTCATAGACTATGATGTCTTGCATACCATTCGGTGTAGGGGCATCCCAGAGGCCTTGCCGTGACGTCTTAGGGATGACTCACACTAGAACGGGACGGGACGGGACCATCTGTCAGTTTCTATAGAAAACATCGCGTGACATCCGAGGGCTCCGAGCTATCACGTGATTCTTTCTATAGAAATTCACAGATCATCCCGTCCCGTCCCGGTTCGTCCCGTCCTGTCCTAGTGTGAATCATCATTTAACGCGATTCAATTTAGGTTCAGTTTAAGCTCAGTTGTATGGAAGCGACTCAGTTTAGGTCGTCAACTAAATGTCCGTTATGACGTCATGGTGAGGCCCCAGGAGAACGTCGCCAAGGATTATTTTAATAAAAACTTTAGAACGGATTAATCGCGTTTATTAACAACATGACCCTTCGTTTCGAGCCCTTTACAGCACTCGTTTTCACAGGGTTAAGAATTAAGATGATGACTCAAACCCAAACCCATACCCAAACGTAGGGTCATGGTGTTAATAAACGCGATTAATCCGTTATAAAGTGTTTAATTTCAATTAATAACAATCGCGGTAGGTAAAAGAAGACAGTATTATTATTTTAATACTTTTGAGTGTAAGTCAATTTTAAGTCAATTTTGCGTGTTAATACATATTTCATGACTTGGCTTACTAATTAGCCGTGTATTCTCCAGTTTAACTGATTTTATTGAATTAGCTACCATACTAGGGAAAAGTGTTTCTAAATTGTCATTCCAGTGGAAAGTACTGGTAAACTATTTAGACACCACTGTGGTGTACGTGTCAGATGATTTTAAGGATGTAAATAAATAAATAAATATTAAAGCATACTCTTACACAAATTGACTAAGTCCCGCAGTAAGCTCAAGAAGGCTTGTGTTACGGGTACTCATAATATAATACATAAATACATAGATAACATCAATGACTCAGGAACAAATGTCTGTGTCATCACACGAATAAATGCCCTTACCGGGATTCGAACCCAGGACCATCGGCTAAGCAGGCAGGGTCACTACCAACTACGCCAACCGGTCGTCTAATCCTCCTTTATTTTAGGGGCCCAAAATATATACCCTTATCTAAGGCATGGTGCTTCAAGCAACATCTTCCTTTAGAACTTTATCTAGAAGTAACTTTTACGAAACTCAATAATATTTCAGAACAATTAAACATATTTGTTTTCGAGCAGCTTTCAGCAATGGCAAAGATTATTCATAAAAAAGTTAACAGACGTTTCAGGTAAAATATGTTTTCGACCATTCTAATAAACACATGGCTAACTGACAGACAAGCAGAAACTAACAATTTTAACTAAACTGTATTTGATATGCGTTTATGTAGCTTTATTTATTTTTCATTCCACTGTAACATGCCTGCTTGTAAAAAAAAAATATATTTTTAATAATAACGCCATAAGAGTTTACAAATTTCGTTATTACTTACGTTTACGTGTTTAAAAAAACACCGGCGCACGAGTTATGTTCAAGTCTTAATAATCATAACTGCAATATGTAAGAGCCCTTAATGAAACCATTTAACTCCCACATTACGCAAAATTAACGGCGCTAAACTCAAAAATAAACGACGCAGGCGCATGAACACAAAACGTCATATCTACCACTACCGAGTCAATAAAAAATGATCCTTATCCGCACGAAATAAAATTCACGTTTATATAAAAGGCGAGGGTAAAGGATGAAAAGTTATCCATCGCATCTTATGTGGTTTTATCGGTGTGTAGGAATACCAGTCATAAGTTTTACGGAATAGAGATGAATTTTGAATTGTTATAGTAAGATATGAGGTGTTGGCTGTTTGCACGAATGTGGTAGTTTCCAATAGCTTGCCAAACAAATATGTAAGTATATTTAAAGCTTGAGCGAACCAATATTAAAACCACTTTTTGGCATATTTTGGTCGAATGACCCATAGAATAAAGAAAGAAAATATTTTTTGTAAACAGAATACGAGGTGAATTTTAAACGAATGAAAAATGATGGGATCAATAGTAGGTACTTAGTAATTTTTATAACACTATTATTATTAAAAAACATATCGTTTTCACTTGGACTTTTGCACATACGAGATTGGAAAAATAATTGACAACCCTTTATACTGATATTTCTTAAATGTACAATCAAAATGTAAAAATATGAGGCACTCATTTTAAAGGATCACACTAAAACGGGACGGGACGGGTCAGACGGGACGATCTCTCAATATCTATAGAAAGAATGACGTGATATCGGAGCCCTCGGATGTCACGTGACGTTTTCTATAGAAACTAACAGATTGTCCCGTCCCGTAAGGCACACACACACAGCGTAAGGAAATATTCTATACAGTGGGTTAACTCCGCCAATTTCTGGGTCATCGATGGGGGGTGCGCGGAGAAGGAGGCGGGAGGAGACACCGCCGAATTTCTATGAAAATTCGGTGGTCTATTTTAAGGAGTGTAAAATGAGAATTAGTTTGCTAATCAGACTTATCTTTCGCATAGTTTTGACAACCCTGAGCCTCAGCACGACCACCGAGCCGAGCCGCTGGCCGTGTATGAAGTTACCTCACTGTATGGAATACATCCCTACGCTGTGGTACTACTTAATATAGGTACTCGAAAATATCCAGCATGATATTTTTGATACACATTTTTTTTGTTTAAATACAAAAACTGCAGCGTTTCAACGAGAATTTCTGCATCAAGGCTAGTTGTTAGACAGACTTAAAGCTCAAGCTACACTGGATGGATGATTCGTGTCGTTCGTGAAATGGAAATGTGGGAACAGGAACAGGTGTGTCAAAGATTTTTTGCAGCAGTTAAGTCAGAGGTCGGCTCGGTTTGTTAACCTATGTCGTAATGTTGATAAGGGCTAAATGACAGTTGTTACACGCGAACTGTAAGGGGTAATGAAATTTAATTGAAAACCCATTAAAACTCAATCGATTTGACTACAGCCTTGCACACACCAATCATTGAATTAATCACTTTGAATTTTTTATAATTGAAAGTGATCTGGTTCCGTAGTCAACTAAGGAACCCTTATTTATATTCTTTGAGGTGCAAAAATAAGGTATATAAATTAAATCCTACTGTTAGACTGTGGTCTAGTAGTAACACCTGCGACTTTCAGTATTGGCTCGTATGAATGAGTTTTTTGTAACGTACAAAATATTATAAAAATAAAAACGAAACCTAATTCGGTAATAACCAGTTGCAAACACCTTCTAGGATTTGTCCTACTAGTTTAGTTTAGAATTAGTTCACTTAATTATTAACCTCTATTATATTCTTTAAGGCTGTGTTTTTAACAAAGATGTGCTAGAATGCGTAGAGATTATAGAACCCATAAAATCACGTATGCTGAGTACGGTAACTTTAGTCATTCTAAATGATCTTAACAAACACATTCACTCACTACACTACTATCTGCCAATAAAAAGTCTTGCAGTTTGGCGGATAAAAAAAGTTTGTAATTGTGTTTATTCCTTGAATAAACATTTTTTTTTACATAATCCTCGAGTCGGTATGCAGCTTTAATACCCATCGCAGGCAGTGTATCCGCACCTTTACCGTCGCGTGCGCACAGGTGTGGTGTCAAGTGACTGGCAACCCGCGGGGGTCGGCAAACTGGCGGTTCATTCATAAAGGGTTAGAGTTGCGTGACCGCGAGTTACCTATAGGGCTGAAATGAAATTTTGCACTTTATTTTAATGTGCGTATGGTTTTTATTCGCTTGGCAAGGGTTTTATTTGTGGATTGAGAAAATTTAGCTTTTTGTCCATTGTCTTGACTGTTTATAGTTAATAGACTGTTGATTTAGGTATTAAATATCGATATTAAAACGTTATTTAAAAAAATTGGCAATACATTTATTCATACCTACAATTTGCATATGTACCTATCTAATAAATAATTTATCTCTCAGTATAAACAGAAGCTAATTATTTTTTCCAATTTGTTCCCCCTTTTCTGTTCACCATGTAAAAGATGCAAGTTTTACCTTGTGATTAAAATAAATTCCTACGCCTAAAACTTAAGGTTTTCTATTTTTTTTAGGACAACAACAGCCGTAAATAAACAGTTTACATTAATTTTGTTACATTATATAAGGCCTATAACTGTCATCCATTGTTTACAAAATGAAAAGCAATGAAAAATAAATTAAATGGTGTATCATTCATTGTAAAACAAAATGTTTATTTATTCCATACAAATATAAAATTCAACGTCAGTCGTCAAAGGAAGTTATCAAACACCAAATGATGCGAAATTGCGACAATTATCAATTACAACCGCTCACTGGCATAGTAGCAAAACGTATAATATACCTATTTAAACCTTATCACCCAAGCTTAGAGTTCAAATTTGTAAATAAACACAATTTTAATCTATGACTTTGTCGTAATTTAGTCTTTGTATCGAAAATTCAACTCTATTCACTAAGGATCAGGTTATAAAATACGTTGTAGGTGAAAACTAATGACACGCTTCCAATAAAATACAAATCGTCAATTCGATAGATAACAATGAACGCGACTATTTTTAAAATTTGAATTTGGAATAAAACGCCACATGTTGCCAGCTATTAGGTTCTTTTTTATTCAAATTTCTCGGCGCGTGTACTATTAAAACGCTTTATAGAGAAGCATCGTATGAATATATGAGGCCCTTAGGTAGTTATGCCCTTTCGGTTTTGTGAGAGTCTCGTTCGATTATAGAGGGTGAAGTCATTTCCTGTGATGACAAAGATACGGAAAGTGTTCTGGAAAAAATACCTCCTGTCTAATTACGTCGGTTGTAACGGAATTTCGGTTTTGGCGGGAAACGCGGTGAATGGATTTGAATGGTTCTGACAGCTTACTTTATTCTGACTTGACATTTTTATTAGTTGCTTTGTCCCCTGTGATTTAGCGTCATAAAAGATTGATGTCAATGATATAAAAATCCGAAGTCTAGTTAGGTAATTCAAAAAGTAAATAAAAAAACAGCTTTCTTTTCCCTTTCTTCTATTTTTTCCTTTTATTATGTAGAAAAAGCAAGTAATTTTAAGAAAATCTTTAAATGCAGAATTACAAACTTTTTAAAATAATATTATATCTTCTTTCAGCGAAATACCCTATAGGTACTTTCCCTTAATGTCCCATAGTTTTGGGACGCTCTGTATTTTATCATGACATTATAATTGATACCACTATCGATAGAATACAGTATGATTCCATCTGTCTACTCCTAACCCTGGTGAAACTATATTTACTAGTTACAAGTAATGCCCTATTATCAAAGACAATTCTAAGCCAGTTCAACCACCCCTAACTGACCCGAGACAGGTGTATTCCGTCCGTTAAAGACAGACAAACCGTTGCAAGGAATATAAAAACACAATTACCTCTGATAGATGTCGTAAGTGCCATATTGTTAACTAAGCAGTTTAGCTTCTATAACAACGGCATAAGACCTATTGATGTCAGTTACGGGTGCATTGTGCATGGAGTTTAAAATCAGCTGATCGTGCATGTTACTTGAGAAAATACCTATAAAAACAATTATCGTACCCTCTGACAAAAGTCGTAAGGGATATGGAGGGGGGTGAATGTTAAATAAGAAAATGACGTTTACAATGAGCTGTTGGTGTGGTTTCTTGAGGAACTTACTACTGGCCTGGCAGTAGATTTAGTTTTTTTTCCATATACCTTTCTGTTTTTCGGAGTTATATAAACAGGGAAAAAAAAGTAGAAAAAATTAAATTAAAAATCAAAACTGTAATTTTTCTCTATTTTATCTTTTTTCCCTGTTTTTATCACTCCGAAAAACAGGGAGGCATTCCTGACTTGGTTTGCCAAATTATATACAATATTTCTAATAAATATCTGTTATTAATTACTATTATATAATCTCCGCATAAGCGGTTAAAATAGTTTAAATAAATATTATATGTAAATTAGTTTAGACAGAGTATTGTTTTATTTGATATTACAAGAAAAATACGTTACTGTCGTCAAAGGAACACCCACCGTCGTTATAAAGTTAGGTTTTAGCCCCAGGCTAAACCTAACTGGAGTTGCAGAGCTTTGTTGAATTACGGGTTCGGCTTAAATAAATACGGAGCCTGCGGGCGGCTTTCTTTACTAAGGCGCAGCTTTTTGAAGCTTTATAATAATTCAGTGAAAGTTAAACAATAGATAGATAGATAGATAGATAACTTTATTTCTCAATAGCAATACATTGTTTTCATTATATATACACTAACAAAAATATGCACACATATTGAGATCGTCAAAGTAGGTACACCCAAGGTACCCAAGTTACATATATAGATTAGTAGGTACATACAATTCAACTCACTACACATTAATTTTACATTACAACTTCAGTCTTATAATTTGTCATTGATTGGTTCGCTTTTAAGGACGTCAATTTACATTTAATTTAGAAATCACTATTTAAGTATTCTTTTACACTATATAATGTCTTGTTAAGGAGGAGTTGTTTAACTTTACGATGGAATGCGTTGATGTTTGTTTCTTTTTTTATTTCTATCGGTAACTTATTATACAATTTTTTACTCATTGTTGTAGGACACTTTTTTGCCATTTGTAATCTACATCTATTTTGCCTTATGTTGTCAGCATATCTTGTCGGGCGTCTACTAACATCTCCAATGCGTTCAAATTCATTAGTGTTATTTCTTACATACATTATCGCATCTAGTATATATGTCGACACCATAGTTAGTATACCTAAGTCTTTAAAATGTTCTCTGCAGCCGTCACGGTACTTTGCATTGGCGAGGACTCTAATGGCACGTTTTTGCAGTTTTAGGACTCGTTCAAAATCAGTTGAGTTTCCCCAGAGTATAATTCCATAAGACATAATGGAGTGGATATATGAAAAATAGGCTTCTTTTAGGTGCGAGTTCGAGACAAGGTGTTTCAGTTGCTGTAAGATATATATGCCTGATGTCAATTTTCCACAAACTGAGTTTACATGGAGCTTCCATGACAATGTTGAGTCTAAATCGAAACCAAGTAGCTTTACGTGTTGTACACTTTCTATCGTTATGTCATTTGATATACGTATTTTTATTTTCTTGGAGTCTTTTTGGCGAGGCGAAAATTGGACTATGTGGGTTTTTTTGGTATTCAGTTTAAGTCCATTGATCCTAAACCAGTGATCTAGTTTCTGAAGAATTTTTGTTATTTTGTTTATTAAATTAGCCTCACATTCATCACTTACAATAATTGTTGTGTCATCAGCATATAATATTATTTCACCATCTATGTCAAGTTTATCAATGTCATTTAAAAATAAAGAAAATAGTATGTTTCCAAGGGATGAGCCCTGTGGCACACCGATTGACGTCGATTGTGGTTGTGACCTATATTGCTTTCCATTCACTTTTATTTCTACAGTTTGTTGTCTTTGTGACAGAAATGATTGTAGTAATTGCAAACTTTTATCTCTTATGCCATATGTTCTTAGTTTTGCTAGCAACAAGGAATGATTAACAGAATCAAAAGCTTTAGAAAGGTCTAAAAAGATTCCAAATACTTATAACATTGAAATTAAACACTTTAGAATGGATTAATCGCGTTTATTAACACCATGACCCAAGTTTCGAGCCCTTTACAGCACTCGTTTTCATAGGGTTAAGATGATGACTGAGAGAATGTCCGTTCTAAAGTGTTTAATTTCAATGAATAACAATCGCGGTAACAGAAGACAACATTACCTATAATATTATTAATTATAATGCGTAAATATTATTACATGTTTAATTATTAATATGCATACTTTTCGGCGTCGAGACCTTTGGTCCGTGGGGCCCTAGCGCTCTGCCTCTGAGTCTCTTAAAAGAGCTATCGAAGAGACTCAGAGACGCCACAGGAGACCCAAGAGCTGGCAGCTTCCTCGCTCAACGTGTCAGCTTAGCAATCCAGCGAGGAAATGCTGCCTACGTCCTCGGTACCATGCCGCAGGGGTCTAGATTTATTTTAGTTTTTATATCGTTATATTTTAGTTAGTATCTAGTTTTATATTAGTTTTAGTTTAGTTTTACCTTTAGTTTTAAATTATTATTAAGTGTATTTTAGTTTAGTTTGTTGCATAAAATTGGAATACATGGTTTAATTTTTTTGCATTGGTAAAACGTTTAAGTGTAACTTGCCTCCATCTACCTTATATCTAGAATAGGTCCTTGAGGTATTGTACCTAGGATGCTGGCGGCATTTCCTCGTTGTATTGCAATGCTGATACATTGTGCGAGGAAGCCACCAGCTCTTCGGTCACCAGTTACACTTACCTACATCAATCAGACGTTTCGCGATTTCTACAAAAAACTTGCGTGCGCTGAGACCCCAAATGGTACAAAATTTCTTAATTAAGAATGTGTACAGCATTGAAGCATTGAAGTTTTAATTGATTTAAAAAAATTGTTCTTCAATTTTTATTTATTTATGTAATCTTTATAGCACGAAAGAAAATCTTGACGTACAAAAAGCGGACCTAATGCAATAAGGCATCCACTAACAATCAACCTTTAGGTAATGCAGAGAGCTTTTATATATTTGAGGAAGATTACTGCGTCAGTTTTAAATCATTTTTGATGTGTCTTTTTTTCTCCGAACGAGGTAGTTCAAAATCTGTGACATTGGACATATTTATATCATATAAATATGATGATAATTATAAAAAAACAAAAACAAAATATAAGAAGTTTAGCTTCACTATTGGTCGACTAGTTACATTTTATTTTGTAGACGACAGCTATTAGGACCAAACATAGCTAAAAACCATCCCCACAAATCGTTTCACCAATTTAAGATCTATTTAGAACACCATAGACACCCAGATTCATGCGTTAAAATAATCTTGGCAAAAACCCTACTTTTAAAATTACCATTATTTTATTCATTATGAACGCGTCCTTACGCGAACATCCTACTTGCTATAACGGACGAAGGATGACTAACCGTATTCGACGATGTTCTAAATGTATATTCAGAATAGATAAAGGTAACCTACTTCGATGGATATGATAAAATATGGTTTTCTAAGGAAACAAGGTAATGAAAAGATTAGATCAGAACTAATGTCAATACAAAATCGTGTTAAATTAAGGCTTTTTTATACTACGACGGTGACAAACAAGCATACGGCCCGCCTGATAGTAAGCGGTTACCGTAGCCTAGGATGCCTGCAACTCCAGGGGTGTAACATGAGCGTTGCCAACCCTTAAAAAAAGGAGGATTCGCTGTGTTGACAGCTAAAGGAGCAAGCTTTGCTCCGGGGGTCCCCAGCTGTCAACACAGTGAATCCTCTTGGAGCTCTGGCGACCTTACTCGCCAACAGAAACACAACACTATGATATGAGTATGAATATTGCTGACCGTTGCCAGTAGAAAAGGGAAAGTGTTAAGGCACCTTATACGACACGATCAATTGAGATCAGGTAATGCCTCTTCTCCAAATTTAATTTTTCCGAATATCACTTACCAACCAACTTTTCGCCGATGATAATACCTACACTTGGCATACCAATATTTTTCAACTTTCGTTTTGCCGAATTTTCATTTGCCAACTAGGTTAGGTTAGGTTGGAATATGATATATGCTAAATATAGTCTGTGAAACGTTGCAGTTGTTAACTGATCTTTCGGCGAAATGAAATTCTGCGATTAGTTGGTTGGGAAGTGATTCGGCAATATTATTTTTACATTAAGATCCTCATGGCAGGGTAAGTCGAAAGAAAGAGGAAAAGAGGAAGTCCGAGATGAACATACATGGACCAGGTGAAGCAGAAAGTAGACTTCGTGTCGTAGCAGGCTAGACGCCAGGCCATTGTGTGACGAACAGCCGTCGCGAGCGCGCGTTCATGAACAAGGGTCACGAATCGACCCAAAACCAATCGACACAAACCGTCGATAACCATCGGAGTGTTCTAGGTGAGCAGGGGCGCCGCACCGCACCGCACCACGAACCCACGAACGCCCATGTAGGAAAGGAATACTTCCATAAGTATCAATGATTTGTTCTTTTCGCGTCGCGCCAAATTGCATCTTATTTGCATCGCTATTGTGTTTCTTTGCTCAGGTTTTTTTAATACTACGATGGTGACAAACAAGCATACGGCCCACCTGCTGGTAAGCGGTCACCGTAGCCTATGGACGCCTGCAACTCCAGGGGTGTTACATGCGCGTTGCCGACCCTTTAAAAACTTTAACACTCCTTTTTTGAAGAGCCCCATATTGTAGTCCTTTGGGATAACAGTAACACCACCTCGTAATATCTATACCTACTGCGTAAGTGTGATAGATGCTTCTGTTGTCGCCCATGACACACCATTCAGTTGAAAATTGGCTTCATTTGACTTTCTGCAAATCTATCCAAACAAAAATGACCTGATCTAAATAAATCACAGCTCAAACAAGCAGGAAGCTTGTCCGAATGCGGTCTTCATCAAGGCAGGTGAGACCACAACCACATCCGTGAACTAGATGAACATCCACTGCCATCCTTAATACTTGATAATAGGGCTCGAAATGGTCTGGTTTAGCAGCATTGTTAACGCTGTTTCATTTTTACTAAACCAAGTTGTGAAAACATTTGTTATAGTACTTTAGTCGCTAATGACAAGGTCGAATGTTGTTCAACTGAAAAACATTGTCAAGTTTGTTTTCTTACTGAACTAAGTAAAAAGCTACATTATAGATTTTAAGGTTTTAGTGACAAGGTTTAAAATGGCTTGATTTAAATGTAGTTTAATTTGATTGTATCGCTTCTTGGTCAGGATAAGGAAGCTGCCATTTTAGTTTTTAAGCTTATAGCAAAAAGATTTAAAATTGATTGTGTAAATGCTTTTTAGGTCTAGTTCTTGAAACGCAAAACTAGGATATATGAAGAAGTGCAAGACTATTATGTAAAAATATTGCTCATTTAATTAAGACCTCATCCAGAAATCATATTTTGCGTACTTTTTGACCCTCCTTCGCCCCCATGGTGATATTTGGTGAATTTTTTGTTACTTCCTCCCTCCAGTAGGGTGATGGTTTCATTAAACGCGATTAAGCTGTTCTAAAGTGTATCATATTTTTTTACTTATTTAAGGATGACTCACACTAGAATGGGACGGGACGGGACGGAACGGGAAAATCTGTTAATTTCTATAGAAATCATCACGTGACATCTGAGGGCTCCGAGCTATCACCGAGTTTGCGCGGATAGTTCCGTAGGCCTGGCTGTTGCTAGACATACTTACAGTATTTTAGTAGATACATACCTACGCTATGTTTTTGTCCATTGAAGCGTACCAAAAAAAATTTTTTTCTTTCTTTCTTTCAAAAGCATAACCCCATTTCGGCAGTTGGTTAAAAATAACGATGCTTATTGCTTACCCTCGATAATGTCTTTATTATAATCGGAAGTTATTTTTTTAATTTCGTAGAGAGTGGGTTCGAAATCCAATATTGAATCTAGTCGGTAGCCACCGATTGCTGTTATTTGTTACTAGATAGGGATGGGGGTAGTGATTATCGATACCAGCTGCCTGACGTAAGATACATTTAATGATTCAATCTAAGTCAAGTGGTGAAGGGTTTACTGGTACATAAAATTGGCTTTTCAATTTGGCCAGAGATAACTTATAATTTCTGAATATCTCTCGTTTTTATAAAGTATACATAAACTAGACTTGTTGTTGAACAAACTCCTTATTCATATTCATATTATTTATTTGTATTGATCATACATTGTCGTTCATATTTAAATTATATGTACATTTTCATTTCAAATTTAATTAAAATAATTAATACAATTAAATATTGGCAAATTGTCGAGTTCCAATACGTGGGGTAAATCAAATAAATAAATAAAAAACTAGTAAAAATTACACCTCTAAAAATTTGTTTACCGAATAGAACGCCTTAGAGATGAGGAAACGTTTCAGTTTATTTATATAAATGAGATCCGAGGTGGCATCCTTTATTTCAGACGGGAGCTTATTATAAATACGCGGACCAATAATTTGAAAATAGTTACCGCTTTTCGCCAGTCTATGTTTAGGGATAACTAAAACCGGTGTCCGCCTGGACGTTTCACGCGTTGTACCATAGGCGAACTGATGCCTGACGCGTCGGATTAGTTTTCCTACTTCGAATATAAAGAGGCACGGGACTGTTAGGATACGCAGTTATTAGCTTATTGAGAGAAGGCTTTTGGGATAGGGAAGAACATAATGGATTTTAATTGATTGTCTTAGCCTGCCAGTGATACGCCTGGAGTTGCAGGCGTCCATAGAATACGCTACACTACAAAGTAAATGTGACCGAATACAGCCAAATTGACACTTTTAAAAATAAATGCAATAATTATCGACATCGGTGTCCCCTCCCTACCAAACCGCATAATTAGCGGGCCATTACAGCCCCGACTGCGGTCGTACTTCCAATCGTTCGGTAGCAACCACCGCTGCTGTGAATCTGGGATAAGATGGTGGTATTGATGGTGACCTACAAATCGAGACAGTAGGGACGACGACTAGGTTGAAAAACTATTATTCTAGTCGGCAATTGACTTAAAGGAAATAGACACGCAAAGCATAAAAAAAAAGCATGAAATGTGGGTCAGAATGACATTAGCGAACTTACATTGATGATGATACGAAGCCATAGATGTTTCGTACGAAAATGAGCTTAAGTACTGACGTAAACATTAAGTGTCACATTTTTCATTACTCAAGCTATAAACCGAAATAGACGTCATAAACTAAAGAAAAAAACCAACACCTTCGGTGGGCCGAGCTGGGGATCGAACCCGGATCTTCAGCTTACGCTATCATCTTAATGAAAACCGGCGAATTTCTCGAGTATATGCAAGCTCTTTGACAGGCAAGACGCCTGTGGCGTAGATAAAAGCTATTGGAAATTCTTCATCACTGCATCAATTAGAAACTATTAAATGGATTTATTTAAAACTATTTACTATTACGGTTTTGTACCTTGCGATGACACCTGTCAATTTACTTGATAAATTGACGCAAACATTATTCTTGACTTTAGAATTGGCCACAATGTTGCGATCGGCATCGTCACTGAATTTCTCACGGAAATCAAATTTTTCCACGATAACGTAAGCAGGCTGATGCATCGAGAATGTCGTTACATTTAAAATGCCAATTTCAATTTTAGAATTCGCCTGTTATTCTCAAAACTACACTCCCTTTGTGAACTACCGTCTTATTTACTTTTAGAAAGCCTTTCCCTAACTGTAGCATCCGTTTCAAACAATATCCAATCAATAGTCACCGATCTACTCACGCGCAGTCATTGTAACGAACGTCTTCACCGGATGTGCCGCCATTGCTCGCTCGACCGTTCCAAATTCAAAACGGAGCCGTTTCCGGCGTGACGTCAGCACCGGCCATTTTGAATCCTGGAGTGTTCGAGATGCTAACATTCGGCCATCCAGTTTTAGCGTGTCCTTTGTACAAAAACCTTTTAGTGAACATCGTTAGGCTTTATGTAGTAGCCATAGAGATCAAAATGGGTCAGTTTAAAATGGTTTTGGTATCAACATCAACACGCTTAACTGATCATCGGTAGGACTTATGCTATTATAATAGAGTCTATAATGGGTTAGTCAATAATCGAGGCGATACTGTGGGTTTAGTGAGGAGTTGTACTGGTTTAAACTCATGCGCAAGCGTTACGAATAGTTTTAAGTCTCATTGTTGCATGGGAAAAAGGGAATCGGTTTCCCGTAGGAATTTTAGTTTTATGCGTTGGTTTAGTAATTTTAACGAGTAGGATGTAAAATGTATTTTTGCATTGTTTTTTGTCTGTAAAAATAAATGAATCACAATTAGTGTTTAAAAGTATAAAGTAGTCTGAATGAGTAAGTATTATTATAATAAATGACATAAGACAATAGAAATTCTTTAAATTATAATTTGAACTAAGGGATGACTCATACTAAAACGGGACGGGACGGGACGATCTGTCAATTTCTATAGAAAACGTCACGTACCATCCGAAGGCTCCGAGCTATCACGTGATTCTTTCTATAGGAATAATAGATCGTCCCGTCCCGTCTTAGTGTAAGTTCTTAAGTATTTATGACCGCTAACTGACCGTTTGTTTTAAGCTTTACGTTGTTTGTACTTATAAAAGGTTAGTATATGTTTTCTTTCAAGTATCTTAGGTTTATTTTACACAATGGCGGATAGTCAAAATGTTGTTTGGGCAATCCGGAGCTAATTTGACCTCCTTTTTCTTTCAGTCGTCAAGGAAGAAATTGCTAGATTAGCTCACGCTAGGGAAGCTGGCAGGAATCGCCACTGAAACATAGTATCTAGGTTTTTACTGTCATAACTTTTGCTTTAGAGAGCAAACAGACTACTTAAGTATATAGTACTCGTAAGTGGGTGTTTTTATTTTTTGTTATAGAAAAAAAATATATTTTTAAACTAAATTAGAAATTTTTATGTGTTTTATATACAGAATCGCGCGCCTCTTTAATTCTAGTCGGAGAAAAAAACTGCCCCGAGATTTGTTTTCCATTTCGCCACCATTTTTCACAGATTTAGTATGGCGGTAGCGCGATGGAAGCTTTGAAAAATGTATGGAAAGTGTACGACACGCACGACACTTATTTTCTGCTGCTAAGATTGAAAAAGCTCTCGATTCTGAGAAGAAAACAGATACAAAATTGGAATTTAGCAAAAAAATACTTTTTTACAACAAAATATAAAAACGCTTGTAACAAAGTCTAGGTCTGTTTATTTAGATTTGTTCTATTTTTATCAATTACTGTAGTTATTGCATTGTATCGATAATAATCTGAGACAAAAAGCCATGATGGAAACTATTGCAACGTCAATGTATAAATAACCTCCAATACTATTACAAATTACAGATTATTGTAAAAACCGTTGACAATCTGCGGCCTTGGGTTCGAACTTGGCCTATGATTTGTGATTGGCCAATCCGTAATCACTGTGTCTAATGATTAAATCATTCAAAGCTTTAAGATGAGCCGTCATTAACATAGATTTAATTAACATTTCAGTTAATTTTGTGGAGATTTAAAAGCAATTACGGTTTTTACAGCTTTTTACCGTAAATTGTAGAATTTTCTGATTAAAATTAAACTCTTAAACAATTTTAAAGTATACCAGGTGCAAACCTATTAACTGGGTAGTTTTTTGGACTTTATTAAGTAGGAACCATAATTTAAGGATTTAAACTTCAGACGAACTAACAGGGGCCTTACCATGACGTCTTAACGCGATTCAGTTTACGCTCAGTTGTATATTAGAAGCGACTCAGTTTAGGTCATCAACTGAATCGCGTTAAGACATCATGGTAATGCCCCTGAGCACATTTAAGGATGACTGACACTAGCACGGGACGGGACGGTACAGGACGGGAAAATCTGTCAATTTCTATAGAAAGAATCACGTGATAGCTCGGAGACCTCGGATGTCACGTGACGCTTTCTATGGAAATTCACAGATTTTCCCGTCCCACCCCGTCCCGTCCCGTCCCGTCCCGTTCTAGTGTGAGTCATCCTTTAACAACCTTAACTGAATCGCGTTAAGACGTTATGGTTAGGCCCCTGTGTGCGTAGCCAAGATGCCAATTGCTCACGCTTAATAACGTATCGCAGCTACCTCTCTCGATCACTCTTTCTTATTAGTGTGATAGTGACAGTTGCGTTTCGTTAGCGACTGAGCGTGAGCGATTGGCATCTTGGCTAAGCACCCTGATGTGTTTATTACTGTGCTTGGTGTTCAAGTTGACATTTTAACCGATGTTTATAACATGTGTTGTGATTGTTTTCGGTAAAAGGTACCACTTTGTCGGTAGCCGATAAAGCGCTAATGCCATTAAAATTCCTTTAGAAATGAACCTTATTTACAAGCTACAAAGTTGTACCTTTCACTAAAAATGCGCATAAGTCGGGTAAATAAATTCTGGCTGCAGCAGTGTTCTCCTTCTTAGTGTTTTTGCACAAAACGATGTTTGGTGTCTTTGCGGTGGACTACCTATTCAAAAGATACGGGCTTTAAAGCTCGATTTTCTTATTTAAGCCTTATCAACATTGGATACTCGCTTTCAATTGCATTGTACGATAAAAAGCATTACTACATGTCCACAAGCTGTTAACTATTGACCACAGGAGAAAAAAGTGCGTGTTCAGCTGAACTGTAACCAATATTTCCTGTGGCCAGCAGCTTGGGTGCATGTAGTCATGATTTTTATCATACAATGCAATAGAAAAGGAGTACTTTTTAATGTGGATAAGGATTCAATAAAAAAATCAACCGTCATAGCGTAACTTTTGAAAGGTCTATCGGAAAGGTTCCGAACCTCGTTTTGTGTTGGACCCTTTTGCTATTCCTCAGGGAGCTTAGGATCTGAATTGGCATCCTATAGACCCTTGCACAAGTGTGCTGCGTCAGTATTTTGCAATCGACAAAAATAACTAGGTATCTACAACACTAGGTAACTACAACAGTTAGAAAATGACAGATGCCTTTTGCGACTGCGACCCGTGGCGGAATAGCAAATTAACATTATTTTCATTATTACCATAGATATAGGATAAAGGAACTGGATACCCAATCCGCCGAGAGAAATGACGCCATAAAAGTGCCGCAGTTGCGACTCTTTTTTACATGTCTTGTTTGAAACGTGACAGCCTGTAAACATTTAACAGTGTTGGTAGTTCTGTGTATGAATTTGACACTTTATGTTTACGTCAGTAAGCTCTTTTTCGTACGAAACATTTATCGTTTGTATCATCATCAATGCAAGTTCACTAATGTAATTCGGACCCACATTTTTTGAAGTTTTTGTTCTGCTTTGTTTGTTAATTTTTTTTAATAAGTCAATGGTTGCTACATATGTAATTTAACAGATAATCGATAATCGTCGGGTGATATTTAAGTGGAATTCGAGTATCGAGACAAACCACATTGGTTTAACGATACTCATGTATGTTATGTTTATACTGTTTCTGTAATTGTTTTTATAAATATAATATATATATATATATCACAAATGGCGCTTACCGCACTATATTTTCGCATAACCCGTTATAATTTTCCCAAATTTAGGAATAATGTTGCAATCCCCCCTAATCTAAGTCACGGTCTTGCCCTCCTATTATTGACCCCAAAAGCTAGGCCATCGTGGAGCATCCCAGCAGTGGGCAAAAAAATAAAGGTCGGTTGGCTAACACGGTTTTTTGTAGGCGCGAGGTCGCAGGTTTTTTGGTGCCCTGAATTAATAGTTAGATAAAGTGCACTAAGTGGGAAGTGAGAAAAATAGTTTTTTTGTCCTACTCTAACAAGATAGTAAATGATGATTTCAGAGTATGAGACTGTAGGTAGAAACAGAGGAACTGATGATGAGCATGGATGGGAGATGAGAAACTCAGTGACAAGCAATAAGAACAATGTACTTCGTGTTTAAACACTTTTTGAATAAATATATACAAACATGACATAATAATAAGGGAGAATCGGTTATATTGTGGCAAGAAAATCCCTACTTATCCCATTTCACGGTAGGTAAAATTATGTTTTATCCCTTTCTGACAAAGGCAAATGCCACATTAACTAAACTGTGTTTGATGTGAGTTTATGAATAACGCTATAAATAAATAATAATTTCCTCTATCCCACATCGGTAAATAATCACACAACCAACTTGCTATAATTAAAACTATTATAAGATTTATAAGTTAAATTAGTCTAATCCACCATTTAATTGTTACTTCATCTATCTATCACGATTCGGTTGCATTGACCGAAATCTACAAAACATTTACATTACAAAACGTCTTAAGCGACAAGTATTTTTATATAAATTGAAGCGTTTTATGTAAAAAGATTGGTGTCGTCATTTGTTTACTAGCCCTGCTGGCAATTATCAATGCTTCAGCTTAAGGTTGTTACGGATGAATTTGTCGATATTGTTATTTAATAGTTGTCATTATTTTTATCATTACGTTGAAAATTGCAGAATTTACAGTTTTATTTGGAAGTTGGACGTGACTAAGAATGTAATGGGAACGGTTACTTCTTATCCCTGAGTTTCCGTTAGTATCGTACAAAAATATAGGGAGTGCAAGCCGGGTTTTTTTTAGTATGAAAAACCCGGGTAATACCCGAAAACAACGGTTTTTCCCATAGTAAAAAGCCCTACAAAAATACCACTACTCAACCTTTGAGGGAAGATTTCAAGTACTGGTGGAGGGTAGAAAGTAAACCCCGGTTAGACTAGTTTATTTTGATTGAAATAAGAACTTTCCGTAAATTTCACATGTGTAGTTCGAAATTCAAAAACTGGTTTGCTCAACTTATTGGACTTGCCTGGTTGAACCCTCGAAACATTCTTTTGGGACTAGAAAGTAGGCTAATTGGACTTAAATCTGTTGTCTTTTTTCCTGATATGAGTAAAATAAACACCCATTCATTTACTCAATGTTTTACGTTTGTATGTAGCAATAATGTTGTTAGAATAAACGAATAAATATGAACTAAATAGTATGAAAATAATAAACAGATTATTTTTCTCAAAAGTGAGATACTATAAAACCAGTCAAGATGTTAGTAAAAACACAGGCCTCTACTTTCACGATGTTTTGCGTAAACTGCCCTACAGTCTGGTCAGCTTTTCGTCAATGACATAACTTCAAAGCGTACTAAAAGGGCTTTGAGTTGCAATTATATAACGTGACTTAAACCCTTTTCAAAACAGTCATCTTCCTCATCGCTTATACTTCCGATAAAGGCAGTAAGCGTTTTTCTATAAAACGAATGAACAATGAATCTCTTTCGACCAAGCTCACCTATTTTCCTACTGCAATGCAAAGACGCAATATTTTTCGAGCAGACAGACAACTTTCCGTCGCGTCGCTTCAAAATACTGTTAAAAGGCTGTTATACTTTTACCGGAGACACATAATCCCTTTTATACAGACAGTCAACCGTCCGTCGATGCGTCACGCCACGTTCGGCTGAGCGTCAATGTTCGGATGCATGCGCGGTCATCGTGCGAATCAAACATCGTCCTACTCCAGTGGAGCATGCCCCACGTGGATGGAAATGGAGCAAGAGCGTAATAAGTATTTTAAGACATAAACAACGAATAAAAAACATTTAAAGTGCGTTTGCCTAAAAATTGTGGCTGCGCGTTTCCTAGTTCCTAAAATCTTTTGAAAACCATTTCATGTTTTACTTTTGCTCTTAATATAACCATTTTAAGTTTTGTCAATTCATTTCAGAGATAAATGGGAACTTTCATTAGGTACACACTAAGAAACAAATACGTTTTGTCACTCTAAAAGTATTTACCGTGAACTACGCCTTGGTGTGACTGGTGCGACTCCGTATGCCAAGTCACGCTGAATGTACGAACTTTTGACGCGAAGAGAAGACAATAGCAAACAAGGAAAGAAAGATTTATTACAATACACTAGAATAACAAGATAGAGAGAGATATTATTTGCAAAATATAGAAAAAAATTAAGACCACATTTATAAAACAAAGAACAAAATTGTGGCAACAAGGGTGGGCTCAGCTCTTGCTATGAGACAAACTAGCTGCCACAGCGTTGATTATCCGAAAAATATTCCAGGTCACTGTAAAGGATGTACAGAAAGGGACGGGGCGGGATGGGACCATCTGTTAATTTCTACAGAAAGAACGTCCAAGCTCCGAGCACCAACCAAGTCCCGTCTCGACCCGTAGTGTGATCATCCTCAAGTGAGTTAACTTGACACCTATCCAGTCAGCAGACATTTAAAAACCATAGTCAATGAACGTAGTATAGTCCAACCACTGGAACGGTACTAACTTGGTCGCACTTGGTTGGTACGTCCGTTCAGTTGAACACCCACGAGAAGGCAGCCACTGTGCGAAACAAACATCCCTTTACTGAAGCGCAGACGCACGTGGCTGTTCATCCAGCGAGGCTCTGCAAGCAGCCAAGCATTGACACTCAGGGTATGCTCAGAGTGATGCTTGAGCGGCCATTGTAACAAACTTCGTCCTCCTCTATTGGAGCATGGCCCACGTGGTTGCATCGTCCGTGGCCGGTCCTGTATTAGTTTAGCGTAATCTACATTTTTAATTAACACTGGTTTTTAGCTTTATTAATTAAAGGC
Organism: Lathronympha strigana; assembly: GCA_949128165.1. Taxonomy (NCBI): domain Eukaryota; kingdom Metazoa; phylum Arthropoda; class Insecta; order Lepidoptera; family Tortricidae; genus Lathronympha; species Lathronympha strigana. Next base: position 12,152,385 of record OX421922.1, on the reverse strand, counting down.
AACAGGACTGGTCATTTCCAGTTGCATCAAGCTAGTACGACGGATTGGTCTGTATACCATCGCCAGGCGGAACTCTCCACGCATACTGGAATCTATTGTCTTTTTTCCTGTGTCTCCGAAAACATTAATGTAAATAAAGGGCTGGCACACAGTTCGCTCGCGTTAGCGCGCCCACCAGCGTTAGTATTATATAATATTTCTAATCGGAGGCAACCCTTGCGTTTGTGAGGGGGCGACGGGGCCGAGTGTCAATTTTTTTTGCGTAATGTTCAAAACGGTTTGTTGGTGTTTCTATAGAGATAAATATGTGTTCTGAAGAGCTATTATCTATGCCATCGCCGACACCAACTGCCAACCGATAGTCAACTAAGGATGTTGCTGTTTGTACCTCAGCAGAAAAATAAGAGCTCTATCAACATCTTCAGTGAATGAACCATCCACCACGCCTACCCCCACGCTACAGTCTCCAGTTCCAGTTACGCTCTGCTGCTATCAGCTGCACGGATATTCTTATAATCTGCCATGCGTGCTACAGGTCATGCGTCCATTGACGGTCTCATTCGGCCGGTTTCGTGTGTTCATTGACCAGTACGCATTGGACGACTGACGTCAGTTCTGGTAGTGATTTTGTGCATCGAAGATGTTTCATGTTTGGGTCATGTGTTTCGGTCTGGTGGGTGGGATTGACTAGTGGGAGGGGCTGGTCATGGTGTCTTGTCGCGTTTGATACATTGACATATTCAAATTACTGAATTACGTTCTTAGTTCTTCGAATAAAGGCCATGGCAATTATGAAGTTTTCCTTCCCCATAAGACTGTACCATACGACCCGAAATTTTAAGCGTGCACATAGTAACCCAAGTTCTAACCAGTAAGTCAAGCTTAAAAGTACTGCGGCAGTATCTTGCGGTCGTAAAAGACGCCTGTCATGTTCTAACTGTTGGGATTAGACAAGGACAGGACAGGACAGGTCTTTCTCGCGAGACTTTTTTACTAGGGCTACTAAAGTTACATAGACTCAAGTGGTAGGTGACAATTTTTGTGATTTATATGTTACTGTCAAGGTATCCAGCAGTTTCATCGCGCTGACAATGTCGGCGACGTAAGTCGGCTGCAGACTAAAGTTTAAAGAAAAATGGTGAAACATATTAAAGGATGGCTCGAATAGAACGGAACGGGACGGGACGGGAAAATCTGTAAATTTCTATAGAAAGTGTCACGTGACATCTGAGGGCTCCGAGCTACCACGTGATTCTTTCTATAGAAATTGACAGATTTTCGCGTCCCGCCCCGTCCCGAGCTAGTGTGAGTCATCCTTAATTGTACATTTTGTACTAGTGGCTCTTGTAGACCTCGCGATCATAAGGTCTAAAACGCCATAGACTTGTGTGGCGCTTAAGTCATTCGTGCCAATTTTCATAATTTCAAACATTTTACAAAAAACGAAACGGCTATAAAATCTACAGAGTTATAGAACCTGGTCACAAAATTTCACGAGAATTATTGAAAAATGCGATCTGCAGAGAACAACCGGATATACGAAAGCATTTCTGTCCAAGCTGAAACGGAGAGCTTCGCTAACGCTCGGACAATGAGCTAAATAGGGCACATGATACTTCCCGATTTAGGTATATTCGGAAAATTTATTCTTTCGCAAAATTTCGTGACAACCTGTCATTTTGAACTTTTTTAAATAATTGTCAAGTTTTTAGATAAACATTCACTTAAAATGGCAGCGACAAAAACTAGTTACATAAAAGCGACACGTGCTACTGCGTTTCTCTTTGGCAGTAGATGGCGTAGAATTGCCACAATAAATTTTACAAGTTAAAGGTAAGTAGTAGTTAGTTAGTTAGTTAGTTTCTCTGGGCGTTTTCCGCAACTCGACATCCATTGTGCCTTTTTTGCGTGCTAACGAGGTAGCCCTATTCCAAGTAGTATCATAAAAACTGATTTTAAGTTGGTTCATTGTATGGGCTTGTTACTGATTAGGCGTGTGAGAAGCAAAATTAAAAAAAACGAACGTCTACAAATTCACGGATAAAAATGTTTTAAAGATAAAATTGCGTCAGAGCACTTCTCCCTCATTTGAGGTGAATTTTAGGAAAAAGAAGGTATTAGTTACTTAGAAAATTAACAATTATTCTTTGAACATCTGTGCCATGAAGTCATATAAGAGGATTTCGGAATCTAGCCTGATAAATGTTAAACTCTAACGGCCACTTGCACCAAACGGGGTCAGCCAACTAACCCGCAGTTAAGCATTTTTAAGTATCTATGGGAATAATAGCTTAACTCCAATTTAGCGGCTAAACCAGAGTGGCGGGAAGTGACGAAAAGGCATCCTGGCTCAAATTAGAAAAATTCGTAATAGAGCGTCAGAACATTTGAAAAATGTGTCTACTTTAAACTGTAGTTTTGTGCCAGTTTCTAACGCAATTTTGTCAGTTTCCTGAGTAACTCTATCACCATTCATAACCTAACATTTCTACCGCAGTAGCGACACCTTTCGATTGCTTTTTGTCGAACGAAAAAACGAGACAAAAAACCTCAATAGCCGCCACTTTCTAAAACGGCCGCGCTGAGATATAAGGAATTAGCGAATGCTTCTGATATCAAAGTAATAGACTATTTATATTATCAGGGGTCGAGCTAAGTGAATCTATAATCCAGTCATTGAACTGACAGCTCGTATGGAAATTTGGAGTGTTTGGGAAGTAATTGATAATAGCTCATTTTTTTAGCGTAACGGATATATCGTGAGTCTAGTATTAGGTAGGCAACAAAATCCTAATGCTAATCGTCACAAATATGTACACACATGTTACAAACGTTTTTGTTGTAAGATTTATATGTATATTGGTTTTTTAAGCCGTTTAAAATGGGACCAGTGTCTACCTATTAACCGTTGTTTCTAGCGAAATAACACATCTATCACCCCTGCCGTACATTTTGTAGATTTAACGGTTTAATAAGCTTTCTGCGGTTTCTCTTTTAACAGATAGAAGACAAATATAATATATCGTCATGTTCACAAACAAAAAAACTGGCTACCATTAATTTAAAAAAATCGAGTTACTTTCGTTTTATTTTTTCCTATTTACCTACTTCCGGAAGAAAAAATTGTAGAATTTTTGCATATTATAATTATCATCTATAAATATCCCATTCGAACGTAATTTTAAAAAATCAGGCTATTATCATTTAATGTCTGTCAAAATCGTATGTTTCCTGGGTTATCAGTTGCTATAGATTTAGACCCGTTATCAGTTGCTTCCCGCTTCCATACACAAGTGCGAGCCAGATGCACAGAGAGTGCGTTGACGTAGACATTACTGGCTATAGATTTCTACAGTGGATTTCCAACTCGTTACCACAGATGATTATTTCACCCATTCTGGGTCTTGACGTATCCAACATATCTCCATCGCTGTAGTACAGTCAAGTGTAAAAATATGGTGGCGCACATCGTACTCAAAAATATGTCCCATAGCATCTTATGTGTAATAAGAGCGTAGTACCATAATTATGAGTCTATTATGCCAAACCATATTTTTGCACTTGACTACTAGGTACAGCTTGGTAACGCAGCGAACGTGGTGGGGGATTTAAGACGAAGCATGGCGCAGAACGTATTTTACGAGTAGGTCAGTTTTAATTGTTTTATTGTTAATTTTGTTTAAATTATTTCTTATGTGTGACTATCTTTACCTTGTTTATTAAAGATTATAGAATTAATAAACTCATATTAATATTATAAATGGGAAAGAGTGATGTGTCTGTTAGTTTGTCACGGCAAAACGGAGCGACGAATTGACGTGAGTTTTTAAGTGGAGATAGTTGAAGGGATAGAGAGTGACAGGTTATTTTTTGTCTATTTCTAACGCGAGCAAAGCCGCGGGCAAAAACTAGTAATTTTTTATTTGTGATTCGACCTCTGCAGCCATGACTCGGATGGGCTAGACGTTATAGCGTCAGCAGCGAATACAGAAGACCCAGGTTCGATCTCTGCCCTAAGCACTGGGGCTTTGGTCACTTTTTTTAGTAGGTGTATGAGATCTTTTCGAGATTCAACTTAGCAGAGGCTAAGCGAAACGTAAATAACATATGGAAATATTAATGTGACATAATGTACGCCTACTCTTCATGGATAAGCTGCTCATAGATAAGAGTACTATTGATTTAAAAAAAAGAGTGTCCCTTTTTTTTGCTCAGTTTCGTAACGCACTTTTTCACACATTTTGTATGGGCCGTTACGAAACTGAACTTTTTTTTAGTTATGGAAAATCGAGGACCCATTTTCATCAAAATGGTGCACTCTTCCTGAAAATGCCCACCATCTAAAGATTGGTGTAATTGCATCTTGGCTGCGGTCCTTCGGCGGAAAGTCTGACTGTATATCATTGTCTGTCACATATTGTATCCCTTTTATGCTTAATATGTTTAAATGTGACAGATTCGGAAAAAAGGATATCAAAATACGAAGAAAAGTTACATGAACTTGCTTTTGAGTTTTCTATGACGGAACAAGTAATTATACAATAGAATTTCTGATGCCTCTAGCTATAACACTAGAAACAAAAATAAGCTAGCTATCAGGAAGTGCCGGGTTCGTAAAGTATATAAGTTATTTTTTGGACAATGTAATCATTTCTATAACAAGTTACCGGATGAAGCAATGCAATTGCTCTTTTCCGATCTTAAGAATTATTTGAAAAAATCCTTGATGTCGAAGGCTTATTACACAGTAGAGGACTATAGGTATTTAATAAACATGCATGGCCCATACCAGAAACTGTAACGAAATAAATTTATTGAATCAGGCGTTACTTTGCGGAATTCCATATTAACAACGAAAATAATGTTACTTTGCTATTCCGCCAAACAATTTTGTTTAGTTAAAGGAACAAACGTGGCAGAATGTGCAATGTCGTATGTCCACTAAATAATTTAAAAAAAAGTGCTCATATATTGTATGAAAATCGAAAGGAGCATCGTTTAGCAGTGTTCTGGAATACCATAGACAACGTTATAATGTATACTTTTTTTAAATCGCTGTCAATCATTTAATTGACAGATAGAAGTACTGGAGTAGAAAATTCGTATATCATACTACAAATATATTAAATATTCGTCTAAACAATCCTAAAGCCCGCTGACATAACCTCCGCAAAAACCTCACGGGCCCAAGTGTGGGACCCATTGTCGGGTCTAGGTTACACGCACTCCCACGGCTGTGATGACTTTTATGTAATTTTAACTACGACTGTTTTATAAGGCTTATGTTTAACAGGTTTTTATTTGTGTGATTACTAGTGATCGTAAATTTCGTATCAGTTTCGGTGGAGAAATAAAGAAAAATCTACAAAAAAATCTAGGGAGATCATCAATTGAGGTACATAGGTATCACTGTTATTTACTGAAATAGGGCATACAGATGCTTTAAATGCGACAATCTTCTCTCCTTGCCATTATCCCGATTAGGGGTCGGCTTATTTTATGCATCTCTTTCGCTCGAACTAAGTACCTACGATAAAAAGTGAGATATACATTGCCGGACATTCAATTTTCGCGGTAGTGTTGAATTTATGCCATATGAATAAGCATAACATCGCCCTCTTGACAACTGTCATGTATTGGTTAAGCGTTAACTTCCCACTATCCAATTTAACTGAAACGTAATTCATATGTTAATATAAGTTGAGTGACAACACAATATTTTGGTACCATCGAGCTGTTCTGATGATAAAAACCGGTTGCTATAGGAACTCTGGTGAAACAACGAAACTCCATTGTGTTTAGGTTTCTTATACTTGTTTCTATGAAAATTAGTTGACCGTGTAATGAAAAGTCTGCTAGCTACAGTTGATTATACAAACTTGAATCAAAAATATTTGTATATAAGCTGTCTTAGCATCACATGTTGGCATCTTTGATAGAAGTTTTAATATCAGCAGTCCTTAATATAATCATTATATCCTATTGGACACTGGTTTCCTTACACCACATTGTGCAAGAATATAATGTGCTATAAATTTGGGATAATATCAAACTTTGACTCCAAAATTGTGTTTGTGAAAAAGACAGGGTTACACATACCTAATAAGAAATGGGTTCGATTGGTGAAATGGTAACATACTCTCATTTTTGTATTTAAGTTAGGTTTAACCAAAAAACTTTAGCTTCTGAATGGAATATTTAAATGATTATTAACGCATTGTTTTAGTTAAAGATAATATTGAAAAGACTATTTAAAAAGGTTTTCCTTAGTGTTCCAAATTATTCCGCAGCTTTTCCTTTACTTAACGAAGTAATAGTAATATTTTTTACTAATTCTTCGACCTGTTACTTAAGTCGCTCCACTTTCCGTCGGCTTACGTAAAAACGTTTCTGATCGAAATATCGACACCGAACCAAATACTTACTTAAATTAGTTAGATTTAAACAGTCGGTAACTACTTTAAATATAGACGTGTAGTGTATAATTAAAAGTTGGGATACCTATGTTTTACTGACTTTATTTTTTGTTGATTATTTGAAATGCTAAGGTTAGACAATACTTACTTTGATTAATTTCGTAACTTGTTTGAAATAGCTTTATTATAGTTTTTTTTATTAAAATTACCCTGATGTTACAGTTTTTTTATAAATAACGCGGTATAAAGAAACAAATTTGCTAAAGCACAGAATAGTCACTCAAACCATCCACAACTTAAAGTTAAGCGTCTTTATCAGTTTCTTATAATAATCCAATTGTGATACATGTACAAATAACTAAAAATGAAAAGAAAAGTTTTTTTCCACACTGCATGAAGAAAATGCTCGGAACAAAATGGTCTGAAAATTCACGGTTTTTAGGAAGACTTCAAAGACTTACAGTCAACTTCCGACATAAAAATACAAATCCCACATTGGATAAAAAGCTCTTTAAAATCCAATTATTACCCATTTAGAAAGATTGTTTTTTTTCAAATGTTAGACGTAAATGACGTAATATACCTACCTAGCTACTTCATTTATATTACACACTTGTTATACTTAAAATATTCAGCACTAAAACCAGTCCATCTAAATTCTGAAAACCTGTTTAAACATCAAAAAAAATATACATACACCTTTAACATAAATCCAACACACTTACCAAAACAAAACACACAAACACAAACACACACAACACACACAGAGTTCCAAGATGGCGGGACGTGCGCGCGCGCCGCGTTTCGACGCTCAAATGCGGCTGAGTGGAACACGGGCGCGGGCGCAGGTTATGTGGAGGCTTATGTAAAAGGCGTGTGTGTAGGCCTTTAGGGATACTGGAGTTGAGGATAGTTATTTCATGAACTAATGTACTTTAGAAAGCACATAAGTAAGAGGATAGTTATATGACATTTTTTATGATAAGTGGGTAATATAAGTCAAGAAATTATCTCAATATTTGGAAATATTTTTGTTATTTCGTATTTTTTTTGTTTGCATCATTATATTTTCTCAGTGTGTTGTCCTGTATTTTTTCCATGGTCTGGCGTTTGGTCTAAGCTGTAAGTCGGGCATGTGTTTTAACGAAATAAATGAAATGAGCTTTTGAAGGTTTCAGTGACCTTATTACTATGTGCACGGTTTATTTTTTATACAAAAATGTTTGCTGTTTCATGACGAAATTGCTAAATACTTTTATGTTATTATTGTTTGTATCTGTGAATTATTTTATTTTGTTTTCGCGAAGTTGATACAATTTATAGATTTATGGTTTTAACGCTTTATTTTTGCATTTTTCGATTTCCATGCAATACGCAAAATACGAAAATATAGCCTGACAAACCAAGTCTGACAGTAAAATTTCTTTATTTATTTCTTTATATATAAAAAGGATGACAGAAGTATGAGTGGTTGAAATGGATAAAACTATAAAAAAAAAAAAAATTGTTTATTTTAATACCTACATTGTATGGGAAAATCGCTTGAAACAGGTTGCAATTACGGCTGAAATTTATTTTGAGAGTGTTTTGCAGTGAAAAAATAAACCGATTTAAACTAAGAGACACTCTAGTGTATAGGGATATTTGGAGTGTTATTTTATGAACTGGTACGTTTTAAAATTTTAGTACGTATTTCATTGGTTGAAATTGGTCATTTAAGTAAATGACACCTTTTTTCAATTTATATATATATATATATAGTAGTGTTACTACTTTAATAACAAGTCCAAATATTTAATCAAATAATTAGATTTATTTTTACAATTGAATCATTGAAGGTTTATTTCAGTATCTTAGGTAGCCAATAGGATTTAGTTTAGTTGAAGTCACGTGAAGTTTTCTATAGAAACTGACAGATTCTAGTGTGAGCCATAGATTTGAATGTATAAAAATATTTTATTTAGTAGTACAATAATAAAATAATACTATATGACTTCCTCATACCATCTTCCGCGTCAAGCACCTGCCTTTGCCCCCTTTCAAGGAACACAATTTAAATGAAGGTAATGTTTTCGTTCAGACTCGAACCCGGGACTGGGGTGCGAGCCACTGAGCCATAACGGGTACGTCGTTAGTAAAGTTATTACGAACGAGACCAAACATACATTCAAGTATAAGTCAATTGTATCTTTCTTTCTTTTAACGGCCTCTCTAGTGTAGATTTGTGTAAGATTGTCCCACAATATTTTTTTATATTTTCAAGGCAGCACTAGATGTAAGTCTGAGCTGTATCATTTTTTTAAAGATTTTGTATAGCGGTAGCACATTGGAAAGTTTCAAAAATGTATGGTGATTTTTTTTTTTATAACAAATGGGCTTACTCTTGGCGCGATTCTGAGTAGACACGATAACCAAATTCCATTTTTTAATAGCCTATTTTGTGTCCCACTGCTGGGCAAAAGCCTCCCCTCTCTTCCTCCACCCGTCACGGCTAAGTGCATGTCTTCGCCAGTCGCTAGAAAAGGCATCCAGGTCGTCCCGCCATCTCTTCTTTGGTCTGCCTCTGCCCCGACTACCTTCTGGGATCCAGTCTGTAGCTGATTTGGCCCATCGTTCCGGGTGCATTCGGCAGATGTCAGCCCAATCCTATTTTAGCTTGGCGGCCTTTACAGCCCCATCTGTTATACCAGTTTTAGAGCGCAGTATTCCTAATTCGGTCAGATCTTCGGACTCCTGGATGCTGCGTTCCATGCCTCGCTGGCAAATCTTTAGTCGGGACTTCTGGGCTTCCGTCAGTGACCAAGTTTGGGTGCCGTAGGTTAGGATAGGCAGGATACACATGTTGACGAGTTTACGCTTTAGTGCTTGTGGAAGGTTGCCTTTCATCAGCGCTTTCATGGCCCAGAAGCTCTTCCAGGCGTATTATTCTACAATAAAAAAACGCCAACTTATCGCTAAACCACCATCACTTCATCCTTTTCTAGTGCTTTATTCGTCACTTTCATCATTTTAATTATGTATGTAAAGACGCAATAAAAAATATAGGTAGGGGCACAGCGGATGCATATCGTTTAGTGTGGTAGGGCACAGCACAACGAATGTCGTCTCGCTCAAATCTGGAGCAGAGCCCATCTGGGGAATAGAAAACCGCAGTTTAATAACACTAGACCCTACTCATAGTATTGTGTTTCTGTTGGTGAGTAAGGTCGCCAGAGCCCCAAGAGGATTGGAGGAGGACTGTGTTGACAGCTGGGGACCCACGGAGCAAAACTTGCCCCTTTAGCTGTCAACACAGCGAATCCTCTTTTGTTTTTAAAGGGTCGGAAACGCGCATGTAACACCCCTGGAGTTACAGGTGTCCATAGGCTACGGTGACCGCTTACCATCAGGCGGGTCATAGGCCTGTTTCTCACCGTCGTAGTAATAAAAAAAAAACTATCGCCAGTCGTTAAAAAACAGTTACTACTTGAAAATAAATAATTACTAGGCTAGGCGAACTTTCCTTGCAAAAGACTTCAACGCGGTCACTTTCTTCATTATAGCTATGGACTAATAAAAACCGGACGGATATTGTTAGCTAGTAAAGTTACCAATATTTTAACAGCTGAGCGTTGGTGGCCCAGCGGTATGACGTGAGACTTTCAATCCGAAGGTCTCGGGTTCAAATCCTGCCACTACAGACAGCGGGACGCGTTTGTTTTACACTATGTAGTGATAGTAATATATGTAAGTCTAGACTCATACCACAAGCTTTGCTTAGCTTGGGGCTAAGTCTTATATGAGATTGCCCTAAATATTTATTATTGTCACTGTCTGTCCTCTTGTTTTATTCGTTCATACTGAGCGTTTTACTTTCCTATCCTCATTACTTAGGGCTATAAACCCTGAGGGCACTAACGTTACCCTATTATAGAAGTTATAGACCCTAAGGTCTTTCTGCTTATCTACTTGTTAGGCTATTAGAGGACGTAAGTAGGTACTTTGAGTACCCATCTACTTATTTTTTACGGCGTAGTTGGTAGTGGCCCTGCCCGCTTAGCCGATGGTCCTGGGTTCGAATCCCGGTAAGGGCATTGACAGTACATAATATGGTGCTATATTTATTATTTATTATTATTATTATTTATTTATTGGAAAACCAACAGCACGTAACACAATGTTAACGATTTGTATAAAAACAAGAGGCCAATTACAGGTTTTCACTGATAGCAATCTTACCGCACTAGGGCGATAATGAGCACTTTATGTGCCTGCGTCAAAAATGCAAAGGGCCATATGTACTGTAAAACGTCGTATGATACATGTGCGAATAGGTAATTCGCAACTCGTGGCGATTTAAAACACTCCCTTCGGTCGTGGTTTATTCTATCGCCACTCATTGCGAATTTTCTATGGATGTTTTCTATATATTTGTATATAACTTATACACTGTGAGCGGTAATATTTTCTGACAAAAAATTACAAAAGATTTATAAAATTTTTTGCTTCTATTAACGTCCAGAATACATCTTTGAAATATTTCGGGTTATAAACGCTCACGGTGTATGTGACGTTATTTAAGTACTCGTATGACAAGCCTTCTTGAGCTCACTGCGGGACTTACTCAATTTGTGTAAGAATGTCCTGTAATATTTATATATTTATTTATTTATTTTACGAAACTTGCGGTGGATATATTGCCTGTGAAAATATTTAGACGTTTATATATTAAATTAAACACTTAACAGATTATTCGCGTTTATTAGGACCCTACGTTTCGAGCACTCGTTTTCACAGGGTTACAATGATGACTGAGATAATGCAAATTCTCCCCGTCAATCCGTTCTAAAGTGTTTTATTTCAATGAACAACAATCGCGGAAACAGAAGACAATATTATTTTATTTATAATAAATTTTATTATTTATTCCATTATTCCATTAAAACCGGTTTTAGTCAAATTGCGGTTGATAAAAAAATAATTTATTATAAATACGCACACAATTTTGATGGTAAAATTGCAAAGATTTTTTGCACATTATTTTGAATATTATGTTAGTGTGGAATCAATCTTTGTTCACTCTTACATTATTCCTCTTGCGTTCCTATAAAAGTACAGTCACCTGCAATAGTATATGATGCTGTGAAGGCCGCAAAAATATGTGACACGCTCTTATGGCGGTACAAACAAGACTGTGTCACATATTTTTGCGGCCTTCACAGCGTCATATACTATTGAAAGAAAGAAAGAAATAAATAAATAAATTTATTTGTGACGATCACAATAAACAGACATAAAGACAAAACAATATAAAAAAGTAAGTTGTGTGTGCATCACAAAATGGACCCAACTCAGCATATTGCCGCCTTAAAAGCCGGCGCTGGTCTTCCGTAAGGCCCATTCAGTGATGCCACGACAGATAACACAAAAAGTTACGAATAACATTAGGAACATATATTTTTTTTACACTTACATAGAAAATATAACAATAACAGAAAAGAAAATACAAAGAATAGGAAATTTACAATCAACTATCACGGAACACAATTTTTGCTCCTTATCCATGAACGCGACCATATGAATGTCAATTTCACCTGCAGGTGACTGTACTTAGAGACGAACTATATTATCTATTCTAATCAAATGAACTCTCAAACATTTAAGTGTTATTTTAAACGCCAAACTTCTATGAAATAATGACGTTTACTTAACACATTCAGAGTCTGTGCTTTCAAAATCTAAACATAAATCTAAGGTCCCGTTGCACCAGCCAGAGTCAGCCGCTAATCCAGAATTAAGCTGTGAAATACCATACCAAACTCCGGGTTATGTGGCTAACCCCGGGTGGTGCAAATGGGCCTAAGAAACTTAGCATCATCGGGTTTAGATTTCAAAGAGAATATTCAGAGATTCAACAAATACACCAATTGAGTCTGCGAAACGCACCAAATTACAAAATAACCAAAAAACTTACAACAAAATTACAAAAGATATTTCACCATCACGTAATTAATCTAGACAAATAGAACAAAACAGCGCGCTGCTCTAACGCACGGGGGAGCGTATAGCGCCCTCTCTGTCTGCCGGATGCTATGGATAAACTGTAACGGCCTGTTGTAACTGACTTTTGTGAGCGGTTCTCAAAGTTTACTCGGTTTTTTTAAGTACCTATTTATTACAATTGTAAAGCATGAATTAAATCATTTATTATTTATAATAAATGTTTGATTCACGATTTTAAGTAGTCACACTACTGTATGGGTAAATTATAAATTAAAAGAGAGGTCTTATTCTACAGAAAAAGTGGCTAAAGTCCCCGGAAGGAACCCTAGAAAAACTTATAGTTTCGTCATGTGTGTCTGTATGTCCGTCCGTCTGCGGCTCCAGAAGTTAAAAAGAATGTCCCCGCCCCATTCCTCCTCTAACTTTTGAACCGCAAGTTCAATAATTATGAAAAAAAAAACATGAAAGGAGAGCTATATAAAAACTTTCAAGTTTATTATTTTTACAATAGTCTTTTTACAAATTTCTTAGTAAAAGAACGTTTAAGTATGTGTCGTAATGCTGCGAAATTACTCCTTTTGCTTGATATGGACATGTAGTGCCTTATAAAACACACCCGTAAGACCAATTTTATTAAAGTTGTATGGTTGTTCAAGAAAAACCTAAATATCCTACACTTAATAATTTTAAGGTTTTATGTGATTATGTTATTATAGGAAATTCAAGTATTTGACCTCGGCGATATTTCTTTTTTTTAGTTTGTATTGGGATGAAGTAAAATTGAAAGTGAGAGACTTTAAACTGTCTTATAAAAATATAAGGAAAACGTTTTCAGGGTTTTTAGAATATATGTTTTTTGTAACTTTAGTCACTAATTGCGAGAGGTTTCGAGTTTTGTCATAGAATATACCCATACATTTCAGTTCATTGCAGGCATACCATGACGCAAGGCAATGCAATCCAGTAGTTGGCCTCCTCTTTTGTAAGTAAAACCATCTCTACCAAAGAAACACTGTTTTCCCAAAGGACTACAATATGGGGTTCTTCAAAAAAGGAGTGTTAAATATTTCCACAATTTCCACATATTTCCACTCTCACCATTTAGATGGTTGGCAGTCCTCAACTGTGCGCTTTTCCCGAAACTTCCTGCCTCGCACAGCTAAACTGTGGAACGAACTGTCGCCAGCGGTGTTTCCGGACCGATACGACCTTCAAACCTTCAAGAAAAGAGCGTACTCCCACCTTAAAGGCCGGCAACGCACTTGCGACACCTCTGGTGTTGCGGGTGTCCATGGACGACGTTAATCGCTTACCATCAGGTGATTCGTTTGCTCGTTTGCCCCCTATAGCATAAAAAAAAAAAAAGTTTTTAAAGGGTCGGCAACGCGCATGTGACACCCCTGGAGTTGCAGGCGCCCATAGACCGCTTACCATCAGGCGGGCCGTATGCTTGTTTGTCACCGTCGTAGTATTAAAAAAAAAAACGGTACTGTGAAACTTTAAAATGTTATTTCAAACGTCAAACTTTTGTGAAATTTTGACGTTTACTTTATAATGTCACAGTCGGCGCTATCAGAATCTAGGAAACATCATAGATTCTAGACTAGTGGGTAAAGTTTGAGAGCCGCTGGCCGCTCGTAGAGCGCGCACGCGCTGGCGCAGATTGTTAGTCTAATTACTAATGGGTTTTCACACTATACACTACAGTACATAATATACAGTGTGTAAATCTAATACGGACGAACCTCTTAACGGTGGTTAGTATAGGACATAAGAAATGAAATTGGATAATTTTTGAATGGAATTGCAAATAAAATTTTATCCATAGAAAATAATTCGGCCCGCAATGTAATGCAAACTTACTCGCGTTAAACATTCGTTGACAACTGTCAGCGTCAATTTTTTTATAGTACATTGCTGCAATTTTTTTTATAAAAAATAGTATATTACCTAACTAGTGTGGTAAAACAAATAAAAGCCGAGATCGCAGATGTTTGCGACCCGAGCTGCAAGCGAGGGACGTAAATATGCGATCAAGGGCTTTATTTATTACCTCACGTGTTAGGTACATTATTTTATGCCTTCACTTGGGCAGAAATCGGCTTTGTGGGAAAAAGGCACTTTATGGCCAGGTGTGGCATAATAGTACATTACATACCAAGGCCGTTTAAGTGGGAAATGCCTTGGATCCCATGTAATTGTCGGCCGAGGCGAAGCCGAGGTCGACTAACATGTGATCCGAGGCTTTCCCATTTACCGGCCGAGGTTTGTATACTATTTTTCAGCCCGACGGAGCCGGCAGGCGGCAATTTAGTTTTGCGTAAAGTGGCGCTTACCGGCCGGAGGACTGAAAAAATAATTATGGGTTCATAATTAAGTGTAACTTAAAAATATGTTTTAATTATTGATAACACTAATGAATTCTATCTTTGGTTAAATTTATCACCCGTATTAGACTAACACACTGTATACACGAAATATAGTGTATTGTAATAGATATTAAATATTGTGTTTTTATATTGTGTTTTATTGGTGACGCTTTCTGTGACGTGTGACCAAAGCTTAGTTAAAGAAAAAAATATGTTATATTCACAATAAATAAATAAATAATTCCCAACGCAAAGGTGCCCATCGCGCTACTACGTTTCTTCCCCAGGAATGAATCGTAGCGGGGATCAGTTTTAGGTTCATTTTGAAATAAAATAACTCAAGAAAAACTAAAAACTGGACCTAAAAATAAGCTCACCATAAAGAAAACAAGAAACTAACTATAAAATACAACCATTAAAATTTACTCAAAAAAAAAACACATTTTCTCCTGGTGCCCATCACTCAGGCAGCATTCCCGCGCCAATTCGCGATGGCAAGTCTTTGCGTGAGGACGCTGACCAGCTCGAGGGTTCCCCATTGCTTCCTTTAGGAGGAGATTTACACTAGATCGAGATACGACGGAACAGGACAGGACGGGAAAATATGTCGATTTCTGTAGTAAGAATAACGTGATTAGGTCACGTTTGTTATAGAAATTGAGCTCGGCCCGGCCCGTTCTAGTGTGAGTCATCCTTTATTAGTAATTTTTATGGTTTTATCCGAAGGATTCTTTTTTAATTCTTCATACATGTGTGATCCAAATTGTTAATGCGTTAGTTTCCGAAGACAAAATGGCAACATCTGACACGTATTATTATTTTTTTGGTTTTTTTTTTTAAATATATACAGTAAGTGCTTACCTAGCTACCTACCTACCTCTACCTACCTTAAATCTAAAATAGGTCCTTGAAGCATTGTACCTAGGATGCTGGCAGCATTCCCTCGTTGTATCGCAATGCTGATATATTGTGCGAGGAAGCCACCAGCTCTTCGGTCACCAGTAACATCAACTAGACGTTCATTTAAATTAGTTTCACCTCGGTTCGACCACTCCCATTCTACTCGTAAACTAAAATAAATATCAATGTAATATTTTGAAGTATTTTTTAAGCCTAGCGTTTTTGAAGCGTTGGTGGGCTATCGTAGCGTTTTCCCGGCGTTTGCCACGGTTCAACGAACTTTTGGCAACTAAGTAATCCCAAGACGTAGACGCTAGTTTTACGAAAGCGACTGCCATCTAAGGTTCCAACCAAAAGGGTAAACTAGGCCTTATTGGGATTAGTCCGGTTTCTCACGATATTTTCCTTCACCGAAAAGCGATTGGTGAATAATGTTTAAGCCCCGAAAAAGTCATTGGTACGAGCCGGCAGGATTTGAACTCGAGTATTTAAAAAATACGTGTGGCACTCGGGGACTGCCGCGGTAAAGCTATTGCATATCATTTTGTATCAACATATGCAATTATAATTATTTATTTATTTTATTCATGCAGTATTTCTTTTTCTTTGATATTAATTCAAGTTACACTTTTTGAGCGTGGTGACCGATAAGAAAACAATTTTTTCTATTATTAAATAAATAAAAAGTTAATATTGTTTAAAATGTTTTTATTATTTTACAATACATGTAGGTTTTATTATCTTACAGTAGCTGTTGGTTATTCAGGAATATTTATCATTGAAACTATAGGTTTATGATAACTGAAATAAGAAACATAAGTTTGCGACTTAATATCCTCTAAATACCTAGAAAATACCGCGTCAATGGTGGTCCCATATTTTGTTGTGGACTCTTGTGGATCATTATTCATTTTCAAATTCAATGTTTTTGATAGAAAAGTTGTCAACATTATTTTCCAATACATGTGGGTTTTATTATCTTACAGTAGGTGTTGGTTATTCAGGAATATTTATCATTGAAACTATAGGTTTATGATAACTGAAATAAGAAACATAAGTTTGCGACTTAATATCCTCTAAATACCTAGAAAATACCGCGTCAATGGTGGTCCCATATTTTGTTGTGGACTCTTGTGGATCATTATTCATTTTCAAATTCAATGTTTTTGATAGAAAATTTGTCAACCGCTCTGATTTTTTATCAGCGAAGTTAATGTTGAAATCGCCAGCCAAGATAAGTGGAAATTTATTACCATTTGTACCAAGTATTTTCGACCCTTCTTCAGTGTACTCCAGTAAAGTGCGATGAATAAAATCTCTACCTCGTCCAATTTTGGATTCGGAGAAATGTAAATTGCTACCATAACTATTTGTAGGCCATTTCTAAGTTTGCATAAGCACGCACAAATATCTCCAACAACTGAGCGCCTAACATTAACATCGCTAACGTGTGCAATATTTATTTCAATATTCGGAGTCATAATATTAGTAATATCATTTTCATTTTGGTAAATAGCTACCCCACCTTTTGAAACAGTATCTCGTTTGAACTGAACAATACAATTAAAATTAGGTATTTCAATCGGATTATCATGCGTCATGCAAGTTTCTGTAAGAAGTAACATATTTGTTTGTCTCGTAACTGAATCTTGTAAATCGTATTTATGACTATTTAGACTTTGGCAGTTGAAAGTCATTATTGAAATGCCATTCCTATTACTAATGAAATCTAATACACTTTGAGCTATCGTCTGAACACTATTTAAAGACAGTCTTTTGAATTCTTGCAACAAAAATGCAGTCGATGCAGCTTGCTTTCGATTATGATAAAACTTGAATGTAGAATTATCGTTTTTTGTCGTGATATACAATTTTTCAATATTAGTCACCCGAGAGAGCGCAACATAAACGAGTTCCTGAGAATGTGCTTTACTATACTCATATACTATTTCGTCAAAAGTTCCACCTTGCGACTTATGTATAGTTAGAGCAAGAGCTGAAGTTAATGGAAAATGTTTGCGTTTGGCTATACATTTTCTATCCGATGTTAATGAAATATTTGCTGTTCGTAATTCAATGGGAACAGCGAGATTGCCAACTCTGTTTTGCACTGCTAGAGCGGCTGCTTTTTGCCTTTTTTTCCTACCCACTATATCTGAACCACAAAATTCCAGCCAAAGACAAATATGACATCAATATGCGTGAGCGTGAGGTTTTTTCTTTACGGAATTTCTGGATTCGGTCCCCGCGCTCAAGGCCCGCGATAGAAGTTCTTATGCCAATGAAATTTCCACTTTATTCCGTTGTGCACTAACGTGCTAAATTCACAAATTTAAAATGGTACTTAGTACGATTTTGCATTTGCACTAAGGTATCGATTAAAAAAACAAAACGATTCGCAGTCTAAATAAAAAATTAGGCGCCTTTTGCCTTTAATTCGATCCAGCCAGTATATTATGCATCGATTACAAAATCGATTTAACATATTTGATTTTGGCGGGACTAAAATAATAGTGTTTATTTTGACGTTTGACATCGCCGTATCTCTGGTAATAAGAGCTACTGTCCTCAATATTTTGTATAGAATATGACACTTAGCGACATTCGTTTGGAGATATATCCTTTCCCCGATAAAGAACTTTGTAACAAAGTGAATAAAGTCGGTTTCGGTCCGTCGGAGTGGGGAGCGTCAGGTTTTTTTTCGTTACGGAATTTCTGGATTCGGTCCCCGCGCTCAAGGCCCGCGATAGAAGCTATGCAATAGCTTAAAAATGTTATAAAATGTGCAAATCAAGCCTTTTTCAAATGATACCTCACATGTTCAAGTACAATTTTTTTAATGTTTGCCCCCTCTTTTTTTTTTGCAGTTGCAACTGTATCGCGTTAAGACGAAGAAGCATTGTGACAGTTGTCGCAATGTCAGCGTGGTGAAACAGGCTGCTGGTTTCTTGTGAAATATGTCATAATTTTCGTAAACAAAAATCTGTCAAACAGTAAACTTACTGCTCGCATATGCGACAAACACTTGCATCTTGGAGTGACAAAGAGGTTTTTCACTTCTCTTGCTCGAAAAGTTCGCCTTTGTGTCGTGGCTAGACGACACAAAATCGCTTTTCATGCACTAGGGCATAAAGTAACATCGCAGGTGGAGCGCGCTCGCCGCGGCCTCGCCCCCGCGCGCCCGGCCGCCTGCAGGCGGCGCGCGGCGGGGAGAACCCAAGCGCGCGAGGATGGATGTCACATTTTCAACGATTTAAAGTGATATAAAACCTAATATTTTCCTTACAATCGAAGTGAAAAGCAGAGTGTAAACCTCGGGCACAAATACCCATTTAATCCTCGACTCCTATATTGGTCCTCGTTACACTCGGACCAATAAATAGCCTCGTCTAAAATGGGTTACTTTATGCCCTTGATATACAATCTACTATTTTCGTCCATGCCAATTTTTGATGTTCGTGGAAGGCGTGCTAGAGTGTGTCTATGCTAAGTTTCCTACATTTTGATAGCACAGAATGTGAAAGTGTTAAGTAAACGTCATAATTTCATCGAAGTTTGACGTTTAAAATAACACTTTCAACTTTGGCAGTTCATTTGCTGAGAAAAGATAACGTGGTTTGATTCTAATCCCCATCTAATCCATTGAACTGACAGCCTGTATGGAAATTTTGATTACTTGGTAAATAATGTATAATAGCTGAGTTTTTTAGCGCAACGAATATATCGTGAGTCTGGTTCTCTACATTATCGCCGAAAATCATTGCAACGAACATCACTTCCCAATCCCACTACTTCCGAAAGAAAACTTTGTAGGATTTTTACAGAATATGTTATCTATAAATATCCCATTTGAACGTTATTATATCTTTCCTGGGTTAATCGTGCAAGAAACCTATAAAAACTAAAACACCATTTTTCAAAAGGCTCAATAAATACCTCACAAGTCATGTTAATGATTCTAAACAATACCATTTCTCCATTTCAACCAACAAAGTACAATCCAGCTCGTAAACAAGACAAGTGCACAAAAAGTACAGTCGGCGTACACTCGGAATAAAAAGCGGTCATTTGCGGGACGATGGGGGAAGAGCCACAATTATATGTACTTCCGCTCTAGGGCTGGGGTGGTATCATCGATAAATTTATCGTAGATATCGATAAACATGTGTATTTAAAAATATGAACATAACAATAAAAAAGAAATTGTAAATAGAATGCTTAGAAGACATAATTAATAATTAAATACTCTAATAATTTAGTCATATCGGTTTTTTTTTTATCATGCTAGTTTTTAATACATTCGCATACTTGATTTTTACTAATTCAATTCAATTCAATCATTTATTTCGAATAATACAATCCATATAATAATACCTACTACAATAAAACTAAAAATATACCTAACTAGAACTAAAACTAAAAAATTGCCAACTGTTTTATTCCTGGCTGTAATGTGTGGTTTTCTCTCTAGTTATAACTTTTTGTATAAGCGGGCTGTCAACCCATCGCACAACTCCCAAAATGCTGGAAGACCACACCCATCATCTGTCAGCAATCGGTGACCAACGTCGGTTGGTGGCAAATCCTAATGCCTAATGTCAATGCATTCCTGGATGGCCCCCGTACCGTTTGGAAGGATCAGGTCGGGAAAGACCTGATGAGACTGCCACGGCCAGATTGGCGGGATTCGGCTCAGGACAGAGGACAGTGGCGCTCTCTGGTGGCGGAGACCATGATCCATTTTGAGTCGCTAAGCCAATACATTAAGTAAGTATTGTGTGTGTGTGTGTGTCTACGTTAATAACGCGTAAATACAAGCAATAGAAGTGCCTTATAAAGACATGAATAGACTTTTTATTAGAAGATAGTCCGACGAACTAATATATCAGTAAAACGTTCGGCAGATTGGAAAATGAAGCCACTAAGAGGCGATCTCCCCTTAAAATTTCATACCTTTTTTACAGAAAGCTTACTTTACAAAACTTTTTAACTTGTTGAACTTTTAATAAAAAAGTAACTATAGCTACTTTTATATCTTTAAAACCAACTGCAAATAACGTTGTTGCACCTTTTAAATAGTTTGAAAGTATAAACAAGGAAATATAGGCGTTAGCGATTGTGCGTTTCTAAAATATGTCCGTCTCGTTCTCGCCCTCACCACTATTCTGACAGGAGGTGGACGGTCATTAAAAACTCGCAGTCGCTAACGCCTACGGCTACATACGCTGGTAACTCCTCCGAAGACCTGATCAACCGCAACGACGAAGCCATTATATGGCTAATGAGTCCGAAAGTTGATTTTTTAATTGTATTCAACGTGTAACTTTGCCATACGAATAAATAAATGGTACCGATACTTTACAATCACCGTACATCAACAGTTAATTTAAACCTGCTGATGCTACTACAATCATCTGTATAAAATGATGTAGCCATAATGCATACCTACAAATGTCTACTAATCAACAACATTTCCTGTATTGAAACAATTAATCTAGATCTACGATTTTAAGCTAACATGGTCATTTGCATTATAACTAATATTTCATCATCATCATCATAATTTCAGCCGAAAGACGTCCACTGCTGGACATAGGCCTCCCCCAAAGATTTCCACAATGACCGGTCCTGCGCCACCCGCATCCAGCGGACTCCTGCGAACTTCACCAGGTCATCAGTCCACCTTGCGGGGGGCCTACCCACGCTGCGCCTTCCGGTACGCGGTCGCCACTCGAGAACCTTTCCGCCCCAACGGCCATCGGTTCTACGTGCAATGTGCCCCGCCCACTGCCACTTAAGTTTAGCGATTCGGAGAGCTATATCGGTTACTTTGGTTCTGCTGCGGATGGTCTCATTTCTGATACGATCTCGCAGAGAGACTCCTAGCATAGCTCTCTCCATTGCCCTTTGAGTGACTTTGAGCCTTCTTATGAGGCCCATTGTAAGCGACCACGTTTCAGTACCGTATGTCATCACTGGCAACACACACTGATCGAAGACTTTCGTCTTCAGACACTGCGGAATATTGGACGAAAAGATGTGTCGCAGCTTCCCGAACGCTGCCCAACCGAGTCAGATTCGACGATTAACCTCTTTCTCGAAATTGGACCTACCTAACTGGACAGTTTGTCCTAGGTATATATAATCGTCTACAACTTCGAGTGTAAAGTCTCCGATTGTCACTGGAGTTGGTGCTACATGGATATTCGACATGATTTTCGTCTTATCCATGTTCATCTTAAGACCAACTCGCCCGGAGGCTCCATTGAGGCTAACAAGCATCGTACTTAAACGGACCCGGGTATGTCCTGGACCCGGGTATGTCCTGGACCCGGGTATGTCCTTAAACTACGACCAAGACCACCGGGGGATGGGCAGCAGCATCCCTAAGTAACGGTGGAGACACTGCAATCGCCAACCCGCATGCCAAGCGTGGCGATTACGGCAAAAACCCCCCTAATGAATTTAACTAATATTTGAAAAGAGATAATTATCATGTATGTTTGTTTTATTGGGCACCCGATATTTCGACACTGTTGCAAGCGTCATGTTCACGGAGTAAAGTGACGAGCTGCGAGTTTTTAGTTGTGATCTACCCACACGCCATAGCTATCTACTCTCTTACGGATTCGCTTATTTTGTGTGTTGTCGCTGGCACTACTACCATCCGCTTTCTTACTTGAAACTCGATCACGTTCACGACACACCACACTTACAGTATCAACCCGTGCATTTCTTACGGGAACAACCTCTTTTCGATTTACAGCTGAAAACCATCTTCTCTGTTAAACATACATGGTAATTATCCCGTTTCAAATATTAGTCATAATGTAGATCTAGTACGCAAGGTGCATATCGACAAATGGATTGCGTCCCATCCCTACCGCCACCCCGGCCGGCGGAGCGCGACGAAGAAAGTACAACCGTCTTAACGGCCACTCCTGCGCACCCCGCAAATGTCAGGACGTTCTCTAAGGTAATAATAACAAATCCTGATGATACCTTACTAGTAAAAGCTATTGTCGTCTATACTTATATAATACTAGCGCCCGGCCCGGCTTCGCACGGGTTATTATTATACATATAAATCTTTCCTTTGAACCACTATCTTTTAAAGAAACCGCCTCATAATCCGTTGCGTAGTTTTAAAGATTCAATCATACACACATACAGATAGTGGGAAGCGACTTTGTTTTTACTATGATTATAAATGGGAAAGTGTGTGTGTCTCTCTGTTTGTCCGTCTTTCACGGCAAAACGGAGCGACGAATTGACGTGATTTTTTAAGTGGAGATAGTTGAAGGATTGAGAGTGACATTAAGCTACTTTTTGTCTCTTCTCTCACAAGCTAGTAAAGAATACAATGAATTTCATAAAAGAACATTTTGAACATGTAAAAAGTACTATACACAGGGCCTTACCATGACGTCTTGACGCGATTCAGTTTAGGATCTGAACTGAGTCGCTACCATACAACTGAGCACAGTTAAAAACCTAAACTGAATCGCGTTAATACGTCATGGTAAGGCCCCTGTTGGCTTGTGCGAGCCTCGTGCTATTTATTTTAACCCATCGATCTTTCAGCATATGAGTGTAGTTCAGACCTAAGTTAGTTTGATTCTCTTTGAGAACTGTTGATTTTTATTTTATTTTTTATACTACGACGGTGACAAACAAGCATACGGCCCGCGGTAAGCGGTCACTGTAGCCTATGGACGCCTGCAACTCCAGAGGTGTTACATACGCGTTGCCGACCCTTAAAAAAGGAGGATTCATTGTTTGCACAAGTAACTTGTTTGACTGACGGAGAGAAGTATTAAAATTAATCTCAGTCATCATATTATCCCTGTGACAACTAGTGCTGTAAAGGGCTCGTAGGGCAATAGTGTTAATAAATACGATTAATCCGTTCTAAAGCGTTTAATTTGATTATGAAACTTCTGTGACGCACAGGTAACGCACACGTCATTTCCATTTTCTAATCATTTCGATCTTATCGATGATTAAATTATGGTATTTCTTCATTAGGGATTAAAACGCGGGTTTAAAATGTTTCATAAGAATTGTTGATACGGTTAATTATAACTGTTACAATATAGAATTACCGTTTAACACGGTTTTTTTCAAGAAAACTACTGATAACAAAAATACGTTCCCTACGTGAAAATAACTATCGTATATTCTACTTACACATATGTTGTTTTTTTTAGTAATTTAACGGCCTCCTAGCCCAGTCGGTAGTGACCCTGCCTACGAAGCAGGAGGTCCCGGGTTCGAATCCTGGTCAGGGCGTTTATTTGTGTGTTTATCACGAATATTTGTTCCTGAGTTATGGATGTTTTCTATGTATTTAAGTATTTATATGTATCTATCTATTATATATATCGTCGTCTAGTACCCACATCACAAGCCTTATTGAGCTTACCGTGGGACTAGGTCGATTTGTGTAAAATTGTCCCATAATATTTATTTATTTATTATTTATTATTTTATTAATTTCTAACGTTATCATTTCATACATGATCAAAAATCCGGAAAATCGAGAAAATCGCTTTTCATTGTCGGTAAAAAAGCTCTCGTACGAAAAGTGTTGCAGTTGCGGCACTTTTTCATAATTATAGTCTTTATGGCGCCATTTTTTTCGGCCCATTGGGTATCCAGTTATTTTATTCTATACTAGCTGATGCCTGCGACTTCGTCCGTGTATAATTATATTATTCTAGCCTATAACTGGACAGAGCGCCTACTACGAACCGCGAACGAAAGTATACCTCCCTTTCGCACTTGTGATTTCTCACTCAAGTGCGACAGAGAGGTGAAACTTCGTTCGTGGTTCGTGGTAGGCCTTCAGGAGATCCCCTTAACGTGGCAGTGAAGTTTGCATCTAAATACGTTCAGCCGTGATGCTCGAACAAATAAACAGGCAGACGAAACAAGAAGTCCCAAGTTTTCGAATAACCCCCGGAGAAATTTAAAATTTTGATATTTTTAGGGTTCCATACTTCAAAATGAAATACGATCACTTTGTTATCCGTCCGTCCGTCTGTCTGTTAAGACCCTTTATCTCGGGAACGCGTAAAAGTAGCAAGTTGAAATTTATACCACATACACAAGTCTGCGGTCCCTTGAAGCTGTATAAAAACCAAACCTCTACGTCAACGCAATCAAAAGATACGGCCGTTTTTGTCGCAGTTTTCATACATTTTCAATGGGAATCAAAATGTATAGTGAACTTCCCGTTGTCCTTAAATTCCGAAATCTGGCAAAAAGCGAGGGCTTGTAGCACAAGTAGAGAAGATAATATAATTGCCGCACACTGAGAGTTCCGTGTCAGTAGACGGACGGACAGCAAAGTGATCTTATAAGGGTTCCATTTTTCCTTTTGAGGGGCGGAACCCTAAAAATTTACAAAAACATAATATTTATGAGTAATATGCGCAAGCGCAGAAGGGTTAGTGCCGTATCGTTATATAACGTAGCGTAATCAGACGGTAACTAATTGTACTGCATATTGGCAGAGACCAACAAATAATAAGGACTGCGAAGTGCCAATGTTCTGAGACTATACTAGGCTAAATGTCCTACATTGTCAGTTGTTGATAAACTGGTTTAAAAACAAGTCAGAGACGAGAAACAGTGGCAACCTCATTAGTGGGATCGAGTTTTTCTTATGAATGAATTAAATCAAAGTTTAATAGTAGTCCTACTGGTTCCCCAAATGTAAGTATTCGTCACATACTTTAGGTATTCATCACATCGGAAAACGGCCGCCGAATTTATCCATTTTTATATGTTATAAAACCAAAAGTAATTAATATAGGATATTATCATACATATCAAAACATGAGGAATGAGTAGAACTACAGATCACTGGTAAATTATTGCAATACTTATATTGGGTTACTCACATCATTAAAGTCGAATTCGTGTCCTTTAGTCATGAGTCATGAGTCCGGCCGCGACAGCTGCTCTGCTCATACTGCGTACGCTAGCCCTATCCGCATGAGTCGTCGGTACGGTGGTGAATTATTCAGACATACCTATATTATTTTAAAAATAAATACTCCAGCCTAATATTTAGATTCTATTTTGAACGGTTGGCGTCCTTATTACGTTCCGCGAAATGTATTTCTGAAACGAGGACTTTGTAGCAATTGACGTTCGTTATTATTAACATGTCAATGCCTATCGGAAACTGTCCGAGTTACATAATCTAGAAAACTATGATTAAACAATTGGATAATTTGTAAACGGTATGTAGCTTTAATTTGGGTGATT
Organism: Lathronympha strigana; assembly: GCA_949128165.1. NCBI lineage: Eukaryota > Metazoa > Arthropoda > Insecta > Lepidoptera > Tortricidae > Lathronympha > Lathronympha strigana. The sequence continues at coordinate 12,126,440 of OX421922.1, read as the reverse complement.
AAAATAACTGAACAATAATTATACCAGTAAAAATCTAACAACTGTTTCAGGAGCCATCCCCCCATGCCCCAAGGCATGGCGCCCCCATTTAGGGGATTATCTAATAAGCCAATCCATTTCAGTATAATCCACCCATACAGTGCGATAGAACAAGGTAGTAATTAAAAAGTCGCAACATCATAGTGTCGTCCCATTTTCTTACATATTATTTGGACATTGATTTGAAAGGGACGACACTACGGTGTTGCCAGTTTTTAATTTCTACCTATTTCTACACTGTAGTTAGTCCTAGGCATCCTAGTCACATGACAAGAACCAAATGTTGGAAAATCAGCCTCATTTTGCTTATTTTTGGCTTTTTTGTCTTTTGCCTAATTCCACCTTCATTATGCTAAAGCGATAAGCGATAGACAGATATGAAATCTGTTATCATTTTTTGCGGTAGGTCCGAAGGTAAATTTAACACGTCATTTCAACACGACTAAAGGATGACTCACACTAGCACGGGACGGGACGGGAAAATCTGTCAATTTCTATAGAAATAATCACGTGATAGCTCGGAGCCTTCGGATGTCACGTGACGCTTTCTATAGAAATTGACAGATTTTTCCCGTCCCGCCCCGTCCCGTCCCGTCCCGTTCTAGTGTGAGTCATCCTTAATCAGTAATTATAAATTAATAGCATTTTTTAACAGTTTTTCGCTACCAATATTACGCATTAACAAAACAAAAAACTATTCCAGATACGCCATCACTATACTGAGTATAAAGCGGAAGTCCATGATTGAAAACACAATGATTGTTTTTGTCGTATGTGATATATTATCTGCCGGGAATATTTTTCAAAATTTTTTCTTTTGTTAAATAATGGTGTTCCGAGTGTTTAATAATGTTGGCAATGTCGACCTCAGTTTTATTTTGGCCGAAAACACGATATCTGAGTCATTTCTTACTTTACAGAGGCCTTACTATAACGTCTTGACGCAATTCAGTTGACGACCTAAACTGAGTCGCTTCCATACAACTGAACCTAAACTGAATCGCGTTAAGACGTCATGGTAAGGCTGCATGCCTCGATAAGTAAACTACCTACTAAAGATATAATAATCACACTTGGAATAGACAGTAATAAACTCTCTAATTATAGTTATTTCTATTCATGCTCTTGATTACCAGATGATGTCATGTCGTGACTTCCATTTCGCCAAAACGCGTGTAAAATCATAAGCAGCAATTGTCATTTTATCTCAAAAGTAATTTAGTGATAACCATCTCTCCATAATGTCAAGCAAACCAGAAGTACTAGAATAAAAATAACCACAGATCACTTACTTAGATGAAGCATACAACACGGCTCGACTTCGCGATTGGCGCTCTCGTCGTGATAGTGCTGCCGATTTCATAGGTGCGTTTAAATTATTCATATATTCATTTGAGAATTGAATATTAAGAATAAGGCTGTTTATTTTCATCTTAAGTACACATACATTCAGGACTTAGTTAACCTCGAAAATTGGAGATTTTTTAAACAAACGCTTTCATTGTCAGAAATGAGTTTTTAAATGAATAAATCTCCCCATAGTTAAAATAGCCACAGATTAGTTTCGATATGTTGTAAGTACCTACTAAAAGAAGGTATGTATATATATTTAAGATATGTACATATCTTCTTCTAGTAGATATAACACTTGTATGATCCACATCTTCAACTCTCGGGATGCGAAACCAAGCCTCTGGCTCTCTGGAGCATGGCGTAAGCCAGGGAAACGCTAGGTAGAAGAGATAGATTCAATCCATAAATCACGAATAAATACTTATGATAATAACGGAAATAAATTACTTGAATTCAAACCCCGGACATACAACTTAGTAGTCACTAACAATTAGGCTCTAGTGCAGGAAACTTCAGGCTAGAGGAATATTAAAATAGAGAAGTATTTTAATTAAGAAAAAAAATGGAATGCGGTCTCTTAAAAAGCTTTATGAAGCAGCGTCTACATGTGGTAATCTACTCGTTTGGTTAAAATATAACGCACACAATCAAAGCACCCACACATGTGCATTCATGTGTGCGTGCCATAAAAACTCTTGCGCATGTAATATATGAGTTTAGCCGTCCTCTTCACGCATGTGTGGAGCGCCATGTTATCGTCTCCCTCGCACTTAGGGAAGGTGTAATATAATTTATTGTTTGTGCTCTATCCGCCTTGTTCCGTCTATAGGTGCTTGGGATTTTTCTAGTCGTATGTAAGTTTTTCTTTTTAATTGATTAAGAGGAACTGTTTTTTGTATCAAGACATATTATTATCTACTAATATTAAAATGATGTTTTCTATGTATTTAAATATTTATATGTATCTATTTAATAGATATATCATCGTCTTGTGCCCACAACATAAGCCTTATTAAGTAACCGTGGAATTGGGTCGGGGTCGATTTGTGTAAGATTGTCCCATAATAAAAAAACAAAGACATTACTCCGTTGGGAGTATCGTTCGGCTAGTAAGCATCTTGAAACAAGATTTGTTTAAAAATAAACTTTAAAAGACTAAGGTTAGGTTAATAGCCAACAAACCCGGAGTTAAGTATTAATTTGACAGTTAACACCGGGTTAGTGGCTAATCCTGGATGACGCAAGTGGCGCTAAAAGATAACATTTTTTTTTCTTTTATGTTATAACCTAAATTAACAAACCAACCGTATAGCTCACTCGTTATGTATAATAATGCATTAGTCAGCTCGTAGTGACGCCATTTTTAATTCCCTTGCATCATACATTCAATCAGAATTCGGTTGAGCAACGCCTAGCTTGGGCATTACATTGTGCTGCAATTTTAAATAAAATTATATATACGTCATAATATATGAGTATGCTACATACGAGAATGTAAGATTTATATACAATACAATACAAATACTCTTTATTGCACACCTCAAATGAAGCAAATACAGAGAATACATATTATATAGCTTCCAAATTGAACTCCAAATGGGGAGAACCATCTTCACAATTTTTTTTATGAAAATACAAAGGCCATGCCTGAATAAGCTAAGTAAATCTGCCTCCAGCGTGTAATTTTTTTGATGTTGTAATAAATAATAATAAATAAATATTATAGGACAATCTTACACAAATCGACCTTAGTCCCACGGTAAGCTCAATAAGGCTTGTGATGTGGGTACTAGGCGACGCGACGATATATATAATTATAGTGATTAGTGCCCCCACGGTGAAGAGTTTCAAAAACAGACTTGACAAACATTTAAAGTTTTCAATATAAACTCATTTATTTTTACAAACAATAAGTGCAGTGATATACACGCAACAGCTTTTAGCTGCTAGTGTATTAACAATATAATATAATAATATGAATACTTAAATACATAGTATACATCCATAACTATCGTGATAAACACACAAATAAATGCCCTGACTAGGATTCGAACCCGGATGATGTGACTTTATATTAGTAGCAAGTATGCAAAATATCATCAAAAAATGTTCATCCTAAAACAATGCTAGCCAAATCTCGCTGGGGATAGATTCACATAGCTTATCTTGGCTTGGGGATTTCAGTTATACTAGCAGTCTCCATGACTATGAGGCACCAGAAGACACATCTATACAATACAAATACTCTTTATTACTGAACGCCGGGGATATAAAACAAATATAAATTAGGCACTTAAATATAAACATCGGTAGATAACCAGGTATCGCTAAGAAGAGATCTCTTCCAGACAACCTTTTGGTAGAGGAGTAATTACACATGGAAATCCAAAAATATATAGGTAAATGAAAAAAGACTACAATTTAACATAAAAAGGAAGTAATACACATACTTATATACATAAGATATATAAACATACATGGATATACATACACATAAGTGCCTAATTATAAAAGCACAGTATAACATCATGAACCCCTTAGGGAGAAGATAAGGAAAATGAAATGAGCTGCAGAAATTATTTACTAAAAAATAATCTGCTTAAAAGCTTTCTATTGAGTATATAGAACAAAATAATAAAGCTAAAACTATGCCATTTCTATTCAATGGCATATTTTTAGTTTTATCATTTTAATATAATATTATATTCATAAATTACTTGCTTTTAGCTTTCAACAAAAGTTTGCTTATAGAATCCGAAATTAGGTATACATATAGGTACCTCAAGGGCCTCATATAGGGCCGTTACTATTAAAAATACTAGTGACTTTAGAATTATACAAAGCTATTATAGAATCCAAAATTGTACAATAGCGGGGTACCTCAAGGGCCTCATCTAGGGCCTTTTCTGTTCAAAATACTATTAACTTTAGAGTTATTAAAGCTATAAATCGACAAGTGTATACCATAAAGCACCGTAGCTGCATACAAGTTGTTGACCCGAGCACGCGCCTCGTATTTATTTATCAATTACCGCGAGATTTGAACTTCGCGCTCTGCCGGCCAACTGTGGCCAGTCGGAACGGGCCGCTACGTACACTCGCACGGGGATATGTTCGTCTAGGAGTATAAGTAAACTAAATAAAAGATGGCCGCCTTGCCTAGTTGGTGGTGCCTAAGAAACAGGAGGTCCCAGGTTCGAATCCTGGTCAGGGCATTTATTTGTGTGTTTATCAAGAATATTCGTTTCTTAGTTATGGAGGTTTTCTATGTATTAAAGTTCTTATATCTATTATGTATAATTATCATCGTCTAGTACCCACAACACAAGCCTCCGAGAGCTTACCGTGGGAATAGGTCAATTCGTGTAAGATTGCCCCATAAAATTAAAAAAAAAGCTTTAGGATTAGAGTACCTACTCGTATTCTTCAGTCAATAAATAAAAATAAAAACACCAGCACATAACGCAGCGAACCTTTTCATTGTTCAAAGTGGCGATATTTGCTGTTTTTTCGCTTTGGCTTTGTATGTATCAAAACATTTCGTACGCCAAGTTATGTTTAAGTGAAATACCGAACAAGGCAGGATGCTGAGACCTTGCATTTATTAGATTGGTATTGATAACGTAGGCACAGTCAACCAATTGGAACCCTAGGCCACTCTAGAACCATGTCAAAATGACAAGTAAGAGATTTCTTACAATCTGATTTATAGCGTCTCTATAACATAGTCCTACCTGTACCTAGTGTCCTAGGGTTTCATTTGATTGACTGTACAATTGTACATACAGTGAGTAAGTCTGATTATGGGCGATAAATTAAACCAAATATAGAATAAATAACTAACAAATTTTTTTTTTTCTTTTTCCTAGCGTTTTCCTGGTTTATGCCAGCCACTGCTCATGTAGGGAGCCTGGGGTTCGCTTTGGCAAGTTATCCCTTTTATTACAATTAATTATGAACCCAGAACCCATAATTGCATTCTGAAAATTTCGTTCAACGCACATGTTTGCTTTACATTGCGAGTCAAATTGCTTTTAATTGTGATTCTAATTAAAAGTTACTAATAACATTTCTTAGATCCACTTGCACTACCCAGGGTTAGCCACATAACCCGGAGTTAAGCGTTTTTTTATGGAATATAACAGCTTCACTCCGGGTTATCGGCTCACCTTAGGTGCCGCAAGTGGGCCTTATGTTCTGTAATAACCACCGTTAAGAGATACGCCCGTATTAGATTTACACATTGTATATACAGAGTGTACACCATAACCCCGTGTGGGTGTACGCGCCTCGGCGCGCGCAAGTAAGCCACACTTAGCGCATTTTTTTATTCTCTCCACAATTACCTTGTATGTATGCATGTATGTATGTGTGTATGTATGTGTGTATATGGACGTTACCGGGTTAACTGTTCTTAAAGAAATTACTCTTTACTTTTAAGTCTTGCTTTAATTCTTAAGTAGGATTCGAGTACCGTTTGGAGTAATGGAGATCTTTTAGTTAAAAAACTAAATTAGAATAAGTAGGTATGTTAATTTTAGAAGATACTACGTGTACGCAGGCTAAAAGCAGGTAAAGTAGATTTATAATATAATTATCTTATATATTTATTGAAATTAAACACTTTAGAACGGATTAATCGCGTTTATTAATACAATGACCCTACGTTTCGAGCCCTTTACAGCACTCGTTTTCACAGGGTTAAGGTTAACCCTGCACCAGAAAAGTATAAAGTATAAGATATATTTCGATTTTATTTAGATTTTCGAAATAGTGGCAAGCAGGCACACACCCCGCGCGATGGTGAACGGGTTCCCTAGTCAATGGACATCTGAAACACCTATAATCAAGTAATTTTAGGAATTTTCACACTTTTCAGTGTGGTGAAATGGGGGGGGGGGGCTGGTTGCATTTTTCGTGTGAATATCGTAATAATATGTATACGCATATATCACGTTATTCGCTATAAACTGTATATTACATACAAATAAATAAGTTTCTGTACATTTTAATCGTTTGCACGATATATTCAAATAATTTACCAAGTTGTTCGCGTGACTTTGTAAAGTTTATCCAATATGTATACTTACTAACTGAAATAAATAATTAAGCCCGAATATTTGAGTTTATGTATGTCTATTTATACTATTCATATATATGTTTATTGTTTTGCTAGATTTGTGTGATTGTCAAGTGCATTTCATCCTTACTTTTGCAACGCCTACTCTTCAAGGATAAGCTTTTAATGTTTCCGCTAATTATATAGTTTGTCTGAAAAAAATCGCTTTTTAGCGATTAGACCGCCTGTTGTTTGCCTCTGAGTTAATCAAATGTTTTTTTGTCAATGTTTTATTTTTTCATGTACTGAGGTGTGCAATACAGAGTTTTCTATCTATCTATCTATTTACCGCTATTTTTCATCAAACCTACAAATTTCATCGATTCGGAGATTCACGAAACAAGAATTGCTCAATTTAAGTACAAAATATTTTTGACCTCACTAGCTCGGAAAGCGCTCTTTTATCTTTTATATTTTATCGGGGAAAACGTATTTTATCCACTAGTGGGGAAATAAATTCGGCCTTGAGTTTTGGATGGTTTCATCAAGTTAACTGGTAACAATGACTTTAAACGATAGTTTTAAATGATAAATAAAGGATAGTTTACATTTGTAATAGATTTGTAATTGTATGAGTTTTTATTTTCCTCGCGATGGTGAGGTGAAAAATGTAGTATTACCCTCGGCGGCAAAGTTTGTTTAACTCGTGACTTGAGACCCTCGTAAAGTTTAACATTCCAGTTTTTAACCGGCTATATATGTTTGGGTAATCCGTAGGATCTCCTTAGTGGGTATATCGGACGGGCCGTATATGGCTGGCTTTTTTGGAATAATTTTGCTTGTTCAGATCTTGACATAAGCACCAAAGTTATACAACTTTGCCCCCTTTGTATAAAATAGGGCGTGCAAACCGGTTTTAATTGTATGAAAAAACCGGTTAATAACCGGTTATTAACCGAAGTTTCATACAAATAAAACCCGGTTTGCACACCCTAATAACAAATAACTATTTCAATATTATCGCTGATATGAAGACCAGTAAGTATGCTTATTTTGGCCGCAGCGGCACCCGGCCAACTGGAAAATCAGCCTGTTAATATTCATTGCAGGCCATTTCTTTCCAGTACATGACAAGTAAAACATGCAGTATATTGATTTATAATATAAATACTCTTGTAGATGGCATTTCAATAAATGCCATCGACAAGACATCGAAAGTATCATCATCATCATCATTTCAGCCGAAAGACGTCCACTGCTGGACATAGGCCTCCCTCAAAGATTTCTACAATGACCGGTCCTGCGCCACCCGCATCCAGCGGACTCCTGCGACCTTCACCAGGTCATCAGTCCACCTTGTGGGGGGCCTACTCACGCTGCGCCTTCCGGTACGCGGTCGCCACTCGAGAACCTTTCCGCCCCAATGGCCATCGGTTCTACGTGCAATCGGTGGTACGTGGGTATCGACAGTGTTGATTTTTAGTATTAATCCAGCCGGAGTATCAATTGGCAGGTCTAACTCCTTTAACCAAGGCATACTTATGATAAACAATCCTTCCAAAACATTGTCTTTTTTTCGCCTCATTTCATAAATATTCATTTCACAAACAACGTTTGGCAAATCTCTAGTCGTTGACTTCATTGCTGAAGGTCGTGTCCATACTGTCAATCTGTAATTCCTTGATGACTTATGTCACCAATCGTTCCCACCCCATCCTGTCTTCGGCCTTCCTCATAGCGGTTGTCACAGTGAGGCCTGTGAGAGTAGTAACTTGATCTGACTATCGGGTAGGAGAACTGTCACGTCGCATGCCGTCTACCTTCCCAACAACTACAGGCTTCTCCAGGTTGTCAGGTTCACGGCGAGCTATGTGGCCAAAGTAGCCAAGGATTCTTTGGTATCAAGTGGTGGATAGCCTTGTCCGAATCCCAAGCTACTGAAAGATGGAGTTTGTCCCTTGGCTGTCCACGAGATGCGCAGCATCCGTCTCCAGCACCAAATTTCGGAGGCCTCTATTTTCTTGCGTTTGTCGTGGCAAATCAACGATTCGTAAATTATACGTTAAATATAATATTTTTAAAAAATAAAATCTTTAGACAAAATATTAACTTAGAACACCGTCATATCACAAAACATTATTTAGTTATTTATTAATCACGATAATTAACAAAATAATGGCTGATAAAAAACATTAGTAATAGCAATGTTTTGTAAAAATGTCATTACATATCTGAACTGCAATCCCTACATATCTGAACTGCTACCAGAAAAGTGGGTTAGTTATAGATTAGAATTGCGACCCTTACAAATCGGGACTATTACCAGAAATGTGGGTTAGGTTAGGTTAGAACTACGACACTTACAAATCCAAACTATGCAAGTATTCTGAGTATTCTGACGTAGGTACCTTTCTCCGTTGACCCTATTGCGAAAACTGCACGGTTTGTACTAAATACTGTACTGCAATAATTAAACTGTGTGTTGTTCTAGAAGAATCAATTATAATTTTATTATTAGCCGTGTCCGGGAGATATTTCCCGTAGGTAAGCAGTTCTGCCAACTTTTATGTGTTGCATACCTATACATATATACAGACATAATAGGTAGGTATATGAGGGTTATCTAGGTATGTATCGGTATATACCCTGATTTTAGTCATTTCCGTTAACGGAATATTCTATTACTTACAGTTTTTGAAATATTCAAAAAACAAATTTATTTAGGATGAATTTATTTTCAAAATATATAACTCCCGTGGGGACTAAATCGGCTCTAACCGCTCTATACGCCTGCGCGTTATAACACCATTATCGAGCAAGTGTGATGAAAAAAATAAAAACGCCCTTATAAATACTTTAATAACTTTATCGTGTACCTACTTATTTGTATTACAATTAAACTAGTGGTTCGTCCCAAATGTGAACTCCATGATCCCTATATCTCGACAACTCCATGACCGATTTGACTCATAAATTATATACATTGTAACGCCATCTATCCTTTTAAAAATAAACTTATCTCGCTTCTTGTGCTGCCATCTGTTGTGATGACTATGTAACGGTTAGTAGAAACGGTAGCGAAGCGTACCTACCAGTCCAATTGGATGTCCGTATATGTCATTAGCTACTACGTTTACCACCAGATGGCAGTGTCAACTATTCTTTATGATTAAAGCTTATGATTTTTGTGATTTTAATCGAAATTTCGTTGTTTCGTGTGCTTAGAAGGTGAATAAAACTTCAAAATTGTTCGTTATATACAATCAAGTTTATTTTTTCTCAAAATAACAAAGAATTGTTAAGCTAGAGGTTCATAACCGAGGACCTTACTATCCACGCTTAGTTCCGAACGAGAGCTATCAAGGCATCTTTCTGAGCCCCGTTTTTTTTTATTTGTGCCATAGCCTATAAAAAGGATCCATAAGACAAGAGGCTTACACTGCGGCGTCAACACATACTGGAAATGATGCCAATCACCTTATATGTCCTTTTTATGTGATGTGACACATAAATTACAAGGTACATACATATTTTCTAGTGCAAAAATACAATTTTAATCTTTAGTCTTGGAAAAATTGTTTGAGAAACGTTTCTGTTAGATTTGTGATAAATATGGAACATTATGAAAAAGATTTTCTTACACAAAACGTTACTTTATATGCCATATTGGTTGAATACAATTTATTACCTGTAATGTCTTTAAAACGGGGCCACAATTCACATTTTGTATGCGTGTGTGAGATTTTGCGACTTGCACACACAAAAGGGATAAAATCGGTTCACTTTGTATGAAAACTTCCATTAAAAAAGGCTGTTTTCAATACCCAACCACAAGGAAATACTAACACATTTCAAACGGAACTCAAATTCCACGCACGCACACAAAATTGATGCTCTAGTTCTAAAAGTCGTAAGTCCTATTACACGACCTTCAACTATCGTTCTTGTAGCCACATTAATAAGGTCCACTTTCGGACTTACGACTCATAGCACTGGGTCCATTTAGTACCACGAAGTCTACGGGCAGAGCCCGAGATTGGTCCGACATCCTGAGTGACACTATACAATTTGTCCACATCGACAAAAGGGGGTATATTCTTGGCACGATGATATAAAAAGAAATGATGTAATAACAAATGTATTGTTTTATTATTACATGCACTATTGTATTTATATTTAATCAAATATACGTCGTATTATAGGTATTGGTGGGCAACAGCGGTAATATTATTTGGTATATTAGCTATGGGTTTGGTTTTTTTTCGGTTATTATAACAAAGTGTATATTTATTTTATAGACGAAAACAGTGTGCCAAACAATTTTATTATTAACCGACAAAAAAAAAATTAATCGTAATAATATCTCTTTATTATTTATTATTGTTATAATAATGAGACATATTTGCTTATTACATTCGCAATAAGCGCATTATCTTTAAAACATCAACGATCCAAGAATAGCCCCCTGGAAACTATGAAATTATTTATATCGAATTATCTATATTAAAGTTCTGGTAGAGCTGATGTTTTAATTATTTTATACAAGTCTAGTATAGATATGTAAAATAATATTGGAAAAGGATTTATAGAATTCCGTTAAGAACACAATACCAATAGCAGCCATTCATTCTCATAAATTGTTAAAAATTCCATCTATTAACACAATGGATAAACATATTTGATGCATCGTAATATATAATACTGTGTAATGTTGATATTTTCGAAACATTTGCAACTGATTTTACAGAAATATTAATTAAAATAAAACATTAAAGATAGTTATGATTATGATAAAGATTATTTTACGAAAAATTAAAGATAGAAAAATAATAATAAATTCTGTAACAATTGAATAAAAGACTAGATTACGTTGTGAAGCTATCAGATTGTGTACTTAACACCATTAATATAAGAATAAAGCTTTGTAGAACTCAATTTAACCATTGTGTTGATCCTGTATCTACTTCGGATATATTACCTTAAAATAAAAGCTATTTAGTCATTATAGAACTTGCTGGGAAGTCGTTTGCCTTGACCAAAAATTAAGCAACATTAAATAAAAAACTCCTGTGAGTATTAGACATATTAATATACTTATATCGGGTTACTCACGTCTATAAAGTTGAAAACAGCTCGACATGTTTCGAAACGGTCCGCGTCCCATAATCATGACTGCAGAGCAATCGCCGCAAGCGCTTCTCACTAATAATAATACGCATTTTAGTAATTGCTTAAAAATTCAGTTGTGGTAATAACTGAGTTCAAGAAAATATTTCCGAAGTATATTACGATAAAAACCAATTCTGCGATTTTTTTAAAGATGAAGTAACTAAAAAGAATTCTTAAAGAGCTAAAAGAAGCGAAAGCGAAGAAAAGAGTTAAGAAAGCGAGTGGTTCAATGCAGACGGCAGTCCATATGGCCCTGGACCGCACCAAGTGGAGGGACATCACTGTTGGTCACGATCCTCAGCCATGAGGGACCGACTGAGAAGAAGAAGAAGAAAGAGCTAAAACATAAATTAAAAAAAGATAAAGTGCTTATAAGAAATATTGAGAAAAGGTATAATTTTGTACTTGATAAATTTCTGTGAGCTCTTTTAAATTTGATCGTTTGATTCCTACATTCGTTTTAGTTTTAATAGAATAGAGTATTATCTTATTATAAAATCTCATTCTCTGTTTCTCCTTTAAATATATTTTTTATAGATAAAAATGTATTTTCCGCAGAATTGGTTCTATATAAAATTTGGTGCTAATTTAGCACCACATATTGGTACGTACCATTGCTTAGATGAGCACTTAGGCCTTTATTCTTGTATTGTCTCATACAAACAAATAAACAATAATATATTTCTTGTAAAGAGAAAACCAAACAGCCATTAAATCACAGGGACACATTTGACAGACCAAGAAAAATGGCGAAAACGCTATTTAGGACATTCATTAAGTACTTTCCATTTTTATTACTTTGGGACATATATGGCACGAAATACAGTTTTAATAATGAAATCTTAGTTAAACAATATTCAGGCAAATTCTGGAAACAGGCGCCCGCCATTTTCATTAGAAACATAATTATGTATATACACTGAAAGTTAAAACATTGGAAAAAATTTGAGAATTTACGTATCCATCTTAAACACTTACCTACACCACTTTAAATATAAGTAATAGTTTTAGTAGAAATTGTGGCATTTTTATGGAAGAAATTTTAACATCGAATTCGGTATGATAATTATCTACAAAACAAAACCTACGTCTAACCTTAAAATGCATCCAATGCAACACCGTTATTATACATCTTGTCTTAATACTATATTTAACATATAATTTAAATAAATCTCTAGAATAACCACATAAATTCATCTATCTATTTAACATTTTCGAACTATTGCATTCATAAGAGTCCATAATGAGTCCGTAAGGACACATTTGTACCAAATTCTTTAAATTTGATACAAAATGGACTTAACTGCCCTTACATACAACTAGAGTTACTATCATACAAGGGACCGCTACCATCAGAATGTCACTTATTCATTGTACAATATTCTCGGCTCCATTACCACCTTTTGCGTCTAACAGAATGTGATATCCAGTAAAATCATCTGAGTGGAGTGAAAATATTTAACGAGACCGAATGCTGTGTCTTTTCACACAAATCAATTAGGATGGACAGTTAAGAAAAAAAACTGAAGTGATTAAATTGGTGATTATACGCAATTCTTTTTCAAGAATTAGAATAAAACTAGTACTGGAATTTTTGTAAAGTTTACTACTTGGGCAAACGAACGCAATAAAGACGCGGAAGGAATGCTTCGTATATGAACGTTTTAATGGTTTTCCGTCTGAACACGGAACCACGAAAATAGAACGATTGCAGATTTTAATCTCCATCTCTGTCACACACTTGTATATTAGTCACAAAGAGGTTTTCCCGCCAATGCCAATTTTCGAAGTTCATCGTATGCTGAACTGAACTGAGCACCGAGGACCGATTCAACTTTTTGACGAGGAACTATGTCCGTGATGGGATTTCATTCCTTTTTATAATATGGTTCCCAAGACCGAGACAAGCCTACGCGTGGTATGCTTCATCGCGTTCAAATGTCATAAATTACAAGGAACAAGCTGTTTTATAACTATAGGAGTGTCCCAGATAAGTGGTGCATCGCACCGCCCAGCGCTAAATAAAATAAAAATAGTACTAAAGTACAGCAGCTTCTCTTTCCTACATTTGACGTTTAGCTGTCAAGCATGCAAATGTCAAGATGACATTAACATTAGGGTTGTCACTATGCTGTCAGGTGCGTATGGTGGTACAACTATACGTATAAATATGAACCAATGTATCTGAACATTATTTGTAAAAGAACGTTTTATTTTATTTATTAAAATTGGTATTAATTTGCTTAAGTAAAAATTTGTATGCGTTGTTTGAAATATAATATCTGATCGCACCCGTGAGGTAACGCGCGTTGTGCCAACCCTGACAGTTTTGCCACCAAGTGGAACGGTGGAAGATTTGGAGTAAAAGTAAAACACAATTGTCCATGTAGGACACTTTCATAGGTCTCGACGATTTGCATCATGTGTTCCATTTTCGTCCATGTCTAGTAGATATACAGTTTCATAGATACTTAGATGATGCTATTGGATTTCACGGAATAAAGCTGTAACCGCGAACTAATCCAAAATTCGTATATTTGTTTCTCTATCACTCGAACGTGTAAGATAGAGAGGCAGATAACAAAATAATGATTTTCAATGGTCGAGCCTCTAAATCTGAACAAGCAACACGCTTAACTGGCCATTGATAAACCTTATGCCGTTGGAATAGGAACTAAAAGTGGCCAATTAATAGTATTGGCGATGGTATCGCGGCAGTAATGTACAGTCAACCAACTGGAACCGCCACTCTAGAACCATGTCAAACTGACAAGCAGTAAGAGATTTGTTACAAACTGATTAATAGCGTCACTGTGACATAGTTCTACAGTGGCCTAGGGTTCCGAGTGGTGACTGTACATACCACAAGGCGGTTATCTAAACCTCTATACTCACTAACACAGAGCAACATTAATAATGATTATTCTGAAATAATCTTCGAAGGCACTAGATCGCTAGTGGATTCAAAACAAAATTAGGAAGTTAAAATATATTCTTACAATCATACACAATTTAAATAATACAGTTAAGTTCAAGTTAGACCACAGGCATTTTACACTGAATGCAACACGTCTTTGAACGGTTGTCAGCCTGAGGAAGAATTCCCAAGGTGTCCAAATCTTGAATATATTTGTAATAGTTAAATGGCGTTTGTGATTTCGAGTCTTAAATCCTTCGCAAAGCCTACTATTATCAAATTCGTGTTTTAGATTTTTCTTGTTACTAATTATTCAGAACAATATAATTGAATATCTATATAGTCGTCAGGTTTTAGGAACACGTCAACGGAATACTATTACTAATATTTATAATTATTATCTAATCCATCAGATAACCTTATACCCTACGTTTTTGGGAACAATAAAAATTGTACCAAAATGTGACAATAATTATTGATATTAAAATAAATAAATCACTTTGCTAAAGGCTAACGTTGTATTTGAAACTTGCGTTTTTGAGTTTAACAATAAAACTTACTGCATACAGTTTTGATGTAAACGCCACACAATTCTAACATACAACGTTCAAAAACAGCATTGGCATCATTCGTTAAAATATCGTTAAAAGTTGAAAATACTAAAACCACGTTTACCAGTAACCTAACCAGCTAATATTGATATGATTCCAATAACTATTGACTAGATCAAAATTTGAAATCTTTCCTTACCCACGTCAAAATACAAAATAATCTCAGATGTCGTAAGCGACAGTCAATTTAAAAAGACGTAAAACGAGATAAATATGTTGTAAACAGATTTTAAAAAATGCAAGATATTTTAACTATTTCATTTATTTACTTATAGCTGCTTCATGAAAGGAAGCCATTATGTTCACTCGAATTTTTACTCACGTTTACGACTTCCTTCTAAAAGCCGACCTGAAATATATGATAAATGTCAAGAAAGCGCTCCTATTTTCATTTATATGGAAACAATTCAATATACGTCATATCATACTACCGCGAAAATGGAACGAATGAAAATGTATATCTCTCTCTTTATCGCAGTTCCTAGTGAAATAGATATAATTATAGCGTAACAGACAATAATATGACAACCAGAACCTGGCATAAAAATGTCTAGTGTAAGAAATTAGTTTCAATTATATTCCGTAACATGGCGCACTAGTTTGACAAACCAAGTCAGAAAAAAAAAATCGGAGTGAAAAAAAGGGGAGGCAGATATTTATATCAAATATCATATATATTCCTGGTCGGCCTTTAGCGATTTTTTATTGACGCTTACCACATTTGAGAAAAACGTATTCCAATAATCTTGAGTTCGAACAATACTGTTCCAGTCACCTTTACAACAACATTTAAACCTTATAATACTGTCATGTATCACTACACGGCAACAACGCTGAATGGAATAGATTTTACTATTAGAGGCTGGTTTGATGTAAACGCCATTTTATTAAATAATATGAAGAATTCGTTCCATTAGAATTTGTTTCATATTTGGAACAAAAAAGTACTGAAAAAACTGTGCGTTAGGTAATTAGATATTTTTTAATCTTTTACCTAGAATTATTTTAATATATTTCCCTTCAAATGAAATAAGACATTTTTTTTGTTTAATACATTCTTAAACAAACATTGTCTTCACGTAAAACTGTTGCCTTGGATTCGATTCAAACCAGCCTCTCAATTGTATTTGATGTGCCCATTTCAGCGTGTTTGGTTCCAGAAAAGTGTCAGAGACACAAATGGAACACTGTACAAACTTCTAAAACAGAACAAAGTTATATTCGCAAAAATATGGATGCCTTGTAGGAAATGTTCAACATTTATGCTATATTTTGTGAGCAAGATGATATTTGTAGGCATAATTATAATGGAACAATGGTTAAAGAGAAATATTTATTACTGTGATTTAATAGGTATATACACAGCATATACCAACATTTTTCGTTGCTCAATATTTTACCTTTTACAAAATAATGTTTGTAAAATTCAAGTAGTTTGTACAATCTCCAGAAACACAGCTTTCAGAACATTGACATAACATTTTGAGTGACAAAGATATCGTTAGAATATAGCTCCTTAAATATATGAGTCTAATAATAAATATTGTTGCCTTGCTTTAATTTATTGTTTCTTAGTATTAGAAATAAACATATACCTATTAATTTCAATAGTGAATTTACATTTTAGTGTATAATATGCTATACTTTAATAATATGCATAATAACAACTCAACAAATATCGACTGGGTCTTTTCATATTTTTATAATTTTAATGCTTTGAATACACAGACATACTTGCAAGAACACAAAAAAAGGTATTTATTTTATTTGACTCATGTATTTAAGTAATTCAGCCCAAATTGAAGTAACGTACCTACATATCGATATAAATTTGATAATTCGCAGGCAGTATCATGTTAGATTAAAGACGTAATTAAACATACATCTAATAATTGTTATCAATAGCGTCTTTCCGCACTGGGGTCCGTAACCCTCACTGATCAGGGGTTCCGTGCGGACGGGGGTCCGTGCGGATTGGGTCCGTGCGGACTATACGTAGCTCTCCACCTGGACCTCACTGGTGGACGGACCCTAAAATGATGCCTCCACCAGATAAGTGCCATCCATTGCTACGCCTGTCTGGTTTCCTTGGACGGTACTTCCCGCGGGAATGTATTTTCCGCACGCTTGCTGAAATAAGACAGAAACAATCGTGTCAAAATATAGTTTTGGCTTATTCCACACATGTTTTACAAAAAATATTGACATGTATACACATTTGTGTAAAATAAAATAAATAAATAAAAATTGTAAATAGGTACATTGATTTAGTTAATCAATAAATTGTTTGTATATTTATTGCTGTCATAAAAAAAGTTTAGATGTATATTTAAAATGGGTTTAGATATATCATTAGTAACTGAGCTAATTTAAGATGATTTTAAATACATTTTTAAATACTTTTGACCTAGGTAACTACATTTTATCTACCTTAAATACTCAATCGACACGACATAATGCTCAAGCTTAACAAAAAATTGTGTAAAATACAGAAAACAAACTGGAAAGTGGCAAGTAGCAGTGAAATTGTTGTGATTGTGTATGAGTGAGAATTTTGGTGTTATCATGCCAATTAGGAAATAAATATTTTTGTATGTAGACCCAATAGCGTGTAACGTGTGTCAAAAAAGTATATGTTTCTGGCAATATCTCCTGTGGAAGGATTCGTTGCAGTTTTATTTTGTTCTAGCTTTCCGCCATAGATTTGTAATATATCCTTCGGGTACTTTTAAAGGGAAAACCCCTAATGCATGTGGCTTGTAAATATACATGTGCATCGGATGTCAATTGTTTCAATATTATAAATTGACACAAATTTGAAAACTACCCACAAACAGCTGCTCTGATGATTTACGATGAATGTACAGCATTTTAAAATGGTTCTGTTCAATTTCTATTGTCACAAATGTATGCTAAATAAATTATCTTTTCATTGTATATAATTTATCACCCGGTTAAATTACGTTGATTTTCGAGTTTTTGTGTCTACAACATATAACACTGCTTTTACAATAATCGCCACATTCGGACGCCATTTTTTATATAATGTGTGCAGCGTGTTGGCATTCATGTTGAAACCTGGTCACAGTTGGAAGTATGTTTCAACATATAACTAGCAAATAATTAACAAACATTGAAAGACATCCGATTTAACATTTACAACACTCCTGGATCTACTTGGAAACCTCGTCTCATTCTTGTTAAATATATACAAATATTTAAAAATGCCTCAAAATCACGGTAACCTTTTGAAAATTATTAGGTAAGTAACTCAAATATTTATAACCAGTACTTATAGCACAAATCTTGCCAATGTACTAGTTTAATTAGAAAAAGATAATTGCCGGCCATATACCGGGGACCTATTTTTTTTTTTTAATTTTCGTCATCTTTTTATGTTATTTATCTGCTGGATCTGCCAATAAATGTATGGGAAAATTTTCTGGCGGATTCCCGGCGGACATACCCACTATGGAGATCTAATAGATTGCCCGAACGCATATCGTCGCTATACTTACTCAACCTCATATGTACAGCAATCATTTGATGGAAATGTCACCTTTCTGTAACTACTAATACGGGTGTTTTCTCTATCAAATGAGATTTGCAGATAAGTAGTTGAGTAAGTATAGCGACGATATGGCTGGCCGGCAAATAACTGTATGCACGAAACAAAATATGAGAGATTGCATAAATCAAATTTATTCTCAATCTGTAAAAATAAAACTAAGTAAAAATTTTAAATACTTTTCTCTATATTTTGTATATTGGATTAAAAAGAATTTTCAGGCAGACAACGAAAATTTTATTTATATTAAAACTCTTGCTACCGCAAATTTTGGTACATCCTATAAAATACAAGAATAAGACGATCTTATAACAACAATTATAACATCAGATAAAATACTGAAATACACAATGATAAATACATTTTACACCTCACGATACTGAAACAAAAACTTGCTTTATACAACATTTTAGCACAGCAGCAAGCCCGTAAATAAAATGACATTAAATACAACATTTAATACAGAATACTCGTACAGAAAAATATATTATACGAAGCAACATTTTTTATAGCAGCCAACACCCTGCAGACATTTAAAGCCGTTTATACATTTTATAGGTTTACCACACAGCGAATGTAACCGTTAATAAACGTTGATTTATTTAAAAACTAAAAACTGGTTTTTGCTTTAAAATTTTATTTTATTAAAATATGGGTGCAGTATTTTTTCATGATTATATACGTTAAACTTAAATAATAAGGTAATAAATTAAACTAAGTAAACCTAAACTACAAAAATTAAATGCTATAAACCTATACTTAAATAGAAAATGGGCTCAAATTTGGATTTGGCGGGTGTCCAGAAGTCTGGCGGCATTGCCGCGCATTTTTAATAAAGTAAAAAAAATTGAACATAAGGAAAAAACCCATGGCCTCATGCGAGACTCAAACTCGTGATCCTGGGATACACGCCCATCTACCAATTTAGCTACCGAGACACTTTTCCTTTTTTTCTAAAAAATTTGAGAAAGCTATCGTTCGGTATCCTGCGTTCGGTATTCTCCGAATTTCATTTTGCCGAATATAACTTTTCAACCAACTTTTCTCCGATTATACACATGGCATACTAGAATTTTCCTAGTTATAATTAGCCAACTAGGTTAGGTTGGAATATGATAATATACGAAAAATACGTCTGCGAAACGTTGCAGTTGGCAAATGAAATTCTGCGATTAATTGGTTGGGAAGTGATATTCGGCAAAAAAACTCGGCGATAATTTAGAGAACCCTATCGTTCGCAGACGTATCTGTTTAAAAATAAAAAAATACGTAAGTTAAAAACGAATATGTTTTACAAAACTGCTTAAATGTGCAATAATGTTATTGCTCTTATTTATTTACTTACCTACCTTACCCTAAGCTTTAAACGAATACTTCTTTTTACAAAAACCCTATCATATACTTTTTCCCCTCACTAGCTCGGAAAGCGCTGTATTAACCTTTAAAACTAGCGGGGAAAAACGCATATTATCCACATGTGGGGCAAAGTAATTTGACCTTGAAGCATGTTTAAGTAACAAAACGTCAAAATGTTCATAATTATGGTTCTCTCGATATTAATTATCATTGAAAAAAAGCTTTGAAAAACTAAGTAACAAATACCAATTTAGCTTTGTTTAATGATTTTACTATTAAAACTTTAAAATCCATAAGATACATTTGTTTTTTGCAATGATGTTGAATATATATTCTGAATGCAATAGTTAAGTCAATGCAATTTCAAAACGCATCATTTAAATGTCAAAAAAAAGTTCCAGTCTGTTCCACCTTTAAAAACTTTTCACACCGACGACGCCGACTTCGACTCCTATAAAAATAAGCAAGTTACAGGTTTTTCTATTATAATTTAGCATAAAAATGAGTGACTCCAGTGAAGAAGATGATCAAACGCCTGTAGAGCTACAGGAAGCTGTCAAAAACGCGGAGTTAAATTTGTTGCCGCAAAAATCCTGCAATAAGTACATGAAGGCATTCGAGCAATTCAATGAATGGAGACACAAAAAAGGAGCAAAAACCTTCACCGAGACAGTTTTGCTGTCTTACTTTATAGAATTATCCAGCACTAAGAAGCCAAGCACTCTGTGGAGCACATATTCGATGCTCAAATCAACACTAAATTTAAAAAAGGATGTTCACATTGATAAATACCCAAAACTATTGGCGTTTCTGAAAAATACCTCTACCGGACACAAACCAAAGAAATCGAAGATATTCACAGCCGCAAACATAGAAACATTTTTAAATGAAGCCCCAGACTCAGAGTACCTAGCAGCAAAAGTAAGCAAATTTCTACTTTCCTTAAAAAAACTAAGTGTATACAATAAAGGAAAAAGCCTTAAAATCTGTTGTGGTAAATACCTTGTTTGAATCTAATCATTTGTTTGTGTTTCAGGTAGTCCTCATTATAGGCATAAGCGGAGCTTGCCGGACAAATGAACTGACATATCTTAAGACAGAAGATGTTGAGAAACATTCTGACACTTTATTGTTGTTTAAACTACCGGATACTAAAACCAATATACAAAGAAATTTTGTGGTGCGTGATGAATATGTCCCAGTGATTGAAAAATATAAGAAACTA
The DNA here is from genome assembly GCA_949128165.1 of Lathronympha strigana. Classification (NCBI taxonomy): domain Eukaryota; kingdom Metazoa; phylum Arthropoda; class Insecta; order Lepidoptera; family Tortricidae; genus Lathronympha; species Lathronympha strigana. The sequence continues at coordinate 12,105,143 of OX421922.1, read as the reverse complement.
CGGCCGCCTAATACAACAGTGGAACGATTTTTTCTTAGCTACCGAAAAGGAAAGTGTATCAAGCAGCCCATTGGGCCAAATAAAATTGGATCAATGCCACGCGAAATAGCAACTTTCCTGGGGCTAGCATCACCCGAACAGTACACCGGTCATTGTTTCAGACGAACATCTGCCACTCTATTGGTAGACTCTGGTGCAGACTTAACTACTCTGAAACGCCACGGTGGCTGGAGATCCAGCACAGTAGCAGAAGGCTACCTGGAAGACTCCATTGCAAATAAATCCAAAATATGCAAGGGGATTGTTAGTGGTATTAAGCTCAACAATCCATCCACTGATCCATTAAACCAACCATCCACATCAAGAGATGCACTGTTCATAGCAAATTATCCATCAGATACCGAAGAACTCCCCATTGAATTTGCTACCGCCAGTATTTCCCCCAATCACTCTCCTACATTTACTTTAGAAACCACAACGGATAAAGAGAATGAATTACCATTTAACTCTCAAGTAAACAACACTAACATCAATGTTCCCAAAAAAAACCTAACTATTAACGTATCAAATTGTAGCAATATAACTTTAAATTTCTAGTACTGCTTGACATTTCTCAGGGTTTAAGTCTGCTTGTGTATTTAGTTAGGAAATGAAATTTTTGTGGATGTTACTTATAAATTGAAAGAGATGTCATATACTACAGAAAAAGTGACCAAGGCCCCCGGTGAGCAGGACTGGGATCGAACCAGCGACCACCTGCTTTCGCGGCAGACACCCTAACCTCTGGGCTACCCGATCCCAGTGTAGCCCTTGCCAGTTGCTGGTTCGATCCCAGTCCTGCTCACCGGAGGCCTTGGTCACTTTTTCTTTAGTATATGACATCTCTTTCAATTTATAATTTATATATAGTAGTGTGACTACTTAAAAAACAAAAAAACATGAATCAAAACATTTAATACACGTAATAAATGATTTGATTCGTGCTTTACAATTGAAGTTACTTATTTTAAGAACTTAAATAATTACTATTTATAACTATGATTGTTAAATAATAATTACCTCCATTAATTAAGTTAGTTAGTAACATGTACCTAGAAATGAAGACTGATTTGTTATGTTAATTAGTAATGGACAATTTTACTAGATAAAATATTGTGACAATTTTACCAAATTTTCTGAAATGTTAATTAATTGATGATGTTAGTTCATATGAATGCAAATAAAGACTGATTGGTTATGTTTGTTTGTTAAGTAACAATTTTACAAATTTTCAGAATTGTTAAATAATTACAATTTTAAAGAATGTTAGTACTATATTGATGATGATTATCATTGATTGTAATGAGTACAAATAAATACCTATTTATTTTGTATGAGCTGTTTTTTTTGCTTGTTGCACTTTCCTCGCTATAGTGAGGTGAAAAGTTTTGTGTTACACACGGGTGCAATTGTATTTTACTTCTCGTGTGTTGAAACACTCGCTACGCTCAGGATTCTATTATTGAACCACTCGCTACGCTCGTGGTTCAATTATATAGAATCCTTTCGCTAGCTCATGTTTCAATTCCACACTCGCTGGTAAAATACAACTTTGCACCCTTGTATAACAAATAACTATTGTCTTATTTATATTTTAATTGCCTAACTTCGCTGCGTGGTAACACCTCACAAACATACTGGTAAGGGTTCTTCGCTGGCCGCGGCGGACACTGAAGTATCACTCGGGCGGGAGGTCGCAGTGTACCTCCGGGTACCCCTCCGTCCCTTTCTGCTTGTATCTAAGAGCAGTACCTGTCAGCCAATTATAGACTTGAGTTTTTGGAAAAAAGCTTATTAGACGAATCTTATCTGTAGAATTGCGATTCAGACTTAGATACGGTGTATATAACAACTCTCATTGTAAAACCCGAAATATTTTTTTATAATTGATGTTATAATAAAATACAGTAGTGCGTAATGATTTTGCTTCGTTCACGGAAACGCCCGACAGTGTCATGCTATTTCAGTCTGTCTCAGTACTAAAAGTACCGAGGTCGATTGAAGTAGCATTATAAATACGAGCGTCTCCGAGAAAATATGGAGGGAAATCATTATGCACTACCTACATCTGTACTTGAGTGTTATTACTAATTTTATTATGTTAATATCATTTAATATGTCTCACAATAGGGATGACGACTAGGTTGAATAACTATCATTCTAATTAGTCCGTCAGTTAGATTGTCTAAAATGTTTAGACACGTATTTTTTCCTTTTTCAATTTAACTAAAATGTACGAAGATATAGAGCATCAAAGTTCCGGGGTGGGGGCTTGTGACGTCACTACTAGGTAAGAATTGTACCTAATAGTGACGTTACGTGAAACTCGAACGCACTGTATTTTCGTCATTTTTGATTTGACGAAAAAAAGAAAAAAATCATGTATAATATTTTTTTTAAATCTAAAAGATGGACTAAATAGTTTTTTTGGGTGTCTAGTCTATTGTTTAAATTCGGAAATATTGACATTATACAGTATGTATCAGAACGAAAGGCAAAGAAAGAAACCCGTTAATGTTTAGATCATAAATAGGAGCATGGTACCTAATTCATCAAAAATACGACAGTTTTTACATGAGGTATAAAAATATACATTAATTATTATTGTTTTGCACCTCCCCTGTATAATTTGTTTACAATCTTATTAATGACATTTCTTAAATTACCAACTGACAGACAGGCGTCAAACCTTGTTGAAGTTTGGATTTTTACCTAGTTACAAATAAACAGTTAACAAAGCGCTTGCGCGTTGCCTATGACTACAGCCATTATTTAAATGATTACCTAGGTTACTTATAAAGAGAATTCAAAGCGCATGTGCGTTGACATAGCAACGTCAATGTTTATTAGTTGCCCCTAGCTACATATCAACAGTACGCAATATGCCATAAAACATGTATTTAGGCACGTGAAATGCACGTCATTACATTGTACTCGAGTTCCCCGTCAACCAGTTTTAAGGTTTGCTCTTCGTTGTGATACATACTCGTACTGTATTATGACGTATAAAGTGCAAATTTCAATCCAGTCTCAGTAATACTAGTGCAACTTAAAATAATGCTTTAAAAATACAATGAGTGTCGCTATAAACCGTTATTATTCACGTACGTACAATTTTGTAATTAAAAATCAGTTATATCGTTGTATCAAATTTAAAGGTAATTATTTGTATGTTGTGTGAGTGAAGGGATACATAATTAAATAATAATAACTTCATTGAAATCAATAATTAAACAGCTTAAAATTATAGACATAAATTAGCACAAGATAACAAACAATAACACAAAGGCATATAACACAAAGGCAAGAGAGCAAATAAAATAAATACCACACTGTATTTAAGTTGAGCATAAAATATACGTATACAATGTTAAAGTGTGTTGTAATTATACATAGAATATACTTAAATACTTTAAAATTACTGACGCTTAATATTTTAATATAATGTTTATGAATTTTAAATAATTTTAGTAAATCAACTCGTTTCCACCATTATAAATATACGTAATACAACAATGAGCACGAGAGGTACGCACATAACTTTAATGAATCCACATTTCATTTTGCGACATCATTTTAAGCTAATACTTACCCTACGGGTCCTTCGATATGCTATTGTATAATAAAATTACGTTCGAAAAATAGTTATTGTAGTTTGTATATTGTTTTCCATTTATATATGTCACGGTACCTGGCTTACAATTAGGTATGTTAAAAAATAAAATAAAAATAAAATACTTCAATTCAGACCATATTGATCCATATTGTGTTAGTAACAATTATTTTTGTGTTATGCCCCTCCACAACAAAAAACCTTTTAAAAATAATAAGACTCGGGCAATCTTTTTTGTCAGTATCAGAGAACTAGAGAAGACTATAATCGTCGACCGTAGGTTCAATTAGGGTAAGCGCCATAAATCCCTGGTCGTTACACTAATTGAACCTAGGGTTTACGAATTATACTCATCTCCTTTTGAGTAACAGTGACGTAAACAAATGTGATAATCTGCATAATATTGTTTCAGCGTCATATACATATTTATACCTACACATATTATAAAATCTTTTACTTCAAACCTTACGCAGCCTTAAATATAGCAAAGTAAATACTTTCAGTTTAATATAAACTTATGGTAAATAAGTTTATTTTAAACTGAAAGTATTTATGACTTAAATCAAAAAGCTACTGCTAAAATGAAATTAATAAATAAATTAATAACTATTCAGTTAAGTAAATGAATGTGACTAAATGCTTGGACGTGTAAATCTATCCTTCATCCAAAAGTTTCAAAAATACCGCATCTAAATCTTCACTAGCGTAAAAAATTACAAGTACACAAAAGGGTATGCCACGGTTAACCAATTAAGAAAATTGCAGTTTCGGTTAAAAACCGAATATTTCCTGCACAAAAAATAACCGAATACATACCCAAGTACACAATATTGGCATCAGCACGATATACACCTAGCATAGAGCATGGCCATACAACACTTGAGGGCAAGCGACACGGACCCCAGGTTTTCAGGGTTTTGTGAACGAGCTATGGCATTATTTCTATGGCCGAGTAATGTAAGAGATTTTTAAGGGTGAATCAAATATTTCTTGTTGCTATTTTGTCTCGTCAGCCAGGGGACAAATGCAGTAGTTTATTAAAAAATCATATTAATATGTTCAACTGACATGCTTGGTAGATGGCCCGTCATGGAAAGGGAATTAATAATTAATTAAGACCAATAAAATTATGTTTTGTGAACCGAAACGGAACGGAAACCGTGATTTTAAAGCGATACATGAGACCATGGCAACTAGTAACAATAATAGATGATTAACCCTTAAAATTATAATATTCAACATCATTAAATCACGCAGTTTTAAAATTGTTATTATATGATATAAGAAAAACTAAATATTGTACTTTTTTTATTTATCTGACCGGAATGCATTACTGGCCGCTTTCTGTCACCATTGAAATGTTGAAGTTAAAATAAGCATTGCATTAATTGTTAGAAACAAATTAAACCTATTACCATATACTTATGTATGTCATTTTGAATTTCGACATCACACTTTCTGCTTTTTTCCAGCCAGAAGGCTTACTCGTAGTATAAGTTTTTACTTGTCATTTGACATTTACTTCTCGACCGCGTTAGATACGCTAACGAGAGGTCAAAATATGAAAGTAACCGGATGATTTATATAAACGGCAAACATTATTTGAACTCTCGATACTCTAACGCGATTGAGAAGTAAATGTCAAATAGAATAAGTAAAAAAATATTCTAGGCCTTAAGTTCAGTCATTTTACAATTTCAAGTCAACCGTCTATAAAAGTCAGCCATAGAAATATAACCAGACACGGCAACACAAAAGGGCCCACAGTGCTTAGAAATGGCAACAACAATAGTAAGTACCTCACGGCGAGGGCAAGACATGAGCCCTATAGGACTGACGCACCGCACTGATCGGTGGCGTTTCTGTCGCCAAACATAAAGACAGAAATGTATGGCTTATATGAGGAAAGTATTTTGATAGGATTTTTCGCCAAAATATCACAATAAGTCAGAAATGTACCTACGGCGTAAATCAAATTAATGTATGTTTGATTTTTTGCTAAAACACACATACGGTTATACACACATACACGGTTTATGAAACCGAATATACGTATGATTTTTCGCTAACATTTCACAATGAGACAGGTGGTTGCTTTCGGCTTATAAGACGGATATATTTGTCTTATTTTCTTAAATATTTTCATTATTAGGAGTTCTCAATCTCAACCAGTGTCAACAGTTACTTCTTGTATAATTCTTCTTTCTTCTAATATAAATTATTTTATGTGTAAGTAACCAATGATATTAATTTTTTTTTTACCTAAAAGGATTAGGAATTAAAGGTATTTTGTGTAGTGATTTCTATATTGTTGGGTTATTGGTAAATAACATTCAAAAATTTGGATCATAAAACTACAAACTACTGACTACAGTCTAAATAATACGAGTATAAAGTAATTGAACATTTTTAATATTTTTGTGTTCTCACTAGAGTCACTGGGGAAGCACGTGTAGGTACTATAAGCGTCAAACCGACTGATCATAGTGTGTGCAAAAGTGAGCTCGCTGCACTATCGGTCACACGGGGACGCCAACTCACCATCCTACTCCGTGGTTCATACATTCCATTAACTAACAGGATTCTTGTCAGTTGCTCCAATATAGTATCAAAAAGTTGCGCAAAATCGTAAAAAATGTATAGACTATACTTACAGATATTGTGCAATGATTGCCCTATAAGCCAGCCATATACGTTCGGGTATATCCGCCGGATGCTAATCAATGTTTGGACATATCCGTTATACAGATCCGACGGATTGCCTAAACGTATATGGTCGGCTATATGTAAACTATAGCATTATTTTTATCGTACTTGGGGTTATTTCTTCATTTTTTTTAAATTCTACTTAAATTTATTATTTGTTTGTAATATCTTAATATCAAAATTAATATAAATGATCATAATCACCAAGTTTGAATACTGGAATGATTAACGTCCTGAAATTAGTTAATCAACGGACGTTAAAATTTCAAAAGGAGAAGGATCTCAAGAAGAAGAAAAAAAGGGAAAGAAAGGAAAGGGAAAGGAAAGGAGAAGGATTCGTGTGTTTTTTTAAATATATTGTTTCTGCAAAGAGCAGTCAATTGTAAAAAATATTTTTAATTTTTGCTTTGTAATATTGGCTTTAACTTGTATTATAAAAATAAATGTATTTGTTCTTTTCGGTTCATTTTTTTTAAGTAGCGATTAACGTGTAACATTTGCTCAATGTGAGCACATTACAAACTGAATACAATGCTCCATTTGACTACTAAAAAAATCGATCAAAGCGAGCATTGCACACGTGCTCACATCGAACTGCTCACGCCAGTCGCCACCTGTCGTCATATTTTTGCAACAATCACCTGATATTTCTGTGGACAGCAGCCACAGCGCGCGCAGCACGCGAGCAGCCCGGGCGCACGGCTCGAGTGCGCAGGCGACGCGAGCGGCGACGGCGAGCCGGGCCGCTTCACCGCGCCGTTGAACGGGTTCTCCATCTCTACGAACTCGCGATCCTGGAAGATGAGGCGTCTGTTTACAAATATGTCTATGATACTAACGTACGAATTCCGGTACAAATTCTACACCAAAAACGAAACTTGTAATTATATTTGTAATATAGTACAAAATATAAATAACTTAATTATTTCAGCGAGGTTTCTTATAAAACAAACATCCATACAAAACTGCGAAAGTGAGGTTAGGATTTGGTCTTGAATTTTAAATCAGAGTAGGTATAGTTTGTGCGGAAGGAGAATAGTCGTAGAATTCTCAGAGGCAGGGGTTGCCATCCGCGTTATAGAACTTACCTGGTGTTGCAGACTCTATATTCAATTGCAGAGGTTTAGGAACATTAATTTATGCTCATATGTCAATCGTTCTTCTTGGCAATAAATATTTCGTTCACACGCATAAAGTTAATTTTATTTTTAATAAAATACTTTCAAACTACGCAGGGCCAAAATATTCATTTTAAATGGTCCTTCGAACCGGATATGCCCCAGACTGAAATTGATATATCAAAAATTAACAGATCTGAGATCTGTTGAATAACTTATTCAACAAATCTCGTTGGTGATTCAGTGTGGCAACGCGGCCAGTGTCGTGGGAAAGTTTGAGTCAGTTACGATCCGGGTAGACGTTTTATCTAGTTTTAATTGGTGGTTGTGATTGACAAAGACTGTTGCGGATCTCATAGTTTGTAAGAAGATATGTGCGGTAGAATGTATTAGATGCCATATCTGCCACGACTGTTCTTCTTCCACAATAACTGTAGGTATTGGTTGGACATCATTTAAATTCTTTCGGGTTAGGCTGAAGTCAATGTTCCAGCGTTTGTTCCGAATCTTTTTACTTGACACATCTTTGTAAAACTAACTTCAGCATATGATTAGTTGCTTTAGCATTTCCAAGTTATAAGGTTTTAGCAATACCAGCATGAAAGGACGCCAATAGCCGCCCGTATACGTTCGGGGATATCCGCCGAATCTCCACCGCGGACATAGAGATCCCACTATGGAGATCCGACAGATTACCGCAACGTATATGGCCGGGTTATATCCCGTAATCCAATAGCCAATTCTCCAAAAATGTGTCTGTCATAGTAAATTATTGAAAAATTGTAACAACTTGAAAATCGTACAGTACTGTTGAATAATTAGTCAGTCTGTTTCGAGATAAGAGATTGATCGTTTGACAGACCAGGTAAGATTTCTGTTGTTTATATAACTAACACCAAAATGAAAACACATATACACTTCACATGCATTCCTTAAGTTAATAGAATCTGTATCTTGTTTGTTAGCTACTACTCAAACCGGTATTTTTAGATCAATATAGAAAGAAAAAACAAGGAAAGAAACTAAATAAGACTATCTTAAACTGGAGTTAAGGGTGGATTTAGATCCAGATGTATAACGGATATGTTATATGACGAAAGAAGTAGTTATGTGATTAGTTATGTAATGTGACAACATCTCTACGCATGTTTTCGAAAGTAATCAAACATCTTATAGGTTTTATATAAATAAAATCACGCCCAACCTTGGTTGCACTTGCATATCTATAGCCGGCATTATACATACGGCCAATCCATCGGATCTGCATAGCCGGTATGTCCGCCGATGCTATACAAATCCGACGGAATGTCCGAACGTATGTGGCCAGTTTATATCGAAAACAGGCCTAGCGTTGAATCAATTCAAGATAAACGATTTAATAAAATTAAAATTTAACAAATATGTGTCATGTCTTGTATTTGTGTTTCCTATTTTTCCACCCCGTTTATACTAAAATTTTAGACGTTTTTTCTGATAAAAGTGTTATGATACATAAACGATACAGACTCATGTTAACGAACATAAGTTTTACATAATGTATGAATACAACACCAATTGTACGAGTATTGCACATAAAACTTACAGTGCAAGGGGCGGACCTATTGCTTAAGACGCTCTCTACCAGCTAACCTTTGGGAAAATGAAAATGGTGTGAATACATGTGTAATACATAAACAATTTTCAAATATTTAGGTACGGAGTTCATGAAACATGTACCTTGTGTCTTTTACCAGTAATAATTAGCCACAAAAAGAGGTGTGGATAGATTTTCTTGACGATTTTAATAAATATACAATTGTCAAGCACGAATCAAATCATTTATTATTTGTAATAAATGTTTTGATTCATTTCATTGATATATAAAATCATAAATTGAAAGAGATGTCATACACTACAGAAAAAGTGACCAAGGCCCCCGGTGAGCAGGGCTGGAATGAATAAATATGTATAATGTATATTATAATAAATTACGAAGAGAACTTATGTATTTTTAGTCTCCACGCGCGACATCTTTCCGACATCTAGGGATGCCATAATCAAGTGTCTTGGTGCGCAATGACGCTTGCGAGCGGACCAATTCTGCAGTCGAACGATCCCGGGGTTTTCCAGGATCCAGGATCATCCTCAATCGGTTTTGTCATCGAGAGCGCTGCGCGCGACGAAGCGCTTGACGCTTGATAATAGTATCCTTAGCTGTCCGAAAAATGTCGCGCGTAAATACTAAAAATACGTGAGTGTTTACCATAATTTATTATAATATGAAAAAGTCTTACGATAGCTTAAATTTGATATTATTATGATTATATGTAATGCACGTAATGCAGTGATGCTTCTGCAAGTGTATAGATAATTAATTATTATATTTAACATTTAGAAGCTTGTGTGATAAAAATCTGTGTTAAATTTTTACGTTGATTTCAATTTTAGAGCTGTTTGATGTATTAAACGCATATGCATGGTTATCTGTGATTGCTCATGACACTGATAATTCATCATTACTTATATTTGTGTGAAGAAGTTATAGCAAAATGCTCAATCACACATCGATGATGCCCAGGACCTATTAAAGTTCCGGGTTAATCACTCACCGTGGTGCGCTCCAAGCACCGTAACAAATGATGGTGCTGCAATTCAAAAATATCTTCATCTCGTCCAGCGTCATCCAGCTCCACACCAGACTCCTGGGCAGCCAGGCGCGCCTCTGCAGCTTTTTTCTTGGAGACAAAGGCTGCGCCTGATGATGCCTTGGCAATCCGGATACGGGCAAGGCGGGCTTTCTGAAATTCGAGAATGTCGAATTTAATATACAATTACGGTATTTGTCAGTATGTTTTTAACAGAAGTACCTTTTCAAATGATGATATATTGTTCTTTTCAGTTGTTGATAATAGCATTCAGCAGTCTTTAAGTTTGGGGCTATTTTGACTTTTTGCTCCTGCTTCTTATCAGCTTTCTGGTTCTATAGTAAATTTTAGAGTATTTTAGAGACGACTTTCGGTACAAGTAGAAAAAATATGAGCATACTTTATGGTGGGCTACTAAACTTAATATTGTAAAATAATGTATGATGTCGAAACACGTTACAAATACGAGTATAATTATAATCAAATATCGTATTTAGTGGAAACGAATTCACATGGTTTCGATTAATGAGTCTCACGAAAGTTTGAAAAGATTGGAAATATTAAATGTTTATTGTAGCTAAAAGAAGCCGCTGCAATTGTTTTATTAGACTTCTAGTTCTGATGAAAGCCATGTGACAGTTTTTTGCAGCTCCATATTTAATGGACATTAAGACTTTCAAATGATGCTCTTTAGTCTGACTAATGCGCTCATTAATAAACGAGACATTGAGCTGAAAGCTCAGAATAAGTAATGATGATTACCTTTACAGCTCTTACCAACTGAGCATTGCTCTTATCTGTCGTATTTTACTGGTGTGATGGATGCGCGAAAACTCCAGACTACAAGTATTTATGCTGCATACATATATATATTGTTTACTGCTTTTATACTAATTAAATGGTTTAGACTGGTACTGGATCATGAGCAAGAAAACGAAGTAAAAATAATGAAAGAAAATATTTATTTTGCACAAAACATTGCAGACGGAATATTTTCTTTAATTGGTTTATAACATGAAACGGACATATCTTTCCGTTTTATAGTCGTTGAACTTATTGATTTCAACAAAACTCTTGGTCTTATGTCTACTGATAAAAGTACTAGGTACTTACTTTTTAGAGCGTTTAAAAGAGATACTCTCAACTAGAGATCGGTGATAAAAAGTCTTACACAAATGTGCCATTTCTTAATCTGGTCTCTGGTTTATTTTGTGAAGGTTCGAATGTGGAAGACCCGAAAAAGATTCCGATGATGTCAATTCTTACCCGTTGCACCTTTTATCAGCTCTCTGATCTCTGGTTCTGATCATAGATGCGTGAAAAGTTAGATGCGATAACAGGTTCGGGCAGAGCGGTCATAAGCACTCCGGACAGCAAGCATTATGTTGCTTACAATTCACGGTCATTATGAATTCCAACGAGTGTTTTTTGGTTTCATTAATGCGCCTTCTTATTAAGGCATTACTTTTCAAGGGACTTTTAGAAGGGAGAGGGTCAAACGTAGTTCTTACCCGATGCAGTTTGTCATTGTCGTCACTATGTTAGGAGTTCTGGTGTTAGGTGCGTGGGCTCAAGTATAGGTAGAGCGATCACCAGCACTTTAGACAGCAAACATACGTTAATAGTTTGTTTTTTGGGCTGTCGCTATGTATCGCTAAATAGGTTTATACTATGGCGTGAGATGACTTTGGATTCACGAGAACGGTCATGATGAATTTCAACGGTTTCCTTTAGGTTCCATTAATGTGCAAAACAAAATCCAATATTGAAAGTTCTTACCCTCTGCGCCTTCCTCTTGTCAGCTCTCTGGTTCTGATGATAGATGCGAGAGAAGTTGGACACGATGACAGGTACGGGCAGAGCGATCACGAGCACTCCGGAGAGTGAGCATACGCCGCCGACGATCTTGCCCGCGATCGTGCCTGGGACCATGTCACCATACCTGAAAAAGGAGGTTTGTGGTTAGATCTGTACAGCAGTATCATTTGCCGGCCATATACGCTCGGGCAATCCGTCAGATCTCAATAGTGGGCGTGTCCACCAGGCATCCGGTAGACAACTTCCCGACACATTTACTGGCAGTTCTGGCGGATATAACCGAACTGTCAAAATGAATTTGCCAATGAGGTACTGTTTCCCTGTTGACTTGAAGAGCATTATTTATAATTGACTTTCACGGGCGTTCTTCATCGTTATTTATAGGTATATATAACAATATACCTAAAAGTATGTATAACTGTTGCATATCCATATTAAACAAAGACTAAATAATAATATCCTGAAAGATACTCCTTCTCTTAATGTTAAGTTAAACGTATTACAAACAGAAAAACGTCAATAAAATTAACAAACGTCATTATAAGAATCTTAAGTCTGTCCAACTATTTCACAACCACGCTATTCAGATGTCTCATTGGGCTTTAACGTCAAATAAAAAAGAAAATTTACGAAATATTTGCTTTATTTTGACAACACAATGATAGTTAAACAACATAACCAGCCACGAAATGTAGTAAATCAAGTTCATAATAAAGAGGACGATTCTTTTATGATGAAGTTTTAAATAGTAGCATTAACTACATATACAATTTGTAGCTCTATTTTACTTTCATATCAGCTTTACTATAAGAACGTTAGAAACAGTTTTATTGCAAATTACGACCATTGTTACTGTTGCTTTTATTTCTGAAGATCTATTGTAATTGTTTTAAAAATAAATATTATGTAATTGACTGATGCCGTTCAAGGTTGCACCTTTTCGCAGACAATATATGATTGCCTGATTTTCGGAGTTTTAATTTGAGACTACATACAAGGAATTGATGGTTCAAGGACAGGTCCAGTATAACCGTCTGGGGTGTTGCTGAAATACTGTATTCATGATGGTGAAATTGTTGTCAGCTGCGAATTGCAAGAGTTTTTCTCCTCTTGAGTTTTTCTTTGGCCGAGACCATAATTTCCTACTGCATATCGCAACCCTCATCCATTCTGGTAACACCAACTTTTGCGTTGAAGTCACCAAGTATGATTAGCAGTTCTCTATTTGATATTGCGTCATTATATAAACTTTTTACATCTTCATCTTTCGCCGCGCTAGTGGTAATTGCCGATCCGGTTCGTAAAATGGTCTAAGCTTTCAATCCGTTCCATAGATATCCCTTTATCTGCATTTTCATTATTTTTTGTTACCGAATTATTTCACAATACGTGAAATAAATATTTACGACTAAAGATGTATGATTTATGACCAACCACAACAGTAATACACGGAATAAACAACCGTATACATTTTCCAAAGTAGGTAACATCAACATTTCATCAGGTACCGACATCAGTTGACTAACTTTTACACGCCGTTGTCAGAAGTCGTCACATCAATTGGGCGCTCATTTGGCTGGCTGCCAGGCAGCTGATTGGTGCCTACTTTGAAGGGAATCCGGAATCGACTTCCGTTTTATGTTTTGTGTTGAAATTGGCTCTCTGAATGCAATGCGGTTTACTTTGAATTTGATGTAGTTCTATAGCTATACTATCATAACTATTGATGTGCATAATATTAAATTAAGAATAGAACAGACAATGTTTTATTGTTGAATATGACTAAAAATTGTTAAATATACAAATAAAACGAAAAAAGCATTGCTTCTTTTATTCATCTATATTAGATCGTAGATATGTTATTTTGATAAAGAAGCAGACAGTTTTCTCATATTAGTATAGCATCCACATCGTACCAATTTTATGAATACATCGTCACAAAGGGTCCCTAACATGCAAATTCTACGAGACTCTTGATGATGGAGTTATAGGTGATATTTCAGTGATTTTCGAAATTATCTTACATTCGCTACAATTACCCCAATGCACCTACACGCTTTTATGCATCCCGCCTCTGGGGACTGGGGCGGGTATGACGGACTACGGGACAAGGCCCCAACTACCGTCTAAAAACCCAACGATTGCCATCACGTAACTTCCAGTGCCTACCATACAAAACCAGTACGAATCAGAAAAGTGCCTGACGAGGCACGAATCCAAAATTCTGTGATTCACCATAAAACTTATATTATATTAAAAAGTAACCTCTATTCAAATCAGCTTAAAAGCATACATTTACGTAGTGAATACAAGATCGATCTCAGCCAATTCCAATCCAATTTAGGCCCAATCTCATTTTGCGAGCCAAGTCCGGGTATTGATGCAGAGTTTTTAAAAGACCTAGGTGCATAGCTAGTTGCTAAATCATAAATTCTTACAAAGGTAAAGTTTAAACTTTCGTGAGTCATACTGATATTAAATTGCAACGGTTAACACTCACGTGTTTTATCACAATAGGCGTGACATGTTTCGACTGCATCGGGCAGTCATCGTCGGACAGACAGAGTGCTGTTGTCACCTTCGCCTTCGGGCATCACTGTGATGTTAACCGTTGCAATTTAATAAAGGTAAAGTTTACATTTGCGAATGTTAATGCTCTAAATATGCATAATGAGACGTGAGCAGGTTCAATCTTACGGATTCAATATATGATGGGATATTGTTTCGTTATTAGCAAGATTAACGTAATTTTTTAATCATAAAAACAGAACGTTTTAAATTTGAGCGCTTCCGGCAAAGATGTTTCTAGATCGTATCTTAATTGATAGTTTCAACATGTGACAATTTATTTTCGTCATAATCAAAGTGCTGCCATAGCAGTTAAAAATATTTATTATTGATAAATTAGTAATTGTGGGTGGACCATGGCTATAAAGAATCAATGTTTTGCTTAAGAAAAAGTAAAAAGAAAAAAAAACTTGAGGTTCTTTGACTTAAATCCGACGGTAACTCTACCTACATCATCCATTAACATTTACCGTTAGTGTAGGGTTGTTCCAGCATCTTTCGTGAATAATTTTGTATAAGTTCACTTTAGGAGACGTTGAATGTTTTCATTACACTGCCGGTAACCTAATTATTATGTATGCCTACAAGCCCTGGGGCCTTGTCATGACGTCTTTAACGCGATTCAGTTCACGACCTAAACTGAGCCTAAAGTGAACCTAAACTGAATCGCGTTAAGACGTCATGGTAAGGCCACTGGACCTTCAATTTTTGGTTTCTTCGTATCTTTGGCTTTAAAGATAAGAGATAATACATCCTTATAATGCAAAAGCAAAAATAAGAGATAATACATCCTTATCTGTGTAGCAAATAATTATTTTTTTAACCATTTAGACACGCTGACACCATCTCTCCAACGAATTAATGTAAAAGCGGGCGCTTTAAAACGTAATAAATATAAGAGCCTGGGCTTAGAGTAACATTTTGTACCATTTGGGGTCGATACTTTAGATCCATGGGGCCCCAGCTCGCGCAAGTTTTTTGTAGAAATCACGAAACGTCTGGTTGATGTAACTGGTGACCGAAGAGCCGCTGGCTTCCTAGCACAACGTATGAGCATTGCGACAACGAGGAAATGCCGCCAGAATCCTAGGTACAACGCCTCTACGCCCTATTTTAGGTAGCTTGTAACCTACTGTATATCGAGGGTTGCCTGGTGAAACCCAATAAGTATGAGAAACCTAGTTTCGAGAAAAATGAAGTTAAAGATTTATGGTCATCAAACACTAATTTGGTAAGTAAATTCGTAGTTTTATAAGTTCTCCGTGTAAAGTAATTTTATCTACTTTAAGTTAATTTGTGTTCTAGCTATATAACTAATTTAGTTTTCCTGTAAGAAAACGTTTTTTACCAAGGGGTGTCGACTTATTGGGTTTTCGCAAAAATTAAAAAGCTGTTAATGTTACTTATAGGTTTTATTACCTACTTATAAAAAAGTTAATCTACCCTAGTTATCCGTATAGGTGTTTATACGGAATGATTTTTGGGTCATGGAGCGACAGTTAACGGAGTACTGGGGAGGGCCACACTGAGCAACTTTCACAACTCTCTGTGGACAGCCACGAATTCGGGAAAAAAAGGTCTCCTAATGAAGAGCTAATTGACATTTAGTTACTCCTAAGTATTAGTTGATCGATATTTAACAATCAAAGATTTCTTTTTCACGATTTCATGGTTGTCGTAGTGAAGGTTGGGTAGTGAGTGTGTTCTTCCCCGATACCTACCCTGTTCACTCTTGCTCCATGACCCAAGAATCACCCAGTATGTACGTAATCTTAAAAATACTTACAAGAGTGTGCTTTACTATTATCATCGATGACAATATTGAGTATTTGGGCGGCAATATTAATTTACGATTCATCAAGATTGAAGGAGTCATTGTCTGAAATTGAATAAATTAAAGAATGTGTACCAAAAACGCAATAACTTTAAATCATATAAGTACGGGCAGGCACGGGATTATAAACTCGGGTAAGTACACATAAAGGCATACATGTAACTACATAATTATAATGATTGATCTTATAACACCATAGGGGAAAGTGGGTAGGCTTCGTACACTTTTTGCTCTAGGCCTTGTAAAATAAAAACTAACAGTTATTTAAAAATTAAATTAATGCCATTGCATGGTCCAGTTATCTGTTTATAATAACAGTGCATTTCTGATTTGATCCAAAACAATTTGGCCAATATAACGATTTTCCTAAAAAGTGGGAATTGTACGAATTTATCCCACACGTAGGGAGGCATTCGTTTCTACCTGGGATTCGTCATTTTATGAGTTCTTTTACCTGTTATAATCAATGTTTAGGCATATCTTACCCATAATAACTGTATTTTGATTATATTCTTGATTTTAGTTCCATGGGGTGCATTTGTACAGTAAAAAATCACATACAATCGGAGTTTACGAAAGCACCCCAATAGACTCAAACGCGAAAAAATTCAAATAAACAAATATACGTCAAATAAATCCCAAAACTATTGTTTACATAAGAACCTGCAGCGTGTATTTACAAACAAGGTTGAAATACACGCAAATACAGAGCAAATTCTCCTTCAAGTGCAAGGTACGTAAATACCTCTCTAAATTGCTCATTTGATAGATGTTCCGCATACTTATACTTGGGTACATTATTTATTTATGTATGTATATGTAGGTATATTTATATGTGTATGTTTATACAATTATTAAAGCAATGTATTATTATTGATTCTTCTTTACGGATCACGGGCCTGTACATACATACAGATCCAACACGTAGAGGCCTTTTGGAGAATTTTGCTGTGTAGTACACCTGCTAGAACCCATTCACGGGATTATTGATATTATTATGTGTTTCCTATCTCTTCTCGATGTTTACGATCCTGCACAAAATACAAGTTTCTGTTTTATCCAATGGTTGACTGGTAGAGAATGCCCCAAGGTATTAAGTCCACCATTTGTACTTTTTTTGTAATTAGGCAATAAGGCAATAGATAAATAAGTGTTTTATTCAATTCCATTAATACTCATTAAAGACAGATGCATTCAAACAAGAACTAAAATTACTTACTTTGGAGTTGCCAAAACATACATTGACTCTTTCTGGCAAAGACTGCCACTGCACTACAATCATTCTTGGAGGGTAGGCTATGCGTAGAAGTACTCGTCTCGTATACAAATATCAACCCTTTAGCATGTACGGTAGCCGAGATAGACCACTGTACGAATGCTCCCGGTGCACGAATCCTATCTACTTTCTGTTCCAATGGAAACTTACCATCTTTACTGGTTTGCAGATAACGACTTATGTCTTCATTTGCCGGTGAAAAACTAGGAGGTACAGTCATAGAAAACCTGTTAATAGAAGCACCTCATCCAGTTGGAATGCAAAAAAATAATTAATATTATTTAATAATTTAACTAAACGTATTAATTTAAAGTACATTTTGTTATATCGTACCGTAAGCATCACTCAAAGTCGCGTAGTTTGATTAATAGATTGTGCTAAAACCCGATAAGTTCGCTCTTAAACGAAACAACAACAATTATCTACATATTAACGGTTACAATCTTACAATAGCTTAGATTTATTGTTAGGTATACTATAAACGCGATGTATACCTATCGTTCAGGCGATTATGTCATTTGTTTGTTTTGTTATTTTGTACCGTAAGCATCACTCAAAGTCGCGTAGTTTGATTAATAGATAATGCTAAAACCCGATAAGTTCGCTCTAAACGAAACAACAACAATTATCGACATATTAACGGTTACAATCTTACAATAGCTTAGATTTATTGTTAGGTATTTAAGGACAGTAGGTATTATAAACGCGACGTGAACCTATCGTTCAGGCGATTAAGTCATAACATAATTAAGTACAAATCTTATTTTATACGACAATTCTAAATGTATTTCTAGGTTAGAAAATAAGATTTTACCTGTTTCTAGTATAGCTGCTGCACTAATTTTCTGCCTCGGTCACCCATCACACAACTTTTAACACATACACACACAATACACACATCATTAACACAATACGTCACAACATTTTAACAGCTATTTCCAACGACGCAGCGGCGGAGCGCTTGCGATCCTGCCGCTACTTGTCGAGGCAGCGCATGACCTTGCGATCGTCAAACATATTTATTGGGTTCTTCCCCGGTTTTTTTTAAAGAAATTTGTTAAAGGCCCGTGCGAGAATTCGATAACTAGACTTAACATAATATTTCATCAAAAAAATGTTTTAGATAAGTACTATACATTTGTTTATTGGGTTTTACTTTGAAGTAGTTTGTACATTTAATAAATAATATCGTAAAAGTAAAACCCGATAAATGGTTTTAACGTATTTTAATTCTTACTTAAATCCTTTTTAGGTTCGAATCGTACTGAGGTAATACCCGATAAGTAATAGTATCTGGTTTTACGATGTGTGTTTAGTTTAATTTAGTATAAATATCTCTGCACTAAATACCTATAAATGTGTATTGTGTGGTTCTTGCACTAAGTAATAATAAAAACTGAAGCCTTAAATGCACTTGTAGTATTTAGTTCTAAATTAAAACTTGAAATCAAGTACTTATCGGGTTATCAACACGGCATATTTCCGTAATACATGTCAAATCTGCTTATCCGATATTACCATTAGGTTGAGCGATACCGAATCAATCTAAAACTGTTTTTACATTAAAATCTCACTTTTTGTCACTTATTGGGTTTCACCAGGCAACCCTCGATATATATTGTTAGTTATATCTGAAGTAGTGATTTAAAATAAATGGTTTTATTCCTTTTAAAAACCATTCATAATATTTATGTCCAGCTCAAAAGTAAATTATACTACCAACATTTCCAAAATCTACTAACTTAGTAGTAGCATTTGCTTAATAAACAAATCCTTGTGCGCTCACCGTGTTTGTTTCAACTCTGTTTACATTTCATTGACGTCAAGGAATTTACGATTTTACAAAGGTGTAAAGGTGTTTTTGTGTTTACCTGGTCTAGATTTGAGACCGTCAAAAATAAAAAGGTTTTGCGTTGCGCTGAAGTTTTAAAATACACATTTTTTCTTTTATTCGTCAAGCAAAAAACGGCGGAAATACAGTGCATTAAAGTTTCGCGTGATGTCACAATTAGGTACGATTCTTACCTCTAAGTGACGTCACTAGCCCCTACCCCTGAACTTTGATGCTCTGTATCGTCATCAATTTTAGTTAACTTGAAACGGGAAAATTATTGGTACAAAATGTATGTATGGTTCCAATTGGTTGACTTTACTTAAGAAATATTAGTTTTAAAAGTAAATTCTAGCAAACAAGTAACAATCTTCTTATATAATCTGTGTATTCTCTGAAAACCTCATTAATTTGGTTAACCTAAACTTCCCCAAAAGTATCCTTACCGATCTAAAGTCCCCAACTTGGATTGCATAACTCGATTAAACCAGATGTTTCATTTTGCGTCATTACGAATTCAAAACTAAGTTTCACACAAAAACCTACCCAAACTTAAAGGCATAAGCACTAGAATACTTTGAAGAAAAGTTTGCATCCTAGAGCTAAAATCTTACAACAGCTTAAAACGCACTAACTTATTTTTGCTGCTTAAGAACTCCACACTGTACCTTATTACCTAAGACAAACAAAAGAGAATCGCACAAGATTGAGTTTTTCGCGTGCTTCAGCTACTGGTAAAAGATTTTGGGTATACTGTAAAAGTTTTTATTGGTGATAAAAGATTGTTCCGGGTGTATTTTGGTTAGCCTTCAAGGATTTTCTTATCTCTTATCGAATACGATTTTTACTGCTCTGGTAAATTTAGTTCATACGGTGAAGGTTTTACTATACTTGGTCTGTTATTTTAACATTTCTTATATGGTACAGTCACTAGCAGCACTATCAGTCACTATCTTCTATTATAACTCCCGCAAAAATAAATGCGGAATCTTTTGTATCAAAACTTTTCTGAAGATCTCTTCAGAAAAGTTACATTAGACGTACTCAGTATTAAACTTATTACTAATATGACCTCATATAATGAGACAATTTTAGAATCTAAATAGGAAACTGAAAACGTCAGGATTGAACCTATTATGGAATTTGGTAGCCTCCGCCCAAACCATAAAAACGGGCAAGTGCTGTTAATAATGACAAACAGCAACATTCTTGCATAGCGTAATGACGTCGTAGATAATACGGCAATTGCATGCCATGCGGTCACAATTCCGTTCCATTATAGTTCGATCTGTCATCGTCATGCATTATTAATCCTGGTCATGGCACCAATGTGAACAATGGAATGTAACAATGTTATGCAGCTAACCTTGTTAGGCATACAATATTTTTTATTGAACGATTTTGTTCTAGGGCGATTTTATTTTTTGTTGTACAAAAACCATTTTTGGAAAATTAAATGTTTTAAATTGTATTCTATTCAGAATCGGGAGCTCTTTCAATCCTAGTAGGAGAAAAAAAGTGTCCCAAGATTTGTTTTCAATTTCGCCACCATAATTTCATTGATTTAGTATGGCGGTACCGTCAATGGAAAGTTTGAAATTTGTATGGAAAATCTAGGACACTTTTTTTACTAGGATTGAAAGAGCTCGCGATCCTGAATAGAAAACAATTAAAAAAAAACAATTTTCCAAAAATGGTTTTTGTACAACAAAAAATAAAAACGCCCTCTAATGTGTTTAAACTTTAGATATTTAACCAACTAATAATACTTTTTATTTACTAATGATATATGAAATTGTACGAGTTTAAATCATAGTTTTGTCATTATCGTTATCGTAAATCTTTAATCTTAATTAACTAAAGTAATCTGTAGAAATTTGAGTTTTTTACATAGTACCTACTTTTAAAATTGACACAAAAATCTTAATAAGAAACCCTTAAGTTTGAAAAAGACACATATCTCCTAATTCAGACTTATAAGATTCAAATTCATAAATATCACTAAATATGAAGAGCTCTGAGAATGAAATTTATAAATAACTCAATTAAAACACAATGACTACTAAATTTATAAAACACAAAAATAACACCGTCCCATCGTTCTGAATATTTTCAGATCATCACCATACCAAGGTCGAACCCGTTGACCAGCCAAGCGAAAACCAATCTTTTTTCCTAGCAATAAAGTCCAAAGTCGTATAAAATATATTGATGACTTCAATTTGTTTACATATGTGGCTTAAATTATGTTGTTTATGTGATTTGAGATATGTTTATTGTTATATTAGAGTTGTGTAAGGAATTTTCATGTACTGTTGGTTTTAGGGTTTCGTACTCAAGTTGTAAAAAAGGAACCCTGTGTGACTCAGTCAGTCTGTCTGTCACGTTGTTACATATCTCGATAACTACTTAAGCTGCCGATTTGAAATTTGGAATAGTTACAAACAAAGCAAACACAGACACATTAAGAGAGGATTTATCTAATATTTAAAAACAACATTAATGAAAAATGCCCTAATAAAGAGGTAAAGTAACAGTAGTTCGATCCTCGGATTGGCCTTCGTCGGTGTTGGTCTTTTTCTTTAGTATAAGACATCTATTTTCAATTTATAATTTATATATAGTAGTAATGGGTGAACAAACAGCAATGGAGTTGTTGTTATATATTATTTGATTGAATGAATGAATGAATAAATGATTAATAAACCAATAACAAGAAGTTGCAACATAGAGTATGTACGGAACCCTCGTTGCGTGAGTCTGACTCACACTTGTTCGGTATTTAGTTTTCGGTAGGTCAAGAGTTAGTAATCTATGACTCTATGGTTCTATCGCTAGATCATTTGTCAGCTTAGAACCGAAACTGGATCTATTGATTAGATCATCTATCAATATGAAATGAAATAACTTTTTATTTTAAAACCTACCTACCTCTACCTACCTTAAATCTCTAATAGGTCCTTGAGGCATTGTACCTAGGATGCTGGTGGCATTTACTCGTTGTATCGCAATACTGATATCGTTATGCGAGGAAGCCACCAGCACTTCGGTCACGAGTTACATCAACCAGACGTCTCGCGATTCCTACAAAAAAACTTTCGTGCGCTGCGACCCTATGGACCTAGAGTTTCGACCCCAAATGGTACAAAATGGTACTCTCTTCCTAGGGTCTTATAAATTAATACGCTTTTCTTATGTGGGATGATGGGCTATTTTTCATACACGTTTTTAGGGTTCCTAAAGACTGCTATATACACCATTAAAAAATGTTATGATTTGTGGGCACTTGGGCAGTGAACCCATGGTCGAACCATAATAGCTCAACAGTAAAAAAATAGTCACAAGGAATGGCAAATAATAATAATTTAAATAAATATTAAGAGCCTCCGTATTACAAAATAAATTAAACAACTATTGAATAAAGGATGACTCACACTAGGACGGGACGGGACGGGACGGGGTTGGGCTGGACGTGACGGAACGGGACAGGAAGAGACAGGACGGGACGGGACGGGGCGGGATGGGACGATCTATCCATTTCTTTACAAAGAATCAGGTGATAGCTCGGAGCCCTTGGATGTCACGTGACGTTTTCTATAGAAACTGACAGAGAAACGTCCCGTCCCGCACCGTCTCTTCCCTTCCCGTCCCGTTCCAGTGTAACTCATAATAAAATTAAAAATGGGAAAAAAAATCTGTGCATGTTTTACTTTTCTTGTGAAACTCACTAACAAAAAAATGCTTTGTTCAAAATAAACCATCCTATAAGCTGTAGATTCATACTTCAGTGCGATTGCATATAAAAAATTCACACCAGATCCATTCATTCACCTTGATCATCACCTTCTGTATTAATAACGAATACCAATAACAGTTTACAGCAGTCAAGGGCGCGCCAGAACGGATCAAAAAGGAATATGTTCGTATAAATAGCATTTACGGTTTCAAATTCAATGAACTAGAGTTAGACCACTCTATATCGTGAAACGTAAAAAATACTTTATTAAGAAATACTATCTTACATTGACTTATAAAAGAAATAGACACATAAAGCAGAACAAAAACGTCAAAAAATGTGGGTCAGAATGACATTAGCGAACTTGCATTGATGATGATATAAAACCATAAATGCTTCGTACGAAAAAGAGCATTAAATGTCAAATATATACACTGAACTACCAACACTGTTAAAAGTATATAGGCTGTTGGCTTACGGAGCATCACGTTCCAACCAAGACTATATGAAAAACAGTCGCAACTGCTGCACTTTGGCCGAATGGGTATCCAGTTCTTTTATAATATATCGATGCTATCTTATTATAAAAAATAGAGCGGGTCTATCGCGAATACAGTTAATTAACCTTAATATACCGACTATTAGACACAGTTTCATGGTGATGAATCAGCAAAGTCAACGGCCATCTTGCTGGAAATGTTCGCCTCTCCAGCGGAAAGCGGATTGATGCGCGGATGTTGTAAGTGTTGTGTGTCGTGCCGATAACATTTAGTAAAAGGGTAGACCTAACTTTTTCTATCTACCCATGCGTTTAAAGTGACTTCTTGCTGGGTAGGCGAACATAACAAGATCGCCGTTGCTCCGTTGATTCATCAGTCAAGTCACGATATCATGACACATGAAATTGTGTCGAAAAATCGGTATATTAAGGTAAATTAACTGTATTCGCGATCGACCCGTTCTGGTTTATATTAATGTGTACAAAATTTTAAAGTGTTAGAAGTACTATCTTCTTTTGATAGATGTTTCTAAGCGGCCTCATATTGCGCATACGAGGGATATTGGTGGAGATTTGCCACGAGGTGTGAGGGCAGCGCAGTTGGCAGAGCGATGAGCGTTTCGAGTCTCGCCCGAGGCTTAAAATAAAAATAGTTCATAAAATATTTCTTGAACAACTACAAAAAAATATACTTTAAAAATTTTCGTCAGTCTCGGTGGTAAGAATATTGGTTTATGGAACACCTATATATTTTAATTTTATATATATATATATATATTCCATAAATTCATTCGCTTAAACGATTATTCTCCAAAATGCTATATATCTCATATACACAGGAAATCTAAATTATATCGAGTCTGGTACACAATCACATCAAAAACATTCGTTAAATTATTACCATAACAATGGGTAAAACTATCAATGTCTATCAATACGTTTAATACGTTTAATTCCATGTAACAAGTAACTTTAATCATAAATTCCATTATTAATGGTTATTCCGATGTATTGTTTACAGCAAACTATGCTTTTGATATAACCACAGGCCATCTTTACTACTAGACAGCATACAAGGCAACTCTCAATTCACATTTATATGCAAAGTATTAATTCTAGATACAAACCGTATTCAAGATGGATAAATGAAAATAAAAAATGTATTCCCATTCCTTGTTTAAGTACGTTTCGCTAAGCATGCTCTGCGGACGATTGTCATCTTCCGAAGACGACTGATGTTTGGAAGTGGACCAACGATGTCAAGATAGTCCAGATGTAAAGGACTCAAGGACCTTTAGATGACGCTGGCATACGATCGATAGGTATTGTTTCAGCTAAAATGATAATAAGGATTTTCTGTTTCGAAAATTTTCAATGTCTTTATGGTACTAAATGCATGAATGTACGTGCATCGATTATCCGTTATCCAAGCCTTATTGCCTGCCCCTTGCTACGTCAGTCATGTAACCCTGGATAGGGTGTCCTTAGCTCCTTAGCCATTGATCAAAATTCCAAAACGTACATATGCATTACGGAACCAGCACACAAAGTATAAATTACAACGGTTAACACTCATGTATTTTTATCACAATAGGCATGACATGTTTCAACTGCATGCTCGAGCCGCGAAGGTGACAACACCACTCTGTCTGTCCGACGATGACTGCCCGATGCAGTCGAAACATGTCCCGCCTATTGTGATAAAAATACGTGAGTGTTAACCATTGTAATTTAATATCAGTATGACTCACGATAGTTTAAACTATATGAGCACACAAAGTGCCATAACAATGGGTGCAGTGGTTACGAAGAAATTAATAAAATAATATTTGTTACTTTGAAGCTGTATGTAACTTAAACTAACTCAGGCCGCAATAAATTCTCATAGAATAGTATAATTAGTTGTTATCAAAAAATATATTTACAGTAGAACATTATTAAGATGTAGCCCCAAGTGGGATTTCAGGGTTTGTCCAATGGCTAGTCCTGTATAATAGTAAATTCGGTGCCCTAAGTTTCTCTACGGAAAACCCCCATTTTGTTACTCCCACAGAGATCGGGATATACTCAAGTTATTGTTATTATCCTTTCCTCTCACCGCTCACTAACCCACTCGGTTATGAGTCGATAATCCAGTTTGTTTATGAGTGCGCATTTTTCAGTTGTTTACACTCGCTGTTTCAGACGTTACAGTATTTCCTGTTGTGTTTCGTCAATGACGGTGGGAATACGCCTCTTGCTAGGAATCCTTATATATTTTTTTAATTTAAAGGAACTTAAAGCAGACAAGGGCCGGGATAACGCTAATAGAAGAACAATTTAAAAGAACCTTTGTCAATATTTCCATGTCGGTTCCGTTAGTCCCGGCCCGATCACTTCCCGTCCCGTTCTAGTGTAATTCATCCTTTATACTGAAAAAGGCGCTAAATCGATAACTGAAAGCTTTACTTTTATCACTTCTTCCATAACTTTTCGTATTATCGCAGGTCGCATCCTCTTGGGGACTTCCTATAAGACTAATGTTTGTAAAAAGAAGTTTTAGCTTTAATATGGACTAGGATTGACTTGATACGATTGAGGGATATGGTGAAGAAATTCGAGGCCACAGGTGAGGTCTCGGTAGCTCAGTTGGCAGACCGGTGAGCGTTTATCCCAGACCCGCGGGTTCGAGTCCCGCCCTTGATCATGAATATTTTTACTTTTCATTTTTTAAGAAAAAAAGTAAGATTGATTCTTGTATGAAGAAAAACATTTTTTTATCAATTCCATTTTAGTATGGTTTCTTTTGTCTGTTTGTCATGAACAGTGATCGTAAATGTTGTAGCAATTAAGTGCAGTATAGCAAGATAGCTAATTAGAGTTAATAATAACAGTAATATGTAATACCTTAATTGATCATCACCCTATTTATTTTTGTATAAATTCCCTTATTTTCATTATGCTGCCCCGAAATGTTTATTTATGATCTCACATCTAGTCTGATTTCTGTAGTTTATGACTTTTCAATAATACTAATGCTGAATGTACATATCTACAACTCTTACGTCTTAGGTCAAATACAAAAGTTTCGAGGGAAAAACAGTACAAAAAACCACAACGAAATGAACTGTCTCCGAAACTATCACTTTATTTCTTTAAAATCGTAAAAACCGTCAACCAATCGGGCCATAAATATCTAACCGACGTAACGAAATGTTAGAAAAATAAATAGTTGCTTCTGTGACGGACAGACAAACATATAGAAACCGAAATGTGTTGATGTTGGCAATGACAAACTGAGTTTATGTGTCGTTCAACCGCAATGGTGGAGAAACGGGCTAATTAAATGGGAATGATTATTAAGGTTACCATAGTTTTTTTTTTAATACTACGATGGTGACAGACAAGCATACGGCCTGCCTGATGGTAAGCGCTCACCGTTGCCTATGGACGCCTGCAACTCCAGGGGTGTTACATGCGCGTTGCCGACCCTTTAAACAAAAGGAGGATTCGCTGTGTTGATAGCTAAAGGGGCATGCTTTGCTCAGTGGGTCCCCAGCTGCCAACACAGTGAATCCTCTTGTAGCTCACTTTTCGAGTTTAATAGTAGATTTTTTTAAATCATTTATTCTCGAAATATATACAGTAAGTGTAAATTACCTAACTACCTACCTCTACCTACCTTAAATCTAAAGTAGGTCCTTGAGGCATTGTACCTAGGATGCTGGCGGCATTTCCTCGTTGTATCGCAATGCTGATACGTTGTGCGAGGAAGCCACCAGCTCTTCGGTCACCAGTAACATCAACCAGACGTTTCGCGATTTCTACGAAAAATTTGCGTGCGCTGGGACCCCATGGACCAAGAGTTTCGACCCCGAATGGTACAAAAAGGTACTCTCTGCCCAGGCTCTTATATTTATTACGTTTTAAAATTTCGGCGCATTCAGCCGCTCCGCCCGCTTTTACATTAGTTCGTTGGAGATGGGACGGCGCCAGCGTGTCGACACAGGTAGCATCCCACACTAGCATCCGTCCCAAACTCCAAGGAACCAAGGACACCCCATCAGGTCTCTTGCCATCATCCCTGAAAATGCCAGTCGGCTCAAGGAGAGCAGGCACGTTGATGGTAGATTACGTATATAGCAATGTCCCAGATCTCGTGTAATTGTGAAGCTCAGGTCGACAAACATGTGATCTGAGGCTTTCTTATCTACTGAACAAAGTCTGTACACTATTATTCTGCTCGACGCAGTCGGCAAGCGGTAAATTTGTTTAGCGTTCCATTGGGTGCTTGCCGGCTGGAGGGCAGAGATTCAATATAAGAACGTCTGTCAGACAATATATGGTTGTCTGACAGATGTCCGGCGGACATATCCGCAATGGAGATCCTACGGATTCCACGAACGTATATATGTCCGGCTTAAAACTTAGTACTTGTCGGTTAAAAGCGATTTTGCCTATCCGAGCGGATATGTTAAAATAAAGAGCTATATTATGTGTGCTAAATTTATATCATAAGTTATATATAGATAAATAGCTATATATCTGTAATACATACGTGTTACAAATGGATAAACATATCCGTATCGAAACGTGTTAGTTTTGGCGCGACACACGGTCCCCCACGACGAATCTCTAAACTGAATTTGCATCTAAGTCACAATCTAGACAGAATACTAAGAAATACAAATCATTTAGGCCCATTTGCACCATGGGTTAGCCGATAACCCGGAGTTAAGTTGTCAGTTTCATACAAAAATACCCTTAACTCCGGGTTATGTGGCTAACCCCGGGTAGTAAGTGGCCGTATTCATGGTAAATGAGATAGAACAAATAAACAGAAACAGCAAAAAAGACACTACAATATTTTCCACAAAATGGACTCGCCTTAGTATAATGCTGACCCGAATGTCAGCACTGATCTTCCGGCGATACCATATTATTTGGGCCACGATGGTAGCGTGTTAAGGTGGCCTATTGATAAGATTGAACGCAGACCTTTGAGTACCTAAGGTCCCCAAAGGATCTACCCAAAGGTTGTCTGGAAGAGATCGCTCTTTAGCGATAAGACCGCCTGTTGTTTGCCTCTTTTTCATGTGTAATCTATACCAGTTTGTGTTATTTTTGTTGTTTTGAGGTGCAATAAAGAGTTATTGTATTGTATTGTATTGTATTGTACCTTAGATCACTAGGAAAGTTTTGAGATATGAATATACTTATATCGGGTTACTCACGTCTATAAAGTCGAAAATAGCTCGACATGTTTCGGAACGGTCCGCGTCCCATAATCATGAGTTGAGATGCTCAAAATCTATCCATAGGGCGCACCGTTATTATATGGTTTTAAATAGCATTTCGGAGTAGACGTCATGGTTACAATGTATGGAAGCGACTCGGTTTAGGCCGTCAACGGCGTCAACTGAATCGCGTTAAGCGCATGGTAGGGCCCCTGACAATTGCAAGACAATTTTAGCATCTCTCAACCCGAGCCCCGCTAGCAATCTAATCTCAAGACTCTTCATTCGAGGGAAAATTCGCTATTTTTGGGGTA
This sequence comes from Lathronympha strigana, assembly GCA_949128165.1. Classification (NCBI taxonomy): domain Eukaryota; kingdom Metazoa; phylum Arthropoda; class Insecta; order Lepidoptera; family Tortricidae; genus Lathronympha; species Lathronympha strigana. The sequence continues at coordinate 12,075,951 of OX421922.1, read as the reverse complement.
TGATCGGTTTCCAAAAACTTGTTTGATGTTTTCCTTAAGCGAAAACGCTTGGTAAATATCAAACATTATTTCGTAGATACGTCCCGAAAAACTCATTGGTACAGTCAGCGTCAAGGATATATACAACTAAGACCTTATGACATTGTGATCAAAAATGGTTGCCTGTAAAGTCGGTATACGGGCGAAAGTTTTACGTGACAACGACTTTGAGTGGTAAAATACTGTGCTCGAGTGGAAGGGACGCGTGCCTTTCACTTTTTATGTCTGTCTCTCTCGCTCTTAGGCGGGCTAACCATGCCCGAGTGGAAGGGACGCGTGCCTCTCACTCGCTCTCATTGTGAGCGCATAACGTGAGCGGAGCGTAACGCAGTTTCTTGAAGTGTCACCCGGCAAACCAATTTATAAGACGTTGTCACGTCAAAATATCTCTACAACTAGGATGCTGACGGTACGAGCCGAGGATTGAATCCGCGACCTTTTGATTGAAAGTATTACATGCCTTACAACACTTGACAACGCCTTAATCTTCTGCAATCTATTGTCAGTTCAGCGGCGTCTGATTTTCCACATTTGAAACGAAAGTAACGAGCGTTCGACATGAAAAAATTAAACATAGACGCGACCTCACAAGCGGTGCTCGTAAATACAGCACTAAATCCACGGAACAATAAACAGAGGAGTTTACTGCGGCGGATAAAACATGGCCACTTCACGAAAATACTGACGGGGACCATGTTGCAACGTGTGATTTTATCCGTTTCCCTGCTTCGAAACACGAAATTTGCGACCATGCGTACCATAAGTTGCACGCAGCGGCGCTCGAAATTCGATAACGGCAGCGGCGCTCGAAAGTATGTCTGTCTCGCTCCTTCCATTACTCTGGCAGGAGCGAGACGGACATATCCCCGAATACCGCAGTCGTTATCGAAGAGGGCCACACATGCACATACACACATATGTTAAACATACTGAGCAAAAGCTACACGAGGTGTGAGACCTACATAAACTTAATATTACACCGCCGTCAATCGAACTTGCAAATAATGTAAACAAACCACCATATTGATCGATATAACCTCACTTTTAAGTTTTTAATGAAATCTCTAAGATTAAGTTACTTATCTTATTGAAATTAAACACTTTAGAACGGATTAATCGCGTTTATTAACACCATAGAAAGTTGTATGCGGGGGGAGGGGTCACTTCTTCACTCTGCAGCTGAATGTACTTACAAATACTGGTGGCTTACAATACTTGTGTATGTAGTATTAATTTCAACTTGCTGCCTTTACGTGTTCCCGAGATAAAGGGTCTTGACAGACTGACGGACGGACGGACAACAAACTACGAAACCCTACAAATATAACCAGTAGATACAAGTAATAATACATTACATTCATAGATAGATAGAATACCAATGCTTGTTATGCCATCAATCTATGCGGCGTCTTTAGAAGTAGCGGTGGTTTATTCCCTGGTCCCTATAAGACAGGTTTACCTAGTTTAGGGCACAGGACACTAATCCTAGGCTTAACTTTCTATAAAAATTAAGATAACAAATAGGTACATGTACAAACAACAAGCTGTAATTTAGATTCCCAAATAAATCATTTTTTATTTTCATTTCATACTCATTACTGCACACCTCAGTACAAGAAAACATTTACAAGGTAAAAACATTCATCTGTGTAATAAACACTATTTATAATTACGCATAAGAACGATACACTGCAGTATTGGCACATGTTACGACAATACACGTGTACTCATTTCAGCGTAGCATTTAGACGTTCATTCAACAACTGACCGAATGATTGAAATGTTTGACTCGTTCAAGACGAGGACCGGAAGTTTTAACCGGCCAATTGACGGGAACATTAAACAAAAACTTCGCTTTATTATAATACTGCGAAAATTGTATAAATTGGTTAATAACTATGCTGCTATGATGGTATTATATGAGAGGTAACAATTTTTTTTGATGAAAGTGGTCTCATGCAAATTTTATTGTAAGAAAATACATCTCTGTAGTCTGGTACTTAGTAAAATGTTTTATATTATTTACAATATTTACCCGGGTAAAGGATGGTGAATTAAGGATGACTCACACTAGAACGGGACGGGACGGGACGGGACGGGGCGGGGCGGGACGGGACGGGACGGGGCGGGACGGGACGGGACGGGGCGGGACGGGAAAATCTGTCAATTTCTATAAAAAGCGTCATGTGACATCCAAGGGCTCCAAGCTATCACGTGATTTTTTCTATAGAAATTGACTTATAAGATTCTTATGACCATGCTAACAAAAATACAATTCAAAAGTGAATGGATATTTATACAGAAGAAATACAGAATTGAATTACTGTAACAACATATGCAGAGGCAGGATTAGGTAACTAGAATAACGAACTGCAAGACAACTGTTTTCTTTGGCAACTAATTTGACAACATGCACATAAGATTTGCTGGATTCATTTTCGGTATTCTCTTTATTAAAACTGTAAATCTCAAAATTCAAAAATCATTTGACGACCGGTTGGCGTAGTTGGTAGTGACCCTGCCTGCTAAGCCGATGGTCCTGGGTTCGAATGCCGGTAAAGGCATTTATTTGTGTGATGAACACAGATATTTGTTCCTGTCAGTTCCTGAGTCATGGATGTTTTCTATGTATTTGTATATTATATATATCGTTGTCTGAGTACCCGTAACACAAGGTTTATTGAGCTTACTGCGGGAATTTATATAAAATAAAATAAAAAGTAGGCCTCAAGGGCACTTTTACTCTCACAATAGGACCATTGTCATGAGGGTGGGATCTATTCAATAATGGAATCCTGGAAAAATAAACGGAGCTTCTTAGCGACGTAAGGAATGGCTTCTTTTATGTCAACAATTAACATTTCATTCAATTTGATAAATTGTTAAAAGTCAAAGTCAAAGTTCAACATCATCTTCAACATATTAAATTGCAACGGTTAACATTCACGTATTTTTATCACAATAGGCGTTACATGTTTCGTCTGCATCCGGCAGACATCGTCGGACAGACAGAGTGGTGTTATCACCTCTTCGCGGCCAGGGCATCACCGGCGTCACGGATCTTGCGTGGCACGTAACATTTTTCCCGTGCCAACAACTTCACTTTATCGAACCGAATGAAATGCGTCGCGTCCGTTCCGCAAGTATGTTCCGCCACCGTTTAAATTATATCATCTTCAACTTTATATTTATAATGTCTCCCTCTCAAACAACTTTTTAATACAACTTTTTCCTTTCAACGACCAGCACATTTAACCATTTAATTTATCATCCCATTTAATATGAGCTTTAAAAAACGCCAAAACGTGCGCCTACGTGACTCCCACAATCTCGTCCTATTTTTCATAAGCCCCTCGGCAGAACGTGCGTCTTATATTTCGCATTGTTTGCGTGACTTGGAAAGCGAACATGTCGCGAGAATGTACAGAATTCGAGACAAGGGATTCGGCGAGATGGATGGAAATCAAATCCAGGAAAGATAAAAAAAAAAGATTCGTATAAAGATTGTTTTGTTAACTTGAATTCAAAAATGTTGTATTGTGTTTATATTGTCAGAGGGGTACTAGACAGTAAGTTGCTCTACAAAAAGCTCTATTGGCAGAGCAATCTGACCGGTATTCAGAGAGGTCGTGGGTTCAAATCCTGCTCGACGCTGGGAATTTTTCCATTTTTCATTCAATTATAATATTTTCTCGTACTTAATCTATCTCCAACTACAGGCATCCAAATGTTCGATGCCCGATAGACAACACAAAACCTAAACGAGTCCTAAGCGAGTCCAAGTCAGCCCTTACCATGAAGTCGTAACGCGATTCAGTTTAGGTTCTTAACTGTTGTTTAGTAGAAATTTGATTATCCGTCCGTACCTACCTATACATGCATTCTGTACCTACGAGTATCTAGCGGCCCGCCGCTGTTTTTAGTTGCAATAAATTGTCATTACCGTATGGACCTGTTTTTAATTCATAAAACACCTTCACTCCAAAATGAACCTTAGTGTCTTGAACATATGGTCCATCGACCACGGATATATTTTACGGTGACCTATTTTGCGGAGTTAATTTTATGTAATTTGGAGTTAATATGGACAAATCAGTGTAAAAAAGTGTACAATATAACGGAAGATAATGTGTAAAAGTGAACAAAAGTGAAAAGAACGATAAAGACTAATGATCTACTATTTTAAAACAAAATGTTTCTATAACCGTTATTGTACGAACTAAACTGAACTGAGTGATTTGGCATGTTTCAAGGGACAGTGGAATAGTGATTTAATACATAAATAGCAGAGGACATTACGTATCTTTAAGCAGCGCGAAATCACCTACGTACTTGTACTTACGCGCTTACCCACATAGAAAAACGGTTAATGCCGCGTTGGAACAGTCTGGAATTTGGTGATTCGGTTTATGATTTGGTGATAGTGTAACGGTGAAATTTCACAATGGATCAGGCTGAAAAATGCATATTACTTCAGAGAGATACTTATGAAAAGATAGCAAAGGCTTATAGCAATTACAAAAAGTCGCCTAAGGAGAGGATAACTATTGGGTACGTACAAGGGCAAGTGGGTCTAACGAAGCTAAATTATAACGAGTTCTCATGTCTCCGGGGCGTGGCCAGGCTCAGGCCAGAGACGCATTGTGATTGGCTAAAGCGCGCGGTAAGCGATCGTGTGACGCGGCTCTAGAGAGGAGTATAAGTCGATAAACTGTTATCGATTGATATTTGATGCGCTCTGAATATTAATAAATACAGTAAAATCCCAGGACAACCAAATCAGTCGTGGTTAAAAATATTGCAGAAAACGAGGTGTAACAATAGTTATAATCATGACCATATTAAGTATATTGACGTTAAACCCGTGTGTATGCGTTACGTATACGCATACGCATTGCCTTTCGCAGGGGCGCAAGGCACTTTGATAAAGTAACCACAAGATGATATTGTATTGCAGGTTCCAAACGTGGTGTGTAGTATGGGTAATTTTTGATTAATCAATTACCTCAAACCAGGTTATATCTTCCAAGTAAATGAACTTTCAAACTTTAGAGTGTTATTTTAAAGTCAAAATTCTATGAAATAATGACATTTACTTAACACTTTCATACTTCGTGCTATCAAAATCTAGGAAACTCAGGATAGACAGACCTTAATGCTTTATAGATCTAGTTTCATTAAATGAAAACAACTATTTATGATTCAAGATCATTGCATAATGAGCCATCCTCCAGCTAACGTTAATAACACGTTGAAGAATATCCAAGCATCAAATTATCCAAGCGTTCTGAGCAGGTGTGAGGTGAAACAGAGAAGACCCGTAAGTATTTTAATTTCCGACATGTGTACAGAATGAGCCCTGCTATTTACTGTTAAGTACACACTTAACAGTAGCAGGACTCATCTGTATAAAGGTCGGAAATTATAATAGACCCTGGAGGGAAAGTGCCTTAAAACCTTAAGTTAGCTCGTTTTACTCAAGGGGAACATAAAAAACTGCCTTCAAAGTATTTTTGATTTTCACTTGTCTCGCCTAGGAGTCGAATTCAATACAAATTAAAATAAAAACGTTATTTTATTACACTTGTCCATACAGTTAATGTCAATGGTAAATTTTCTCTCAGAAACATTTTAGTCTTACACTCGTCGGACAAAAAACCTTAAAATTGAATAGATAAAACATAAGTCGTTTGTATTTTTACGCCTACTATGTAATTTAAAAACATTTTTCAATTTGTTTTAATGACATTATTTAGATTGTTACCTGGAATCAGATAAATACAAATATTCAAAGATAAACCATAAATAAAGACGTCTCATCAAATATACCCATAAAAACAAAAATTTTGGACATAACACTTTAAAAAGTTTGGGTTTTAACATACTCGATGTTACCCTTGATTTTCTTTAAATGGATAACAAACACTACAATAATAAATAGATACAGATACAAAATAAATTTGTGTATTACACAAACCTACCGGAAACCGAAAATGTTATTTCTTATTTGAGTAAAATCAAGCCAATCATTTATCGACACACATCGGCACGGGTACATCGCTTCTCTAGTTCCCGGCAAGGCACAAGCGGCCGTACCAAGTAATAATCATGTAGTTGTGGATATCGCTAGCAATTCGATACATTGCGCGGCTACTTAACAAATTGCATCGCGACACAACTTGTTTGCTATTCTAAGCCGTCAATGGAAAACGCCTGTACAATTTGTTACAGATCAGTTCAACCAATTAGTCCGGCAGAGTAAAATCATACGGTCCTGGATATATTTGTAAAAATGCATGATTTTATCAAGTAAAAACTAATGAAATGAATATACGTGACTCCTTAGTCCTTGAAGTTTTTGTTTTCATTCATATTTTTGCTCGTAACAACGTAGCAGTTCGGCATTTTATGAAAATATCGGAGCATATTTTACGATTGCGGCTAAGATGCAACTGGCTCGCGTCGAACAGTAATATGGCCATCTGGCCTCATCGCTGCGACGCGCGACACACCTCCGTTAGCTATCTATTCCTTTTTCTTTTATCTATGTTATTGTGTTAGCATAAGAGTGGTATTTGAGTGACTCAATTGCATAGTTTATAAAAATAAATGTAAGTACCGAGTTCCTATGTTCGCGTTTAACCATAAAGTTATTTACTCTAAAGTGTTTACTTGTTTAGCTGGCATCATTTGTCGTTAATAAAATAATGTTTACAGTCCACTAAGATTGAATTTAATAATCATGCGAGCAAAACAGGTTGGTGTTGTAAGATAAATGAATAGTTTTAAGTAGGTAGGTAAGCGCGAAAAAAATGTATGCTAAGATATGCCATGCTATGCATGCGCTATAATATGTCAGATTACAAAATAGGTTAGTCATTTTTTTATTATTGGTTGCCGGTTTACGAGTCAACTTGAGTTAAAATATTTGTTTAATGCACAGATAGAAATATCACACAACCGAAACGCATTCATTAAGAAATTGATAATGTTGAAAATTAGCTGTAATGTTTCGCGTATAAGGTTCAATACAGTTCGATTGTAGTTGATAAATTATAAGTTGATAACCTACGTAAACAGCTGTTATGTATAAGTAAACGGGCAACTAGGTGATGGGATTTGTTTTTTTTCTTTACATGTCTTATTATTTAGGGTATAAGTACACGTTGTGGGCACCTTCGCAGCTTGACTAGTTATGCAACTCGTAATTAGCACTAAGCCAAACCGTTTGTAAGATAATAATTTTATCTAAGGCCAAACCATAGATAGATATTGTGTTTCTAATGAATGAAATGTGTCTACATCTTAGTAAGTAGGTATAGATAGTTTGCACAGCATGAGTTGTTTAAACTTTTAATCATTGCATTGAATAAAGTTATTATTCGCTGATTCAAATGACTCATACTTCATAGTCTTGGCGATTATTTTTAAGATATCTTAAATACCTACACGATTGTTTCTCTTAAGAACTTAGATTAAAAACTGTTGTTTTTGGCGGGCGGTATGTTTAGTAGAAATTTGATTATCCGTCCGTACCTACCTATACATGCATTCTGTACCTACGAGTATCTAGCGGCCCGCCGCTGTTTTTAGTTGCAATAAATTGTCATTACCGTATGGACCTGTTTTTAATTCATAAAACACCTTCACTCCAAAATGAACCTTAGTGTCTTGAACAACTGTGCTCAGTTGTATGGAAGCGATTCAGTTTAGGTCCTAAACTGAATGGGGTTATGACGTCACGGTAAGGGCCCTGACTCCTGATCGTTTTCTGTTATTCTTACCAAATGATTACACAGCGTTTTCAGATTACAAGAAGACGGGCTATTGTCCCACTTTTATAATGTACCTTGGTGATTTTCCGTACCTTTGAATTTCAATACAAATTTCCATTCAATATCGTTTTTCCCGATGAGCTATTTTTATATATGCATCTTAAAAAACTCATTCAGAGTCCAAATTCAACTGTGAATTGAACCATGCCTTACTGCTGGGTTAAATACTTATATTTATAACAAATATCGCTTGCCATCCAGCGCTGCAATACCGCGAGGTATAAGTAGCTAGTTTAAATTAGCTGTTAGTGTATTCTAGTTTAAGTTTTATTAGAACTCGGAAAACTTTTATTTAAAAAAAACATATACAGTAAGTGTAACTTACCTAGCTTCCTACCTCTACCTACCTTAAATCTAAAATAGTCCCTAAGGCATTACCAAGGATGCTGGCGGCATTTCAGGGCTGGAGTAAAAAAACACTAGTGTGCGAAATCTAATTTTCCGCCCGCTAAGACACCATTAAAATGGAACAAGTGCGGAGAAAAGGTGATTTCCGACGAGTGTATAAGCCGACATATGTCTGTATTCATTTTTACGTACGTGTTTGATACAATGTTTTACTATACATTGGCGGGTACACCGGGATGAGCGGCTGAGCGAAGCGAGCGGCGGGGCCCTCCAGAGGGCCCAGTCGTGCGGAAAAGCTGGTACTATGAAAATCTATTCCCACACTAGTACGGAAAAGTACTACTTTCCACACGATTTGACTCCAGTATAAAACCCACTTTACGAGCACATTTTTAAAAACATTTTGCGTCACTGGATTAAAAAGAGAAATTCGACATAACCAGTTAAAAACTGTCAACACTAGTAGGTAAACCCTGGTCCATCGTGTAATTAAGCCAACGGGGCAAATTGCTAACTACGCGGTATTTAACGGGTTAATTATTAACACGTCGGCTGCTGCGGCTCGGATTAACACTTTGATGCTTTGTTTTCAGCGATCAAAATTTTATGTTGTGTGTTTTAATTAACTTTGAAAATATATCAAAAGTATTTTCAAGTTGAAAGTGTATATATGTGTATTTTGATACAAATCACGTTGTTAATTATGCAACAGGGGTGACTCACACTGGAACGGGACGGGACGGGGTGAGACGGAATGATCTGTCAGTTTCTATAGACGTCACGTGACATTCGAGGGTTCCGAGCTATCACGTGGTTCTTTCTATAGAAATTGACAGATCGTCTCTTCTCACCCTTTCCCGTCCCGTCCCATCCCGTCCTTAATTATATACTTATAAGTAGTGACAAAGAAGCTTAAAACAAACATTTGTAACCGCCTTTTTTTGACATGTAATGAAATCCAACGGAGAGCAGCTCGAATGTCAACTGCCAACGTATTTCTGATCGGCTTTGATCCCTTGGCGCTGCGTAGAGATGTGGCCTCACTCTGCATTTTCTATCGCATGTATTATGGGGAGTGTTCCGAGGAATTGTTCGGATTAATCCCTGCCGCTTCTTTCCGCCATCGCCCTACGCGACAATATTTCCACTCTCACCATTTAGATAGTTGGCAGTCCTCAACTGTGCGCTTTTCCCGAAACTTCCTGCCTCGCACAGCTAAACTGTGGAACGAACTGTCGCCAGCGGTGTTTCCGGACCGATACGACCTTCATACCTTCAAGAAAAGAGCGTACTCCCACACCTCGCGACACCTCTGGTGTTGCGGGTGTCCATGGACGACGTTAATCGCTTACCATCAGGCGATTCGTTTGCTCGTTTGCCCCCTATAGCATAAAAAAAAAGTTACTAAACTTATTATACAAGGGGACAAAGTTATTGTTTAACTCTCGGGTTGTTAATCTCTTTCTGAAGATTTCTAGCAAGATCGCGGTTGACACTTCGAGGATTCATCAGCCAAGCTGAGACTATGACACATGAAATTGTGTCGAAAAGTCGGTATATTAATGTAATAACTACATTCGCGATAGCGTTCTATGTTCATAACGTGTACCTACGAAACGCGAAAGTCTAAAGTGTTATTTTAGAATCTTTAGTTCATTGACAACCTATAAATGCGGTAACATTACATTTCCACAACTATTAATAGTTGCAATTGCGAACATTTGCTAATTGCAGCCGCATCGAAATGGTAACATGCAGTTTTAGTGCACCCGATTTATCGTCTGTCGCCAGCCTATGACGTCAAACTGCAGCTGTGTGCAGTTTGATGCAGTTCGTAGAATTAATGTTTAAATCGGTTGTAATGTGTAAACATCGATGATATGTTATAACACAATTACGGATAACACTAACGTATTTTTAGTCACTATGCGCGACATGTTTCGGACATCTTACTCATAGTGTTATGTTTCTGTTGGTGAATAAGGTCGCCAGAGCTCCAAGAGGATTCACTGTGTTGACAGCTGGGGACCCACGGAGCAAAGCTTGCCCCTTTAGCTGTCAACACAGCGAATCCTCCTTTTTTTAAAGGGTCGGCAACGCGCATGTACCCCCGGAGTTGCAGGCGTCCATAGGCTACGGTGAGCGCTTACCATCAGGTGGGCCGTATGCTTGTTTGTCACCGTCATAGTATAAAATAAATAAAAATCTTAGGATGCCATTATCAATATTAATCGAGATGGTGGCTGGGTCGCCATGGAAACATAGTCCGTAACCAAAAGTTCGGTGCAGGTAATAGTGACAGTTTAGTAGACACAGTAAGTTCGGAGTGCGTGTCACCGTTTACATTGGATGAACCAGATCTACAGTCAAACGATCCCGTGGTTCCAGGACTAAGACCGGATTATCCCCGGTGCTGTAATCAAGGGTGCTTCGCGCGGCAAGAGGAAGTCCGCCCGCACGCTTCGTCGCGCACTGTTGTTGAAGCTTGCAGAGATTAGATACAACGAGGAAATGCTGCCAGCATCCTAAGTACAATGCCTCAAGGACCTATTTTAGATTTAAAGTAGGTAGAGGTAGGTAGTTAGGTAAATTACACTTACTGTATATATTTCGAAAATAAATGTGAAAAAAAAATTGCGCACTAAGGATGTATCTCACTATTATTTCATTCCAAACAATCGACAGCGTTATCAACGTGACATAGACGCACGACAATATTTGTCACGTCGACAATGCGATTCGGAGGCAGGATGACATCGTTTATCCATCACGCCAATTCGAAAAGTGAAACATGTGACTTAAGAGGCCGGGATATAAATTGGGTCCATTCAGATCAACTTTTTACATGTTCTAATTCAAAAACTGAAAGATAATTTCAATTTAAATGGAATAAATGAAAAACTTTTTCAAAATTGTTGTCAGTTTTTTAAAAATTAACCATTTTCTAACGCCTATTTTATCATTTTTTGACCAGCAAGCTTCAAATATCTGTCTGGTTTTCGACCTAATTGCTATTGAATCTTAATTAAAACATTTTTTTTTCTTGTTAAGTATATTTATATAATCTTCAACGGAATAAATGAAAGACTTATGAACATTTTTACACAAAATCATTCTCCTTATGAAGATAACGTGTAAATGTTGTATTTTCGCGCGTTATTGTGCAAAAGTCGTATCTCGTATTTGAACATACACCGGACTCTTACCGGAATAACAGATTTTTACTTATATCTTCCAATATAACGCTTGCCTAATAATACGCATCCAATTTTAGATGTTAATAATCGTATATCGATATACGCGACCTAATTTTAGCACAGTAAATTTAACTATCGCGCCTCTGACGTCAGCTGGGTACACTTTGATGCATCATAAGTGCAGCAAATAAAATGCGGTACCTATATTGGAATATTTTTAGTGATTTTATGCTATTGTATTTAAAATAGCTTTCATTCGCTGTTTTCGAATTAGTCTTATGTTCGTGTGTCTGTCTGTCGGTCTTCGTTAAAAGCTGTAATGTGACATATGGATAAGTACGTAATAAGCTGTAAATGCTTAGAACAAAATATATCTTGTGAATGGGGATGCAATGGGGATGGATTTTTTCCTCAATGTGTTGTTTTTATATATATGTTGTTTAATAGGCTTAAAAAAAGATTAGATTGTTTTGGTTATATTAACCAGTCTTTATAGGTACCTAAATGCGAACATTTTAATATTTTTCAATCATTTTAATCAATATTTGATTGACTTTTGTTAAGCCACGCAAACAAGAGTAAACTTAACGGCTTGTACAAGAGTAACTCGGCGCTGATGTAAGTTCTTATTGACACCAAACAAATTGACAAAACATGTACACCAAATGTTTTTCTATGGGACAGGAAGCTTTGTCTCAATATGGCCCAACCCTCTGTAAAAAAAATTGAGTGCAAAAGTTTTTTGAATTTTTTTCCTATTAGAATACGATACTGCGCCCTAGATAGACTTTACATTGTTTTTTTTTTATTTGCCTCTTATTTTTTATAAGTAATATTATTTTAATATTTTAGAGATGACTGAAAGAATTGACGACACGTTGGCAAAATCGTTCGTTCGTTTTTTTATATTAATAAAAATGAGGTACTCTGGCTAGTAAAAAATGAACTTAAATACCTAATCATGTAAATTAAATAAAAAACCGTATCTGTCAATAAAATTACATATAAATAAATGACAGATTTAAACGTGCTTATTTGATAGGCGAAAATGTTGCTATCTAAAGTTTTAAATATATCTCAGAGGCTAGTCACCAGCGTTTTTTACAACCTATAGGTATCTAAGGCGCACGGAATGCTACCTGCAAATGGGCGACTTTTCATCCTACAATAAACCATTGGTATTTTTGCCTGTCATTGCCCCGCCCTATGTAATGCATGCTTTTGAAATATTAGTAGCCGTCACGCGTACTGACCTACTCCTTAATGATTTACTGAAATCTAAATACGTGCGTCAACAACTAGCAAAGCTCATTATTTGCGTGTCAACCTCATTAACTGGCATTAAGGTTATCTTCAATATGATACTTTTAGTTATACATATTTTCACACAGGATGTTTATTAAATTTTTTTGCCTCATGGCATCATGTTCATGCTTCAGGCAATATAGGGAGAGGAGTTTGCATACGTATCTTTTCCCCTCTGCGAATTACAAGCCCAAATGGGCATACGCGGTTCTGTGTTGTCACCAGACCGTTTACTAAAATACAACGTGTTTTTGAACAATTTCTTTATATTGAAAATCAACACGGATTAATCGTTCTATTAAAGTGTTTAATTTCAATGAATAACAATCGCGGTAACAGAATACAATAATACAATTAACGAAAAATCTCGAATAAATAAATAAACTAACGCGATTCAGTTTAGGTTCTTAACTGAGCTCAGAGGCCTTACCATGACGTCTTAACGCGATTCAGTTTAGGTTCAGTTGTATGGAAGCGACTCAGTTTAGGTCGTCAACTGAATCGCGTTAAGACGTCTTGGTAAGACGTCATAGTAAGTGTTGGATACGTAATCGACGCAAGTGAAACAACCGGTAGCTGGTAATGCACTGCTTTATTCATCGGGTTCGTGGTGGGCGCAGCCACACACACACATGCAAGCGGTACATACATAACATCCCTCCACCTATTAACTCTTAATCATCTAAGTAGTCTAGTTTTGATAAGGCCTAGTAAAACTGTTTAAAATCTATTTTGGGACGTGGACGCATCACTCTCCGTGTCTCGCCTGGAGGCGGTCTATTCTCTGACTCAGCCTCATGAAGCTCTTCCTCGTCATCGTTGCAATCTTCCTCCTCCACGGGGTGGGTAAGGTGAGGCGCACTCTGCTGAGGCGATGGCAACATTGGCAACACCGTCGGCATAGGTTGCGTCGGCGGCGGCGGCGGCGGCGGCGGCGGCGGCGGCGGCGGCGGCGGCGGCGGCGGCGGCAGCGGTGGCGGCGGCGGCGACGGCAGCGGCGGCGGCGGCGGCGGCGGCGGTGGCGGCGGCGGCGACGGCGGCGGCGAGGGCGGCGGCGGCGGCGGCGACGATGACGGAATCGGCGGCGACGGCGACGCAGCATAAGTCGACGTAGCCGGTAAGTTATTCAACATATCGTGATCGTCGTAGTCCCATGCATTAGCATCATGCGAATGACCTTTATACAATGCTAATTGGTTTATGTGTTTACGATAACATACTTGAGAATCCCAGTCCTTGATTAAATATAAAACCTTTCCGATTCGCTTTTGAATTGTACCTTTTCCCCATATCATTTTACCATTGCAATATTTTGTATAAAGTACAAGGGTACCAATTGCGAATTCTTTGTATTTTTTATTATTATTATTACCCGGTAAGCACTGAACATTGGTTTTATCACACACTGGAGCCGCAGACGAGGGCATCGGCGAGGGTGGGGATAACAGGTCCACGCGTGACCTCATTTTACGTCCATAGACTAATTCTGCGGGAGAGAACCCAGTGATAGTATGTTTCGAATTCCGGTAATCAAACAAATATTTTAGTAATTCCATTTTCGTTGTTTTAACATTACTACTTGACATAAGACTAGCCCTTATTCCCTTTTTAACCACTTTCACGTACGACTCGGCTTGACCGTTACTCGCGGGGTGGTATGGCGGTGAAGTAATATGCGTAATTCCATTTAGTTTACAAAAATAATTAAATTCTTGAGAACAAAAAGCTGTGCCATTGTCAGTCACTAAAGTTTTCGGTATACCGAACCTAGACATAAATTCGTAAAATTTCTCTATAGTCGCAGTGGACGTAATTGTGTTGGCCATATCGTACACTTCCGGCCATTTGCTATACGCATCTACTAGCACTAAGTACATGCGACCGTTTATTGGGCCGAGAAAATCTGCGTGGACACGATTACCAGCCTCTTTAGGCGGTGTCCACGGTACAGGCTGGACTCGCGCCGGCGCAGGTCGCATCTGTATGCATGTATCACAAGACCCTATCATTCGTTCGACAGCTTCATCTACGCCCGGGAACCAAAATCTAGAACGAACCTCCGCCTTGGTCTTTACTATACCAAGATGCGTTTTGTGAAGCTCAGACAGCACATTTTCGCGTAACGACACGGGAATTACAACCTTATGCCCCCTCATTATGCACCCATTTTCGTATGATAGCTGATTGCGACACAAGTGGTACGGTTTTATCTGTATATCGCTAACTTTGTTCGGCCATCCCTCCATTATGTAGTTACGTACTTTAGTTAAAATAACGTCATTGTGGGTTTCTTTGCAAACGTCTGCGAAAGTAACAGGTAAACTTCCACTTAAAACAAAATGCACATAAGCGGCGCGATCGCACGGTTCCACGCCGTCAGCACATTCCTGGGTCACCCCCGCGCCCGCGCACGCCCCGCGCTCGCCTACCGGCGCCGCCGGCAGACTAGCGCGAGACAAAAAATCGGCGCTGTTGTCAGCACTTCGCACATATTCAATGCAATAATTATATGCACTTAAAAATATTGCATAACGTTGGAGTCGATTTGCTGTGACTTCTGGAATTCCATTATAAGGACCAAAAATCGATATAAGGGGTTTATGATCAGTGCGGAGGGTGAACGGTTCTGATCTTCCATACAAATATTGGTGGAAACGGCGCACACCAAAAATAATAGCAGTAGCTTCTTTTTGAAGCTGTGAGTATCGGGTTTCGGCTGCCGACAATGTCCGCGAGGCGAAGGAAATCGGCCTCTCTAGGCCCCCAGGATCGAGTTGTGATAAAATCGCACCGAGGCCCCGGGGCCCCGCATCGACTGTCAAAAATAACTTAGCCTCCGGATTGAAGTGAGCCAAAACCCGATCCGATGCTATACCTTTTTTTATTTCCTCATACGCAATTTGGTGTGCATCCTTCCATTGCCATTTAGACTCCTTTTTTAAAAGGTCATAAAGTGGACACAAGATTGACGACGCATTTGGTATAAAATTCCTATAGTAATTTACTAACCCCAAAAATGATTGGAGCTCGCTGACATTATTCGGGACTGGGGCCTTTAATATTGCCTCGACCTTATCTGGTGACTTATGTAACCCGTTTTTATCTATAACATATCCCAAATAGCTAACTTCGTTTTTATAAAAATCGCATTTTTCCTGTTGCAATGTCAATCCTGCGTCTTGTAATCTTTCGAGTACGGCGTTTAACCTACGAGCGTGCTCTGCGTCATCGCGGCCCGTGACCAGCACGTCATCGAGTAGGCACAGCACGCCGTCCATGCCGGCTAGCACGCCCTCCATAGCGCGCTGGAATACGGCCGGCGCGCTAGCGAGGCCGAACACGAGACGAGTATACATATATAATCCGCGAGTTGTGTTTATGCACGTATATGGCTGTGACTCATCATCCAAAACAAATTGGTTGTAGGCCATTGATAAGTCAAGTTTTGTAAACTTAATACCACCATACAGCTTAGTAAATAATTCCTTAGCCGTCGGCAAGGGATACTGATCGACTATCAGCTGTTTATTAATGGTTACTGAATAATCAGCACACAATCGGACGCTGCCATTTCGTTTAAGAACCGGAACTATTGGCGAAGCGTATTCCGCATGATCAACCGGTTTCAGAATACCTAACTGTACTAGCCTGTCAATCTCTTTGTTTACCTTATCGCGCAAAGCAAATGCTATCGGCCGTGCTTTAAAGAATACTGGTTTAGCGTTATCTTTCAGCCTTAATTTAACTTTATGTTTATTAAAACAACCTAATGAGTCCGAAAATAATTTAGGAAATTTTGTTTGCAATTGTTCCACCGAAGACAATTGATGACAGTAATTAATTGGTACGAGTCCCAACTGAAAAGCCGATATAAAATCCCTACCAAGGAGGGATACTCCACCGTCACGTACCACATGTATGTCTAATGTGTGCGTGCGGCCCGCATAGCACACAGGTAGCCGCACTACCCCCACACATGGAATGTTATCACCGTTGTAACTGACTAACCTCTTACGTAACGGCCCCAATGGCACATCTTTAAAATGTAATTTATAAATATCATGGGAAATTACTGTTACGGCAGCACCGGTATCTATCTCAAAATTTATTTTTTCTCCTCGAATAGCGACAGTTCCTACCATTGGTTCCCCCCGCAACGAACGTATAATAAATACCTCACCATCGTCTCCGAAATCCTCGTCTCCGGCTCCATTGTCTACGTAATTCACTTTGGACGGACACATCCTACGTAGATGACCTTTGACATTGCCCTTCTTACACACATAATCCTTATATTGGCACTCCGTGGTCTTGTGGTTAGTATATCCACACACATTACACTTTGCCTTCCCTACGCGACCACCACTAGTGACGGCTGGTCCCTTGGCACTAGCACTGCGCGAAATCTTTAAAAGCGAGTCCGGGGCGGCGGCGCTGGCGGCGGACGCGCCAGCTCCGCTCGCGATGGCGGCAGCAGCTGCGCGCGCTGTGCTAACATTTTCAGCATACTCCACCGCTTTGCCCAGCGTCAGGCCAGCCAAATCTTGCGCGTATAACTTCTCTTTTTCGTAACACGCTCTCATGCCCATAATAAAGCGATCGAGTAGCGCTTCCTCAACATTATTAAAGGCACAAAGCGACGTTAACCCACGAAGTCTTGCGGCCCACTGTGAGTGAGATTCACCCTGTTTTTGCAGCGCTGCGTAGAAATTATGCCTTTCGCTGAACCCAACTCTTTTAGGGTTGAAATGGGTGTCCAAACTTCTTACGATATCATCATAGGGCACCGTTTGCACATCTTTTGGCAAAACCAAATCTGCAGCGAGTCTGTAGGTACCCTCCGTGAGTGCACTAAGCAAAATAGCCCTTCGCTTTGTTCCGGTCGTATCTGTTGCGTCGGTTATGTCATTTGCCACGAACCACTGTGTTAAGCGGCTTTTGTATGTCTTCCACTCCTGTCCATTGTGGTCAAAACTTGTTAAAATTCCAAATAATCCAGTCGACATGTTTTTTTTTTCCTTAATGTGGGTATTCGTCGCCACTGTTGGATACGTAATCGACGCAAGTGAAACAACCGGTAGCTGGTAATGCACTGCTTTATTCATCGGGTTCGTGGTGGGCGCAGCCACACACACACATGCAAGCGGTACATACATAACAGTAAGGCTGCAGGGTACTGAGAAGAGTCACATTAAGCAACATTTACTATAGGGACAGCCACGAAATCGCGATTAAAAATTATCCTAATTATAAGTTTGGCTGTCCCCATAGAGAAAGGTAACCTATACATAAAGTGCTCAAGTCGAATACTTGTGCAGCATCGAGACCCAAACTCACTTGATATATTTATACAAAGAAAATAATACAGATGACTGAGTATTTGTGTATTTATGGTACAGCTCCAATGCAGCTTTCTCTTGTTATTGGAGATCCCTCCGCACTGCGACGCGAAAAACCCGCAGGACCGACAGCAAAACATGTTTAATATGATCATAAATAAGGGGGAATAATATATGCTGCTTTGTACCATATGCGGAACTATTTGTGTCAATATTAGCGTTTAGAAGCAATGGTACATGTGTTGTTGTCAATACTTTTATTATACATTTTGTTTTTTGTGCTGAGTTTGGAAGTGTGGAAGAGTGAGGAAGTTTGTGGGTCACTATGAAAGAAATAAAATGCTTGAAATCTAGCTATGAAATGCGCGTGCGTTATTGTTTTAAAAAGCTTATTTAATTAGAAGTAAAAGACTAGTATACAGGTTTGTTTTACTACATAAAATAACAATTTTAGATCACCGATTCGCACGTTTTTCGGAGACACGATGGGACTCAAACGAGTACATTTTCTTGCTATATTATTTTACGACTTTTATTGTTTAAAATCGAAAATGTTTTTATGCAATGATTATATTTAGTCAGCAAGAAAAGAATCTCCTTCATCTAGTTTAATGATTTTTTGACGATTTTGTTATATCAAAAGGGGTATAACCCTTTTGTAAGTAATCTTTTCTCGAGCCAATTCCCATAGTAACAAAACAGCGTAATTTTTTGTTTATATCAAAAGGGCACAGAGTGTCGAGCGGTGTTGACGGCGACAGTGTTTTCTAATAAACCTTTATATTTCTTGAAAATCCCTGGTCCATCATAATCGTACTTACTAATTCCTCAACTTTCAGCCTATGACATAATTTCGATTTACTTAAGTATATTTTGTTTTATCATCTAAACGTCGAAAAGTGGAACCTTTTTTTTAACAGCAACTTAATTAAGGTTTTTTTGCTTAAATCCTAAAAATGATTGGTGATTGTTTCCCCTGACCCCATTATAGCAGTCAGCACCAATTTGTCCGCGTCAGCACAATCTCGTCGGATAATTGACCTATTATTGATTATGATTGTTAATGACTCGTGTTCAAAACCCGTAAAGTTGACTAATTAGTGTAATTTGGATTAAAATGTATACATGTTTTAACAAGCATTTTTTTTTCATTACACCTGCTCGTTAATACCATACTTAGACTTAATGAGCTGTTTTAAGCCCTTGACTTTAAAGGATTCTCATACTACTTTACCGCCCGTCCGGAGCTCCCGGAGGACCTGCCCTCTACGCGTTCGCCGCACGTAGTCGCCGCTCACTCCGGAGTACTGGTAGGCTCTGCTACTAAACTACCGCTTATACTTATTGTTTCTTTATCTGCCTAGAAAGTTTATTTATTTTCTCGCAAATGTGATGAAAAATATTGTATGTATCACGGGCGACAAGAATTACGAACTCGTGCTAAAATTCACACCCGTTCGTAATTTCTTGTTTACCGCCCTTAATACACAATGTACTATTTATTTCTAAGCAGTAAACGTCTGCTAACGATACTGAATTTCTCAAAAAAAATGAAAAGTTGAAAAACCTTCATGACATTTGAACTCGCGACTGACACTTCAATCGCTCTACCAACTTTTTTTTTTAAATCACATGGCATATTATAAAAGTACTAGATAAGATAAAGAGAAATCATAAATCAAACTCCAAAGAATTAATCCACTTGAGAGCTTTGTCGTTCAATGAGGATTACCGCGAGTCAAATTTCCGCTAGGGGCGCTAGTGGAACGTGGGTCCGGCGGGAACATTTCAAACGTCACTTTGACAATTTTCATATTGACACAGGACCCACGCATGAGTGGCGCTGTCTGGTGAGCGACAACACGGTAACTCCAATTCGATCAAGTCCTCCAGGGGCCACCGCTATAACGAGTTGATGGGCACTCTTGTAAAATGGGGTTGTATACTCTGCTCCTCGGCACCGCAACGACAAGCAGGTGAGTCCACCCAAATGAAACGATATCTGAACAAGGCGCTACGACCATGGCCAGTGCTCAGGCTGTTGAGTTTGCATGCCTACCACGAAGATCGAAAATTGGCATTGACGGGTAAACCTCCTTGTCAAAAGTGTGACAGAGATGGAGATACCAATCCGCCATTGTTCGGTTTTCGTAGTATAGGCCCAGGTTTGCATCGGCAGATCAAATCTCTCTGTTTCTTACCTGAATAAACCCCGAACTTACCATCCATTGCAGTTGCCCATTGTAGCGTCCACTAAGCTACCGAGACCCACCCTATGGCCCCGTTAGCGCGCCTAAAACGCATACCAATAAATAAATATTATGGGATAATCTTACACAAATCGACCTAGTCCCACGGTAAACTCGATAAGGCTTGTGATGTGGGTACTAAAAGACGATATACATTTAAATACTTACATACATAGAAAACATCCATAACTCAGGAACAAATATTCATGATAAACACACAAATAAATACCCTGACGTAGATTTGAACCTGGGACCTCCTGCTTCGTAGGCAAGGTCACTACCGACTAGGGTAAGAGGCCGTTCAAATACGGCCGAGAGACGAGGGAAAAGGTGGAGAAATTCGGGGCCACCCAGTGTGTCCGGGTAGCTCAGTTCGCAACTCAGAAGTCGCGGGAAAAAGCTAGTACCTAAACAATAAGTAGTTTCTACAGTTTGTTTATGAACGAAACATTTTTGAGGTGAGGGATTAACGTTAAAAAACATTGACTTCTTTTAGGAAGTTGGATAATTTATAAATTGAAATAGATGTACCTATTCACTATTCGATGTCGTATCCACCTTATCACGTACAAAAGTGGGGGGAATGCCACGCAAATTGACTATACGCTAGCAAGACGAAAACATCTTGGCAATTACAAAGATTGTAAGGTATACCCGGCGAGCCACTAACAACCCAACACAGAATCCTAGTCAGTATATAAAAATTACCAAGCCCCATTAAAGTGAATAGGAAACAAACTCCTAAACTCAAATGGCCAACACTTAAGGATCCAGCAGGGGAGCTGTTCATACAAGAGCTAGAAGGCCACCTAAAAGACATGAACACCACTGACCCCACTGCAGGTGAAATGTGGAAGAACTTCGAAAGCCTTTGCATGGAGTCTGCAGAGAAACATTTCGGACAAACAAAAAGCAGAAAAGGACCATTTAAGGAAACACAATGGTGGCATAAAGAGGTAAAAGATGCTATTACTGCAAAAAAGGAGGCATTTCTAACGTGGCAGACTTCAAAGCATAATAAGGATTTTGACAAATACAAAGAACTAAAAAAACAGGCTAAAAAGATAGTAGCTATTTCAAAAGCAAAAGCAAATAGCGCTTAAGTTGGATAATATTGTGCTGACCGTACCAGCACGGGGTTAAGTAATTAATGAAAGTTTTAATTGAAAGTGAAAACCAACGCGTCGCTTTAACGGCTCATATTTTATTAAAATCACTTCCCATTAGAGAGAGGTGAAATATTTATTATAAAATGAAATAATAACATTTATTTTCAAAATATACACAGTAAGTGTAACTTCTAACTACCTAACTCTACCTACCTTAAATCTAAAATAGGTCCTTTGGGCAGAGAGTACCTTTTTGTACCATTCGGGGTCGAAACTCTTGGTACATGGGGTCCCAGCGCACGCAAGTTTTTCGTAGAAATCGCGAAACGTCTGGTTGATCTTACTGGTGGCCGAAGAGCTGGTGGCTTCCTCGCACAACGTATCTGCATTGCTATAGAACGAGGAAATGCCGCCAGCATCCTAGGTACAATGCCTCAAGGACCTATTATAAAATTAATATTTTTTTTAACACATCACGACCATCTCTCTGAACACCGGTTAGATCGCTCTGCTAATTGAGCTATCGACGCCCGATCGACCCCGGCGAATGTTTCCACTATTCCTTTAGTTTGGTTATACGTCTTAGACGCGAGGTCTTGGGTTCAAATCCCGCTCGACGCGGGGTATTTTTATTTCAATTATAAAATTGTCTCTCCTTAAAGGGTGATTCACACCAGTCCGATCCGATCCGAACCGATCCGGGACGATCTGCCAGTTTCTATAGAAAGAATCACGTGACAGCTCGGAGCCCTCGTAGGTCACGTGACGTTTTCTATAGAAACTGACAGATCGTCGCGTATCGGACCGGATCGGATCGGACTGGTGTGAGTCATCCTTCATACAAAATTAATTAACATTATATAAAACTGCAACGGTTAACACTCACGTATTTTTATCACAATAGGCGTGACATTTTCGACTGCATTGGGCAGTCATAGTCGGACAGACAGAGTGGTGTTGTCACCTTCGCGGCTCAGTCATTTATCGGGCTTGAGTGAGTGAGTGTTAACCGTTGCAATTTAAAATTAGAATTAAAGAAAAATAAATTACATTAAAAATTATCACAAGACAGGAGTACCTACTTACCTAACTGATAAAGTGATAACTTCATTGATTAACCAGCCTGGCCTAGTTGGTAGGCCTGTTGGCCCTGCAATTCGAATCCTGGCTACCATCACAATGAAAAAGATATAGGTATATGGTGTAGCTTGAAACAGGAGTTAATAATTAAAACAGCAATATCGATCGCATAATTCATTATGAATCGAGACTGTAAGACTCTGACATAGATAATTATTTATATCTATTTTCCTTCCTAGCGTTTTCCCTGCCTCCACGGCTCAGGGGGCGTGGGGTCTGTTTTGGCAACTAATCCCAAGATCTGGCGAATGCGCTAGTTTAACGATAGCGCCTGCCATCTAACCTTCCAACCCAGAGGGTAAACTAGGCCTTATCGGGATTATTCCGGTTCCCTCACGATGTTTTCCTTCACCGAAAAGTTATAGGTAAATATCAAATGATATTTCATGAATAAGTTCCGAGAAACTAATTGGTACAAGCCGGAGTTCGAACCCATGACCTTCGGTATGAAAGTCGCACGCTCTTACTACTGGGCCACTACGCTCCTATTTCTATCTCTCTATTATTTCATATTTTTGATAAAATAGTCCAGATTTGAAATAGATTTAGAGCATAATCACTACATAGTATAAAACAAAGTAGTACCCGCTGTCTGTATGTATATATGCTTAAATCTCTAAAACTACGCTACGGATTTCGATGCGGTTTTTTAAAAAGATAGAGTGATTCAAGAAAAATGTTTAAATGTATAATTTAACCCGTAAGAAAACGAGGCGGGTCGCTAGTAGACTAACTTGAAAATATATGTCATAATACATAAAAAATTATAAAGATGAAATTTCTTATGAGGATAGTTTGACACTTGGGAAAAAGACATAGTCGTTTTTGTTCTAATTCTACGCAGACAAAGTCGAGAGAAAAGCTAGTTAAAAATATATAGGTATAATATAAATTATAAACTAAAATAAATATCATATGTTTACAATTGTAAAGCATGAAAATTATAAATTGTAAGAGATGTCATATACTACAGAAAAAGTGACCAAGGCCCCCAGGTCGCTGGTTTGTTTACAGCCCTTAAAAAATTGTTATGTGGGCACTGGATCGAACCTGCGTCGGGAAATCGCGGTTTTCACTATAATATACGACATAATAATATTGTAGTTAATCATTTATTTTATTTTATTTAATATATTTATTTGTTTAATACTAGGAAATATCAATTAGACCTAAGCTGACTTTTGAAATGAGAGAAATCTTGTTTGAATGTTGAACAAATAAATGATTTGAATTTGAATTTGAAGGTTTCAATGTCATAACGTTCCGGAAATTATATACCGCTGATGATAATTCATTTTTGTAATTTTTTTGTATCAATGTATTTAGACAGCCCCGGAATATACGGAATTAAAGCTGCCTCACCCTGTATATTTCGGGGCAGACAATGACATGCGAATAACCCTCATATATCGCTTCCATTGTGTTATAAATAATGCTTGGCATGCGAAGGTTTCGGGCATTGAGAAATGGGGCATATTTGTTCAAGTCCTATAATAACAGTTTTATGTGAATCTAGTTATTGTTGTTTCATGAGAGAAAGTAGGAGTCTGTTGTTCTTAGATACACTATATATACATAGGTATAGGTCCAAAACTATACGTTCATATAATAAACCATACATTGAAATAGTATATATTTAGCAAACTTCTCTTTTTGGCCCAGTGGTTGACTGGTAGAGACATCATTAAGGTTTAAGGCATTAAGTCCGCCATTTGTACTTTTATTTTGTGCAATAAAGTTTTAAATAAAAATACCTATTTAGTACGGGCTCCAAACATATATATTGTTCTACTCGAGCACTTTTATCTGTGAATAAAAGTGCTGGAGATGACTGATAGCGATATTAAAAAAGTATACATTATAACGTTGTCTATTGTATTCCTTAAGAACACTGCTATACGATGCTCCTATGAATTTTCATAGAAAATATTAACACTGTTGTTTTTTTTTTTTTTTTATAATGCCACACACACACACCACCACACACATCCACCACCACATCCACGTCCACATTCTGCCACCGTTCAAGATTTTGCCATTTTCGATACTTTTGCTGTCGTAGAAAAACCGCTCATATAATTCAGTCATTGAACTGACAGCTTGTATGGAAATTTTGATTATTTGGGAAATAAATAATAATAGCTGATTTTTTATGCGTAACGGATAATTTGTGAGTCTAGTATCATGTATGCACCAAAATCCAACAAAATATCGTTTCATGCAAATCGTCACAAAAATGTACCTACACACATGTTTCAATTGTTTTGTTTTGTAAGATTTTTCTGTATTTATGTTTTTTTTAGTTGTTTAAAATGGGTCAGGACCATTTTTTCTAAAACTAAAACTAATATAAAACTAGATAAAAACTAAATTGTAACTAAATAAAAACTAAAATAAATCTAAACCTGCAGCACCCTGCGGCATGGTACCGAGGACGCTGGCAGCATTTCCTCGCTGGATTGCTAAGCTGACACGTTGAGCGAGGAAGCTCGTAGCATGTACATATTCCTCTTATCCCTTTACACCCGGTTTGAAACAATCTTGAGTGTTAATTTTCAAAAATTTGAACACTTAATAAAACACTGGAAAAACTGAGTAAATAAATGCCGATTACAGAAAGACATTCCCCCTCACTATTCACTGAGCACCGTAAAATACTGCCAAGTAAAGAAGTTTATTTAAAATACCCGGAGAAGTTGAGCAGGCCAAGTTCATTTTGATCGCAAAACTTTGGAGATACGCGAGGGGCAAAATTGTTATTGTTCCATTTTACAAAATTGTGGAAAGTACGGGACTACAGTTTGACCGGATTCTTTAGATCCACTCTTAAGATATATTGTACTCGATTCTAGTAAAAGGTACTTTGCAGTTTGTTGATAAGGGTCATTTCTAAACGAGTCTTTATGGCATTATCGCCTTATATTTAGCAACCAACAAAGTTGAATCTTTTACTAAAACAATCTCATTTTATTGGGTATTTACACCAAACAAAGCTCTATACGCAACTTGCCGTCTACAAAAATAAAACATAGATTCAAGATTTGACATTTTTTTGCCGTTTTTATAGATAATGCTGCGGAAACCTTCATGCGCAAGTCCGACTCGCACTTCGCCGGTTTTTTTATGTAGTTAATCTTTTTGGAAAATGTTCAAAATTGTGGGAACTGGCATGACATAAAGGACTACGCCACGCATTGAAAAGTGCATGGGCAATTTATACTTAAATGAATCTATTCTTAAACTGCCCATGCAATTTTGAACGTAATAGAAACAAATAAAATAATAATATTTCAACGAACTTCAGCTAATTTCAAGATTTCAAGTCTGTTAAAACTTTAATCTAATAGCAGTTCATAGACAGTATCCGTATGTTTTCAAACATTCCTCCCGTATAAACGCATAGTTGAAGTTGCCCCGTTGCCCAAAGTTGTCCCAAACTTTGTATCGCGCAACTTATTGTCCCCGCTTTAGAAATTGTGTTACGGTTTTGTTTGCTGTCGTTATTGTAGTGGAAATTCCTTGGTGTCACATTCATTAAGTTTAATGTGTGTTACTTCGTTTTGTTAGTTGTTGTCAAATGAACAAATTATTTTATGGTAAGTAAATAAATATTTTGACTGCTTGACACATGGGATCCTACTTTTATTTATTGTTATAATTATTATGTTATGAATGATAAATAACTAAATAATTATATAATTTAAACTTTCGTGAGTCATACTGATATTAAATTGCAACGGTTAACACTCACGTATTTTTATCACAATAGGCGTGACATGTTTCGACTGCATCGGGCTGTCATCGTCGGAAAGACAAAGTGGTGTTGTCACCTTCGCGGCTCGGGCATCACTGCCCGAGACCGGTGTAGGTAACGGGTCGCGCGCGTCGAAGCAGGCTGATTCAAGCAATCCGGCGCCATCGTTGCGGGAGTCTGAATTGTCGGATCGTCTGACGGGATCAACTACAAACACACCGAACCAACCGTGTCCACTAAATCGTCACCACACAAATTCACGTTCCCTCTAGGAAGCACTGGTTTCCTAGCCGGTGGCAGAGTCCAACCTCCGTCGCGGTTGAAGTTAGGGCGAGTCCGATTTCAATGGCCTCGCGGATCTTTCGTGGCACATTTTTCCCGTGCCAACAACTTCACCTTATCGAATCGAATAAAATGCGTCGCGTCCGTATCGCTAGTATGTTCCGCCACCGCCGAATTCCTTACGTCCTGATTTTTCACGCTACGAATATTCTCTGACAATCTCGTAGACACGTTCCCCGCCCCGTTTCCCCCACACACGACCTACCGCAGTCGCAAGGTATTTCAGACTCCCGCAATGACGACGGCGCCGGATTGCTCGAATCAGCGGGATTGCTACCGGCAAACGATCTGTTCATCAAAACCAAAAGTAAATTGAAGAAAACAATCCTTAGTGCCACTTGAACCGATCGAGGTTAGTCAACTAACCCGGAGTTAAGCCTTAATACTGGAAATAAACAGTTAACTCCGAGTAAGTGGGATAACTCTTGGTTCCAGTTCCGTTAAGACTTATAAGTCTTATAATTGCCTTGTCAAAAATACTTTTACTACAAATAAATCCAGCATAAAACAAGCCTACATCAACCAACAGGAAATTAAAAGTACAAAAGACAATGCCGTGAACAATAAAGAGTACATTAAAAATGCGTAAACAATTGCCTGTCTAATTATAATTCTTTTTGTTCTTGTTTACAGCTGTTTTACGACTGACGACTCTAAACTAGCGCCATCGCCACTGCGGCAGTGCTGCATTGAACGTTTTTACTTCCGACCATGATGGTAAGAAAAACTTTTTCAGTGTGTTAAAGGTACCTATGACGCGGGTTGAAAGTGCTACTTTTACGCCCTAGGGAGTTTTACTTTCGAAATCCATTTTTTAAATAAAAAAGCGATAAAAAGTCGGTTTAAAATGGTGGATGATTCATAATTCTTAAAATTCATAAAACATTTATTCATGACACTACAATAAATATACGGGCATTTTCAGAAAAAATGCACCATTTTAATGAAAATGAGTCCTCGATTTTCCATACATAAAAAAATTACAGTTTTGTAACGGTCCATATAAAATGTATGAAAAAATGCGTTACGAACCTGACAAAAAAAAGAGGCACTCTTTTTCTTTTTTAAATCTATAGTACCCGTGATTTTGGTTATAAAAACCCAAAACTTCCTATTTTTTCAAAAAAAAGGAAATGGTACCCTATTCTTAAAAATGCCCAAAAACTCAAAAATAATAGCACAAGTGTCACGAAAGTTATCCCGTTTCAGTTCCGTATCCGTTCTCAGCGTTGGTAAGTAATTAAGTGAGTAAGTATTTTATTTGTAAACATACAGTACAGTGGTGGTCATATTTTACTATGTTTCACCTACCTAAAACGCCCAGCGCCAGCGCTGGTCTTCCGATGGAACCACCTAGTGATTGGGACGTGATAGTGAGTTTTAGTGATTATGTGATTTCCTTTCAAATATTTATTTCCAGAATCCATAAATGACAAAATTAAAATAAAAGTTTCTTCAGGACTCTCGTACAACAAGGTTAAGTTAAGATATATTTAATAAAACGCTGTATTTTTCTTTCCTCATATTTGATATGAAAAGTAGAGTGTTGAACTCGGGTGAAGGGGACTATTTCAGTCTCGGATTATCGGCGCTTTACAAAACATCTCGATTGAAATAGGTGCTTTACCATCCTTGGGTAAAAATCTACTATTTTAAGTATAAAATCTAGAGTAACAATAAATTAATAAATGTTTGAAGACAATCTCACTCATTTCGACCTTGACTCAGACTAAACACAACTTGTGACCTTAACAATCCATTTTTTTTTGTTAAAAACACCGACAGTTAACCATTTTTAACCATATTTTCTATGACAAAACGGCTTAAAGATGACTTATAGTGGAATGAAAAGAAATTAACCTTATGAACAGTCGCTATCAGATAATATAGTACATTTCGATGCTAGTGTGGAAAGTATGTCATTACTTCACGAGTCCCGAGGTATCTTGCCACGAGCCGTAGGCGAGTGGCAATACTCGGGACAAGTGAAAAATGACATATCCACACGTGAATCGAACGACGTTTTTCAATACAGATGCGAAAAAATTAAAATACATAAGAACGAATTTAAAGTTTTTTTATTATTTCCGTGACACGATTGTAATACAGTTGATATATTAAGAACATCTTCAAAATGTTTATCTTATCTTCTTTACTTTCTCATTTTCAATCTCATAATAATTATTTCTCGCATGTGACAAATCGTATCGTCATGTCTTAGAGGCCCTTCGAACATGTTTACCTGATTGAAAAACGCTTCTACTTTGACTGACGTTCTCTTAAAGGACTAGTATCCAGGCCATAACCTTTTAAAAAATAAAAAAATTGACTGACGTTTTGTAGGCTCTGTTCCGTTTCATACACACGGATTTATAAGAACTGTTTTCAATGTTAATATTTTTACTGAATGATCATTAGTATGATGAAGAAATAATTATTGAAATATAAAATATCAATATCTTTAATATTATTGCGTTAATAGTGGGTATTTAGTTTTATTACGGCTCGGTAAAGTTAACGAACAATAATACTCTTCGGTAAGCAGTCATGAATTGGAACACAACTAAATTTAAAAAGATTGGAAAAGTAAAAAGCACTAGTTCGCAAAAACAAACTTTGCGCACGCAAAACAGCCAAAAAAAGGGCACTTTTTGAGCAACTGTATTGAAAAATAATATTTAAAATGGGTCACTCACGTACTCGTAATTTAGTCGATTTTCGCTCGACATGTTTCGTTCTTTACGAAGAACGTCATCAGGAGCGACCACCCGCGAATATTATTTAATGTTTGAGTTTCACGAGTTTTATAGTTTTGATAACATTTATTTTCGAAATAAATACAGTAAGTGTAACTTACCTAACGACCTACCTCTACCTACCTTAAATCTAAAATAGGTCCTTGAGGCATTGTAATCAGATATATCAGAGCGTCCGAGGTGTTCATAATATCTGAACATGCACTCCAAGGCCTTGTCAATAGAGGCGTGTTCAGTTATTATTGAGTGCCTCGGCTGCTTACCTTTTACGACATACAAGCATATTTACACTCGTATAAAATTAAAACCCAGCGGACTACCCTGTGCCCAACAGTGGGACGAGCTAACTTTAATCAATTCCGTAAACTAACATCAACTTGGAATAGTTTCAATAATGATTGATGGGCGTAGGCGTGACGGCGATCAAACTTTGCCAATCAAACTGGCTGGTTTAGCTGAGAATCGAGCTTCGTAGCTGCCATAAAGTCAGTTAAAAAATGGTCGAAAAATCCGTGATTTTTGTGCACGAGCCCTAAGTTGCATGGTATGTACAATTATTTCTGGTCGATAAAAAACGTTTATTCATAAAAAAGTGTAATGCTAATAAATGTATATTTGTTCAATTTAATGAATATGATATAATAATACTAATATTGTCTTCTGTTACTGCGATTGTTATTCATTGGAATTAAACACTTTAGAACAGATTAATCGCGTTTATTAACACCATGACCCTATTTTTCGAGCCCTTTACAGCACTCGTTTTCACAGGGTTAATCCTGACAGGGGTTTTTTACAATTTAATTTTTTTTATTTAAATTATAGAATGCCCTTCAGGCTATGTATTACTAGCTTTATGAGCCCCTCTGGGCATTGTAGACCAACCTTTGTTTTAGTTTTGAATTATTTTTTATATTTTTGTATGTAGGTAGTTTGCACAAGTAACTTTTTTGATTAAGAGGGAATTTTCGCATTCTCTCAGTCATCATCTTAAGCCTGTGAAAACGAGTGCTGTAAAGGGCTCGAAACGTAGGGTCATGGTGTTAAAAAACGCGATTAATCCGTTCTAAAATATTTAATTTTAATTCATATTATTTGTAAGAAATATTCTCTTTTCAAGAAGCTAAATCTTGGCATAGTTTTTAAATCCTAGATCGATACAATCGACATAAAATGGCACGCTGCCAGAATTCCGCATTAAAAATATAATTACACATCTCAAGTGTTTATTACGCGTTTTTAACTCCGGAATCACTGTT
Source organism: Lathronympha strigana (assembly GCA_949128165.1). Classification (NCBI taxonomy): domain Eukaryota; kingdom Metazoa; phylum Arthropoda; class Insecta; order Lepidoptera; family Tortricidae; genus Lathronympha; species Lathronympha strigana. Next base: position 12,045,279 of record OX421922.1, on the reverse strand, counting down.
ACTGTTATTTGTTATGTAATTAAAATAAACATAAAAGTCAGTTTTTGGGGTTCCTTATTAGAAAAACGACTGTTAGAGCCCTGTAATGTGCACCAAAATTCGATGCTAGTGCGGAAAGTCTATCATTACACCAGCCCAGAGGTATCTACCAGTTACCAGCCACGAGCCGTAGGTGAGTGCCAATACTCGGGACGAGTGAAAAATGACATATACGCACGTGTATCGAACGACGTTTTTCAATACAGATACGAAAAAAATTTAATACAACTATAAGAACAAAGTTGAAAGTTTTTTTATTTATTTCTGTAACACTAATTGTAGGTACAGTTGAACAATTATTAATTAGTATTTAGTTTTATTCCGTCTGGATAAAGTTAACTAACATGAATAGGTACTCTTCGGTAAGCAGTCATGAATTGGAACAAAACTAAATGTTACATGACATTACATCTCTTTCTCTAACATGATAATGTCACGTAACACTATCCTTGTCACACCGTGATAGGTATAACGATATATAACAGTCAATGTGGGAGCGCCATAACTATTACTTACTTAGTTGCTGAGATTTCCATACTTAATAAATATTTTGTTATTTACGAGTACTTACCAAACAGAAAATACGTAGAATTTGATGTGAATTTGTTGACTTACCTGTTAACAAATGATAATTATTGTAAATTAATTTATACATACACACACTGAAAGTAAATAATACCTAATCAACCGAAAACTTGACGCCAAAAAGTGCTGCAGTTACGGCACTTTTTTATATAGTCTTGTTTGGATTTTGACACTTAATACCTAAGTCAGTAAGCTCTTTTTCTTATAAAACATTTATTGTTCGTAGCATCATCAGTGCATTGTTCGCTAATATTATTCTGACCCATATAATTTGACGTTTTGATTCTGCATTGTGAGCCTATTTATTTCAATAAGACAATGTTCTTACATAATTGAAAATACAGTTACTAAAGATACACAAAGGAACAATATAGAAACAGAGGTAACAGGTGGTATTTATGCTAATGCGCGAACTCTGCTAGACAACCTTTAGGTAGTGGAGTACATACCAAATAAGAAATGCAGTAGGCATAGAGATGATCAAAAACAGATATTCAATACACAAAAAACATAAATAAACATACAATACAATGATATACATAATGACTGAAGAAGAGAATCGAAAGTATCAAGAAGAAAAGCTAAGGAAGAGACAAATGATTCCTCCAGTTCCCAATTTCACCGGCGACAGGTGTGACAATTTCCGTAACCTATGGACGCCTGCAACGTCAGTAATTCAGTCATTTAGAAAAGAGAGTACCTTTTTGTACCACTTGGGGTCGAAACTCTTGGTCCATGGGGTCCCAGCGCACGCAAGTTTTTCGTAGAAATCGCGAAACGTCTGGTTAGTGTTACTGGTGACCGAAGAGCTGGTGGCTTCCTTGCACAACGTATCAGTATTGCGATACAACGAGGAAATACCGCTAGCATCCTAGGTACAATGCCTCAAGGATCTATTTTAGGTTAAAGGTAGGTAAAGGTAAGTAGTTAGGTAAGTTACACTTACTGTATATATTTTGAATATTTTAAGAATTGTCACAACTGTCAGCGTGGTGAAAAGGGCCAGTTGTGACTTACAGGATACAATAGATTGAGCACGTCTTACAACGAAGGGAAGAGACTTCCACAGTTGAATAGCCTATTCACGAGTTATTTATAGCTCTGACCTAATAACCTTGCCCATTTAAATGAGATCCTCTGCAATAAATCAAAGCTATTAAAAACCGTGGCCGGACATGTTATTTCCGAAGCCTGCAGAGTGAAGATATTGTAAAATCAAGGGAAGAAAGGCACCCTTTCGGTCCAGGTATTTTGGCGCTCGATGGTCTGAGACTGCAATGTGTCTTTCACCCGAGCTAAACACTACTTTTCATATCGAATACGAGAATCGGCAAAATTATTCTCGGCGATAATTTAGAGAACCGTTAAAGTCTTCGTTTTCCTTACAGAACCCTAAAATCAGCATCTCGCGTTACCAATGAGAATGGACAAGCAGAAACAGCCACGCAACATGCCGTTTTAAAAATGGCGGCATTTTTTCACTTTCAATGGCGGAGCGATATATCACCGTGTCAACTGAAATTTAGGGCTAGGTTTGGTTCAAAGACCCTCTTAATAAAACACTACACACAACACAAACACTTATTTAACAGGGTTTAGTGTGAGTACCTACACATAGTACCGATAGTACATATAGTACCGATTAGAGTCTTAACTTAATGTTTTAAAAGGCAAAACTGAGCAAATTTTATTCTAAAATTAAGGATGACTCACACTAAGAACGGTAAGGGCCGACAGGACGATCTGTCAATTTCTATAGAAATAATTACGTGATAGCTCGGAGCCCTCGGAGGTCACGTGACGCTTTCTATATTCTGGGTCTGCTCTGCCCGCGCGGCGGCCGGCGCGGCTGTTCGCGGGATGTCGCACGCGCACCCACCGCGCCGCTAACGCGCCAACGGCGAGGGCGCTCTCTGTACTCAATGTCATGAGAATAATAAGAATAAGAATAAGAATGGTTTATTTGCAGAAAAGGGTACATGGTATATACATGGTAATAAAGTTAACAATTTTCCAGCCTTCTCCAGCTGTTAATGAACAGCATGCAAACATTTTACAGTTTCTTAAAACTAAGTTTAACAATTAGACTAAAATGTAAATCTAGCGAAACGCTACTTATATATGCTGATACAATTTTATGTCACTCATCGTGGGCCATAAAATCATTTACCGAATAAAAACATCTATCAAGAAGCCAATTTTTTAGTGTTCTCTGAAATTTATGTCCATCGATGCCCCACAAATCGACATATTTGCAGACAGTGTTGGTAGTTTTGGCAGGAAACTGGTACAATTCCTGACAGGATATTTAAATAGTAATCAATAAATAATTTATGTGAATTAATTTAATTTAATATTAATATTATTTATTTAATAATACTTATAATAATGGCGTAGGGATGTGACGACCCCATCGCCCACTGGTTTCCACCGGTGCAATCAGTCAACGCAGGGCAGCTTGTGGCGAGCTGTTGGGGAGTAACGACCCCACGTACCTGAGCGCTCCTGGGGGACTCCGTCGTCCGACCAAGTCCTCCGCCTCTGGCTTGCCTTAACCGGCCGTCTAGAGTGGGGTCGCGAGAGCTGTGTTCTCGAGGGTAGATGTGGAAACCTAAGTGGCGAGTTGGCTATATGTTTAAAGTCCAGTGACACCTCTCTACCCCCAGCCCTCATACCGGTGTTGCCCTCGAGCCATCTTAGATGTCGCTTTTTGTGGGGGCCCATCTTATGTGGGCGAGTCACCGTCTGCCGGAAATAAAATTGATTACCGTTTTGTTAGGCAGACGTCCGATTTTATTCTCCATAACCCAGTATTTAGTCCACCGCTTTCACCTAATAGTCCAGCATATTTTAGATTCCATTAAATCTCAATAGTCTACACACCCTGGCGGGTGCTGCCTCTGCGTGCGTCCCATGACTCGGGCAGGTGCAACATCCGCTCGGTGTACCCCTTACATTTCATTAAATTGTCGAAAGGGCCTCTGCGTGTTGGCTTCGGCTCCGCGCACGCCTCCCAAAGGTCCGGAACACCATTGTTCCGTGATGGGAAAGACTTATAATAATTTCATTCATGGGACCAATAATTGTGTATATTGTAAATGTAATATAATATAGTGTGTTAGTTTTTAAGCGATTTGGTGCACCTTTGTACTGTTATGCTTTTAAATGAATAAATAAATCAAATATATAAATTGACAGATCGTCCCGGCCCGGCCACGTCCCGACCCGTTCTCATCATCATCATCATCATTCCAGCCGAAAGACGGCCACTGCTGGACATAGGCCTCCCCCAAAGATTTCCACAATGACCGGTCCTGCGCCAACCGCATCCAGCGGACTCCTGCGACCTTCACCAGGTCATGAGTCCACCTTGTGCCACCCGTTCTAGTGTAAGCCAATTATAAAATTATAAATTTCGTTCGTAGACGTGTCTGCTTAATACAAAATTAATTTAACAAAACATTGTTGATAAAATATTAATGCCCATGTTATCAACCCATCTATCATGTACACAAATGAGTTCACGATTGTTAGATACTTGACCTGAATACACGGATATTGTCCAACCATGAAATTATATCCCCGATTGATGTCATCGTCATTAGTATTGGTTTTATTTGGATATGTGATATCGAATGAATTAGCGTTGACATTATAATCATATCGTCCATAGGACGTCCACTGCTGAACATAGGCCTCCCCTTTACACCTCCATATGTACATTTCCATACATTTTTAAGACTTTCCATTGCGCTACCACCATACTAAATCTATGAAAAAATGGTGGCGAAATAGAAAACAAATCTTGGGACAATTTTTAGTCCTACTAGGATTTAAAGATTCCGAAAAAAAGTCCGATTTAGAAAAAAATTTTTTTTATAAAAATATTAAAAATAAAAACACCCCTAGGGTGTGCCAGTGGTAAGGCGTGCGACTTTAAATCTGAAGGTACCGTGAAGAAGAGAGCTTTTCGGTGAAGGAAAACGTCGTGAGGAAACCGGACTAATACCGATAAGGCCTAGTTTACCCTCTGGGTTGGAAGGTCAGATAGCAGTCGCTTTCGTAAAACTAGCGCCTTCGTCAAATCTTGGGATGAGTTGCAAAAGCGGAAAAAAAATGAAAAAAAACATTCGCTAGGAAGATGATAATGACATGAAAATCAATCGAATACCATGAAAAACCTAAATATGTAGGAGAAAGCGAAGCAACAGCAATGATTGTCTCAGAAAACCAGGCAATCAAAATAAATTAATTACGAGTACATCGTTAAATCGACAAGTGACACGCCTTGCTAGTAGCACAGATATATAACAGTTCTAAAGAACTGATATTTTCCATTTCTACTGCCCCGTCCCGTCCCGTTCCAATGTGAGTCATAAATGTGAAAATGGAAGCCAAGTTCCATGTGAGAATATCCTTATTGTAGACGGAGTCGACAAAAGATCTGATATCTAAATTGGTGCTAAGTTCTGTAGTAGTTAAAGAAGTGAACTTAAAGATTTGACTTGGCTAATTTTAATAGTATTATATTCAGTAGATTCTGACTAACAAAGGGGTCAAAAGTGTCTCCCGATGGTTCGTGTAAATAGTTACTGCAACTGCGTCGCCTAAAGTTGGCTGGATACGCTACCGCATGTCTAGATGACGGAATTACACATTGACCTTACGTAGAATTGACGGAGTGTCTTAGACTGGAAGACACACACTTTCCCATTTATAATATTAGTATGGACTGGCGGCGGTGTAAACAGCGCGCACTCAAAACAAAAGACGATTGATTCGAGTTTGCGCAGAGTCCCATAGGCTTGCTAGTAGTTATTTAGTTACTCCGCTTTCGGTTCTTATTCTTACATACTCGTATATTTCTCTTTTGCTACTTTATTGCTATCGTAACCATTTTTCTACGGCACTTTCTGCTCCGCCCTCTCTACGTTGAATACGTTTTTATTTGTGAATACGTAATGGATGGCCTTTGGTTTGTTGACCGCAATAAAATCTAACCGCGAAGGATGATGGTTTTCTTATCATCAACAATTTAGCAGTTTAGGAGAATGTAACGAACTAAATTAAGTACTTTTATAAAAAACTAAACATGCTTACGTAAAATTGAGCACAAATCTTAAATAAATATGATTCGCTGATTTATTATAATGTATTTATATTAAAAGGTAATCTTACCTTTTAATTTAACTATCGGGTGAGCCACATGAGCAAACAATTTAATCATTGTATAAATTTCCCTTGCCTAACATACGTCGCGCAGTATGCTGTCCCGTACACCCCGCTGGCTCCACAGAAAACCAGCGCCGTTGACCGCAATGGCGTGCCAACTGCATTGCTGAGTGGAGACCATTTCGGCTGCACATCTTTCATTTGTATACTATTATTTTTTTTTTTTCTTGTTTAATTTTGTAAGGTACTTCGATGCTGTATTTTTTTTTCTATGTAATGATGTGTTGTTGAATAAATTATTTTCTTTCTTTCTTTCTTTCTTTCTTTCTTTCATTGGCCAAACTTACCCATGTTTTTTCAGCGAATTTTAAGAATAGCATGTGGTTTGATTTTATCACACTTTAAAGTTTGCTTGAAGGTGTAGTGTACCCTGTTTCGACTGCATCGGGTACTCATCATCGGACAGAGTGATGTTGCCATGTCCGCGGCTGAGACAGCATATTTTTATTTATATTTATATAACCAACAATTACATTTTAAGAGAGGTATGGGCACAGCGGATGCATATCGTTTAGTGTGGTAGGGCACAGCACAACGAATGTCGTCTCGCTCAAATCTGGAGCAGAGCCCATCTGGGGAAGTACCTCCACCTTACAGAAAACCGCAGTTAAATAACACTAGACCCTACTCATAGTGTTGTATTTCTGTCGGTGAGTAAGGTTGCCAGAGCTCCAAGAGGATTCACTGTGGTGACAGCTGGGGAGTGGGGTGTACCCACGGAGCTAAGCTTGCCCTTTAGCTGTCAACACAGCGAATCCTCCTTTTTTAAAGGGTCGACAACGCGCGTGTAACTCCCCTGGAGTTGCAGGCGTCCATAGGTTACGGTGACCGCTTACCATCAGGCGGGCCGTATGCTTGTGTATCACCGTCGTAGTATTAAAAAAAATCTAAGCAATAAAAATACTTAATTTTATTTCATATCTATACAAGCTGTACAGTTTCACCTAAATATCTTACTCCAGAAACGTTTGAATACTTCAACATTTTCGCCCGAACTTATTCTGTTTTGGTTCTAATGTGTTCGTAGACTCATCTTACAAAAAGGTATAAGACGTTATCATTTTCACATGGACTTCATCCGTTTTGTCACTCAGGTTGTTGTAAACTCATTTCAGCTCAAGAGGCCGGGAAGTGGCCATTATCTGGCCCCTTCATTTTAGCTGACGCCAGCAAGGGCCGGGGGCGATAGCTTAGCTGTCTACTTGGATGTTGGGTTTTGGTTAAGAAGAATGTTAGTAGAAAAATTATAGGCTGCTTAATTTTTGAGGCAAGCCCGGGATAATGGGCTGGATGTTTTATTTTTGTGTACTGGGACCTTACCACGATCGCCTTACGCGATTCAGTTTAGGTCTTTAACAGTGACTGAATCGCGTTAAAACGTCATGGTAAGGGGGCTGCATACCATGACGTCTTAACGCGATTCAGTTTGGGTTCTTAACTGTGATCTGTTGCATGGCAGCGACTCAGTTTAGGTCGGCAACTTAATTGCGTTGAGACGTCATAGTAAGGCCCCAGTTGTATGGCTGCGACTCAGTTTAGGTCGTCAACTGAATCGCGTTAAGACGTCATGACGTCTGTTCCAATAAATGTTTTGTTTCTATTTTATATGTTTATACAAATGGTTGTACCACCATACGCCCCCGACAACATGGTGACAACCCTAATATTAATTGCTATGGTTCCAAATGATTTAACAACATTTTATAGTATTATTTTTGGGGTTAACAATACAATCGTAGTTTCCTTTTCAGCGTACCTTTAAGTACTGGAAAAAAACTCAAACGAGTGACTACACCAAGAATCAACTCTCTTAACTAATCATCAGTAAGCCTTATGTTGTTAGAATAGGGATCACGAATGGTTAGTTGTATGCGTCCATAGGCTACGGTGACAGCTTTCCATCAGCCGGGCCGTATGCTTGTTTGCCACCGTCATGGCGTTCCTAGCGTTTTTCTCGGCTTATGCCAAGCCACGGGAAGCCTGGGGTCCGCTTTGGCAACTAATTCCAAGATTTGACGTAGACGCTAGTTTTACGAAAGCGAGTGCCATCTGACATTCCAACCCAGAGAGTAAACTAGGCTTTATAGGATCTAGTGTGGTTTCCTCACGATGTTTTCCTTCACCGAAAAGTGATAGGTAAATCAATTGCCACCGTCGTCGTGGTATAAAAAAAAACAGTGTTTGTGTATATGTAAACCATGTGGTCTGATCTAATCTGCACGCAAAAAAGGCACAATGGATGTCGAGTTGCAGAAAAAAGCCCAGAGAAACTAACTAACTGATCTAATCTGCCTGATAACAAGATTCCAGTGTCTTGTCACTATACGGCTTCGGGCTAAAACATTGTTGCTACGACTGAATGGGATTCACGTGTAAAGGGAGAGGGCATTTTTCATTCAAAATAAATATAAAATGTAAATTCAATCAGACAGACAATAGACAACACAGACTGAAAGAAAGACAGAGAAACAGTTGGGTTCCTTTTTTACCATTATGGTACGGAACCCTAAAAAAATACAGTTTATTTAGATTTTGTATAAAAAGACAAGCAGAAATATAAAGACCTCCAAATCGCATCCACGCAAAATTTTAAATCTCTTTTCCCCTGTCACTTCGCAATTCATTAAAAATCCTTTGCTTAATTTCCAAATGTGCCCAACTCACCCTTTTTGCCGCTGACCCGTAAACTGCTAACGACATGTCATTAATTACCCTTTCAGGGGGGACGGGGGATAGAGAGTAAAAATGCGACAGTTGACTAGAACAAAACGAACAAAAAAATACGTATTTCTATATTTCTTAAGGTTCGTCTCGCTGGAAATCTAAATGTAATAAATGAAATATTATAAGATTATAACCAGTAGCTGGGCCATGTTTTCAAATTTCCCCCCACCTTTTTGGTTTGTAAATTTCTTCTGTAACTTCTACTCAGAATCGTGAACTCTTTCATTCGATCCTTGAGAATAACACGTCTGTCCATTCCTATTTTAAACATTTTCCTCAAAATCTGACGCTCCAGTAAGGCTTTTTTGGGGATAAGTCTCTAATATGGAATAAACTGGAGCTTAAAGGATGACTCACACGAGCACGGGACGGGAAGGGACGGGAAAATCTGTCTATGTCTATAGAAATAATCACGTGATAGCTCGGAGCCCTCGGATGTCACGTGCGGTTTAAAAAAAATTAAGAGGAACTTCCTCCCGCGGACGCTCCGGCTGTGGAATGAGCTCCCTGCCACTGTTTTCCCAAAGGACTACAATATGGGGTTCTTCAAAAAAGGAGTGTTAAAGTTTTTAAAGGGTCGGCAACGCGCATGTAACACCCCTGGAGTTGCAGGCGCCCATAGGCTACGGTGACCGCTTACCATCAGGCGGGCCGTATGCTTGTTTGTCACCGTCATAGTATATAAAAAAAAACGGGACGGTTTCTATAGAAATTGTTTGATTTTCCCGTCCCGTCCCGATCTCGAGTGAATTATCCTTAAATTTTAAAGAATTTTATCTACTTTTTGTTCTTAATAAATAAATTCTTAACTTTCGTAAATGATTAAAGACATATCTGGATTTGTACCGTAAAACGGAATGTGCTGGGACGAATTTGAAGTTCAATCGATAAAAGTTGATATATTTATAACGTTCATTTGTCCGTTGTATGTAATATGTAATTTTAGTTTTTCAATGATAATCCGTCATTTCATTTCATAGTTTTTAGATTAACACAAAATTGTAGGAAATCCCAGCACACCCCCATAGTTGGTGTTAGGAGGCATAGGAACTGCCAATTGTTAGAATTGACACAATATTACAATATCTTGACTTGCCAAGAGAATAATAGTACATTATTGGTGAGGGACGGAAAGTAAGGGATTGACTGACGAGGTGATTACCAAGCCCTGCCTCCGGGGCCAGGAGGCCATTTTTTCCCTTAGAGTAAAATGAACTACCTATACAAATTCCATTATTTTCTGCTGCGTCCGCGATCCAGCATACCGCTGACGCAGCGGTTAGAAAATTGAATACTTTACTTTTTCTATTCGCGAACAAAATACGACCATTTCTGAGCATGTTTGTGAAAACTATTTTTGTAACAACCTTAACCAACTCACCCCTTACCATCCCTCTTCTCCCCATGCCTAACTACCCTCGCTCTCGTCTACCCTCGTCATTACATATTCTTGGCATATTTTGTGCATATATCATATAAAATATGGCGTCAACTTTCGTATTCAGAATATTTAGTTACGATATTTCTTGGCGAGCAAGTAATGACTAATGACTTGATGAGCGTAGAGTTAATCATTAATCAATAACATCACCATTACACATCGTTCGATCGACAGTGATACGATAGAGTATTTTAATGATACATTGTAACAAACCTCGACATGTGTTTGTAATTGTATACACGCTATTATTATCGTAGTCATTAATTTCTGACTATTATATTATGGCCAAATAAGAACGATAGATACACTTTGTTTTTATACTTGAAGTTTTTTTTTAATTCAACTCTATTTATTTTCAAAATATATACAGTCAGTGTAACTTACTTAACTACCTACCTTAAATCTAAAATAAGTCCTTGAGGCATTGTACAGTCACCTGCAATAGTATATGACGCTATGAAGGCCGCAAAAATATGTTACACGCTCTTATGGCGGTACAAACAAGAATGTGTCAGATTATTTTGCAGCCTTCATAGAGTCCTATACTATTGAAGGTGACTGTACCTAGGATGCTGGCGGCATATCCTCGTTGTATCGCAACGCTGATACGTTGTGCGAGGAAGCCAGCTCTTCGGTCACAGATGGTCGGCTCTACATTAAAATTAGAAAGTATTTTTTTTAAACATGATACTGAGGGATACCAATTTCAAACGAAACACAATTTAACGAGAATAAAACTCCAAAGTCAAATATTTCAATGTTAGCATCGAGAAATATTTACAAAAATGATCGCATTTCCCCATTGTGCTGTAAGTAAACATTCAGTAAATTTATTGTTTCTTGTGAAATTGCTATCCCTCAATAACATAGTTTTTAATAAATCCATACTTAATACTTAATAATATTATAAATGGGAATAAATGTGTCTGGTTGTTTGTCCGTCTTACACGGCAAAGCGGAGCGACGAATTGACGTGATTTTTTAAGTGGAGATGGTTGAAGAGATAAAGAGTGACATAGGCTACTTTCTGTCTCTTTCTAACGCGAGCGAAGCCGAGCAAAAGCTAGTGCTCAATAAATTCTTTCTCTGTATTCGCAGCGGCCATATTACCGCGGCCCAGTTGTCAAGGACCCTCTCGTTTAATTGGGCCCAAGTTATTTTTGGACTGGGGAAACTATTTAAAAGTGAGAAGTAAACGGCAAATTGTAAGCCGGCGCTTTTGAGATCCATTTCACCTTTTTACGAACGCGGTTTAAAATGTGTAAGTACCTATGCAACGCGTTCGGGAGGGGTTAGCCATAGACGGTCTAAAACGTAAAAAGACTACAGATTTTATCTTCATGACCTTTAGCCGCTGACGTGGGGCCGCGCTTTGGCCTTTTAGCTCCGGTATACTTTTGAAAGTGAAAATCGTTATTATTGAAATAACGCATATAAATTGCAATTGCTTAGATAGTATGAAGTATTGGTATTGCAAAAAAATAGTTTTGATAAATATATATTATTATTTAGTAACCAAAAACACAATTCTTACACAGCTTGTTTTGCGAGGTGGTTGATTCTTACAATATTGAAACTAAAATTTTTTTGTGTCAAGTTTTATACCACCTAATTCATTTTCATACATTAAACATGAAATTAAGTTTATTTTTGCATCTCAATTTTTATGAAATGTATTTAATTCATGCTCAAATAAATTTGCTAAACTTTGGCAACTTTTCTAAAATTTGCTTTAGCAAAATGTATGTTTTTCGAAAAAAAAAATATGGTAGTGGAAAAGAGCGCATCATTTATTCTTTAGACGACTCATTTTCCAACACATCTGTATAACTTACATACCGGTTTCATATCTTTTTGATTATCAAAAAGTCTCAAGTATTTACCTCTTCGCGAAAATCGCGAAACAGCCCTCAGATCTAGGTACATTACTAAAAATCGAAACACAAAAATAGAAAGGTAGTTCCATACATTCCATTTGAATTAACAAAAATAGAAAGGTAGTTCCATACATTCCATTTGAATTAAATTGATCTTTATGTTAGTTGCTCCAATATCGTATCAAAAAGTTGCGCAAAATCGAAAAAAATGTATACCGGACTCTTTTTAAGGCAATCGACGGTAATAACGAGCCCGACGGTATATGTATATATATTTTTTATACTACGACGGTGACAAACAAGCACATGGCCCGCCTGATGGTAAGCGGTCACCGTAGCCTATGGATGTAACACCCCTGTTGTTGCAGGCGTCCATAGCCTGCAACACCAGGGGTGCTACATGCGCGTTGCCGACCCTTAAAAAAAGGAGGATTCGCTGTGTTGACAGCCAAACGGGCCAACTTGCTCCGTGGGTCCTCAGCTGTCAACACAGCGAATCCTCTTGGAGCTCTGGCGACCTTACTTACCAACAGGAAATATAGGTTCCCCTGTATTTTGATTTCGGACTAAGCAGCCAACAAACAGCATTGACAGTAATCGCTACGTGATCGCTATCCTCTGGGTCCAAACTAAAGATGGCAGGAACTGTAGCTTACTGAGATAAGACGCGATTTTTTTTTCCAAAACTCAGCTCATTCCTTATGAATCGTTTGACTAACTAACCAGTCTACGTGTAAACTTAAATAGTCTTAAACTACCTTACATACAAAATTGGCCCCTAACTCAACCCCATAAGCTTCGCCATTTAAAGCTGTAATCAAAGCGGTTTTACAGCGAAATCAGCAGCCATATTGGAATAGCTCGGATGCAGAATCAATTAAATCCACAATTGTATGAATATTCAGGGTATGCTAGGATTTGCTGGGCTGACGTTAAGGCATTCTAATTAGGTACTTTTCAGTGTTCCATTTCATCATAATATACTTATGAGCGGCTCTTTTCGATAGAGTAACTTCCAATTACATGTAGGTAATGTATCCTTGCAAAATTAAGATGGTATCCACAAATGTCATCTGGCCCCAATTTCGCTAAGCTGACAAGTGTGTAAAAAAAATCGTAAAGTCGTCCATAAATAGGTTACGGTAACCGCTCACCATCGCGCGGGATGTGTGCTTGTTTGCCACCGTTTCTATAATACAAATAAAATCGTAATGTATCGTTACTAAACAGATAATTTTTTGGTGAAGACTTTTTGAAACTTGCAACGAGACTTAATAGCGTTTAAAAAAAATTGTTGTTTTTGACCTACCAAGAGCTCTTCACAAAAGTATTCGTTTCTAATGGTATTTAATAATGATGATTTTATTTATATATGACATGTTGGCAGCAAACAAGTATACAGTCCGCACAATAGTAAGCGGCGCTCGTAGCCCATAGACGCCTGTAATATCGCCAGGTAATAATAATGTTGACATGGTGTTATATTACCGCACTAGTGCGATAATGAGCAATTTATGCTTTATGTTAAAAATTCAAAGGGCCATATTTGCTGTAGACCGTCGTACGATACACGTGCGAATAGGTAATTCGCAACTCATGTCGATTAAAAACACTCCGTTCGATCGTGTTTCAATGTATCGCCACTCATTGCGATTTTTGTTATTTTCGCACTATATCGTAATGTACTATTATTTAATATTTAATATTTATTTAATATAAAAACACGTTTACATGACATTACAGTAAAACTAATGCGCCATGAAACTAGGGAATACATAATTACAGAACAACAACGAAATAATAATAAACTGTAGTTTACAATAGTAAACTATTAATAAAATATGTATTGTAAACTGTAGTTTACAATACTTATTTACAGATTTTTATAGTACATTACCTAACCAGTGCGGTAAAATAAAGAAAGGCCGAGATCGCAGATGTTTGCGACCCGAGCTGCAAGCGAGGGACGTAAATATGCGATCAAGGGCTTTATTTATTACCTCACGTGTTAGTTACATCATTTTATGCCTACACTTGGGCAGAAATCGGCTTTTTCCGTACGCGTAGCGTGCGGAAAAAGGCGCTTTATGGCCAGGTGTGGCATAATAGTACATTACGATATAAGTGCCTCTATCTAATAAATGATGTATAATTACCTCGGTTTAATGCATAAAAAATGTGTTATTTCGCCATAGAGCCAAGCCAATTTTACTAAACAGTTCTATAATTCCTTCTAACAATGTCCAATCAAAGCAGTCCATGCATACAGTGCAGCATTTAAATCTATATCGGCTGCTATTTTTAACCCTTCCTTTGCGACGGAAATACATCGTTGCACGGACTGTATCAATGTAATAGGATTTCTGTTGTTTGTGTCACTCCTAACCTCTGAGAAAACGACAAGTACCTACTCGTACTCTTTTCTTTCTTGATACTCTCTGTTACCTTTAAGAACGTTTCAATAGGGATGATGACTAGGTTGAAAAAATATTATTCTAATTAGTCCGTCAAAAAGATTATCAAAAATTATTAGACACGTATTTTTTCCTTTTTCAATATAACTAAAATTGACGAATATGAAGAGCGTCAAAGTTCCGTGGTGAGGGCTGGTGAAGTTACCTTTGAGTAAGAATTGTACTTAGGTGTGACGTCACGCGAAACTTTAAAGCCCTGTATTTCCGTCATTTTTCATTTGACGAACAAAAGAAAAAATAAGTATCGTATATTTTTTAATAATCTAACAGACGGACTAATTAGATTTTTTGTCGTATAGCCTATTGTCTCCGCTCTGTTAGATCATCTAACAATATGCTCGTCCCGTCATTCTCTTCTAAATTTTATAACTGTTCTTTTACCCAGCCCTGCTCACCAGGGACCTTGGTCACTTATTCTTTAGTATATGACATCTCTTTCAATTTATAATTTATATATAGTAGTGTGACTACTTAAAAAAACACCAAAACATGAATCAAAACATTTATTACATTTAATAAATGATTTGATTCGTGCTTTAAAAAATTGTTCTTTTACATTCCAGGCTGTTTGACTTTGGAACTCCCTGCCCCTACACATCAGGCGCGCGCAATCTCTTGCTGTTTTATAAAACTGCTTAAAGAGCATTACTTGTCTCTCCCGTAATATAGATATATATTCTTACCTATCATTTATTTTATTTCTATCTGCTTCTTTCTCACTGTATGGCTTGTACGTTGCTGTTATAAGGATATTATATATATGTAAGTTTATGTATGTATATTTATACTATCAAGAATTTTCTTTAATACTATGACGGTGACAAACATGCATACGGCCCGTCTGATGGAAAGTAGTCACCGTAGCGTATGGAAACCTGCAACTCCAGGGGGGGTCACTAGCGCGTTGCCGACCCATTAAAATCTTGTACACTCCTTTTTTGAAGAACCCCGTACTGTAATTTTTCGGGAAAACCTCGGCTCATTCCACAGCCGGAGCGGGAGGAAATTCCTCTGAAACCGCACACATACCTACATAAATCCGACGGAACTAGACTTTCTTGCTAGATTTGCAAAATTACCACGTGCTACGCAAAGTTGTCTACACTAATGTCAAATCTCAGACTTGCAGCAGACGTTACAAATACACCGATTGTTTACAGAAACCTAAATATCATCGGCAGAAGTCTGCGACGCGTGCCAATGTTTACTATTTTTTACGTTCAGTGACTCATCTGTGGCTCGCAGGTCACTACTGCGCAGATAGCTAAAGATTTGGACTAATATTTTGCTTAGAAGTTGGTGGAGGGTAAGAGCGATCTCCTAGCCTAGTCGGGAGTGAAGGCTGCCGACGAAGCAGGAGGGTTGGTCAGGGTATTTATTTGGTGTTTATCACGAATATTTGTTTCTGAGTTATAGCCCTTTGGCGTTGAGGGCATCTGCCGCGAAAGCAGTTTTCTGTACTATATGACATCTTCAATTTATGACTTCAAGCTATTGAAATATAAGAAAAGTGTTTTCAGGGTTTGATTTCATCCCTAAAGGGGTTAAATAGAGATGTAAAATTTGCATAGAGAAAAAAAGGAACTGAAATCTTTAAGTTTAAAGTCTCTTAAAGTTTCTTGTCAGATTGAAAAAAAGTAGTTTCAGAGTTTCGCGAGTTTCGTGCGATCGGGCCGTGCTGCCGACGTCACCATCCCCCATGACGAGAATCAGTAAGTACCTAGACTTGGCTTACGAGATAACCGCTATGTAGGGATGTTGACTCGACGATCATTGTCCCGATTTGCGTTGAAAATGCCGGAAAAAATCGAATGATTTTTTTTCATGATTTTATGAAACTTTCGTTTTTATCCGAAGTTTCGGGTTTTTTAAGAAATAAATAATGTCACTATCACTGTCACTCCTTTCATCTGTTTCAATTGTTTCTTCCTCAATGTCATCGATGTAGCCGTTCCGATAGTCGTTTCAGCGAACAGTCTCATAGCGAAGAGTCTCGACCAACATCATGAGAGACTCTCGCTAGGTGGATGGATCAAGGGTCAGATACAGAAGGCGGTAATACTGGACACGGCGCATACAGTCCGACGGTTCCTTTCTCTGCGGCCCTAACCACCGGCAGCCTGGGCCCTGCTCCGTTGCCAGCGGCACTCTAGGTTACGTTTTCTATAATGTGTTTATGTTTTATATGTTGTTTTATATTTTACTTTTATAGATAGACTTATTGTTAAAGCCTAACTTAAAATTAATAAAGGGAACAATACTGAAAAGGTCAAGAACTAGTGAGATAAAAAAAATGGTAAAAAGATTGTACACTAAAAGTTAGTTTACGCAGGGCTATAGAAACGGCCGGCGCAAACTAATGGTAAGGGGACCGTCCATTATTGTACGAATATTTAGCTTGGAATCGTAAACCGTCCTATTTGCGATCGGCAGACGTGAGAGTTAAACAACGATAGACGGCACTGCAGATAGATTCAGGATAACGGAAACTATAAATAGAAGACTCTTCTTCTTCATACCGTTTTCCCGGTTGGTTCTGGAAGCCTGGGGTCCGCTTTGGCAGTCTTACTACAGCTACTGCTACCTGACTTGACTAGGTTTGAAGAAGTATTATTCTATTTAGCCCGTCAGTTAGATTATCCAAAATTAGACACGAGTTTTTTCCTGTTTCAAGTTAATTAAAATTGACGACGATACAGAGCATGTTTCCTTACGATGTTTTCCTTAACCAAAAAACGATTGGAAAATATCAAATGATAAAAAAAACTCTTCGATACGAGACGGTAGAATTTGAACCCGCGTCAATAAAATAACCCGAAACACTTGAACGGTGTATTCCTGACCACATTTAGAGACTGTTATGTCGTACGAAATTATCTGAATTTGGCTTAGTTTCAGAGATAAATAACTTTTGAAAATAGTTAATCATCATAACTCGTGCAAAAACACCTTTTTGATTGTATTTTTATTCACTTTGCGTTTTAGTCTTATCTTACCTATTCACTGACACTAGAAAAAAATAAGAAAAAAATGGAAAAAACGTGTAGTTGCAAAAAAAAGATAAAAAAACAAGATACCTTTTATCATAATGATTTATTATTTATTTTTAAAATTATTCAAAAAATCTAAAAAAAACAACAAATAATCAAAAATAAAAAAAAATCTTCATAAATTACATAGGTCATCTAATATTTTATGATTATTCTGACGTCAAGAATGCACGTTTAAAATCTTTCGAGTTATTCGGGCCAACGGTGCAGTGTATAGAGATTGCCAGATCGTCCCGTCCCGTCCCGTCCTAGTGTGAGTCATCCATAAATATTTGTATTGTATTCTAGTCATGGTCAGACCAATATCGTCTGAATATTAAGGATGGGTCGTAAACCGTCCTGTTTGCGATCGAGGCAGCCGTGAGAGGTAAACAACGGTTATTGCGCTACAAAATGCAGACGCAGAATCTTGGAATTAGTTTCCAAAGCGGATCTCAGGCTTTTTGAGCCGTGGCATACGCTGGTAAAATGCTAGGAAGAATTGTACATGCTCATTCAGCCTCGGCCCCGAATGTCTCGTTCAAATGTCGCGAGCGAATGCAACCCTGTACACACTCATTGTAGAGACTCGGGCGAGAAGCTTGGACGAGATACTATTTATTGTTTTCTGTTACCGCATTGTTATTCATTGAAATTAAACACTTTCGAGCCCTTTTCGAGGTAGTTTGCACAAGTAACTTTTTTGATTGACGGGGAGAATTCGCATTCTCTCAGTCATCATCTTAACCCTGTGAAAACGAGTGCTGTAAAGGGCTCAAGACGTAGGGTCATGGTGTTAATAAACGTGATTAATCCATTCTATAGTGTTTAATTTCAATAGGTTGATATACGTCCTTTAGTTAAAGTCATTTGAAAATGCATTGAAATTATAAATATAAATAAATATTATGAGACAATCTTACACAAATCGACCTAGTCCCACGGTAAGCTCAATAAGGCTTGTGTTGTGGGTACTAGGCGACGATATATATAATAGACAGATACATATAAATACTTAGATACATAGAAAACATCCATAACTCAGGAACAAATATTCGTGATAAACACACAAATAAATGCCCTGTTAGGGTCCTACTGGGACGTAGAAATTAGAGAGGACTGTATTAAAATAGGCTGGTTTATTCCGCCTCAATTACAGCTTTGAACCCGGCCAAACAGAATTAAATTGAATCGGTAACGTCCGTTGACGGTGGAATAGGTGAAGCCGAGTGTCGTTCGCGGGTCGCCCGCGCTCCGCCGCGCCGCGCTCCGCCGCGGTGACGTCGTGCCGCTCGCCGCCCGCGCGTCTCCTCCCGTGCGTAAGCATCCAGTTCTTAACATGCTGCCCGGGTTGAAGTATGAGGAATGGAGAAGACTTCAAACATCTGGAAGGGGGCAAATATTATTGAAGGCCCTTCGTATTGTTCCTCTCTTCGTCCTTATTTCCGCAACCCTACTGACGGCGAAGATGGCCGGTTTGTAGTCACGATGCCGCTGAAGGAAAATCCTGATGTCTTAGGCGACTCGTTCCAAAGGGCAAAGTGCCGTTTCCTCTCATTAGAGCGTAAGTTTCTTCGAGAACCAATCTTTAAGGACATGTATATGGACTTCATGCGGGAGTACGAGCGCTTAGGTCATATGACCGAAAACAAGGAGTCTTCGCCTGACTGTCTACAAGCACAGGTAAATTATTACCTTCCTCATCATGGTGTTCTTCGTGAGTCCAGCGTCACCACCAAGTTGAGAACAGTTTTTGATGCTTCGGCGCCTTCGAGCACAGGAGTTTCGCTTAATCAGATCCAAATGGTTGGACCGACTGTTCAGGAAGACCTGTACTCTATCCTGTTGCGTTTCCGGCAGCACAAGTATATAGTTACTGCCGACGTCGAGAAAATGTATAGGGCGATAGATATTCATCCTTCTCAACGCTCCCTTCAACAAATAATCTGGCGATATGATTCGTCACAACCTTTGAGAACCTACACTCTTAATACGGTCAGTTTTGGTCAATCTTCTGCACCATATCTCGCCACAAAGTGTTTGGTTTCATTGGCATCTAGTGCCATCGATAGTGACGTCAAAGAGTCGATTCAGCGGGATTTTTACGTTGACGATTATTTAAGCGGCTCATCCACTATCGAAGACACAATTAGGCTGTGCAAGAGTGTCACATCTACTTTAAAGTTGGCACAGTTCAATTTAAGAAAATTTCAATCCAATAATAGGTACATCCTTGATCAAATTGCGCCTAGTTCTGAAGCAAATAACATTTTTGATATCTCAAGCGCAGAAAACAATGTCTCTTCAAAAACTTCAGAGACCAGGATTCGAACCCGGGACCTCCTGCTTCGTAGGCAGGGTCACTACCAACTAGGCTAGGAGGCCGTTAATAATTATACATCATTATAAATTTACTAAAACGGGGCTTAATCGTGTATAAACTTAGAAAACAAACCTCCGACGTTTCAAGGGCGACATTGCCCCCGTGGTCCCGGAGACCACGAATTTATAATGAAAAATAATGAATAATTATGAATTTATAATGGAGAATTTATAATGTGTGAAAATCGTGAAAGTTTAAATAAGAATTATACATCAATTTATAAGCCGTAATAATTTGAAAGCCGTTAATAATTATACATCAAAATTGTGCAGATATTTAGGTTGTGCTCATAAACCGAGGCGTTTACGGGCGCCGCAAACGCAGATGTAGACGCGGATAATATAAACTTTACCTCTTTCCAACCTCTTCGCCGGTATATACATGAAAGTCGAACATATTTGTGAGAGTGGGAGTGTTTACCGGGATAAGGTACCATTTTTTCGGTTGTCGCTTAGGGAATGTCGTCTCGCTCAAATCTGGAGCAGAGCCCACCCGGGGAAGTACCCTCCTTATAGAAAACCGCAGTTTAATAACACTAGGCCCTGCCCTACTCATAGTGTTGCGTTTCTGTTGGTGAGTAAGGTCGCCAGGGCTCCAAGAGGATTCACTGTGTTGACAGCTGGGGACCCACGCAGCAAAGCTTGCCCCTTAAGCTGTAAACACAGCGAATCCTCCTTTTTTTTTAAAGGGTCGGCAACGCGCATGTAACACCCCTGGAGTTGCAGGCATCCATAGGCTACGGTGACCGCTTGCCATCAGGTGGGCCGTATGCTTGTTTGTCACCGTCTTAGTATTAAAAAAAGCTCTTTCTAGCAAACAAATGCCAGTAGCCGATTTTCTGCTATTCGCGAGGCTAAAATTACTTCCTCGTCAGACACAAGAAGAAAGGTCAAGAACTATCGAGATAAGCGATGAGACACTAGAACGGGACGGGACGGGACGATCTGTCAATTTCTATATAAAGTGTCACGTGACATTTGAGGGCTCTGAGCTATCACGTGATTATTTAATAATTGTCGAATCAATTTCTATACAAAATAGAAATTGACAAATCGTCCCATCCCATCCCGTCCTAGTGTGAGTCATCCTTAAGCCGAGCATTTTGGTTAAAGAAAGATTGTAATCCATTCTAAATCAGCACTCGAAAGTAGTAAAACCAAGTATTATTCTCACATTTAGCGTCACCAAAGGTCGCTAAAGGAAATAACATCGGCCTTGCCCAATCCTTAACCCAATTTCATCATTTGAAATACACCAAAACCTTAGAGCATCGACAACTGGAGTAGCTTTATCTGATATTTCCTATACAAAATGGCATGAAAGCCTATAAAATAACATGATATTTTTGCAGAAAAATATTCTTTTGGCAGAGGCATATCTGTACAATAAAATAACTAGATAATCAATCAGCCGAAAATAGACGAGACAAGAGTACCGCAGAAACGAATCTTGCGTTTTTTTTTCATATAGTCTTGTTTGGAACGTGACGTTCCGTTAGTGCCAACGGCCTATAAAATGTTAACAGTGTTAGTAGTACTGTATAGGAATTTAACACTTAATACTTATTTCAGTAAGCTCTTTTTCGTACGAAACATTTATCGATTGTATTCGATGCTAAACTATTAGCGAAATGTCATTCGGACCCACATGTTTTTGACGTTTTTAGTCTGTTTTGAGCTTCGGCTTTGATTTAATCAACTGGACTGGTAATTTCTGTCATTTTCTATACAAAAAAGAGCGGGAGGGACACGACAAATGTATGGCTATTCGTACGTATCGTACAAATATCTATGTCAGATAAACGTCAATCCATACAGTGAGTCTGATTGTATGTCATATGATTTCCGCAGAGGGGTAGATCTGTCAATTTCTACTCCGTCTGATTTAATACTCAAAGGCTTTGTGTGTCTGTTTCGTGTCAATCGGCAGAGGGGTATACGAAGGAGACTCCTTTGTATAAATGCTCTAAGACCAAAACACTACGTTTTACACACGTGATAGTGAACTTGTGTGACAAATTGGAAATGTGCCAGCAACTGTGTTTAAAAAGTGGGAATAAATCATTGGTTAGTCGGTATTTGGGTGGAATGCTTTGTTATTGTCTTAATTAGTTGCGTTTGTAAGTTTGTGATATTGTAGTAGCAGGAATATTCGTGGATCCTGAACCAGCTGGGAATAGAGTCAGGCTCTCCGCCGTTACCACTCAGCGCATGCTTCGTTTCTTTAGACTTATCGGTAATTTTTCATTGAAAATAAATTAAAATATATGATAAATCCTCTTTCAATGTGTCTGGATTAAGCTTGTATATAAGTATTTCAAATATCAAATCGGTTGTTTAAGTAGTTCTCGAGATATTTAACGATGTGACAGACAAGACAGACAGACTGAGTCGCACTTTAAGGGTTCCTTATTTACCATTATGGTGCAGAACCCTAAAATCCGTGACTGGTAGTCAGTACGAGTATCACGGCTAAGAAGAAGCATTCGCGGATTACCCATTTCTCCATAAGTGAAACCAAGAAGATTTTTGATGTGGATATACGTACTTTCTTACGGTAGATGTTGCTAAGTATCCCTCTAAGGGCCACTTGCACCACCCGTGGTTAGCCACGTAACCCGGTGTTAAGCGATTTTTTGTATGGAATTTGACAGCTCAACTGCGGGTTAACGGTTAACTCTGGGTGGTGCAAGTGGGCCTAAGGTGCATACGACGAAAATGCTGGAGAAATTCATAGCCACGATTGTGGTCTCAGTAGCGCAGTTAGAAGAGCTCATCAAGCTGCTATCTCAGAGTCGCGAGTTCGAGTCCCGCCTGAGGTCATATTTGAATTATCCACTTTTTTTCTGCGAAATTTGGTATCGTTCACAGGCATCTTTGCTTAAAAATAATTGCAGAATATTAAGTTCGCCTCTCTTACAATGAAACAGTTCTATTTTAAAATTCATAACTTTTCTCCGCTACAATTCTAATCACTTTTGAATGACGTTGGCAATCTTGGAATGCATTTAGCGGTTAACTAATGGTTTCTATATGTGAAATGTCGTTTAAATTTATTGTTTATTTACAAAGTAAGGCGTAGTAATATTAAATTAGAGGTTAGTTTTCTTGGAAATGCATTGAGTCACATTTGTATGTTTATGTAATTCCGTCATAGGGCCTATTGCGTCGAATGCTAGCCTGTGTCGTATATAAGCAAGTTCTAGTGTGAACCACCCTTTAGACGCACTGCATTGCTTTACGCCATTTTCCAAGTTCACAGGTATTTGTCAATGGGCCAACTTTTAATCGTCTGTACTTTCTGCGTGATAAATTGTCAACGATTTGCACAAATTGCAAGTGCAAAGGTATTATTAATACATTGTGTAAAACAAGAAATTATGAACGAGTGTAAATTTAAGCCCAAATCGAAGTGGAAAATAGTTTGACATGTTTCGGAACGGTCCGCGTCCCATAATCATGAGTGAGAGGCGCTTGCGGCGATTGCTCTGCACACGCTGCGCGCGACTGTTCCGAAACATGTCGAGCTTTTTTCGACTTTATGTACTTAATATGTCCGATTCTCATGGGAGTTTTCTATTTAAAACGAGTTCATAATTTCAATCATATTAGTCAATAATCATATCAGTGATACATACACTGTTTTTCATCACATTTGCGAGAAAATAAAGAAACTTACTAGCCAGATACATAAACAATAATTATTAATGGTAGTGTAGTAGCGCAGTCTACAGTACACCGAGGTGAGCGGCGGCTGCGTGCGCGCACGTGGGCGCAGGTCCTCCAGGAGGCCCGGGAGGGCGGTAAAATAGTATGAAAATCCATTACATCCATGGGCTCGATGCAGCTCATTGGGTCTAAGTATGATTGCATATACTTAATATCACCATTTTCGAGCAGGTGCGATGAAAAATTAATTACAGATAACACTTATGTATTTTTAGTCACAAGCGAAATGTGTCGGGGAGCTTTGGACTCCATTTCAAGCATTGAGTAAGTACTTACAGATCGCGACGACGTGGGTAGGCGGAACTGCGATACGTCTCGCCGCGCGCGGCGCCCTCGGCAACATTTCATTATAATAGTTTAAATTCGGTAAATACGCTTTCTACAGTAATTTATTTTTCGGTAATATCCCGGCCTCTCACGGCCCGGTCTAATGTCAGTCATCCTTTGTTGGTAAGAAATGATTTTAAGTACGCAATGTTATCAGAACAATTTTTCCTCAGTCGGCGAAACACGCCAAGTCCACCTCATTATACCTACCCTTTAATTACTCACGCAAAACTCCAAAAATAAAAGCCTTAAATACATTTGAAAACTATGGCATATAAGACGTTTTAGAATCAAGGTAGATACGAAAGGGCTGATTACTCGTAGTGACATTGCGTGTTAAGTGTTGTGTGTGTTGATTTCATCTCACGGCATTGAGATTGGCCTTTTGATTTATATAAACAAATTTTAACGCATTGCAGTATTTTGGTTTACCCACTTTTCAAAAGGTAGTCTCATTCTACAAGCTTTTATACTTGCAATGTATGTTTGTGGGTTTATTTGTAAGGGTCAAATCTTGCAAGCCGAGTATGACTAACTTCCCGTTTATAATGACTCACAGTAAACCGGTCCGGGCCATGACATACGTCATAGGGATGACGACTAGGTTCTAGGTACTATCATTCTAATTAGTCCGTCAGTCAGATTATCTAAAATGATTAGACATGTATTTTTTCCTTTTTCAATTTAAAAAACTAAAATTTACGAAGATAAAGAGCATAAAGTTCCGGGTTGGGGGCTTGTGACGACTTGAACAATTGTACCTAATAGTGACGTTATGCGAAACTTGAACGCACTGTATTTTCGTCATTTTTGATTTGCCGAACAAAGGAAAAAATACGTGTACAATATTTTTTCATAATGTAAAAGACGGACTAAATACATTTTTTTAGTTGTGTAGCTTATTCCTATAGAAAGAATAGAAAAGAGCCGGAGAATCGGCGTAGGCGCTAGTTTTACGAAAGCGACTGCCATCTGACCATCGAACCGAGAGGGTAACTAGTTTAACCTCACTGACAAGCGATTAATACCAAATGATATTACATTCCGAAAAAATCATTGGTAGTATTAGTACCCACAAACTTTGGACTAAAAGTCGCATGCCCTTACCGAATAGCCTGTCCAAACTATAGATACGTATTGCTTAAATTCAGTATCGATTTGCGCAAGTGGTCGCTAAGCTTAGGGGGATTAAAGCTATTAATCCACATTTAAACCGCATTAGGCAAGCGGATT
This sequence comes from Lathronympha strigana, assembly GCA_949128165.1. Taxonomy (NCBI): domain Eukaryota; kingdom Metazoa; phylum Arthropoda; class Insecta; order Lepidoptera; family Tortricidae; genus Lathronympha; species Lathronympha strigana. Next base: position 12,020,207 of record OX421922.1, on the reverse strand, counting down.
AATGGAAAGAAGGTATTTGCATTTAGCCCCAAGGATAGACCGAATATAAGAAACGTTCTTCTATCGGCTTGGGGCGTGGGTTCTCTGTTAGTCTCTATAAAATAAGCATAAATGAGATTGCTTTTAGTAAAAGGCCCATAAAGCCCATAAAGCTAATCCCATAAAGGTAACGTTACACATGGTTACTAGCTTGCTTCGTGCTTATTAGCATGGTAATAAGCATACTTAATAGGTAGGTAAGTTACACACTGTATATATTTTGAAACGTAATAAGTATAAGAGCCTGGGCAGAGAGTACCTTTTTATACCATTCGGGGTCGAAACTCTTGGTCCATGGGACATTGGGTCCCAGCGCACGCAAGTTTTTCGTAGAAATCGCGAAAAGTCTGGTTGATGTTACTGGTGACGTAGCAGCATTGCGATACAACGAGGAAATGCCGCCAGCATCTTAGGTACAATGCCTCAAGGACCTATTTTAGATTTAAGGTAGGTAGAGGTAGGTAATTAGGTAAGTTTCAATTACTGTATATATTTTGAAAATAATTGTTATTGTTATAAAAATAAATGATTTTTTTTCTATCGTGAATGTTCTATGTTCATAATAATCATTATCATATTTTCAAACTATATTATTATTTATAAAATGATAACGGGCGCCTGTGTCGTCGCACACGGTACTCAACGCTCGATAATGGAATCATAAGATCTCCGAAACATGTCGCGCGTAGCGACTGTAAATAGTGTTATAAATACAATTGTAAAGCACGAATCAAATCATTTAGTAAATGTAATAAATGTTTATAACACTATAAATTGAAAGAGAAGTCATATTACTACCGAAAAGAGACCAAGGCACCCGGTGAGCAGGGATGGGATCAAACCAGCGACCTCCTGCTTTCGCACCGCGTCTGCCGCGAATTTATTATTAGGTATTCATTTATTTGGTCAGACAACAGACATCCATTTGTGTTAGTAAAAGATTACTTTATATTAGTAGATTAAAATATTAAAAACTCAATACTATCAGTAAGTACATACAATAAACTTAATTCAAATTATTATTTTCGACACTGTTACAATTACAATTTAAAAAAATTTCATAATTTATCATACTCCTAATATTAATATGTCACACTAGTGCTTAAACTCAATATATAATAACTATTCATTATTTTTAAAATCTACCTATTACCATAGATCATAAATAACCAGTTAAATCAAGTTCTACCTCTGAAATTATCCAGCCACTCACTGTCATTTCACTCATCGCCCAACGCGTGCCAACACTCAAAGACGATTAGTAATATTAGTAATATTACATGTTGTATTATGACATAAATCCATTTTTCTGAGTTTGTGTCGTCGATGACAAGTAGGTCAATGTCTGGATGCACGTCATCACTCAAGGTTCATATCTTGGACCCTTCTCGTTGTTTCGCAATCCAGGTAAAATTATGTTACAAAAAGATTGTTACTAAATAATATAGAAACACAGAAAGAGGGACCTAAATAAAAGATGACTTCTTCTTCTTTTAAATAATGGCTTCTGTCCGAGAGTGGACAATTTTGCCAGTGTCACGTCCCAAGTAGCACACTGGAAGACATATAGCTCGTATATCATATATATTTAGATACTTAAGTGAAATATATAGCTATGACTTAGTTCTATATAGGTGGAGAGAACCCTTATGCAACCAATATAGAACCAAAAGGAGAAAAATTGCAGCCTATTTTTGGTTCTAAATTGAATCCATAAGAGATGTCACGATTACCTTAAGTGGCAATTAGAACTATGGGTGAAAGTTATGCGCAGTGAACGACATTTTTATTGAACGATTTTTGGTTCTAAATAGACTCCATAAGAGATCTCACGATTACCTTAAGTGACAATTAGAACTATGGGTGAAAGTTATGCGCAGTGACCGATATTTATTGAATGATACAAATAAAAATATTTCAGTTCGGTCAATGGGTGATTTATAATTGCGACGCCAAAGTTCATGTGAATGTGATCTGCCATTTTAATTTGGTATATGTCATCCGTTTGATAAGTGATTAAAACTTCACGTTCAGCAGTTGAAATAAGCACGAAATGCTTGGGAATTTTTTGTTACTGTGTAACTATAGTATGGTTTCTTTGTAAATTTCGATGCGCCTTTGATTTGATCAAAAATATTTAAAAAGAGAGTGCTAAATCACATAAGGAATTGACACTGATAAGAAATAAAACTATTAAAAACCGGACTTAATGATCGTAGGTTACGTACAATGTTAAATTAACACCATCACAACTATCAAAATTCTGTGATTATGCGTCAGTGTGATAAAATTCTGTTTACAATAATTCATTTTCAAGGACTCCATTTTGTAAACATGGTGGAAAATAAAAGATCTTACGGTGTTTATTTTCACTTATTTGTTCTCTATTTGGAACTATTAGGTCTGAAAATCACTTATTTGTATCTTGCGCGTGGCAAAGCAGTGAATGCTATTACCAATTCTAATTATTTGCTCTTTTTAGATCGCCCAGTGCTCGTGAATTAGGAGTCCTCAATACTGTTCCAAAATCCCAAATTGATGTTGTTGTAAGCAAATCTAGGTGAGTAGGTAGGGGAGAAGTGGGATGTAGGAGCCAGGTTTTTTAGGAGCAAAATATTTTTAAGGGTAAATTTAGGGATATTTGATTTTTCCATCCCATGTTTGAGTGCCATGGAAAAATGTGTTGATAAGCGAAATTATTACTGAAAATGAAATTTAAACTTCTCCTGGAATTCGATGGTTCTGTAACTTTCGCTTATTAACTCAAATTCAACACTTTTCATACGTCAAATGTGCATAAACAACTAATATCAAGTTACGGAAAATACAAGTAAACAAATCACTTTTGTATGCGGAACCCTTGAATTTGTAATCAATTATTATTGACACAGTTTTATTATAACCTATTTCAATTTATTTCTTTTGTATCATACAGCTAATTTTTGCCAAAGTTCTAATCATAAATAGCTTTCAACAATACGAGTATCTTCTTCGGATTGTTGATTAACTTCATGGTTTGAATCGGTATCTTCTGTGTCCATCACCATAATATTTCTTAAAGTATCTACGACCTGCCGATGATAATCTCCACATCTTTTAACTTTTTTCCATTTCGCGGAATTCATTTCTGATGAGTTTAATGTCTAGAACTTTATATCAACAGAAACAAATGTTCAAAACAAATTTATATCAACAGAGTGCTTGACGTATCAACAGAGTGCATGACGCAGGACGAATAATATATTTTGGCAGTGGCAATAGGAACAACAAGTACTTAATATGTCCTAATATTGGAACTGTGAGATCGTTAGTGGTTCGAAATAAGTGAATATAACTGCTTTTGGTTTTCAAGAACCTCCTATTGAGACTTAATTATGCGTTGAAATGGCAATAAGAGCCCAAACAGCACATAAGTGAATTTGGCAGCTTATCTTATAGCTTCATGTTCTAAATGAGTTGATTGATAAAACTTATAGATTTAAATACAACTCAAAGTTGTATTTGAGTTTATCCTGTCACTTTTAGTTGCTTAGGAACGTTTTTTGTTTCTACTTTGTTACTTATGGTTGGGTAAAGTCGATTTTGCTACTTAAAGTTACATGCAGGTTTTAATTGTCACTGAATAAGAAGCAATAGTGCTATATAATGCCCTAAAGTTACTTATAAGCAACTTTTACATGTAAGTGGGAACATACCCTTATTTGTAACTTTTAATTCCAAATGACTGGTATAATAGAGTGGTATATCACCAATAGTGGCTAAAGAAATAATTTTACAGCCCTTCTAGGCCTTAAAGTTGCAATTACTTTAGGTACCAAAAGGGCCGTAAGATGATCTTTTTAGCCACTATTGGTGATATACTACTCTATTATACCAGTCATTTGGAATTAAAAGTTCCAAATAAGGGTATGTTCCCACTTACATGTAAAAGTTGCTTATAAGTAACTTTAGGGCATTATATAGCACTATTGCTTCTTATTCAGTGACAATTAAAACCTGCATGCAACTTTAAGTAGCAAAATCGACTTTACCCAACCATAAGTAATAAAGTAGAAACAAAAAACGTTCCTAAGCAACTAAAAGTGACAGGATAAACTCAAATACAACTTTGAGTTGTATTTAAATCTCTAAGTTTTAAAGTAGAAACAAAAAACGTTCCTAAGCAACTACAAGTGACAGGATGAACTCGTATACCATTTTGAGTTATGTTTAAAGCTGTAAGTTTTATCAAACACTGTTAAACCACTCATTTAGAACATTAAGCTATAAGATAAGCTGCAAAATTCACTAATGTGCTGCTTGGGGTACTATCAATTTGTCAGTATATTATATGAATAGAATAGTATATTGCCATTTGGGCGACGTTGTTCGGTAATTGGCCTCGCTATATGTTAAGTTTATAGCTATAAGACTTAAAATATAGTTTCTCAGGGGGCCAAGATCCCGGGATTGCCGCTTGATGACTAAAGGAGTGACTGAACTCGTTTCAGGATTAATTCTTCATTAGCTGCTTCGTTGGTTTTCTGCACAAGTAGCTATCAATATTACACACCAAACAACATTTTGCAAACAAAAAACAAAAAATATTCTAGAGACGCCATCGCCATCTTGAGTGACAAACGACAATCCTAAAAGATGATTCATACTGGACGATCTGTCAGTTTCTATAGAAAACGTCACGTGACATCCGAGGGCTCCGAGCTTTCATGTGATTTCTATAGACATTGATAGATCGTCACGTCCCGCCCCGTCCCGTCCCTTCCTAGCATGAGTCATGCTTAGACATCATAGGATAACGTTACATACATTCCCACGCTCAATAAAAGTTGTGTTAATTAGTGACAATATACAGTCAAATGTGTCGCTGAACTTCCATGTTCCAATACATGGAACGCTTACCATCAGGCGGGCCGTATGCTTGTTTGTCACCGTCGTAGTATAAAAAAAAATACATTCGACCCTCCCTGCAAATATCTACCTTCTCACTATCGCATAAACTGACAGATGGATTACCCGGTTTGAAGTTAAGCGATTCAATATATCTGGGGGTACGGCCGTGCCTTTGTCTTACTCGACTTGTTGGGGACAATGCCGTATCTCCAGATATATTTGAGTCGCTTAACTTCAAACTCTGGTAAATTTTGTCTCTCACTCATCGATCATCAGTAATTAAGGGATGACTTACACTAGAATGGTACGGGACGGGGCGGGATGGGAAATTGACAAATCGTCCCATCCCGCCCCGTACTTTAATTTATAAACATAAATCATTTCTAGCCTACTTAGTCATATAAAACCTAAAAATTTTGGATAAAACACACCAATAGGGATGACGACTACGTTGAAAAACTATTATTCTAATTAGTCCGTCAGTTAGATTATCTAAAATTATTAGACACGTATTTTTTCCTTTTTCAATTTAACTAAAATTGACGAAGATAAAGAGCATCAAAGTTCTGGGGTGGGGGCTTATGACGTCACTCCTAGGTAAGAATTGTACCTAATAGTGACATTACGCGAAACTTGAACGCAGGCACTGTATTTTTGTCATTTTTGATTTGACAAACAAAAGAAAAAATACGTGTACAATATTTTTTAATAATCTAAAAGACGGACTTAATAGATTTTTTCAGTCGTCTAGCCTATTGTCTTGGAAAAGACTCATAAGTTTGTAATTGCATATATTATCTACATGTGAAGTCCAAACAATTGTAGCACTATATGTATATAGTCCAAACGTTGTGTCATATCTTTATGCCTCAGAGCCTCAGATGGGTAATTTCTCAAAGACACTAGTATTCTTATTAGCTCCACTTTGGAGATAATTACCTACTAATTTTATTACATTTCATAATACCTATAAAAGACCAATCAATATAAGTAAAAGGGGTATGAGTGTTCGACATGACATTCATATGTCATAGTAGGTATCACTTACTTAAATTGTGAACTCCCCACAGTTTATTATTTGACTAGGGATATTACAAACTAACCTAACTTAACCTATCCGCTTGTTTACAATCTTGCGTATTAAATTATAACCTTTAGTGCCCTCGTGGTGAAGCAACAAAAATAATATGTGAAGTGTGATGGCTATTTATAATGAAGTTTAAGTATGTACAATGATATATTACAGAATAATTTACAAATGAATTAATTGGATCGCGTGAGTTTGCAATTCAAAGCAACGGCAGAATGACGTTGACGCGCCGGCCGTAGGGATGTGGGCATCGATGATAGGTTGACTAGTGATGCGCCACAAACCTAACGATACCTACCCACAATTCTCCGGTGACATATATAACAAAATGTCAATGTCAATATATTTCAAGATGGCTTCCGACAAGCTATGTAATGTCTTTATACACTCCGTCGCTCCAGCGTAGCTGTCAGAGCTACGTAGTTAACTGGGCAGTCGAGCAAACTAAGTAGATTAGCTGGTAATAGCTTCTGGAAACTACTAGTTTCGCCGCCGGGGTTTAGCCTAGTCAACAAATACTGAGGTTTAATGTCTGACATTTGAGCGCTAGAAATCAAGGTCGAAATATTTTAATTATGGTGGAAGTACGTGATTCTCATATGAAATGGGTGTTCTGAAAACCAGCGCCATGGCTAAGTATCTTGTATCCTAGCTATCGGCATATGCTGAGTGGCATCCATTTTGGTTCTCTCTGATATTTTGTACAAGATGTAAATAGATAAAGTTTTTTTTCCGTGAATCAAATAAATAATTTCTATTTCTATAAATGAATAATTGAACATCCACGATTTAAAGCATGCCTATTCATATTTAAAATTATCTTCCTTCCTTCTCAGACCTTCTCTCATATATTTCTCATTCAAAGAGGTACAAATTAAATGCGTAAATGGTCAGAATGAATACAACTGATATCGTCCAAAATTCTAAATTGATTCGCCAGATCTTAGTAAGTAGATTACTCCAAATGCTTATCCAAAATTGTACTGACCTTTGCCGAAAGTTAGGTTAAGGTAAAGATAAGATAAACCCTTTGTGTAACTGACGAGTTCCTGCAATTTACTACTCTAATTTAGGTATCCATTTATTTATATGGTTTTTAAGCTTTATTTAACTTTTTAAAAACAGTCAAGGAGCTCATAAACGTTAAATAAATCTTAATCTAAAGGTCTTATTGTCTTTTGTTTCTTTTTTTTAATTTAGAGAAGGACCTGTATTTTGCCAAGGAATGACGGCCAGACCGGGGAGTTCAATAAATAGTACATTATGTATTAAGGGCGGTAAATAAGAAATTACTAGCGAGTGTGAATTTAAACCCAAGTCGAAGACGAGTAAGTAATTTTAACACGAGTTCGTAATTCTTGAACCGCCCGTGATACAAACAATGTTTATCATCACATTTTTCAGTTACTCATTTACTCGTTACAATAAAGATATAGGCTTTACCAGATCCACTTTTCTTAAATTATCACGTCGTTCTCTAATCCGTGGTCTAGATCTTTTGGTGGCCGAGAAAGATAGCAAATTCCCAAATTTTCTTAAATTTTTCACACTCGGTAGTTTTCACAATACCTCCTGAATATTTTTGTTTTTAACAATAAAACAAAGCTTTGGTTGTTATTAAGGCTTATAAAAATTTAGTTCGGAGTAAATTGTTTCACATACATATTTCAATAAACATGAAATTGTTTTCATGTAATTAATAATGATCGGGTCGATCATTCGATCACGTAATGAATAATGATCGGGTCAATAAGTAGCTTTTATTTTCTTTTGAGTATTATATATAAAAAAGTCCCTCGTAGACTCAGGCTAAAATTAATAGATGAAATGTAATAATATAAGTACTGGCTACTTTTTACACGTACATTTTGTGTCAGCAAAAGCCCCAACGAAGACTAATAGGAGTTTTCAATAACGTGATGAATCGGGTGACGTGGCTGTTAATGGACAAGTTTCACCTCACCGTGTGAACTTTGATGGGTAGGTACAAACTTTATTAATGAAGTAGTCTAGTCATGAACAATTTATATGCTTTTTACACCACATATATATCTAAAAAGGGCGTTTTCTTTTCTGCTTGGTGGAAAAAACAGTGCAATTTTTTGTTCATGAACTTCTTTTTTTAATTATAGTTTCTCGGGGTTTGAACTATAGTCTGTCGGGATTGTGATGGTGGGATGATGATGAGTAGAATAGTGGAATGTAGTGGCAAAGGAGTGAGGAGGGTGGAATGCTTTGGAGTACAGTTGAGTGAAAGGTTAAGAAGAGTAAAGTTGCCTTGTTTGTGTATGTAATATTGTCTTCTGTTACCGCGATTGTTATTCATTGAAATTAAACACTTTAGAACTGATTAATCAAGTTTATTAACACCGCGACCCTACGTTTCGAGCCCATTACAGCACTCGTTTTCACAGGGTAAAGATGATGACTGAGAGAATGCGAATTCTCCCCGTCAATCAAAAAAGTAACTTGTGTGTGTTTGTGTGATTGTTGTGTTAATAAACGCGATTAATCCATTCCAAAGTGTTTAAATTGTTTGTGTATGATTACATTGATTAGGTACCAATAAAAACTAATATGTTGAACTCTGATGTGTACCTACCTACTCCTAATACTTTCAAAAAGGGCGCTCTTCTTTAACCCTTATATACAAACCCAATAAAAATGTTGATAGCGCGATGTAGGAATTGTCACGTCCCGTACAACGACATCTAACGAGAGATTTGGTAATCAGTTTATACGAGACTGCTTTGGACGCGGACAGTTACGCGAAGAGTTTTTATGAACAATTAGTGCGCGACAGTATGTCCGTCTCGCTCCTGTCAGAGTTACTACTGTAGTGGTAGGAGCAAGACGGACATACTTTTGAATGCCGCAGTCGCAATCGAATGCAACTCATAGTACGCACATAGGCACATTATGTGCTTTTCACACGACCTAGCCGAAAAGTATTGTCTTTTTATCTGGTGTAAAAAGCAGTAGGTTATCTATATATCACTTTAATAATATGTATATACGTCTTTAGCTCCCGTATGCAATGCAATTTTTTTATATATTTGAAAAAACTTGTCCGTTTTTAATTTTGCAACATTAGCTACATTTTTCGACGCTAGCGACTATAAATTTCTACAGTATAATTCAAATTGTGGTTATCACATAGGTAAATAAATAAAATATTCTAAATATTAAATTGCAATGGTTAACACTCACGTATTTTTATCACAATAGGCGTGACATGTTTCGACTGCATCGAGCAGTCATCGTCGGACAGACAGAGTGGTGTCGGGTGTTAACCGTTGCAATTTAATATCAGTATGACTCACGAAAGATTAAATCATAAAATATTCTAAACTTCGCTAAATATGTCACTATCTAGGATGCTTATCAAAAATAAGGTCAGGTCTCCTTAAACCAAGTTAAAGTTCTTAAAATCACTGCTACCCTTTTAGTAACATGACCCATTTACATTCCTCTACAGCTGCTTAGATTTAAAACGCAACGCTATGTTTCACAAACTGCTAAAAAAATGCTTAAACAGCTGTTAGAAAATGGTGGATTTTTCGAAAACTGACTACAAAATTGAAAATGTTTTTCATTTATTCCATTCACGTTGAAATAATCTTTTATTGTATCAAAACGTGTAAAAATGTTATTGTAACTACGACAATTCATATCAAAAAGTTTAGATAAATCGGCTGAATTTATATACCGGGTTCTTAAAAGTAGCTTAAACTTATCATATGTTTGTATACGTACATAATATTAAAAAAATGACTCACTACAAAGGGACGGGACAGTCTGTAAGTTTCTATAGAAAAATCACGTGACAGCTCGGAGCCCTCGGAGGTCACGTGACGTTTTTCTATAGAAACTGACAGATCGGCCCGTCCCGGTCCCGTCCCGGTCCCGTCCCGGCCCGTTCTAGTGTGAGTTATCCTTAAGGTGGATGTGTTCGTGTAATTTTTTATACAAAAGTTTAGTTTTTAGAGGTTAATGACGAATTCGCTAAATATATTTGTTTTATTCTTTCATTTAATTGATCACATTAAGTTTTTTACGCAAAGTAATATTTATTTATATTAATAGCATTTATTTTCGAAATATATACAGTAAGTGTAACATACCTAACTACCTGCCTCTTCCTACCTTAAATATAAAATAGATCCTTGAGGCATTGTACCTAGGAAGCTGGCGGCATTTCCTCGTTGTATCGCAATGCTGATACGTTGTGCGAGGAAGCCACCAGCTCTTCGGTCACGTAACATCAACCAGAAGGCCTAGTATAAAAGTTGTAAGACACTTACCATCAGGCGATTCGTTTGCTCGTTTGCCCTCTATAGCATAAAAAAAAACTTACTTCTCGATCGCGTTAGCGTATCGGGAGTTCAAATTATGTTTGCCGTTTATTTAAATCATCCGGCAACTTTCATATTTTGACCCCTCGATACGCTAACGCGGTCGAAGAGTTAATGTCGTACAATTTTTATACTAGGCCTTCAGACGTGTCGCGATTTCTACGAAAAACTTGCGTGCGCTGGGACCCCAACGCGAAGGTGATAAAATTAATAGAAATTTAGTTATTAGTGTTTTATTTTTGTGTTTTTAGATTTCCATTCAAAACGAACAATACGAAAATATATTTTAAATGCAAACAACGTACATGTTTTCTTATTCGTGCAAATATGATTGGTTATACCTATTCGTCAATAATAATATGAAAAAGTTTCCTAAATATCCTAGAAACCTGCAATAACTTTAGTATGGCAATGTAATTGTGAGGAGTTTCAGCGTGTGTTAATTGATGTTGTGCATTGTCTTCTTGTATTATCGTTTACCTATATAATTATATTCCTTAGGTACCTAATGATTGACCTTGACCTTGGATGATTTTCAAATTAGCAAAGCTGTGCCCATACCGTTTTCCTTTGTCAGTGCCTAATCCTGAAATCTGTGTTGTTTTATTGTTAAAAAAATACATAAAATTACTTAAGCTTGACTACTAGAAAATATGAGATTACAACCGCCTTTAGTAGTGTAAAATTTTCTCTTGAGTAGTAAAATACAGATTCTTTCCAGTTCTGAAATCGTTGCCCTAAATACCTGTTCTTAAAAAATCTAGTGTAAATTCTACTAACAAGGCATTCGCAATATATAGTAGCGCCATGCGTGAATTTTGTGTGGTCTAACTATAGAAATAACCTTTTTACGACCGATAAACTGAAACCATTGTGTTATGTCGGACCCTTGAGAACTTGACCTTGACCGGAATATTCGTGTACCAAGTTATTTACATATATGATTTAAAAATAGCATACAAAAAATAGATATTAAATTTGTGACTTTTAGGACCCCGAGAAGGAACCCTCAAGATATCCTGAGGCTTCCTATAATTGTCTCGAGCCAATAATATTAATATGAGCCATTTGGGCCAAATCTTTACCGACTACTTTTTGAATAAAATATGAAATATGGCTAAATGTGTGATACTTTTACTAAGTACCATAATATCTATCATTAACCACATTTAAGGCAAATAAAGAATTTTACTTTACTTTACTTTACTTTAATATTTGCACCATAAACAAAAAAAATTGTAAAAAAAGTTTTAAAGAAGAAAGAAAAGAAGAATCAAATTGCCTACAGGTTTTAGATAGTAGGCTATCCGTATGAACAACCCTTATGCAACCATCCAAGTTCTACAGTGACTACCATAAGACATATTGCGTGCTTATTTACCACCTACGTACTAAAATCACAAAAGCCCCTTTTCCCTAAAAATGTTTTACAAATTTACATGCCTAAATACGCAACTCCATTAAATCCGAGCACCATGTGTTACAGAACGTTTTATGCTCCACTGCAGCAAAAATGAAATTTAAAGCGTACAACCAGCAACGCATATCTGACTATCCGTAAACTTTATCCAGTTATAATAGGGATTAAAATGTGTTGACGATGCTACACACAGCGACAGCCTGAACTGACTTATAGTTAGACCTTATTGCTTCCGTAATAGCGATCAAAAATGATCAGTAGTCGTACTGACCGCGACGTATTGATGTTTTGTAACCTCTATCCCCTTGGAATAAGGTTGAGAATTGGAGTGTCATCAATTATTTGAGGTTAAACCTTTTAATGGAGGCAATCTGTGCGACAGTCAACGTCCATTTTTAAGGCGACAGGTGTTTGCGAAAATGGTTTAATACTCTTTGGTGATTTAATTTAACCTTTTTTGTAGATTCAGGGGTAAAAAGAATACGCGGTGATTTTGTTACGCATGACCTGGATACATTGAATAACTTTTGACTATTGCGACGATCTCTAAATCACAAAAGAAAATATTTGGATGTTTCAACTTTTTTTTCTCTCAAAGATGAGGTTGGTATGGGTATGGAAGTTGTATTCACCTCACAAAATTGGTCAGACTCAACAAAATTACTTTGTCTGTCTATTAATCTACATATAGTCGCGATAAAAGAGACGACATCTCACGATTAAAATCTAAAAGTCAGTAACGATTTTAGGGAATGCTTTCTCTTAGCTCCACAATCCGTTTCATTAAAATGATTGTTTTTTTTGTGAAAATACCTTTTGGTATTATTATTACAACCTGGCTAATGAATGTTGAGACTGGAATAATGCTGTTAATTAAAAAAAACCGTACCTATCAAGACAGCTTTGAACGTGACAGCTTATTTGACAGGCTAAATTGTTGCTATCTAAAAAGTTGTAAACCTATTTCAGTCTCAACTCTCACTAGCCAGACTCTTTAGCTTGAATATCTTAAGTTTCTGAGTTTAGTAGCGTATCAAACATATGTGTGGGTACGTATATTGTATAACCAAATTATGTCGTTAGTAATCGAGACCTTAAGACAAAGAACTCAGTAACGAGTACCAGCCTGTTTATTAAATGGTCTCCTATGAAACTACAATTGAATTATAAGTAATATAAGAACAAAGAAAACTTACCCCAGTGTTGTCATGGTAACAATGGTATACCAGAAGGCAGCAGGAATGGAAGTGAAATTCGTGTCTTGCTCATTCTTCTCCGCGTAGAACATCACTGTAGCGAAGATGATGATAGCCATGGCCAGGGAAAACACAAGGAAACCCAGCTCGCTGGCACAACTCTTCAACGTATAACCAAGGATCCGCAGACCCTGGGAGTGCCGGGAAAACTTGAAGATACGGAACACCCTGAACACTCTAAGGGTCACAAATGCTCCAGACACATCATCGTTGTCAGTGATCCCCAAGCCAATGTAGTATGGCAAGATGGCTACAACGTCTATGATCGACATGACGGAACGCACGAATTTGCAACGGTCTGGCGCTGCAAACAGGCGAAGTAGATATTCTGCTGTGAATATCATGACACAAGCTGTATCCAAGCAGAAGAACACAATCTTATAACGTTCCCCGCAGGGTAAAGTCCCTGCGCGTCCTGGACGATGCCCACAAGGTACTGTCTCAACCACATTCGCCATCACGGAAACCGCGATGAAAAATCCAGTCACATAATAAAATACTAAAGCGGCAGTCGATGTGTGAGGGTTCTCAAACGCTCTCCACATTTTCTGCCTCAAATCCGTCAACTGCGGAAGACTCTGGTCCCCTGCCTCACTCAACTTATCATCCATCAGCCGTTCGGCATTCTCACGCTTCCTATCTCTATAGTCCTCATAGCAACAATCGCCTATCACATCAGGTAAGATCCCGAAGAACGCTAACTCTTCATCATAGCCTGTGAGACATTCATGTTTAGGATAATGTAGCTTTCCTGTTCTATAATAATTGAGTATGTGTCGGAATATATCAGGGTCTCTGTCGAAGAAGTATTCCCGGCTGTCTTCATCATAGAAGAATTCTCTCTCGGTGGATCCGAGGAGGGAGTCGGGGTATTTTTCGAGTGTGTTTCTCCAGGTTTCGAATCGTCTTCCAGAGACGTTGATGAGGAGTTTCTCGTCTTCGGCACGTCGACGGTCTTTTGGGACCGGTGGGGGAGGGAGGGGGTGTGTTGCGATGGGCACCCAGCCGATCGCGGCGGCGCGGGCGAAGGGCAACCACGCGGCGACCGACGCCATGGCTCGCTGGTCGCGGCCGCGGCAGCGTGGCTACTGAAGCCCCCCCGGCTATTTCGGGCCGCCCGCCCAGATGTGGGTTGCCAGGGTGGAGAGTGAAATTATTGGGAGTTTTGACTGTGTGTGACTGTTGGTTTAAGGCTAGATAAATAAATGATACGTTTGGAATTGAATAATGAAGTGGAATAGCCAGTTAGATATCTCAATATTGATACCTAATATTGATTCATTATTTTTGGAAGATATCTTTAAATAAAAATACTTGATTTATATAGGTACAATTAAGAATAGCTTAACTAATAGGTACAATTAGCATATATTATTTGTTTTACTTTATCAAAATTCTTTTGAAATAATGTAAACGAAATAAGTATAGTAAGAATTGAAAAGTACTCAGATACAACAAATTTAGAAATACTATAATACAGACAATTTCATTTGTGGTACATTATTTGATCGTTTTCAATGGCCTCATTGACCCCTTCAGATGATCCGACAACGAAGATTCCTGCAAAGACAGCGCCGGACTGGCGTCCGAGTATAGCGAGTCCGTCTACATCTGTGCGCGCAACCCGTAGGAAGTGCTGTCTGAGCCGCGGAGGTGGCAACGTCATTCTGCCTGTCCGACGATAACTGCCCGATGCAGTCAAAACATGTCTCGCCTAATGTGATAAAAGTAGATACGTCAGTTATAACCGTTTTTCAATATTTTGAGTAATAAATTTAAATATGTAATTCAATAAAATTTCATTTGTAGTTTATATATATTAGTGTTACGACTTTAATAACAAGTCAAAATATTTAATGAAATAATTTGATTTATTTCAATGAAAAGTTTTTGACTTTGCCGGTCGGAAACTCTATAAAATTTCAGACCGAGGAACCAAAAAGTTTTTTTTTTCATTTTGCTTAGTGCTAAACAATATTTTTTGGCTGCAATAATGATGATTATGATGACTTAATGAGCCGCAGAATTATTTATTATCAATTACGTGCCAAGATCGTACAAAATATTGATATCAAAATTAAATACGTTTCCGTCCTATAAACTACATACTTATCTTATACAATACTACATAAACTTTTAAAAATCAGTGACATGAAAAACGCATTCTTTTTTTGTTAAATTTCCACAATTTTACCTACCGCTGGCAACCAACGCCCGGGTGCTCTCGCACCACGCATGCGCGCCGCGCTACGTCACTGCCTAATAAATTGATTTTCAGCTACCCATCTCTGTCTCACCCACCTGCTCCCCAATACCCCATCTCACTCGCACACCTCAAAGCTCCAGTGACCTTTTGTATATTTTTCACTGCTTTTAAAGTCTGAAAAGGCTTTTTGTTTTGTCTGAATATACCGTAGCCAGAGGCCGCACTGATTTCAAAGTGTTGTCAAAAATTTTCGGGTCATTTTTGGAACAAATATTTATTTTAACAATTGTTTTTATTTTCGAAGGTCGAGTTGTTTGGCGAATTTCCTTTGGGAGTCTGAGGGGTTGGTTTTATATTTTAAAATCATTTATTCTCGAAATATATACAGTAAGTGTAAATTACCTAACTACCTACCTCTACCTACCTTAAATCTAAAGTAGGTCCTTGAGGCATTGTACCTAGGATGCTGGCGGCATTTCCTCGTTGTATCGCAATGCTGATACGTTGTGCGAGGAAGCCACCAGCTCTTCGGTCACCAGTAACATCAACCAGACGTTTCGCGATTTCTACGAAAAATTTGCGTGCGCTGGGACCCCATGGACCAAGAGTTTCGACCCCGAATGGTACAAAAAGGTACTCTCTGCCCAGGCTCTTATATTTATTACGTTTTAAAATTTCGGCGCATTCAGCCGCTCCGCCCGCTTTTACATTAGTTCGTTGGAGATGGGACGGCGCCAGCGTGTCTACACAGGTAGCATCCCACACTAGCATCCGTCCCAAACTCCAAGGAACCAAGGACACCCCATCAGGTCTCTTGCCATCATCCCTGAAAATGCCAGTCGGCTCAAGGAGAGCAGGCACGTTGATGGTGGCAAGAGACCGACGGATTATATCATTAAGAGATGCATGTCTCGAAAAACGGCCTGCACTTTTTTTACAACACAATCCATGGTGTCCCAGTCGGTCCACGTCTGTGCCACAAGGACATGAGTGTGGCGCACACACCGAAACCCCCAGTCGCAAACCAGTCGCCAGTCTAAGGGAGGCCGGATCCAAGAAAGTACCAGTATTGGGCGAAGGATGGGCATGAAGCCAGTAACCAGCTTCCCGGGATCCGACCGCCAAAAGCCTCGCGCGATCTGGACCTGAAGAGTTATTTAAAAGAGTATTGTAAGTTAAATCGCAGTAAACATTATCCCAACTCCTTTGTGATTTTGGGTTGTCTGGAAAGTCTTTGCCCGGGCAGGCAATTTTAAAAGCATTTTTAGCATCCTCAAAGCTTGCGATCTCATAGTTTGTGGGCAAAGCCCTTAAAATATTTCCTATGAGACCGGCTGTGCTATGAGTGGATGCTAAAAAGGCTGGGGATGCCACACTGGAAATTTTGCGAATTCCTAAACCCCCGAACCGAATAGGGAGGGACGCCTGAGACCAGGAAGGCTCATTGAGCTGAATGTTTAGAATCATCTCTAAACTAATTTTGATCAAATCATCTATGGGTGATAGTAAATTTAGATATTTCCAAAAAGGACAGCATCGGAGCACATATGTAAATTTAGGGACAAAAAGACAGAATTTAAGAATCACAAGAGCATAATGAGGGCTAATTTCGAGTAAACGATTCGTGTGACTTTTGAATTTTGATATCGAGTTAGAAATATAGTCGGGAAAAGATTCTTCAAATATAGGGGAGCCTAAGAGGCAAAGAGAACGTTTGTCTACTAACTTGATATTAGGAGCCAGATCGTCAAATTTGTGTTTTAAATCGGCAAAAATACAAGATGAATTTTGAATGAAGAGTTCGCATTTTGCAAAATTCAGTTCTAAACCAATATTTTTGAAACTACTCTTAATGAGAGACAAGTCAGAGAGCACAGTATTTACGTTGCCTCCTAGGGTCCCGTCATCTAGGTACCAGACATTGAATTTTGATTTCAATTTTTGGATGATTGGATTTATAGCCAAACTAAAAATTGCTGGGCCGAGAGGGTCACCCTGCTGACATCCAACCTCAGAAGATAATTCATTTGACTTGTACATTAATTTAGAAGAGTCCGAATAGCAAAAGAAAAGGTAACTGTACAGTTCAGGAATTTTGTCCCTAATTTCTGTCAGCAAAGTGTCCCTATTAACCGAGTTGAAAGCATTTTTAACGTCAATTTTGACTACAATTTCGCAATCATCAGAGGAAAGGTAGGTCCTTAGGGCATGGACGGCTGCCTCGCACCCACCTTTCGTGCCAAAACCCAGCTGTACAGGTTCAAAAAGGCCCTGCAATTTTGATCGAATGTGTCTAACCGCAATTTTGGAAGCAAGACGTCTTATTGTAGACCCCACCGCAATGGGTCTCACCCCTCCGTCCTTTTTGGTAAGGGCGATCAGGTTTGCGCCGTATAAAATTGGGACAATTTCAGTATTAATTTTGCCTGAAAACATAAAATTTATTAATTTAGTAAGGGAAGAGACAAGCTGCTCACCTGCATCGCCCACGGAATGGGAAATAAGGTCTTTTAAATGTTGGGGTGAGATCCCATCCAAGCCGGCCGCCGAACCGGTTTTATATTGGTTTTGTTCTGTATTATTTGGGAAGTTTATTTTGGGGTCGCAAAAACTGTCTGCGTCCCGGCTGTTATTTTTGAAATAAGAATGACTTTTGTGCAAATAATTTAAATGGCTTTGATTGACTGACTGAACTAGAAGTCCCAGATTCAAATCCCATTCAAAGTGTAACTACATAGCTACTTAAAATATAATATAATTGATAAAGTATTTGTATCCAGAGAATTTGAAAGGAACTCGAAGGATTTCAAAGAGGTATTTTTCCTTATCATATCTTTAAATATAATTTATAGGTCAAGGTCAGGAAACAGCGGGCTTATGATGGTTGCACTTTTATCATACTTCATACGGACTGTGTCCTTTTAACCAGGGATCGGATGACGGTATTTTCTTCATAAAATAGACAGTATATTTTTCATTATTTTCGTTTTTAGTTTATTCATTTTTAATGGGGCATTTTAATTATACAAAGTTGTTAACTAAATAAAAGGTCGTCCTACATAAAGACTTTAAAATATATAAACATATTATTTCGAAGAGTTATTTCGAATAAGATGGACCGACGATGGTAAGGGTCTGCGAATGGGAAATCTAAGGGCGGCCATGAAGGTTAAATTGTGGAAATCTTTGTAAGAGGCATTAGTTCAGCAAAGACGACGTTTTTCGGCTGAAATTATGATGATGATATTTTGAGATTTGTGCAAAAGGCGGCTCCGATCGTTCTGACAGTACATAATAACGTTAGTGCGAGCGAGCACATAATTACGATTTTGATAAGATAGATCAGTCTCTCAACCACATGGGGTTAACGAATATCACAGATGACAAATCTGATTTTTTCTATTAATTCTTGTTTATAAAAGAAATTTACAACTGCCTGCAAAATTTCAAAAAGGTGGGTTTTTTTATGTTTGTGATAACCGAACTCCGTCAACACTGACCCGATTTTAAAGATTACTTTTTTGGTATATATATTGTGTGCTGATGTGCAACCAGTTCATCTACATATTTGTGCCACCTTTACGGGTTTCTCCTAAGTAATCTCTACTACCCTAAGGTTGTCTGGAAGAGATCGCTTTGTAGCGATAAGACCGCCTGTTGTTGCTTAACTCTTTATGTTTTTATTTATTATGTTGTATTTTTCTTTCTGTTATGCACAATAAAGAATATATTATTATTATTATTATTATTTGTGTCTCCTTTGCGGATCACGGGCCTGTATATCCCGGTCTTTTGGTAGGCTTGCGTGGGGATACAGATCCAACACGTAGAGGCCTTTTGGAGAATTTTGCTGTGTAGTACACCTGCTAGAACCCATTCACGGGTGCAACAATAGATACGCGTGAACCGGTCCCAGCAGGCGTTGGAGCTATTGTAAAGAAAGTGGAAAGAATACCAGGCTATGGCGTTGAGGTTTGGGTGGATCAGAAATGG
This sequence comes from Lathronympha strigana, assembly GCA_949128165.1. Taxonomy (NCBI): domain Eukaryota; kingdom Metazoa; phylum Arthropoda; class Insecta; order Lepidoptera; family Tortricidae; genus Lathronympha; species Lathronympha strigana. The sequence continues at coordinate 12,000,958 of OX421922.1, read as the reverse complement.
ACTATTGCAAAGAGTTCCGGTCACCTGCCATAACAATGTTTAAAACAAGTTATCGAGGCAGGCGGTGACTTGCCGCCGACTAGACCGCCCTGAAACTGCCGTCGCAAGGACGGCCAGGAGCAACATCGGTGTGAACGGCTCAGGGGTGTCGAGAGGTGTGCGCCGCTTTCTACCCAGTGGCTGTTGCCAGCCACTGTGCCCACTCGCGTCTTATGCATATTTCACTTCCACCCCTGGAGCATATCGCTCTAACGACTCCTCTCTGGACGGCCAATGAAGGCAAGCCAGAGCTGAGAGTCCTACGGGTCCCCTTGGGGTCCACTCCGACCGACGAAGACACGCCGGAGATGGAGACCCTGACCGACTCTCTGGAGCACTCGGGTCCGTGGGGTCGTTACTCCCCAACAGCTCGCCACAAGCTGCCCTGCGGGCTTATTATTATTATTATTACTTTTTTGTCTGAAAGTAAATGATTTTAGATTGGTCCCATTATTTCAATATTAATTTCTAATGATGGGATCCATGAGTAACTAAGGGAACTCCTCAAATTTTAAAGGCGCATGCATGATGAGTTTGGTGTTTTCAGACACTCGAGCATTTTTTTACGAAAACCATCAATTTGGTGGAGTAGACCTGATGATGAAGACCAGGAATTTCAAAATGGGACTGCTTGGTAATTCCCAGCTCTATCATCCGATTTGAGACATTCATCTTTTGTTTTTAAGGAAATAACTTCAAGGTAGCCCCATTTGATTATAATACTATTCTGATGGTGGAATTCATGCAGAATTGAGAGACCTCAAATTTTAACGGCACATGCATTGTGATTTGAGGGTTTCCTTTAGTAACGTGAACATTTTATTGGGAGGACCAACATTTTGGTGTAATGGACCTGATGATGAAGACCAGGGATGGCAACGTGGAAGCGGTCAGTAAACCTAGCTCTACGTATCATCCGAGTTATGACATTTAACTTTTTGATTTGATTTTTATTCTGATGGTAAAGTTATTAAGGAATTCAGATAACCCTCAAATTTGAAGGCACGTCCATCGTGATTGGAGTATTTTCATAATTAGTTGGGGCATTTTCTTACTGAAGCCATCATTTTGCTGCAGTGGACCTGATATCGAAGATCATTGAAGATAATTTCCAGCTCTGTCATCCAATTTGAGACATTGTTGTTCCGTTTGATTTTACTTGAGATCTAATGATGGAAGCCATGAGACATTAAGAAAGCTCCTCAATTTTCAATTGTACTCGTATGGTGAATTGGATATTTTTGAAGGAAACTGGTTACCTCAAACTAACTCAAAATTTAACTTTTACCGGGAAAGCTAACTGAAGTCGGTTTTTCTTAAAAAATATATTAAGTGAATTTCTGAATCATGTTTGGTTTTTTATCACGAACACTGTGAGCCTTTGGAGCTTTGTGTACATAAATGCTAGTCTATTATGGTCAAGTTTTTATCGACTATCACCATAGCTGTCACGTTCTAACAAGACAAAAATATGCAGGTAAGCACGATATGGCGTATGGGCACAGCGGATGCATATCGTTTAGTTTTGGTAGTGCACAGCACAACGAATGTCGTCTCGCTCAAATCTGGAGCAGACCCCATCTGTGGAAGTACCTTTACCTTACGGAAAACCGCAGTTTAATAACACTAGACCCTATTCATAGTGTTGTATTTCTGTTGGTGAGTAAGATATCCGAATAAATAAATGTCCCGATTGAAATTTTATAAATCTATTAAAATACCTGAACTTATTTTCCTCCTTCCGTTCACGTGCTTTCCTAATCCAAGGCTATTTATTATCCTTTTCTACTAATCAATGTAACAAATTAAATGTAATAACCCGCAAGCAAATCACTTAACTCCAAAAGTAGGGCATCGATTTCAACTTAACTTTTAACTCATTAAAAAGGCTTAAGTCTCTTCACAACACTAAGTCACTTAATACCTTTTTGAATAAGCCTTTAGAATGCTTCTTGTAGTTACATTTCACCTTAGATTTTTATACTCGTATCATTATATGTTTACGAAGTAAAATAAACCTTAATACTGTTACTTAGAGTTCAATATTTCATTTGTTCATTTGATTTTAGTTCATTATCGCAGCATCCTATCTTTGCCTATTCTATAATGTAAAAAAAGACGTATTTAGTTCAGATTAAAGTTCAATTTTCAATAAAATATTGAAAGGATTTACATTAAAAGTGAGTCTAGCTTCGTCGTTACAATTTTCTTGCGGTTTCCTTAATTTGTAGATCTCATATCTTGCTTTATAGTGCAATTTGAAAGTAACTTTAATACCATGATATAAGGTTTATTTTCAAATAATAAAAATGGGAGCTCGCCGTAGGTCTATCTTTTGTGATTTCCTGGTAATTTCTGGTTTAGATTAAGGCATTTTTTAAGATAAAGGGGTAATTGAACGACTGAATATAAGATAGGGCTTTACGATTTGATATTGAAGAACTACACGGTGCCCGTGAGCATAGCGAGAAATTTTAACAGCGTATTCCTGAGGCTAAAAGAAACAAAAAATGTCATATCAAGTGCGTTGGATTAGGGCTAGTTTCTGAGATAATTGCAATTTTTATTTAAACATAATTTACCGCTACTCGGTAAATAACGCGTTTTGGAATGTGATAATGCTACATGATTTTTGACAGACTTCAAAGTGACAGTGTGGTGTCTTTGCAAAATTCTGCTCTACCAAAAAAAAACATTTTTTTTGTATTTTAAAGTAAGTCTTTTCTAAATGAAATTTACTTACCATGTGACAAAGCATATAAAAAAAGAAAAAAGTGAAAATATATCTATAGCTACATAATCGAGAATAATGTATTTCGTTGAGATATTTATTTATCCAGTCAGCAATAATCACGACACGTCTGCGTGATTTTAGAACTCTGCTCGCCCACGGGCCACGCATGTGTCGTTAAATTGTTTTGGCTGGTAAAGATCAAAAATTATAGACATAACTGTATTTTTTGATCTTCTTAACTTTATTTTATAAATTTTATGTAGTTATAATATGACGATGAAATACCTAATGCTTATTTTGAGAATATTAGAATATTAGTGTATCTACTTTTATGAAGGCCAAACTTATAACAGGGATTATATATTTATTATTTATAATTTTTTAAATTCAATTTCATCACTAGACGTGTAGAGGAAATTGACATGAGATTTTCAGACCTTAAGTATGTACAATAGTAGATTGTTAACCAAGGGTTAGTGGCACCTATATCAGTCAATGTGTAGGCGCTCGAACGTAGTAAGAGCGCCGATAGTCCGAAACTGAAATAGGTGCCTTTCATACGAGTTAAACACTACTTTTCATATCAAATGCGAAAGAAAGAAAACTTCAGGTGTATTTACAAAATTTAAATCTAAAAAAAGCTATTCAATTCGGTAATTTGTGGATTCGTGAAATAAATATCAGAATGAAAATCGTACAACGCATCCAATTAACTTAAACCGTTTGTATTGCAATAAGTAAAGTTAAGGTTAGCATTTGGAAATTACGCTCCAGGGCAGACCCTTTTGTTTTCCACTCACTCCGTAGGCTAACAGTAACCCACTTTCAGAGCATGAGATATGAAAATACCATTTCCTGTCCTCCGGCCCGCAAACAGCTAATTGCAGGCCGCTACGCTAAACAAATTCACCGTTTAATAAATTGCAACGGTTAACACTCACGTATTTTTATCACAATAGGCGTGATAAAAATACGTGAGTGTTAACCAAAGAGATTGGAAGTCGTAGGGCGACGCGCCTATAGAGAGACGGCTTGAGAGCCAAAACTCGTGTCTCGCATATGCGCCCGGCGCACACGTGACAGTCAGTAGCAGTCAGTACCCCTTGGGCCGTCATGGAGTAATAATACAATGAAAATACTTCAAAAATGCCACATTGCTCAATAATCGGGTGCCGCAACCAAAGCCAATTTGTAAATAAACAAAATTCAAACATTTCGTATCACAGGTAATTAAATAATATGTAATTAATTCAATATAAAATTAGTATGGGCAAGAGAAATAGGGAAGAGACACGACGCTGCATTTGTTATCGATAGTGTATGTCATATGCCTTACTAAAATAGTAAGATGAATTTTATATTTGAATATTATTTAAATACTAAAAAAATACACAATACAATATACAGTGTGTATCAGAACAAAGAGCAAACCTTAAAATTGGTTGACGGGAACTCGAAAACATTGTAATGACGCCCATTTTACGGGCTTGTGGTATGGTCGGTATGGTCGGCGAGTTCTCGAATGGCAACCACGTACCCGACGATGCAGCGTGGGAAGGCCCCCACAAGATAATCTGACGACTGGCTGGCTGACTGGTAAAGGTTGCGGATGTCTGTGGCAGTCCGTGGGGAAGGCCTATGTCCAGTAGTGGACATCGTTTGGCTGATGATGATAATGATGATGAGTCACGACGAATATTAATTAGTAGATTGTACAGAATGAGCTCTTCGAGCAAAAGAGGCTTTCAACATGTTGAAAGGGAGACGTCACAGCAACATCTTAATACTGTCCAAACTTTTGCGAGGGGAAAAGTGCACACAGGCGCACTTATCGCACATTTATACATACAAAAAGCAATCAATAATGCTGAAACTGACACATAAACAATGAATACAACTACACTAATAAATCTTGCTTGACTAGTGTCTCTAGTAGGACTTCGGAAGAGGTAGAGGTACCTTATGTATGTGGCCATCACTTCGTGTGTTGCTTGAATGTTCTACTAACTACCGCTTATAATGATTGTATATTTATCTGCAGTAAGTTTATTTATTTCCTCGCAAATGGAGGAAAAACATTGTGTGTATCACGAGCCGTACCAGAATTACGACCTCGTCTTCGACTCAACTTGTGACTTAAAATCACATTCGTTCGTAATACCTTGTTTATTGCCCTTAATACACACTGCTGTTCTATACCGTTCGTGTATGTCACATTACTGTAAATAAAAGTCTTGTAAAGAAAGAGAGCGCGTTATGTTTTATCTGAAAGATAGCTGTAACTGGAGATTGTAAAACAGGCCCTTAGTTAAATTATTGTAAATAAAATATGTAGTTAAAATTGTGTCTATTCTTTATTTACTCTTCTTGTGTTAATAATTAAATATCCTCTTCTTATGTTGTACTAGCATCGCTTCATTATAGAATACTGATATAAGAAACAATTCACTTAAACCATAACGCAGTAATAAAATGAAATAACAAGAAGTCATTTGAGTGTCTGATTTTGAAAAAGAGGTTAAAATAAGGTAAGAAATAAAAATATTTGCATAACTTTATTTCATGTAATTTTTAGTGAAATGTTAATAACTGCTCCTAATCTATCGATACAATATCGACCCATATCACTACCCTATGAATAGCACGTATGGCAGTTTTGACAATAACATGTCAAAATTACCTGACACGGTCGATTTCTATGAGAATCAAAGCCAAAGGCTCCTCTATATGTAAGGTTGTCACACTAGAGGTCCGTGCTCTGTGACCAAGGCAATGCCAACTGCGTCAAGCAAAAAAATTGTATAATAGGTACAGACCTTGGCCAGCAAATAAAAAAGCCTCCGATCACATGTGTGTCGAGCTCAGCTTCGCTTCGGGCGACAATTACACGAGAACTGAGACATTTCTTACTTTACAGGCCCCGGTACGTAACCTACTATTAATATTCACAGGCTGGTTTCCGGTAAAGGAAAACATCACACATCTGCGAGAATAAAATCAAAAGGCGCAGAAAAGTCTCCAATCCGTTTTGGGATAATTCTACCGATACTTACTTCAATGAACGGTCTCAATACAACGAGTCTCGACCAAGATCTCAGACTCTCTTTATTCTCTACAACATTTTAACGAGCTCTCCTATTTAAGAACTTAATACCTTGCTTAGTGGCTACTTGGTTTCAACGCGGACTGATAGATGGCGTTATGAAGCAATTATTTAGTAGCGACATCTAGTTTTAACATAACATAGATATAATAATTTTACTAAAATAAACGTCAGATGGCGCTAAAAGTCTTTAAGTATAGTTGACAAGCAAACAATCACAGCTACGGTAGATTAGAGAGCGTCCTACTGTATTTTTCTTACGCTATTATTACCACCCCGAAAATAGGAATGGATATAGTTTTTTTTTGTCCTGTATCTGCGATCGCTTGCTTGTCAAACTAAACATATGTATGTATTCAAATATATGTATTTTAGTTTAAGGACCTATAGCTCACATGATTGGTCTAACTGTCAGTGTAAGTTGGTAAATGAATAATGAATAAAGAATAGGGAGCATGCTCAAACACCACATTTTTTTATAAACATTACTTTATCATTATTTTATTAACATGAAAAGAAAGAAAACAACCAGACTCTTTGTAAAATGTACATTTAATCTTAACCTTATGTTCACGTACTATGTACATTTGAAAGCGCACTATATATAGACAAAAATATCCATTCTGTACTGAAATTATCCCGAAAACAGTATCTGAAACAGTTCTTTTCATTACGATAATTATTAGTAATACTTATTGTGCGCATTTCATTAAATACAAAAACAAAAAATGCGCCTTTACTATTACGATAAAATTAAATTAAATTTTTTATTTATACGCCTTTCGAGACACAACTCGTCTATAAAGACGTCAATTTATTATTATTCTACCCAAACGTGTTTAAAACAAATTATTCCTCTTTTTATAATAACATGAAATTGCACATTCAATAATAACTCTTTGGTGGTAAAAGGTACAAAGTCGACTAGTTTACTGAAATAAATAAGTTAGTTAAAACTAAATTAATTAAACTAAACGATGTAAATAAGTCCTTACAAATTAACTTTAACAACGTTATTATTCCAATAAGTTGTTTTAATATTTTGAGAAGATGTTTAAGTACGGCATAAGTCTTATTTTGTTACAAAACATACATTAAGCTTTACTGATATTTTATTTATCTATTTCCTACTTTGCACAACTCGGACTAGGTTTCTCAATTTCCCTTAGTTTTTAGCAAAGAGTTACTACCTTTAGAAAAGTTGTAAGCGCTAAAACACATATACTTTAAATTTAACACATAGATGGCGTTGTATAGCTCTGTAAATTATGGAGTAGGTAATGGTTGTCACAACATTACTTTATAAACCACTGTATGTTCATTGAAAAAGCAAGATAAAGAGACTAATCCCAAAAAAAAAAATAGGATGGGAATTATTTTCAATTAATTTCAACTGTTGAGCTTGGAAATCCAGTTTTTTCGCATTACAACTCTTCTAAATCGATAACTCTTTGATTTTTAGAGAAACTTGTCTTACACATTTTATGACTAGTTATTTTATATTTTAAGTAATATCACGCTGCCCGACGTATTAACGCTGTGGAATGCGATTGAGATCTCGTGACTAGAGAAACAATTATTAATAATGAGCTTCGACACTCGCATTCATCAAATAAAAACTAGCAATTATGTTTCTATTATTAATAATCTTGTCGTTTTTTTAACAATTCAGTTTCGTTTCAACTATATTTTTAATCACCTATTGATATTAAATTTGATGTTTATATTAAATAAATCATCTTGTTTTTTTAAACTATTAAAACTAAAAGATTTGCTTAAATATGCGATAAAATGCGAGTGTCATTAATTATACTAAATAACTTAAGTGTTTTTTCTATTCAGATCCGATTTAATCGGATATTTTTGCTAATCGTCATTAGATGTCGCTGTACAAACTACAAAAAATACTAGCTCCTTACTTGTGGTTGACTTTTGCGTTTTGTTCCTAATAACTATTTGAAGCTTAGTACGTCACTTGAACACACTATTTAGTATAATTAAGTACAAATTTGCTTTACTTATTACTTTATTTCAAATTCCGTCTGTATCACTATAAATAGTATTATTCTTTAAATATAAAACGAAAACATCGTTTTAGCTTATTTAAATAAGAAAGTATTGTGTAGTGTATCCAAGTGACTAGTTTGATTCTACAATAATATAAATAAAAATACACATTTCGGCTAGAATTACCGCAGAACAATTATAATTAGAACTTATAATAACTATTTGAATACGTTTGACTAGAAACGTTCGACATTAGAGATCATAATCTATCCTTTGCGTTCTTTAGGCGACCTATCGCAACGAAAAATATTTTACTATATCCTATCTACCAGGTAATATTGCTCTAAAAATTTGACTTTTGATACCTCGATTGAAATGATGCCATAAATAACAAAGTTGTAAAGGGGTGGTTTTCAGTTCAAAAGGCATACACTTCAACTCATTTCGCCGGTAAGGTGAAATAAAAGCCTTTCGATCGCCTAAAGAAAAACCAACACCAACCTTTAACGAAATTCGCGTCGCACTAGTTCTTAGTTTTAACTGTACATTTTAAACTTGAAGTTGTCAATAATTCAACTGATAGCTGCACAATGTATGATCCAAAATTTAATCCGAAAAAATCACAGTTGAGATAACAGATATTGGCGAAATATCATTTAAAACGAGACCCAAACTCTTTTATTTGCCATAACTCATTATAGTCACCTTCACAACATTTGTTCCTTCGCGAAAAACTGGTTTAACATTTTTTAACATTAAAAGATCGATTGAGACACTATCGGTAGTTTTTGGGTATTAACCTATTAAAATCACGGTAGCCACTCATTTATTATTCAGTCACATGAAACTGATCATAAGTAATCCTTCCACACGATATATGTCTTTGTTAGATAAGAAAATCGTATAGTTCCTACATCCAATAAGTAGTTCACATAGTAGTAATATGAAAGGTAGGCTAGGCTACATGAGGAGTAAGAACAAAATTTTAGTTCTAACTTAGCCAGTTGGCTTTAGATAGTAAGACACGTATACGATGTATGGTTATGTCTTTACATATCAACCTACCAGTAGATATTCATATTATACTTTTAAGTATAATCAATATCGTGCGAAGAATTATACTTATAACCCTACCTACCCTGCACTCGCAGCTTCGAAATCAAAGACAACTCCAAGCTTTCATAGCACTAACAGATGCTGCTGAGGTATACGGCGTCACAAAAGGTGATCATCCTGGTCGTCGTGTTCGTCATCCGACTCTGCCGAGTCTAGACTAGGCACGTGGTCCATGTCCTGGTCTAACTGCTGGTCTAGGTCTGTGGAGGGCGCGTCGTCATCTTTCCACTTGTCCATGGAGCGCCGACGGGCGTTCATGAAGAAGTTGCCGACGGTGGTGGGCTCTAAGCCGAGTTGTCGCGCTATTGTCACCTGCATCTCTTTTGAGGGCCGCTTTGTTTCCTGGAATTGAGATTAGGTGTTGTTAGTTCTGATACATGTAATAAATATAGCACCTTTGCTTCAAATTGATTTCTTGACTGGAAAAGATTGGAAAGATATATTTGCATCGATATTTCCATAAATAGTAGGTAACAGGCGGCATAGGTTTATATTCTAGCTACTTAAGGAGATTCTAAAAACATTTGATCGAGATTATTAATTGTTTTTTTTAAATGTCTAATATCATATTTATTAGATTTTTCAGGGCACTAAATATAATGTAAGTAGGTTATAAGAATAACGATTACATTAGGCAGATTGAAATTTAAACGATTCGCCATTTTCCCAAAGCTACTAACTTTATGTATCTTTTTGCTTTTCTACTAGCTTTGCTACCCGCACAAAGTACAATTTTAATAATTCATGGCTAAGTACCAAGTTTTTGAGCTATTGTATTTAAGTTTGTGGCCTATAGTTGGATTTTATGTTTATATCAATCGTTTCTCCTTCCTCTGTCGGATCATAACTCAGAGGAAGTTTAATCCTTCAGTTGACCAGACAATCTCGTTGAAGACCCACTTTTGTAAATACCATACACTTTTATGGTTATATGAACGGTGATCCTTATTACCCTTAGAAATGTTACCGTTATTTATCCGTTATCATATTGAAATCCCATCATATACGACAAAAAAGTTGGAAGGTTTCCTCCGTTTCCTCAACCTTTTAGAATTTAATAAAATTTACCTTAAAAATAGCCTGTAGAGTACGCCGCTGGAGGTCTGTGAAAACCAAACGGGGCTTCTTCGGGGAAGGGAGAGTATCCGCCACCAGCTCCTCCTTGCGCTTGCAGCCTGACGACGTGACAAACACACCTTAAGATTATTATTAGATTGTGTTCTTTCCTAATAGTAGGTATCAATTGGTCTTCTATCTAGCGTTGTCCTGGCTTATGCCACGGGGCGCGTGTGGTTAGCTTTGACAACGAATCCCAAGATTTGACGTAGGCAGGTAGTTGTACGAAAGTGACTGCCATTTCACCTTCCAATCCAGAGGGTAAACTAGTGCGGTTTCCTCACGATGTTTTCCTTCACCGAAAAGCGATTACTAAATATCAAAATGATAGTTCCGAAAAACTTATTTATATGAGCCGGCAGGATTTGAACCCGAGACATTCGCATTGAAAGTCTCACGTCATACCGTCGGGTCACCAACGCACTCAATAAGTGTCTTTATGGGCATTATGTCACTTTGTGGACATATTTTATAGAATTGGCTATAGTTTTGATGCCATTTTAGAAAATCTAGTTTTTTCCAGTTCGAAGAGAAAAAAGAAAATGGCACAGTATATTTAGATTGGAGTCAATACATAACATGATGGACTTTTTGAAGGATTAAAATATTTACCAAAGCAGAAAAGGGTACTTTTTAAATTAATAATTATGATCAAGGTCACTTGATGTAAGTCAAGTCTGTTATTCATTACAATCCTTGATGCTTTTTAAGTTCAGCAAGTCATAAGGGATCTTCATCTTTTATAAATAAGAATTCCTGATACTTACTGCCTCTCTGAGGAATCTGGGCCGCTGAAACAAGTAAACAAAAGCGTGTTAAATAAAAAATAAACAACAAGGAATTGAATCAAGAACCAGAAATCAATGAATTTCAATGACAGGACAATTGAACTCAAAATTTCTGGTTGATTTATAACTTGACTCTGCACTTTTACATAAGGACTTAGCAACGTGCGTCTCCTGCCAGAGCGTAATTAACGGTGTAATTATATTTCTTGACATTTCTTAATTTACGATTGACAAATATTTTTCCGAAATATTTTATGATGCGGTACAGCGGCGTATTTTAAATATTGAATTAATATTGTTTGTGCCGAAATTGAACATCAAATGGAGTAAAATTTTCCAGTCAATCGTAAGTTAAATGTAATGGCAGTGTAACTGTGATAATCACTCGATAAATAATTCATCTCATTCCATCAAGTGGCATTAGAAAGAGTTGAATGATTTATCTCTTTTTAAGTGATCAATGAACTAAATACGCTCTAACAAGTCGCCCTTTTTAAGAAATGCAGACCAACTAATAACAACAATCATGCCACTAAGACATTAACTAAGCTGTCTTCATACGCACTCTACTTCACGAAAAATAAAGTGTAAATAAATGCTTTACGTAAAAGTGCGAGTAAAGACTATTTTTATCTATCCTAGTTCAACAATTTCCTTATAATACTAGGTGGCGCCCAACGTGGGGCTATTTGAAAAACGAAAATGTTTCGTTTTTATCTATTTTCTATACGTCTGACATAAAGGAAAACTGGCATAATTTGAAAAAATAGGCAACTTTAGCAGCTGTACATAATTTGTTAATGGTAAACAAAAGAATGATGTTACAACGAGATATTTCAGATATGTCAGATATTATTCAGACACCAAACGTATTAATTAAAAGGCATACCTGGCGACAATGTAAACAACATTAACAAAGGGTTCTGAAATCTTCAGGCACCTATAAAATAATATTCAAAACTATGGCAGCCTGCGCAGGGGAAAACAAAAAGGGAAGGACCGGGGCAGCGATAGCAGTCTAACATTCATCTTGGCTTCTCGAAGCTAACAAAATACACTTATTGCTAAATTATTTCAAAAACATCCTCTATAACGGACAGTCTCGGCTTGAAAAGGCAGTATCGTTGCCATCAGAAAGCGTTAACTTCTCTAAACTAAAACTAAGGTAAAGATACTGCCAATCCAAAAACAAACATCTAGGCGAGCAAATCTCTATACATTTTACACATTTACTTGTATGAGATCGATGTAAATAATAAAAACATAAAAAACTTAGACATTTTTTGTCTAAAAGCAACCTGTTAAATCAAAACACTTAATCAAAAATATATGTTTTATATGTATATTTAAATGTTACCTTGCAAGCTATAGACATACTTTATAATACCTATAAGAAACCAAGTCCACTGCTACGCAGCCACAAAAAAAGGGATTGGGAAAGGCAGAACTCAAAAACAAAAATAAAAAACAGCTTTGAACCCCGAAACCTTGAAAGTTTCGTAGAAATAAAGAAAAATAAAAATAAATAAGAACAATAAAGGACATTTGGATATTGGTGGTGGATAAATCAGGACAGGACTCACAAGCACGATACATCCCCAGCTGGTTCGTATCCAGCTGTGTCCCAGGCTTGGGGCTGGTACCCATGGCTGGTTTGGGTCCCCTGGTAATCCCTGGGCGCGCAGTATGGCTGTATGTTGTTTACATTGTCGCCTTTTGTCGCCTGCTGCGGTGCATCTGCAAATTCAAATTGGTAATTTGTGGCCCTTCTTGCTTGTTGAACTTGGTTACGTAAACTGTTTTAATCTACGCAGTATCTTATTAAATATTAAAATATAATCTTAACCCTAACCTACTCGTATAACCCTATCGAAGTTTCAACGGACAAAATTAATGAAATCAAACGAACGAAATTTGAAGACTTAACATTAATTGAAGAGACAATACGAGAAACATTTGCATGCTTATGCTGTCATCTACTGAGAAAACATTCATTATTTCTGACTTATGAAATTATAAGGGTGACAAATGTTCTATACGTATCGATAAACTAGACAATAAACCTTCAGAAATAAGTGCTTTTATTGATGCCTATGTTTATATTGGCCCTATTGCTGATACCCATCAACATTCAAAAGTAGATAATGTTTGAAATAAAGAAGAAAATAAAAAAAAACGCTCATGCAAGACTCGAACAGGTGACTCAATACACTGCCAATGTTCTAACAAGGTAGAGATCTTTTGGCAGTTACTATAATCTTCACATCTCAGCTCAATGTATAAAAAGTTATGCATTATCAACCTTGCCAAACGAAACTATTTCAAAAATATATATGCTCTGGATTGAACGTCACATCGCTTTCATATTGCCTTTGTTTTACATTCAAGTTTAAAAATATTGATGCAACTTTTTGGACAATAATATACTGGGTACATATAATCGGACAATAATATATTGGGTACCTTTATGTCATATAATTAAGGCCTTGTACAGATTTTCTATCCAAAAAACCACATTTATATTTTACAGTTTATAAACTTCGATTGTCTTTCTTCGACACCAAATACCAGAAATGCTGTTGACCTTTTATGGTGTCTATCATACTTAATAGAATCATTGCCAGACTGAGTGATCTGATAAGTATTCCGAGAAATTACTTGATTCTCCAGTGTCAAGTCTGAAATGGCACAGTCTGATTTCATCCTCTGTAATTTATTCCGTGACAAAGTTCACGTGTTTTCTTTGTGTTGAGTTTTATTACCTATATAAGCTTACATTTTCAAGTAACCAAAATTATAACCTATAATTTTCTTTTGTTTTAGGCGCATATAAACAGTTGATCAATCTCCCCAGTGTCCTTGTAAAAATTACGAGCATTTACCCGACTAATGTATACATTGTAAAGCTTACTTTTAATTGTTAGACGGTGCGCTGTGTAGTCATAAATTAATTCTCATTATGATTACTAGCACTTTAGACCCAGACAGCAAAACGACCTGGCTTCTTCAGATTGTCATTTGTACATAACATCTCCCAATTAGTTTTCTAAACCATCAATCCTTGTAAGTCACATTGCTTGAAAATAAAAAAGGAGACCTACAATTGTCAAAAACGGTCCAGATGAAAGTGTTACTTATATGCTTTGAACGAAAGTGTGGTAAATTTTGCAACTTCAAAACATCATTTTCGCACACTCCAAAACGCCTAAACCCTCAAAAAGCACAACCCTCAAGCCTTAAAAATAAAAAGGGAGCACAGCGGTATAATTACAAAAACCCAGGACGCGGACGGCGGGGTGGGCAGGGTCGGGGGAAAGGGGGGGTGGATCGATACCGAGCAGGGGTGGGCGTGACGTCACATTGCCATGTGGCGCTGGCCGGATTATGTCCCGCAATCGAATTCTGTTTATGAATTTTTAAATATTTGTTTTTTTTATTGAATATACTTTGTAGATTAAAATCTTTATACTATTTTAATATTCACTTTATTTATTTTTTATCTTAGGTTAGGCTATATAATATGATTATAAAAGTAAAATACAAAAACACATACAAAAACAATACAAAATACATATAAACATATTATAAAAACCTAACCTAGAGTGCCACCGGCAACGGGGCAGGGCCCAGGCTGCCGGTGGTTAGGGCCGCAGAGAAAGGAACCGCCGGACTATACGCGCCGTGTCCAGGATTACTGCCTTCTGCATTTTAATTATTATTATACTATATAATTATTATACTATTTTTGCTAATATTTTTACCCTAATTCCATTTTCGAACTGATTTTAGAGAATATGTTTTAAATAGCAAAACTACAATAAGAGGATCTATTTTAATTCAAGTTTAAAACACAGTTGCGTTATAATAGAAGTTGACAGACAATGTCCACGTAATTCAAATGTAATGTATTTAACAACGTAGTTTGTAAAGGAATGAAAAAGGGGTGGAGGCTAGTAAGAGCATACAGGTCGTCAGCATCTGGCCAGTTCAAGCTAAATTCTTTATCTATATCAGCACCTCAATCTGTCAATGAAATGACTGACAGTGATATTAAAAAATATACATTATAACGTTGTCTATGGTATTCCATAAGAACATCGCCGGACGGTTAAACTCTTATGGGTTTTCATTCATACAATATAACAAATAACACTGTTGTTGTTTTTTTTATTCGTGTTTTTTGTTGGCATATGACCAATTCCACATTCTGCCGCCACTTAAGATTTCGCTTTTCTGCTATTTTCACTGTGAAACAGAAAAACTAGTGTATACACCAACTCATAATTGTTTCTTAAAATTCTCGGGTATATTATTAAAAAAGTCGACTAGGTACGCCTCGATTTGTAACAGCGACCCCTTATTATATCACTGTTGCATAAACTACTATCTGCGGACTGGGCTCTTAAACTTTTCAACGCCAAGAACACCTAAAAGTGCTATGCACTGCCGTGGCTACCACGCCAACGATACCTAAAGGTGTCATGGCGGACGCTGCCAAAGCAACTGTCCTGCTGACAGTTAAGGGTTTAA